>ML675603.1:65417109-65628183 GCA_007922155.1 Mesoclemmys tuberculata | reverse complement strand
CTGCGGTGCCGGCTGCGGTGCCGGCTGCGGTGCCGGCTGCGGTGCCGACGACCATATACGTTCCTGACGTCGGGTCCGGGACCCCGAGCCAGGAGAACGCAGGCGGTGATGACGCCGGGAAGGAGCGCTCCGAGACCCGCCACGCGACGATCTCGAGGAGCGACTCTGACTTCGGTGCCGACGAGGCGACGCCGAAGAAGAAGGCGACCGGTACCGGGAAGTCTTTCGCCGCTTTGATGCTGGGGAGCGGTGCCGAGAACGCCGTCTCGGTGCCGAGTCAGAACTCGACGACGAGGAGAGGTGCCGCGACGAAGAGCGATGTCCGGAGCGGTGCCGGGACCTGGAACGGTGCCGGGAGCGGTGCCGGGACCTGGAGCGGTGCCGGGAACGGTGCCGCGACGCGTCGTCCGAGGACGAAGATGGAGAGGAGCTTCCGAGCTCGACTCTCCTGCGTCGGGTGGTGGGCGGCCTGTCCACCGGTGCCGGGGCCGCCCACCCTTCGGGGCCCCCCATCGCGGGTTTGCCCCGGGAAACGGGCCCTGGCTCTCTCCGGTGAGAGAGTGCCGGAGGCGTAGGCAGCTCCAACAAAGCCTGAGCCGCCTCGATAGCCTCCGGCGTCGAAGGGTCCCGTATAGGGGGTCCCCCACTTCCAGGAGTCGGGGGAGCCTCCCTAGTAAGTGTCGGTGCCGGGGCCGGTGCCGGAGCAGGGGCCGGTGCCGGAGCAGATGCCGGCGGCACGTCCATGAGGAGGAGCACCTCCGAACTCGACCCCGGCCGCTCCTGCGGTGCGGGGGAGCGCTGCAAGCGTGGATGGCGCTTCTTCCTCTTCGGCACCGAGACCCCCGGTGCCGGAGGCGCACTCCGCACCGAAGACACACTCGGTGCCGGAGTAGTCCGCGATGGCTCGGACGCCGGGCTTAAAGCGGACTCCATCAGAAAAGCCCTAAGCCTCACTTCACGCTCCCTCTGAGTCCGAGGCTTAAAGGACTTACAGATACTGCACCTATCTCTCCGGTGCAGTTCCCCCAAACACCGCAAACAACGGTCATGGGGGTCGCTAGCTGGGAAGGCCTTGCCGCAGCTAGCACATGGCTTGAAGCCCGGCGAACCCGGCATAGCCGGGACGCCTTGAGCCCGAAGGCTCCCTAACTAACTAAAAACCCTCACTAACTAAAAACTAACTTAGTTCAGGGTGAACTGATAAACTATCTACTCACTTTTTAAGGAGAAACAAAAACTGTTGAAGAGCAGGGGTAGTTCTCAACTGGCCGTCACGGGCGGAAAGAAGGAACTGAGGAGGGGAGGGGCCGGTCCCGCTATATGTACCGCCACATGAGGGCGGGACTCCAGGGGGCGCTGAGACCGGCCCCTGCAGGGGCTGCTAGGAAAAGTTCTCCGGAGGGCTGTGCACGAGGGCGCGCACACACCTAAGTGGAATGCATCTGAGCAACCACTCGAAGGAGAACTGCTGATTTACTGAGCTTCTTCAGCAAACGAGAGACCACAGTTTTAGGCCCCAAAACAACTCTTTCCTATTAATTTAACTTTGTCACTGCATGTGCAATGCAGCCCTCTGAAATCCTTCCATCCCATTTGCAACTTGAGTCATATCCCTATTTTTAGAGAACTTGGAGATACAGTGTAGCTTTACCAGATGGAAAATGTAATCATGTCTGTGTTATGTATAACAAAGTGTGTATTTGTCTCAAGCCAGATGAACTGCATTTTTAGAGTTTTGGATGGAGTGATTTCTTGGAAAGTCAGAGATCAGGGATCTAACTCTGCCAGCAGCTTCTCTTTCTTAACTTGTATTAGCTCAATATATGGAACAGTTCTCTGAAGAGCTTAATTTAGGCTACACAATAAAGAACACAGGGCCTTATGAATGCATAAAGCCAAATTCTGCTCAATAATTTATTTCATTGGGGTTGCACCAACGTAAGTGAATGGTATTTGGACAATTAAATTGAAAGACAACATTTCTGTACAGAAATATGCAGTGGCATACTGAGGAGGGTAGCGGGGGGGACCATGCCCCAGGCGCCAGCCTGGCCCTCGGAGGAGGAGCTTCCCTCCGCTGTCACAGGTGGCCAGGGCCCTGCAGCCGCACCAAGTGTAGCATCGGTAACTAGGACCTATCAGAATTTGAGACTGTTCCAGACCTAGATCCCAAAGTCTGATGGGTCCTAGTTATTTGTACTACACTGGCAGCCGAGGACTCCCGCTGTGGTGGTGGTGGTGGTGGTGTGGGGGGTGGGGGAGCAAGTGTCCTCCTGGCCCCTCTGCCCCCACCCTGGGTGCAATGAGGGAGCCACAGGGACCAGAGCCCATCATGCTCCCCCTCCCCGCGTGGGCTCCCAGCCACACCCACCGCCTCCCACAGCGGGGCGAGTGGGGACAGCAGGAAACAGGCCTGCAGACACACCCCGGCATGGTGCTCCCACTGTTGCCGTCAATGGGGAAGGGAGTGAAGGAGAGCAGGAAATGGGCCCACAGACAGTGGGGTACTGATGGGGGAGGGGGCCTCCCGCACCCCCTTGGAGCCATCAACGAGCTGTGGGGCTGGACTGGGAGAAGCGGGCACTGAATGGCAGGGAAGTGGGGAGGGGGGCAGAGCCAAGTCTGAAGTTGCACCTCCCCAGGCCTCATGCGCCCCCCCACAGGTACAGATCTCCCCCTCCCTGGGGCAGCACTGGAGGGCAGTGCTGGGCCCCCTCCTGCCCTGCGCAGGGGAGGGGGAGCGAGGTCTGAGGAAGGCACAAATATAGGCTTGGCCCCCAGCTGTTGGAGACCCATGGTATGCCGCTGGAAATATGTATGCAATGTTACAAGTGTATAATCCTAGAGTTACTGTAGCTGAAGGAGATTAGGGGGCACTTTGCTCCCCGTGAGTTGATTTACTGCATTTGACAGTACTTTGAGTATAATCAGTATCACAGCGTAATGGTCAGCTCCATAACACATGCCTTGCTGAGGAGACAGCTCTGTACATTCCACTCCAGGCTCTGCATCTATCAGGAAGAGGAGCAGTACAGCTGAAACAAACTGAAAAGGCAGAAGACAGGTTTATGCACAGAGAAGGAGAAGTGTGAATGTGACTGTTATCATTGCTATTGGATCCCTTCAAAAGGGCCTTTTAAATATAGCAGGTAACAGAAAACAAATTTTTTTCTGATCAGCATCCTTTGAATTTTGGGTCCTGAAACTGTTAATTTAAAATTCTTTTTTAAAAAAGCAAACACAGAATTTCAGGATACAGAATTCAAGAGGTGCTGGATCAGAATTTTTTTTAAATTAGTTAATTTAAACAAAATTAAGCTGCCAGGGTGCCTTTAAACATGGTGATAGCTGCATTAGAAATATATTCATAGATGGGGAAAGCTGGGAATGGGCAACAGGGAATGGATCACTGTTCTGTTAATGCCCTCTGAAGCATCTGGCAGAGGCCACTGTTGGAAGATCAGATACTGGGCTAGATGGACCATTGATCTGACCCAGTATGTTCTTGTGATGTGACCTCTCCCTCAGACCAGTTTTACATCAATGAAACTACACCGCTGTCGGGAAAGTTGCTCTGAATTTACACAATGGAGAGAAGAGAATTAGACCCACAGAGTGGGTTAGCACTAGTTCTGGATATTTTTAAAACCATCAATATGTAGAGATGCCATAAAATCTCAGGAAAAAGGAATTCTCAACCATCCACACAGTGAAGCACTATTGATCCTGGATACAGTAATCTTGCCTCAGTGAAGAAATTGTTAGCATAAAATTACAGATCTCTCTAAATCATTAGTTTGAGTGTTTACTGAAAATACATGACTAAGAAAATACCATCTTGTTTCTCCCAATGCCTTTTCAGCATAACTTTTACTTTTTTCTGAAAATGAAATTATCAAATCTACTTTAAAAAATTGTATAATGTGACATTTCTGTAATTAAAAATTCAATTGTCCTCCCCATGCAAGTCTTATATATAAATATAATTGAAATAATGTTTGCCTGGTAATATGTATTCTACCTCACAGCAGCAGTCACAAAAATATTTTTGGTGGTAAGAGACATTCTGGGGTTGGTTTACAAACAAATTTCTGCCAGCACAATTGATATAAATCAAGCTAACTATATGATTTATGTCAATTGCACTAGATCAAATTAACCACTATAATCGAGCAAAACCATTCAGCGGTCCTAAATATGGTTAAATGAAGAAAAGCAATTCTGTGGCAATTTGTAAGCACTTCAGAGTTATTTTAAAAAGTTACTCTCCCACTTGCATAAATATTGCAAAAATATATAGTGCAACCTCACTGTACCATGCTGTAATTTTGCTTTGCATCAGCTACAATAGTGTGATATCCACTCTAAGGAACACATCATCATGCTGTGAAATAAAAGGGGGGTAAAGAGCTTCTTTTCTTCTATGTGAGCTACTCATATTACTGCTGGTGTCAGGGAGGCATGGGAGGAGGAAAGCGGCTGCCACTCCCCATCCTGAATAGATGGGTGGAGTGAGAGTGGATAGGAGTGAGGAGTGGGTGGAACCATGGTTCTCTCCCAGTGTGCTAGCCAGCACAGCTGTGCCAGTGAAAATGGGGGAGTAATCTGTACCAGGTAAAGAGCTAGCTCAATTTTGTTCCCCAAGGAGCAAGGGCAAAGCAAGGACCAAATTAGGATTCTTAGTTACAATTTGAGCTGGGCAAGATGTTTTGACCAAAGCTTTTTTCTAAGCCAAAGAAGTGCAGATCCATCAACACGAAAACATTTTTTGAATTCATGTTGATTTTGCCAAATTATTTTGGGCAAAAACCTTAAAAGAAAAATCCAAAAAGATTGGAGTGTTTCATTTCAATATTTCTAAACAAAATATTTCTATTTTTGGTTTATAAATGCCTTTGTGTTTCAAAATTTCCTTTAATTTTATTTAAAAAGCTAAAAGTGTTTTTAAATGCTCAAAATCTAAAAGGAATGTTTAATTTTGGACTAAAACATTTCATTTGAAAAACAAGGAATTTTTTTCATCTATTTCATTTACCAGACGTTTTGGTTCAACAGAAGACCATTTTTTGGTTTATTTTTCAGAAATTGCAAGAAAACTAAAAAATCTGTTATTCACTCAGCTCCGGGTCTCAAAAACCTCTAAAGATGGAGATTCCACCACCTCCTTAGGTAATCCATTCTAGAGTTCACCACCCTCACAGTGAAAAAGTTTTTCCTAATATCCAATATAGACACCGCCCCCCTGCGCATCTTGAGAGCATTGCTCTTTGCTTTGTCATCTGCCACCACGGAGAACAACCTAGCTCCAACCCCTGTGGATCTCCCCTTCAGGTAGTTGAAGGCCACTATCAAATCCCCCCTCACTCTTCTCTTCTGCAGACTAAACATGCCTAGTTCCCTCAGGCTCTCCTCATAAGTCATGTGCTCCAGCTCCCTAATCATTTTCATTGCCCTCCGCTGGACTCTCTCCAATTTGTCCACATTTGCCTGTTCTGTTAGCTACACAATGCTCCTTACTTGGGCAGATTGCTATGTGCCAATCCACTCCTTCCAGCCTGATCCAACATCCACTGAAATCAATGTAAAACTGCCACATTGATTTCACTGGGCTTTGGATCAGGTACCATGGATGAGACTTCATAAATCAAGGAGCTAGATTCATAAATAGTAAGTACTTTTTTACCAATGCCTTGCTACATTTAGATAAAACCTGTAACATATTTGATCCAGCAAAACACTCGAGCACACAACTTTAGGCACGCAAGTAAAACCATTTGAAATAATTAAAGTTATTCACTTATTTAAGTGCTCTGCATTTGGGGATTATATAACTGCTTAGAATCAGCCTTTTAAGTTCCAAACAACAACCTGTTAATGGGCAGGTCAGTTTTACCGCAGAACTGCTTACTCTAATGGGTCACCATCAAAAGCCAAGCTCCTGTCTTTAGTGACCACTTTAAATCTATTCCCAAAATTTCTGCTACAATTTTGTTCAACCTTAAAAATCACCATCACTAGGCAACCAATTCTTGGTGGTCCCTCAGTTATCACTTAAAACAAATTTTGCTATATTAAATCCATCATCTGCAGCATCTCCCTCAAGAATTTAAGATCTCTCAACATTTTTCAAGATAAAGGTAAACAGTTTTCTTTCTACTTGACATTATGGCTAAATTGCATTGCTTTCTTTCAATGCCCTTAGATTACTTACCAGTACTGATTTGCTACATATTGAAGATATTTATCTTCACCAGGGGTTTTATCCAAAGCCTGTTAAGTGGATCTTTATTTCATTTAATGTCAGATTTTTTTGGAAGAGGGTGTTTTCATTTTACTCTATATGCATCTAGAGCCTTTGATATATGCATCATACAGATGGGAGGGTGTGGAGAGGGAAAGAGGAGAATAAAAAAAAATAAAACTAACCTATTTAGAGTAACTTGAGGGTGTTTGCACTTTGTATGAATCTCTGATGTGTGTGGGGTAAACATATACTAGAACTTCCTAATTATGCAACCACACTATGACAGCTTTTGTTTCTTCTAAGTGAAAGAAAAAGGTGTTTTTCATCATTCTGCCACAAGAATGATTCCCCCCACCTCTCTGTCATGGGCAGGAGGCGGAAGCAGTACAATCTTGCAAAGTTTTCAAAGCAGGCCAGGATAACTGGTTTTGTTATAAGCAGGAATACATAAACCATCTTTGTCTGCCCGCCTCCCATCTCTCTTTTAGTCTAACCCTCCTCTTTCCAGTTTGTGACAGTTCTCCCTCAACAGTAGAATGAATTCTCTTTGTAGAGACGTCTTGTATCTCTTCATTGTGGAATTTGGAGGCTGTGTTCAGTCATGCTTCTAAAGACCACCATAGACTGCTGCTCATGACTGGGGCTGTAACACAGACATAACAGGGGAGCAGGGGGAATCCTGATCCCCACACTGCAGACAGGATGCAGAGGAGTGGGCCTACTAGGTGTCACAATAGATCATTTACAAAAACTAAAAGGTGCAATAGAAAGGCAACAAAAACAGAAGAGATGGAAAAGACTGGAAAAATCGATTATTACTCTTTCGTATTGAAGGAACACCCAATAGTCCTGCAAAAGAGTGGACTTGCTGCTGGTGCAACTCCTTATGGCTGAGTGTGGTATGGTAGCTTTCTTCTTACCTAGCATCCTGTCAACAGACTCCTCTTTTCATAACTCTGGCCAGGTCATGTTTTAAACCACCCCTTCTGGGGTAACAGAGCCCAACAAATAAAAGTCCAATCTCTTTCTATCAAGTCTCTGATCCCAGCTCTGGGCCTTACAATCCTTGCACACCTTTTCTCAGGGCTCTTGGTCATCTTTATCCCCTTCTCCAGCCTAATGCCACCATACCAGTGGCTGGCAGGTGAACCCAGGCCTGTCCACTACCACGTTGTAGCCCAGAGACCCTATAACCAACCCCCAGTCATAGACTATTCCATCCAGCTCCTTGTTGCTGCCTCCCTGAGCTTCTTCCTACCCAGCCTCTCTCCAGCCTTCTCCCGCACAATTTCTCTAGGTTCACCCTTCTCTCAGACCTGAGATTTGCAGGGCCTTGGAATCCCCCAACAAAAGCCCAAACTAAAAGTATAAACTCAAACCCACTTCTGCCCGCATTGAGCTTGACCTTTAATACCTCTTAAGCTCCCCTGAACACCTCCAGGACATTCTTCCCAGATCACGCCTTTGCATCAGAGCTTTCCACTACAGCCTGCTCCCCTCCCAGTAGCTGCTTCATCTCTCTGCTGGCCTCCTGCCAGACTTCTCTACTAAAGCAGGAATCTCAGAGTTAACTCGCCTCCCAAGGTTCCTCCTCACAACCTCTAAATTCCCAGGGAGTGACTGCAGATTATTTCTCTGCAGCCCCCTTTCACCCTAAACTTCCTCTGTTTAAACTAACTGCCAGCTCCTCCCTCAACTGGGGATCCAATAATTGGGGCTGGCCCACACGCTAGGTGTGGCCAAGTACATTAATTGGCTTCAGGTAACATTAACCCTTTCAGGGCCTGTGTGGGTTACGCATCCTATCGCAGGCCTCAATCAGGATTGAGGCCACACTGTGCTATACAAGCATGTGGGTAGATGTGGTCCATTACCCAAAGGCTTCATAATGTAATTGTAAGAAGAGCCAAAGATAATAGGTACATAAAAAAATGGATGACAGAAGGCCATGGAGCATTCCTATTTATACCTCTCCTTTTCCAATTATATGTTATATAAAAATAGGAATAATTTTATACAACATATAATTAACCTGTGGTAACTCACTGAGAGCAGATACTACCTTAGTAAGTTTCATAAAAATTGCACACTTAAATCACCCCAGTACAGAGGAGCAACACAAAGCACTTCCACCCCACTGGAGCCCCTGGAGAGGCTTCCATAATGGTGCATTATACAGGATTTACACCTTCCTTTGAATTATCCAATATTGACTACTGTCAAAGACAGGGTAGCAGACAATACTGCTCAAGGACAAATGCACTACAATATTATATATATATTATATATAAAATATATATTAAGTCAAATACATCCCTGGATTAACTCCTTGGACTCCACTATAGTTTGCTCTTTGGAAAAAGACATCAAAGGAAAAGATCTTCAACTGTTTAAAATTCAAATACAGGCCAAACATAGTTTTAAAGAACACATAGGCTTATGGTAGATAGCACTGAGTGAATAGTTCATTTTTCTGGCTGGGGAGTCAATCTTCTTCAATCAAATGTCTTCAGGTTTTTCTCAACACAATTAAAAAAGAAAAGAAAAAATCATTTGGGTTTCAATAAAATGTTTACTTTTGACCTGAAATTTGTTTGTTTGCTTGTTTATTTTGGGGGCATTTTTCACTCTGTTTATTTGAAAAATATCATCTATGTTTCTAAAAACACTGTTTTGAAACAGAAAGTCAAAATATTTCATTTCAAAATTGTCAGAATGAAACAGTTTGAAATGGTTTAACATACATTTCAAAAGAACCATCCAGAACAGCCAAAATTTTGGCAGAAAAATGTTTTTGGTGCCCTCCAAAATGCATTTTTTGGCTAATTTACTATTTGAAAAAAATCACCCAGGTTTAGTGGTAAACATTTTTTCATTTTTAACAGCATACAGTCTTCAAGTCTTTACAACTCCACCTGTTCCACAAAGAGGATGGATCTTCCTTACAGGAACTAGTGTAACTCTCTGAAATTTCTTGCTTCATGACTCCAAATGCCTTGCAGGCTAGGTGGAATATTCAAGTACTAAGACTATACATAAGCCTCTCCTTGCCTATTCTCAAGGTTTACTAAAATCATCAGGGCATTCGTCTGAGGTACATTTGTGAAAAGAGAACTCACCCCAGTAATACAAAACACTGCAGTCATACCAACTCTGAGCTAATGCTAATAGTCTCATACTTCTCCTAATAGATGTTGTACACGCTTGTGCTAGTTATTTATTATTTGTATTGCAGTAGCATCCACAGGCTCATGTAAGGATCAGGATCTCATTATGCCACCCACACCCACACACTGAAAAGACGTCCCTTCCCTCCAAAAATGTATTAAGTAACTTTTGTGATGGGGTATATAAACCACACACTGAGACAGAATGGGTTAAGGAGTATTTCTGGGCCCAAGTGGCTTTGCCCTGACGAACCTGATCTAGCTGGAGAAGGGCCTTAAAAGAGAGCCAGACAGCTCAGAAGGCAGGGTAAGGCTTAGAATCGAGGTTTAGAACTCAGAAGCGGCTTGGGCTGGCTGATCTGAACAGAATTAGAAATACATGCTGAGAGGGAGAGGCTGGAAGTGATGCTGGAAAATGAGGGAGAAGCGGGCAAGGGATGAGACATGCCTTAAAATTCAGAGCAAGGGAAGAGAATAGGCATATTTAAAGAACAGGGAGCAGACTGGGATGGAAAAAATGAGGAGGAAAATCAGATAATTAAGTGATGATATAAAGATAGGAGATAATCCTTTAAAAACAACAGAATGAATTAGGTGAAATATTGGAGATATAGTCAGAGATAAAAGAATGCAGAGCGGAGATTTATTAATAGACTGTATGCATAAGGAACAGGCCGAGAAGCTTCTTAAAACTACAGTTTTAGGGAAAATAAAAGTAATTTGCCAGCTACCTAAATTTATGACAGAAGCAAGAGGGATAATGTATAGGGGTTCCACTAGGCATGACTAAGGATTAAATTAAAAGCAGAACAGGAGAGGAACAAGTGCCATTTGTTAAGCAACTGACTAGCAGGAGAGGGGAAGAACACAAACCATTGACAGTTGTCCAGGTAATATTGAAAGGTACAGTGCTACTGATGGGATTAATGTAGGATATCAACCCTTCTGGGTTAAACCACATGTCCCAGCCCCTTTGAGATGTTAAAAATGTCAAAGGTTTGGGCAGGTGGCAGCTCTAAGGGGAAAACAAGGCCTGGTACATGTGGAGGAGAACACTCATATGAGAACGGTATGGAAGGAACAGAACTAAACTACAGCAGTTAAGAAGATAAGCACAGTGCAACATACAAAAGGTGTATAGCAGTGGAACAAGCTAGAGAGATACAAAAACTTTAAATGATCCACAAAATATCCTATGCAGAAACTACCAGAAGGTATTTAAGCAGTGAGGGAAAAGAGCTACTGGTACAACAGTACGCAGTTCAGGGTAGGAAAGATAAGGGAAACAATGAAGATATACAGCTTCTAGGAGAAGAAAAATGGATAGCATTTATGATAGAAGTGATTAATTGAACTTTACAGATCAGAAAGATGACAAAATAAAAATAAAATTATTTGCATATAGGCAATATCTTGGCAAACCGCATTCATGCAATTTTAAATGAAGATAATAATGGAGTTTAAAGAACAGGATTATTGTTTTTTTGCTGAAACAGTTTAATAACACCTGGCCAGGAATTAAAATAAATGTTTCTGAAATACAAAACAAACCTGATGTGATATCTGTACAAGAAACAGTGAGAAAACTTATGTTTAGACTTCCAGATTATGATGTAATCAGACATGACAGATACAACAAGAGTAAGAGGGGACTATATATTTATAAAGGAAGGTCTTAGTTATATCGATATCGATGTAAAGAACTTAATGTTTTGAGTACAACACGGTTGAGACTCTTCTGTAGAATAACAGCACCTTTGTATGAATCTATAATGTTTACAACTCGTGTAAAAAACTAGACAATCTAGAATTGAAAGAGTTAGTTCAAGGTGTCAAAGGCCAGTATAGTATTTGTGGAGATCTTAATAGACATAATGAACATGGAGAAGCAGGAAAACTGATTATAATGGCAAATGCCTGGAACAGTTCATTGACATGCAAAACTGGCTCAATACTAGCACATCTATTAGGTTTAATTTGGTGGTTGGAACATTTTCTTGTTTAGATCTGGGAATTGCAACAAGCAGTACAGCAAGTAAATGCAGCTGGGAAATCTATAAAGAAGATGGAATGGGAAGTGATCACATTCGTGTGCTAATTACGTATCAAGGCCAAGGTAATGTTGAAAACACTGAAGGAATTCCTACCTGGAGGCTTAGAAAAGCAAGCCGGGACTATTTAAGAGTGCAGAATATCTGAGTACCAATTGTATAAGTGACAATCTAGAGGAATTTCATGATAATATAATAAAGGGACTTGTAACAGCAGCCGACTTAGCTACATGTAAGACACTGAATTGCCACACACTCAAAAATACAGATCCCTGGTGGAATAATGATTGCAAAATAGCAATTAAAGAAAGAAATAAGGCATATAAACAAGTAATATGTACAATGAATGGGAAGGACTTAATGAACTATAAAAGATGTAAACCAGTGGCACAATGAGTTATTAAAAAGACAAAGAAAAAGAATTGGAGAAAGAATTATGGGAAAATGAACAAAGGTTCCAAGATTTCAGAAATATATAAACAAATTTAAAGAATGACTGATTTATGGAGTAACAAATTTATTCTTTGTAAATGATCAAGTTGAAAGTTCTAATTTAGAAAAAGTAGACATTTTAATAAAAGAACTCCAAAAAGTTTGTAACGATACAAATCAAATTAACGAGTTTTGTGAACAAAAAAGAATGTTAAAGACAATTGTAAGCTCTTACATGGCTTGGCAGACTATAAAGAGGACGTACTGAATGACTATATTAGCATACAGGAACTTTTAAAGGCTAGAGACTAATGTAAAAATACAACTCCAGGTAAAGATAGCATATGTAATGCAATGCTTAAGCACCTATTGGAAGGGAGTCTTAAGAGTTTTATTGAAATTATATATAACATGTAGGGAAAAGGAATATTGCCAGCAGAATAGAAACATAGGAAAACCTGGCAAATTATACACAAGGCCTGATGCCTCTAGACCACTCGTTCCTTACCTGTGGCCCAGGATCCAAAAGTGGCCCAGGGGGTCTTTCCAAGTGGCTCACCACTCCCCTTCTGCTGCTTGCAGAAGGGAGCCACTGCCTAAGGACTCAGGCGGAGCACCTTGCTGCGGGGCTACAATCCTGGTACAGACTCCTTGCTCCAGCCAAAGGAATGGGACATCAATGCTCCCCTCCCCCTGGCTGTTGCAGGGAGCACAGCAAATTGTTTCTCCTGGATCCATAAATGCTGGGGTCCCTGCTGTAGCCAGAGGGAGGGAAGCATTGATCTCCCATCCCCCTGGCTGCAGAAGTGAGCCACTGCCCAGGGACCCCGGTGGAGCGCAGAGGGCTGCAGTTTCCCTGCTGCAGCCAGGGGGATGAGAGATCAGAAAGGAGAGAGCCTCCTCACTGAACACTCCTTCTGTCTGGCTACAGTGGGTGGATGGGGGAGGCACTGCTGGTGGAGCAGCCAGGACCTACCGTGCTTGAGGATGGGCAGGACTCAAAATCAGGGCCTTACAGTTTGGCCTCCACTTAACAGGCCACCCACCGTGACTTAGCTGCCAGGCCATGTCCTTCAGTGTGTGGTGACAGTCACTCATCTACACTAGTGCTTGGTCTGCAAGTAATCTGTAGGTATAAAATAATGAATGTAAAAATGAGCACAGTAGCATCAAAATGTTTACTTTAAATATATATTAATTTGTAGTCCCTACTGGTGTGTATGTCAATACATTTTTTATGAATTGTTAAATTGGTGGTCCTTCAGGGTTGTAAAAATGATATTTGTGGCCCTCAAGCCAAAAAGGTTGGGAACCACTGATCTAGACCTATTGCCCTCCCATCGTGTGTGGGGAAAAAATATGGAAAGAATGATAAATGAGAGATTAGGAGCATACTTGGAAAAAATGAAATTATAAACTGTGTACAAAGTGGTTTCAGGAAAGCATAATGCACAGATGATCAGATTAGAAACAGAAATACAAAAAACCATGAGGACCAGAGAGTTTATGATACCTGTCTTTTTGGACATTGAAAAAGCATATAACATGCTATGGAGGGGAAGCCTGCTGCATAAACTAGCCTCAACTGGAATAAAAGGAAGAACATTCTGGTGGAGAAGAGACTTAAGTGACAGAATCATACAAGTTGGGAGGGGGAGGGCAGCTGTGTCAAATATTTCGAAACTCGCTAATGGCACGCCCCAGGGGAGCATTATCAGCATAACCCCATTTAACATTATGATTAATGATGTCCTAGAGAGTATACGGGAAGGAATAGCTACTAACCTGTTTCTATGGTTTTCAACCTTTTTACAAAATTTTGAATGGAAGTACAGACCCCTTTGGAAATTTCAGATAGTCTGCAGACCTCCATAGGTCCAGAGACCACAGGTTGAAAACCACTATTCTATGGTAACAATAACCTTCCACGGACCCCTGAGACAGTCTACAAATACCATGGGGTCTGCAGACCACAGGTTGAAAACCACTGTTGGCCCAATGCTACATTGGCCAAACATAGAAGATTTAAGATAGCTGTGAACAGAACAAATGTGGTGCTCAGGGGGATTTCAGAAAGGTGAAATACTTAGCCATTTAAGCTCTTACTTGCTAAAACAAAGGAAATGACCTTCACAAAAAAGACTGGAGAAAAAATGGAATCTATATCTCCATGCGTAAAAAATACAAGTAAATCTAAATGTTACATTTGTAGGCGTTATGTTCAATAATAATATAGATAAGATTAACTCTAAAGATGGGAGGAATCAACTTACAAGTATTGCTGGGCACAACTGGGGTGCAGATAAGAACACATTGCTGATGCATGCTGTATAGAACACTAATAGGACCAGCTATAGATTATGGAAGCTAAGCCTTTACTTCAGCACTTAAAGAATTAGAACTGATACAAGCCCAAACTCTGCAAAATGCATGTGGGCGAGTATTACACCTTCATTGTGTGTGCAGTAAGTAGCAACCAAATAAATACCTATTAATTTAAGGATGAAATTGTTAGAAAACCTTTTGGGCTCAAGTTAATAGAAATAGTGAAAATAAAAGTTCTAAATCAATGTGTGAGGACTGCTGGGAATTAAGTAGACAAGAAGTAACTTGGCACCACAAACTCCCACTTGCTAACAGGGTCAGAAGGTGGATAAAAGACTTCAGTGAAAAGGAAGGACTGGAAGAAATTAAAATCTTTAGTCTTGGGAAATCAAATTATAGCTAGATGGTTGTCTCTCCAGTTGCAAATTTTGAATTACACGATAAAACAAAGGGAAGAGCAGGTCTGTCAAATATGATGACTAAGATTTATGAGTTTATCCATGGCAAATTGGGTCAGCATTGCCAGATTCATACTGATGGCTCCAGAGATTACGTGGATAGAGTGGGAACAGTCTTTCGTAGCCCTGAATTTGGAATTAGGAGATTGATGAGACTATCCAATATTATGTCCATTATAACAGCCAAATTGATGGGCATGCTCTTGGTGCTGACCTGGAAAAGGGATGCAAGCCCAACTGTGACTGCTATCCTATATGGCTATCAGGTATAATAGTGCTTAGAAAGGTAGCCTTGGAAAGCAGGAATGATTTAATCAATTAAATATTTTTCTTAGCTACAGAGATAGTACAATTAGGTGATACATTTAGTAATAGTATGGATTCCAGGACATATAAGGATCAGGCAATGAAATGGCTGATAAAGCAGTGAAAAATGCCTTAAAAAATTAGGTTGATATAAAGATCCCTCTAAAATAAACAGGACTTCAAAAGTTTGGTTGAGAGAGAACTTAAGGAATGGCAAGAAGTAAGGACCAAAGGAAAAATAAGGATGGGGGCTCTATGAAATAAGCCTAAGAATTGAGGATAATGGTATACTTAATAGCTATGACAAAAGAAGCAAAGTAACTATATTTAGAGTGCAAACAGGTCACTATGACCTGAATGGTAATTTACATTTACTAAAAAAGCGCAAAGATGGGTTGTACAACACATGCAAAGTCCAAGAAACCATTAAGCATCTGCTGTGGCAATGCAGGGAGAATTACACAGAAAGGTTTTTTATGAAAAACTGAGACACTTCAAGAAGAAAGAATATAATCTGAAAAGATTGGTGAGAAGAGAAGGGGTAGCATTAAAAAAATGGGGTAGTATTAAAAAAGCATTATTTTGCCCTTTTTTTTTTAAGAATATAGGACTGGGTGAGAGGATATAGAGTTAGAGCTTTACTTATGAGAAAACTGCAGAAGATGGTGGTCACAGCCTCGCATGCTGAGGCTTCTGTGCTATAAAACCACAGGGAAAGAAAAAAAGAAAAAGATGATGGGCAGACAAGATAGGAGTAGAGACCTACCTCGGGAGCTCCTGACTAAGGGGAGAGGTGGAGTCCTGGCTGCAGTGGGGAGGGCTGCAAGTGACAGCTACTGCAGGCCTTAGAGGAGGGACTAGCTTCCCCTCAGACAAGGCAATGCTTCACTCTATCTTCTGGTGGGCCATTTGTGAGGCTTTTGACCACACTTTTGAAGGTAAGTTATAAGAAATGCCCCAGGGAGGGGCCCAAAACACTTTTAAGTGTTTGATATTGCTACCTGTTGTAGGGACCTGGATCAGAGCCTGGTGGAGAGGGAGGGCCCTGAGTCCCTTACCAACCCTCTCCCATGAAGGGGGCACAAACCCCTTCCATCACTGGAGAAAAGGGGGCTAGAAACATTGTAAGCAAGAGCATGTAGCAAGGGCATGTAGCCCACAGAGGCTTGGACATGTACTGAAGACTCTTCTGGGGGATGCTGGATTTGCTTATATTTTGTTGGACTATGTCAATCCCTCAGAAAGAGGTGGACTGAACTGGTGACCTGGACACAGGGCTGAGTCACTATGTATTGGAAAGGAGGCCACCACGGTGCCAGAGCAACCACTGGCAGGGGACAAAAGAGATGGGTCAGAGTCATAACTATTAGGCAGTACCGCCAGCAAGCGTAGTCCATCACAACCCTATGAACAGCAAAGCAGTAGCAGAACCCTGCTGCTGGCCAACGAGGAGGAAGAATTGAGGCAAAGGACAAACCCCCATTTAATCTTCAGTGTATATACTTGAAAATGTAAATAGCACTGCTTCTAGTCAGGTTTCTGTGTTCTGAATTACGTTTCTGAGCACCAAAGATCTGATCCATGATTTTTGGTTTTAAATGGAATAAAGGAATAATCATGTGATTTTTTTCCCCTAACTGTATAGTGTAAGTAGTCAAATTCTTGGTTTATGCAGCCAATGCCATTATAGTAGATGGAGGTCTTGCAAAGAGTAATAGTTCTAAACAAGAACACTTTGGAACTCCAACAAAATTTAACAGAAGCCAGAAACCACATCAAATGGATCACACTGCACTGTCCTATAGTGGACATTTCAGTTGTAAAAGAAATTAACAGCACTAAGCAGTTATCATTATAAAGCAATCCATTTGTTCTGCTGTAAACTTAGGGGGTTCATGGTTATGATTAACCACAGCAAACATTCCTGATGCCAAAATATTTAAAATTCACTGTCAAATGTGTTCTGGTCAACAGATCTTTACAAATTATTAATAAATTTCAATAGACTAATCTGAACTGAATGAGCTGTTTAACACCAAGACTGATATCCTGGAACTTAATATTTAACCAAAAGGAGGATTAACAATAAACCTGTAATTAATTATGCTGACAGAAGCAAGCCACAGTTCCTTTCAGAAAGGCACATTAGAGTACAGTCTTAAAATAATCTTCCCCCTAAGGGTTTGGGATGGGGAAAGAGCTATTACAGCTTTTTCCCCACTCTATCCTCCACAGACTTTATAACACAATGGAAGATCCATTTACTTAACAGAACACAACTGATACAGATGGGCATGAGATGTGTCAAAGTGGTTAAAAGGAGGGCAAAAGCAGAATTCTTCGGAAAATAGGGCCTTCAGATATGATGAGATTTCCATTCCTGTCACTCTTTTGACACATTGGTCTAGATCAGTGGTTCCAACATTTTTGGCTCGATGGCTACAAATATCATTTTTACAACTCCGAAGGGCCACCAGTCTATCAACTCATAAAAAATGTATTGACACACACACCATTAAGGACTACAAATCACTACATATTTAAAGGAAACATTTTGATGCTATTGTGCTCATTTTTACATTCATTATTTTATATCTACAAATTACTTGCAGACAAAGCACTAGTGTAGATGAGTGACTGTCACCACACACTGAAGGACATGGCCTGGCAGCTAAGTCATGGTGGTTGGCCTGCTAAGTGGAGGCCAAACCGGAAGGCCCTGATTTTTAGAGTCCTGCCCCTCCTCAAGCATGATAGGTCCTGGCTGCTCCACCAGCAGCGCCACCCCCACCCTCAATGAGCCTACAGGAGTTCAGCGCAGAGGCTGCTTCCCTACTGATCTCCTGTCCCCTGGCTGCAGCAGGAAAACTGAACGTGTCGTGTAGTCCCGTGCACTCCACCTGGGTCCCTAGGCAGTGGGTCCCTTCTGCAGCCAGGAGGAAGGGAAATCAGTGCTCCCCTCCCTCTCACTCCAGCAGGGACTCCAGTGCCTAAGGATCCAGGCAGGGCTCTTTGCTCTCTGGTGGGGAGGGGAACACTGATCTCCCCACCCTCTGGCTCCAGCAGGGACCCCAGGAGGACCCAGGAGGAGCACTTTGCTGTGCTCCCTGCAACAGCAAGGGAGAAGGATGCGCTCATCTCAGCCAGCAGGAGGGGAGCAGCGGGCCACTCTGGCCCGCGGGGTCTTTAACTTTTGGTCCCCAGGCCACAGGTTGGGAACCACTGATCTAGATGTACAATTGTGGACCCAAAGCAAACTTAGCTGTATGCTCATGTTGTCAGAATAACAGATAACATCTTGTGCATTGTGGTAACACTTCAGAAGACTCCATCTTGAATAAGGGAAGACAAGGCCTGATTCTAGACAAAGAATCCTGCTGAGTAGGTCTTATAAAGCTTTGTGGTTAAAATCATTTGATGCTTGGCTCTCTATGGATACAGCTACCTTGCAATAAGAAAAACACCGGGATGATCACAGGTGGCCCAGGTCAGCTGAGTCAGGCTGTGGGCTAAAAGTTGAAGTGTAGACATTTGGGCTCAGGTTGGAGGCCAGGCTCTGAGACTGCATGGAAAGGAGGGAGATGGCCCAAGAGCTTGAGCTCCAGCTCAAGCCAGAATGTCTACACTGCAATTTTTATCTCCACAACCTGAGCCCCAGTCAACTGGCCTGGGATCTGAAATTGTGAAGCTCAGTTGCAGTTGTAGACATACCCTACGAGAGCACAAAAGAAGGCTTAGGGTACTTAGGATAGACTTTGAGCTGGTGCTATAAACTCCAGCTCGAGGAGACATACACATTAGCTTTCATGGAGCTGCTGCAGCAGCGCCAACAGCAGGACTAGCTGCCTTGAATACATCTAAGATGGTAGGCACATAGTCCGAGTAAACGCGCCCCGTAACTGCTCGCACTCTTGCAGCTGCAGTCTAACACAGGTATGTCTCCTTGAGCTGGAAATTAGCAACAACAATGAAGAGACAAAACAATTCATTGAAATCACCAGGTCTGAAACGTCCTTCACAGGGGGGAGAAATCCATAGAGGAATTGTAAATAGGTCTAGAAAATAGAATTAGTTTCCCCTGGGAAATTTAAAAAGATAAACTGGGTGAGGTTGTAAGGAAGATTCAAAAAGTAATTCAATCAGTTCTCAGTGGGAACCATGCTGCACACCTCCTACACCTGGGACAAATCCTCCCACATCTGGTTAAAATCAGCAAAAAAGAGCAAGGAAGTCCATAGGATTTGACTCATGGAGTTTCTTCATAACCATTATCCTGGAATGGGGAATGCATCACATGCATACGTTGTGTCCACACACCTACTCATACAAACATTCCAGAATGAGAAGAAAATTCATGAATCCACATATGCCCTGAGAGCCACATAAAGATCAGGACAGCCATGAAAGGCAGAGCTTCCACACTGCTTCCCAGCCTCTGTATCAATACAGAAGTTTCTCTTAGCAGAAGGGGAACATGCATAAAACAAAGTCATCTTTATTTCATATTTGATTACCCAATCTCTACTGGGTTGAGGAGCACAATGCCAAAGATAATGACTGTACCCTCTCACTCCCCAGAATTAGGGTCACTTGTTCCAACTAAGGGAATCAAGGGAAACAGACAACACTATGAAGCCAACAATTTTCCCCTTTTCCTCCCGCCCATAGACAGCCTTGCTACATGTCTTATTTTCTTGCAAAAATAAAATAAAATCAAGTTTTCAAACTTTTGGCTTAGGACTCAAGCCATTAAGAAACTTCTCAGGCCCTTGAACTGCTTCTAAGATCTCAATAAATTACCTATACCACAGCCCCAGACATTGCACCTTGAAAGAGACATTCAATATAATTGAATCTTGGCAGTTGGTGAGTCTTCTTTCTTCTCCCTATTCACCTCAACCAGCAGATAGATTATTTCCCCAATTTGAAAAAAAAGGTCAATTTTTCAAATGGGAGATAAAACCCGAAGGGGAATCTGACAGGCAAATTACTCGCATTTCAGTCTCCCATTGTAGGGAGGGATGCTGGGAAAACAGTCATAAAATGAAATGACTGTAAGGAGTACATCCAAGAGTACAGACTAATGAGAAATGTGCAAGAATTTTCATAAATCCTGATGGTTGGTGAAAGCTTCATATGGAACAAAAATTCTAAAAATAACTTATGATTGGCATAGACTATACTTTATAGCAACAGCATTTCTGTTTTCCATGTAATTCACGGGCATGCTATGACGACAAAAGGTAAACAAAGCAATGGGTGATTCATATAGAAGTGGGACAACTGCAGCCAGTGTTGCAAACAGCTTTCACTATTGCAATGAAAAAGGCTTGAATTAAAAAGAACAATCTTAAGTCAAGCAAGAATTTGTAAAAACAACATATATGGCTATTGTGACAGGGTCAGGCCGGACGGCTATGAGAGAGTGTTGGAAGGCATGTATGTTAGCCCCAGGCTCAGCAAAGCCCTATTCCCTGGGTAATTCAGCTGGGGCTGATTAGGCAATTAGGCCACCTGGGGCTGTTTAACTAATTAGGCCACCTGGGGCAGTTTAGGCAATTAGGACACCTGGGGCCAATTAAGGTGCTCCGCCCCAAACACTTAAAAGCCTGCAGGGGGGCAGGCAGGCAGTGGAGTTTGGAGAGAAGAGGTGTGGAGGATGGAGTTAGTTATAGTTTGGAGTCACAGTTACAGTTTACAGCTTTGGAGGTTTGCAGTTCGAAAGCCTGCAGTTGGAGTTGGCAGCTTGGAGCTGGCAGGCTGCAGCCTGCAGCCTACAGAGGCTTGCAGCTTCCACAGTTGCTACTGCAGCCCCGAAGGGCAGAATACCTGGCTGGGGAAGCAGGGAGCGGACCACGGACTACCCCGAAGGGAAGGTAGCAGTACACAGGGGCAGAGCGGGTCCCAGCCCCTCCCTTGACCCTTCCCCAGCTGCACCACCGGCCAGGCCAGGAGAGCGCGAGACCCACGAGGGCGGAATATCTCTCCCCCACCCCCAACCTTGTCACACTATATACAGATATGTATATAACCTGTCCTCGCATATTCACACATATTCCCTTAGTGCCTATAACTGGCCCAGTCCTTCAGGCCTTACTCAAGCAAAATGTATACCAAATTGATATTCTACCTGAGCTGAGGATAGGGGCCAATAACAGAATGCCCCGGAACCAAAATGTCTTAAAGTAAGTCCCCAATAGTTAGGCAATCTAAGCTTTGAACTACTAGCCATCACGGTTGTATAGAAAAAGGCTTGAAAATGTCACCTAAGTGAACCCTAATGGATGAAAACCCACAAGGCTAGTAAAGAGAACCCAAAGTTTAATTCTAAATCTCAGGATTTTTAAGCTTTTCTCATGTTGTTTGAATGTTTGGGCTGGCGTTAATGTAGATACAAAGATCCCATCCTGCAAACCCTTAAGCACACATTTAACTTTACACGCAAATAGTTTCACAGGAGTAAGTGGGACTATTTGTGTGAACAAAGATAAGCACGTATATTTGTTTGCAAGAGCAAACCAAAGTAACTGATATCTGCAGGAAAAATCAGTGGGAAATACTTGTTTTCTGGACTCAGGCTGGATATTTACTTTTATGTTCATTTACACACATTAAAAGCACATATCCATAGGCTGTTGGGGATATAACAATTATTTGAACTGCGGCCCATCCAAAAGACAAGTCAGCATTAGATCCCACTCCACACACACAAAAATACAGTCTGTCAAAAAAAGAACAGAACATTTATTCCATCCCAAAGGCCTCAAGGCCCCACACTTCTTGGCTCTTACCAAAAGCCCAAGCCATCAACAGACTTGGCACAAGATCCTAAAGGCTGGCAAATTCTGGCCATTTAGGCATGGGGTGGCAGTGGTGAAAAGACTGGGGGGTGGTGGTGGGAGGGATTCCAAAGATGAAGGGCCTCCAGAGAGATAAGCCTGATAGGAGTCTCTCTCACTCTCTTTTAAACTGAGCGAGACCCAGCAAAAGTCTCACTTACAGATGGGTAATGGGTATGAGAGTGACTCATACAAATCAAAACTTTAATTCTGCAGTAAGTTAGTGGTTTGATATGTAGCTACATGCCACAGTGCAAAGCAGGCTACTTTTCCCTGCCAGCGCCTTTCACTGCCTGTGTGAGGGCAGCTTGCTTTTCACAGTGGGGTGTAGCTACACATACCCTACACACTGCCACCAGCATAGACAAGGCCTAAGAGCACACACAAACCAGGTACACAATACCACATCTGGTTTTAGGCACATAACAGGACAGTTTCAAAGGCACAAAGTGGGTGTTAGTTATCCAATTCCCTTCAAAAGCACATAGGAGAACTGAACACTTAACCCTTTGTCTTTGGGCCTTTGAAAATCTCACCCCAGTCCTTTGAAGAATATTCTATAATTGCTTTCCTCTGAAGGGAGCATTTTGTGTAAACAGAAATAGTTTACATACCACTAAGATATGTCATAAAATAACTGGGTTTAATAATTTAAGTCTACTGAAATAGGTTTTAATTTAATTTTTCTGAGAAACGTACTGTTTCTGGAAAATATTTTGCAGCAAAAGAAACTGCTGTATAGATCATAAGAGAGTAAAAGGAAACATTAAGGCTGCACAACTCTTAGCAGGGATGTCTCATTAGTCACCTAATAATTCCTGTGCATGTTTACAGTGAGCTCATGCCAAAGAGAAAAAAATGATCCACGTTCCACTTAAGCTTCTTCACACAATTAACACTTTTAAAGGATTATTTGCTTTAGTTTCATTATAACATGAAACACGTTGTTTAGGTTATATTAGAACATTACATTCTGTTACATTACAACGTAACATGAAACATTGATTTGCTCATACTCTTTGTTGCTGGTCGTTCTATATCATGTCCCAATGTACAAAATTAGATCACTCAGACTTTACATGATCACAATGATTCCTTCTGGTCTTAGTCTGACTCCTGCACATCGCAGGCCACAGAACCTCCCCCACCCACTCCTGCAACAGATCCATAACCTCTGGCTGATAATCTTCAAATCATGATTTACAGACTTCCCATTATACAGCAACCACCAGGTACTCTAGTTTAAACCAGCAAGTGACCCATGCCCCATGCTGCAGAGAAAGGGCACTAAACGGAGAGAAAAAAGGATTATTTACACCACAGGCCTAAAATCACCAAAATGAATAAAGATGATAAAGAGCCCTGAGCCGGAAAGCCTGAGCTCCAGGCCCTTACAGTCTGCTTCCATTGCCAGTTTTAGACTGTGGTCAAACCCTCAAAAGAAATTAATAGGTCAAGTCCCAGCTACATTAGAGACTACATTTCCATATACAAACTGCCAACACAGCTGCACTCCTCTGGGACAACGCAGGTCACAAAGCTCAGAATGACATGAGAGCCCAGAACAAAGCATATTCAGTTGAGGAAATCCAACTGCGGGAACAAACTTCCAGAGGAAATTAGAAAACCCAGGGACTGACAACCTGTGGAAAGGTTTTGTGGCATTTTCTATTTGATGCATTTTCCCACCGTAATCAGCATCCTCCAGTCCCTTCTTTCCCATTCTTAAAAAAGGACCTGCTCCCCTGCAGCGCTTTCTATAACTCCAAGAGGGAGGCAAACCAGAGAATCCCCACAATGTCCAATCAGAGCTTGATTTTTGCCAATCTATTTTATGTGGAAGATGGGTGGGAATACAAATATGGATAAATAAGAGCATGACGACCATGGTAGGTTAGACCCAGTAGGCTATCTAGTCCAGTATCCTGTCTTCTGACAGTGGCCAATGCCAAGCATACTGTGTAGAAAAGAAGTTAAACAAGATTAGGAATCTGGATGCAGCTGACCTGAGTTAGGAAATGTATAGGTAAGGTTCAAATTCTATTCCTACAATTTGCTTTTAAAAGCACCAGAACATGAATTTTAAAGATACCTCTGTGTACATAAATCTGTAACACCGTGGTGGCTCCAGCCATGATGGTTACTCAAGGAAATATGTACAACGATCTTAAATAAATATGATTGCCCATTCTGTGTCCTTTTGAACTACCATATAAATGTCCATTTAAGCAATGTAAACATTATGTTCTCTGGAGTAAATTTCATGCAAACCTATCTGCTGAGCCATTATGGAGGTACCATATAATTCAATCTATAAAAGGACACTCTCTAAAACTGTACTTTAGACACTACTATACTTAATGGTGGATTCACCATGTCAACTCTGACCATGGGTGAAATGTTGAAGTTAATGGGAGTTTTGCCACTGATTTCAATAGAACTAAGATTTCACCCAATTCGGTTATTCAGATGGTTTTATATATAAATGAACTTTGAAAACTATTTTAAAAATGTAGGTGTACAGACTGTGTTGGAATGTGTGACTTCAATGGCAGCAGAGTTTGGCCAATGCTAAGTACCTTTGAAATCACACACTCTTTGTACAGTGAAAAATAGTTCTTCCCACCATTTTAAGTGAAAACAAAATGTCTTATGACTCTTGCCTTGGTGACAATCATGCATAGGATATAAAGGAGAAGAAGATCTATAAAGAACTCCGGATATTTATACTGAACTATCTACAATTTCATCAGTGTTCCTTCACCAAGAAACTGTGGTGTCTCACGGTAGGTGAAAAAGTCAGTCCATGAACCTCCATCTAGAATATACACCAGCTGAGGACTTAGCCCCAAAATATAGCTGTCTTGAAATTACTTTTATCCACATAGGCTCCGTTACTAGATTTTCTAAAGACATTAACATCTGGCCCTTGCTATTTAGTATCATAGGCCCAGATCCCAACAGGAGTTTGACTGCCATAATCTCTAAATGATACGAAATATTTCCTTAATGGCTCTTTATTTAACCAAATCAAATGGTTGGTAACACCCATTGTGTCCTAATGAACCTAACTTAGAATGTTTATTCAAATCTGTTCTAATATTCCTTGAGCATTTTTAAAAAAGGAAATCTCTTAGGTGCTCTTCACAGAAATAAGGAGAAGGAGGGGGACTTTATAAGGTAATACATGCACTTCTATCTCTATAATAGCTGTCATACTTAACATGGTAAAAACTTTGCTCTATGTTTTAACCTTTAAAAATATGTTTACTATCAGACATCCATGGAAACAGAGGTAGTTGAATTTTTCAAAATGAGATTTCAATGCAAATTTTCATCAACATTTCAAACGTTGATGACATTTTCAATTTTCAGCCAGCTGTACATGGAAGTGAAACTAAAACTGGGCTTGGAAATTTATCCCAAAACTTGGTGCCATAAGTGTTATTTCTGTTATCAAAATACATTTTAGTTACTATCTTATTAAAAACTAATATTCCAGAGGGTACATTTGCATGCAGTCTTTTAGAGATTACTGTGGTTTAATTGCTTAGTAGAGGGAAGTTTGGAATGCTAACAACTGCCAGTTAAAATTTTACCATGTATAGCTAACAGTTAACTTGCTACTATGCCCAAAAGTTTTACAATCTGTGTGTGAACCATTTATGGCTAATATATACACTTCTGAATTTTTTTCTGTTATAGCTTACTTTACTTTTCAATACAGTGCAGATTACACAGTGACACAAAATGCTGGCATTAGGTTGGCTGGAGAAACAGGTGTACGTGGAAAAGTGCACTCATTTGGCATTCACACTGGGTGTGTCAAATGAGTGTAATTTATATGCCAGCAAGGCAGAAGGATGATGTAGCAGGAAAAGCAAAGAGGAGTAAGGTATACAAAAAAGCAAGCCATTGCTATGATTAATCTTACATCTGCCTTAGTTTCTTTTCCCCAACCCGCTACTGTTCCTGGCCCCTCTGCATAGAACTTGCATGTTATTTTTCTCACACAGTGCAAAATCTCTGCCAGTTATACCACTTTTGCATGTGCATACATTTGTATTACATTATATATACAATGTATTACATTGTATTACATTAATACATTATGTATTAATTGGATGAGTGCCCAAAGGCTTGATCCAATCTCCATTGAAGTGAATAGAAAGACTCCCAATGATCTCAATAGGGTTTGGATTAAGACCTAGGAGCAGAACTTGCAATTATATGAGAACCTTTATTCAAAAACATCTGGCAGGGTTTACTTGTCCTGCCATGAATGAATTAGAGAAGCACCAATAATATTCCTAGGAATGACTAATTGATTTTGGTGTTTTGATTTAATATTCTTGTATAAAATATTGCTTAGCTGTTGTTTTTTTTAAATATCAAGGAATTGGTGAGAGAGATAAGGACACATCCAAAGCCGATCTAACCCACCTTCAAAATGTATGCAGTAACAAATAGAATTAAATATCTTTGTTTTGAAACAAAATATGCAACATGGATACTAGCTATTCATTCCACATACACAGAAGAGCTGAATTAAGCTCTGAAATTGTAAAATCAATGAGCTAGGATATATTCAATAAACACACACAATCAACTTAAATATTGAGATGCCTGAACATTTAAAAAAGGTACTATATTACCTATTGTGAATACAGAAAATAGAATTCCTTTCATATTATACTGACTGTCCATGCCTGTATATATGCTACATAGTACCTCCTTGCTGATCAAATCAATTTAAAACTACGTTTTTCTATGTTAACAGCATACTAGCACAATCATTTTTATGACGACCTGTGTGAGAATTACTGGCATATCAGGACTTCAGGATCAGTCCTAAAATGTTAAGTTCTCCAAAGTGATACTAGACTATAAATTTAATTCATATTAATAAGAATCAAAAATACACTAGCCTGTATGCTTGACTGTATATTGTTAAATATGTTTCAATTATAAAGTACTGTGAGAGATACTGCATGTGATTGCAGTATCTTTGAGGACCATATTGTATTAAACCTATGAATGGTTTATGTCTGATCGTGTTCTACTCCATGGAAATAGTTACTACAGCTCCTTCAGGAACTAAAAACAATGTGGTGATTAAGGCAAGTCACTGAGACTAAGCAACTCTACAGAGGTACCACTCCCTGGATTGGTTTGGATATACTTGTTCAAGCTGGGTTTTCCAGGACTAATGGTGGGTCTACACTACTACTGAAGTTAATCTAACTTAAGTCACTCAGTGATGTGAAGAAGACCTCTCTGCGCAACACCAGTTACAGTGACCTAAATGCTGTCCACACTTGGCGCTGTCAGAGGGAGATGCTCTGTCGGCATACAGCATCTTCATCAGACATGCTGCAGCAGTGCGGCTGCACCAATACAGCGCTTCTAGTGTAGTCCTGCCCAAAGAAACAAAGAAAGGGTTGTCGGTATAAAAGGATGAGATTGAACTGACACAAGGCTTTCTTTGTGACCCAGCAAATGGATATGAGCTTCTGTTGAAAGGGGGTCTCAACCCGCATGGAAAGGTTGAAAAGATTTTGGCCTACTAGGCCCCATAAGACTGATAGGTGATTCCTGGTATGTTTAGGGTGTGTTTAAATATGTTGTGTGTTTTCTCTGAAATCCTTTTACCTTAAAAATAAACGTGCTTGCTTAGAAAGAGCTGTGTGGTAAGTGTGGTACAGTGTTTATCAGTGTAGGCTGCATGCATGTGTCCCTTGTGTAAGTACTGTCTTAGCTCTGCAGATAGCCGAGACAGCTCTCACGATCGAATGAATCAACACAACCATGGATTAGCTGATCAAAAAGGCACGAGAGCCAGGTTTATTGAAGTTGAAGCACAATGAAAAGCGACCTATGGAATAGCTACTGGTACTCTTCAAATATGAGTGCTCTGTTACTTGGCACAACTTAATGGCAGGACTTGCCATTATCCCCTAGGCCGGATGACATTGTTCCCTCTGACACCCTTTTTTATACATTGTTACATACAATTTCGTTCTGCCCCCTTCAACATAGGTAATTGCCACCCTCTTGACATAGTCTAATGCCACCCTTTTCCGTTAATTGGCTGATTTGGGCAAAACAACTCCATTTATCACCTTTTAGACATTTCTATTCATCGAAGTGTCAGTTTAGGGAGTTCGTTCTCTTTGGCATCTTGATGCCTTCTGCACCTGCTACATAATTTGCATATTAGTAATATTTTGGCAGTGTGCATATTTGCAGTATCAGCACTTTCCTGTGCCAGTTTCAGTTCACGTTTCTCCCCCCCCCTTAGGCCTTATGCTCATTTCTTACTACGGTAAGTTGTAATGTTAGCAAGATACTGTTCACAGCCCTCAGAGAAAGCAAAGCACACAGGTACTGGTCTTTAGACAGATTGGCTTGCTGGCAATACCACAGGATAAGGCAGAGAGCTGGGCAGACTAAAACCTCTTGGTTAGAAAGGAGAGAGACATGGGTCTCGTCACCTCTCCTGTGTAAGCTAGGAGTTGGGAATCTTAAGTGGGTCGCCTTAAGGGACCATGGAGGAGGAATATAGCTGCAGTTACCAGAAACTGAGACAAGTACCATAACATTCTTGTAAAATCCAAGATACTCTCATCATCCAACTAGCAGTAATGGTAGTAATAATAATACCACCACCTAGCTCTCGTACAGCACACTAAAACAGGTCTTTTCCAAACCTCTAGGACACCTCTGTTGTACAAGAACTGAGTCCATTTTCTAATATTGTCAAATAGATTCAGGAGATGTGCAAAATTTACAGAAACAGAATTGATCTACCACCATCTTTAATACTGGGCTCAGTCCTGCAGGTCTCACTCTGAGTTCAGTGGGAGTTTTGACAGTGAGAATTTTATTTAAGTTCAGATTCTGGGATTGTGCCCACTGTTTCATCCAGGAATTTATAAGACCAGAAAAAACCCTGCAATTAAGCAAAGTATGAAAGTAATTTGTTTTGAATTACTGTGCAGCGTGCGCACGCGTGTGTGCAAGGAAAAAAAATCAATTCAACTTTCAAGGCTAGAGATGAAGTCATTAACTAGCATTAGAGCTGAGGCACTAACAAACTTATTTGTGATTAAAGTAAGTAGTTTATCAGTTGAAACTGAAAACTAAACATAGGAAGTAAAGAAGTAAACTTTACAGAGGTTTTATTTGCCTCAAGGAACATAGGCAAACAGAATGTTTGTTTAATGTATTTACTGGACAAGGGGCAATGCTGCAAACCCATTTATAATGTGAACTTTCTCACTTCCAGGTTAGTAACTGCAATCCACTCTATCTACTTCTCTTGATTGTTCCTATTTCGCATCTGGTAGCTACCACTGTGTAAAGAAATGATGCCAAATTACCATAGTGCACTTGCTATGCTTATTGCACTTAGAACAAGAGTATGAAAGAACATTCTCTCTCTCGTCTCAACCCTGAATTGTATTTGACAATAACCTTCTTAATTGTAATTGCCATGTGAGAGCTTTACTGCTGGTGGCAACCTGCTTGCAGAAAAAAAAATTGTGATCTCAGCAGAGTTGCAACCCAATGATAGGTGTTCTAAATACATTTAAAATTGGTAGAACAAATCAGAAATTTACATCTTTTGTTTCAATATTTAAACACGTGGGTCCTATTAAAGAGAGGTCCAGCAGGTAGCAAAAATGCATGTGTAACTACTCACCTACAGTAGAACATCCAGCCAACACCAGACCCAAGGGATGACTGCATGAGCAAATGCCATATACAGAGGCAATCACCCAGTTTGTGTGGAGTCATGGCAACTGTGCACACAAGTATAAATGTGCAATTTTGCACAGACCTCTGCTCTTCCTTTTAAAACTGGGACCTACGAAATTCTAATAATTGTTAGACTGGTTTCTAACAGGAGGCACCAAAGTCACAATACTTCTTATAATATTTAACCACACGAGAAATGCGTCTCACCCTGTGAACTGTCACAAATCCCTTCCCTAAGCAGAGGATACGGTTTGCCATCTCTTCATTTTGTGTAGGTCACTTGTTTGAATAGTCATCTTTACTTTTTTCCTTTATTTTATAAGCCTTTATTATGTGATTTCAAATCTTTTACAGACTGTAGACTATTGACTCAATTTCCCATATCCTTTTGAATAGCAAATCCTTGAAGGTCAGTGACGGAAGGGATCATTTCCTTGCACTTTGTTTCATTTAACATTCCAAATTTAGCCTGTGTGATTTTTGCACAATAAATTTCGCACAATGTATATTTACATCCACTGTCTTTCTATATTCACCCCCAGAATATTATCTAATAGATCTCTTTTTTATATGCTATTAAGCACCCTTTGACCTTGAAGAGATGGAGAATGACTTTGTCAGAATGAATTCACAAATGAATTCCCAGTAAAGCCCAACATTTTGTTGTGGTGTTTGTCTCATTACAATTTAATTTCACCAGTACCAACAAAATATCAAGGCACAAATATTGCACTAGAATATTGGGATGTCACCTTAGAAGTAGGTACGCTTGGGTGGCATTGAGGGCATAATCTGAAGATCGTGGAGTTGCACCTTTGCCAATGGTGATGAGAAGTGAAAGCACTCAACTTGATTTTCAGAGCCCAGAGCAAGTTTGAGGAACTGGTGGAAAGAGAAAAAATGAAGGTATTTTTACTTGCAAATTGCACACATTTGACATGGAAATCCATGAGGAGGCATGATGAATATAGTACTGGCACAATATAACTTGCACAAAGTTACTTTTTATGGCAGAAATGCACTTTGATATCCAGCAACGTAAGAGTCAAACGTTTGTAATTATTGTAACATACTTAGGTTTTACTGTTAATTGATCTACATGCTACTAACTCCTTTCAGGTTACTGCCATCTTCTTTGTATCACTCAATCAGAAATGAATGAGCACAACAGAATCTACCTGTACTAGAAAATACAGCAAATGACGTTTAGCTGCGTATCTTAGGACTTCTAGGGTGGGAGCAGGGTAGAGAGAAAAAAAGAACAGGTAGAAGAACAAATACAGGAGGATGATAGGGGAAATATAATACATTTACCTCCGTTCCTTTCATAAATCTTGTTCTTCTTTCCAACAAGATCTAGGAAAGTCACAATTTTACTCCAAGACAGGGATGTTCATTACCCAAGTTGAAGCCATATGAAAAATTACTGTAGAAAAACCATTCAATTGATTTATGGGTAAATTGAGGGAAATGGAAGTGCTAGTCCAATCAACTGCCTTCAAAATATCTTCCAATCTGGTACTCAGACTAAAAGCTTTGCTCAAAGCTGCTTCTATAATTTGAGTACCAAAACATAAGCCATTTAACCCAGCATATCCCATTAATCATTTCAGCCACCTAGCAATGGAGACCACAGGAAAATGGAGAAAGGGATGAACATTTCATTCATTTAGTAATTGATCTCTATTTGGAAAAATATAATGCACCAAAACAAATATTGTGAGCCTCAAACAAGATTATTCATTTTCTTTTAACATGAAATAGAAAAATGCTCCTGTAAGAAGAAAAAAAACCTGCTGCTTTCCACAAATATCTTGTTTCTTGGAGGTAGCTCTCTAGAAGTTAAACAGGAAAAAGGAACCGTATGACCCATCTTTCTAGAAATCAGCTGTTCAGTGGTTCCATGCTCTTCTAATCAATACACAGTGTGCACAGAATGGTTCGGTTAGTATTTACGTTCCAAGAGTTGTAAGCCACCTGATTCTATATGCGTCTTCAGCAAGTTTACCAGTAACAGGTGTGCTACGTAAGTGTCGCATCGTGCCACTAGGACAGTGTAAACAGCACAGCACTAATGCATGAAGGCTGGATGAGCCTAGACACAGCAGAGGATTCTGTTCCCTATGTGCACAGAACAAAACAGTGTTCACATTTCACAAAAAAGACTCCCCCCTTTTCCCCCCCCCCAAACACAGTACTTTGAATCATCTGAATGCTTCCCTATAGAATGTAAATAGGATCTCAGAGCAAGGATAGATCGGCAAACATTCAAACAGCTCTAAAACCAGAGTATAAAATGGTTAGGTAACAGTACGGTGACTGCCAGTGAAAACACCATAGTGTAATAACTCTTCATAAAGATTTGTTTGAAATAAAAAATGACCACACTGGAGGTCTCTTTTCAAATGACAACCATTGTCAAGAAATTGTAATTAATAGTATTACCATTAGACTGTGTTTAATGTCTTTAAATGACCATTTACCACCACTTATATTGTACATAGTCTTGGACTATAGTATTTAGTTCTATAAAAAGCATTAAACAGGAACATAGGATTGTCATACTAGATCAGACCTGAAATCCATTTAGTCTAGCATCATGCCTCTTCCAGTGACCAACTAGAGCTGGGCGATATGTTTTTATGCTTTAGAGTAGGTATAACAATCCTACAATGGGCAAGCCTGATAATCTGCCCCCACATGAGGTTTCATCTTGATCTCTAAGAGACAGACATTTTCTTACGCCCTGAAGCAAGAGCTTTAATATCCCTTCCACAAAATTTATTATTTATAAATCTTGATATTCATATGAATGTCCAATGCCTTTTTGAATCTTACATTCTTGGCCTCAGTGACTCACAATTGCACATTTTATTAAAATGTATTTCCTTCTATTGGTTTTGAATTTCCCATCAATGTCTCTTTATTCTGTTTTATGAGACAGAAAGAACAGACATTCCTGGTCTGCAGACTCTATACCATTCATTATTTTATTCAGAATTCTCTTGTGCCATTTATCACCTTACTTGCTTTTTTTGACCACAGAACTTAAAGCTGCAATTTGAGCAGAGGTCTTCATTAAGCTGTCTACCATGACAACCAGGCCTTTTTCCTGAATGGTTTAACTTAATTTAGAAACCAGCAAGGTATCTGACTAGTTTAAATTTTTCCCTGAACACGCATTATTTTGCATTTATTTACACTGAATTTCATTTGCCATCGTATTGCCTATTGATCTAGCTTGTTTACATCTCTCTGAAGTATTAGTACAGCTGTGCTGCTGTAAGAATGTTTGTGTAGCCATGTTACATAGGCATGAGAGCTCTCCCTAATAAAACCACCTAGACAAGCAGCGGTAGCTATGTCAGTGGCAGAACATCTCCTGCCAACATAGCACTGTCCACACAAGCACTTACGCTGGCAAAACTTATGTTTCTCGGAGGTGTGTTTTTTTCACACCCTTGTGCGATAAGTTTTGTTGGCATAAGTGCTAGTGTAGTTAAGGTCTAATACCATTTTCCTTTGCAGAAACCACATTAGTCAAATTGTGATCTTTCTGGTGCCTTGTTATTGTTTCAACCAAATTGCAGGTACAGCTGTAAAATGTTACTGGTCTATAGTTATACAGATTATTCCTAATGCCTTTTTTTAGATACAGGTTTTGGAACAGGGTTTGTATGACTGACGTTGCATACAAACTGGGATCTTTGTTATTGTCCAAGTCCATTATTATGTAAAGGGCAATCTGTAAACATCTCGTACTAACAATGTCACTCAACTATACTAAATCACACATCTAACCCATTCATAGATGAAGTCCTATTTTCCTCAAAATTCAAGTGATATTTAAGCCTCAAATCACTCTTAAACTCACCCACATGAAATCAAAATTCTATCATGTGAGACCAATATATCTAGCCCTAGGAAGCTTGTTAGTTGAACATTCTGTGGAACGTGCTCTAGCCAACAATTTCTTGTTACAGAGCTCCACTAATCCAACTATGGCGGGGATCTCAAATTCACAAGCTATCCAGGTATTTCTGTTAAAAGGATTAGAATAGAACCCTTCAGGATTTAATTTCAGGAAGCTTCCAGGAAACTTTTGCCTTGGGAGCTCACCTGTTTTGGTTTCGTTTAAGAAATATTGCAAGCCTGTGGTCCAGCAACAAGTTGCTGCCATAAAGAAATTCAAGGTTAGCTACAGAGTGGATTAACTGGACTGTCAGATGCTGGAAGGACTGCAAAGTTGACATTTAGGGCTAAGTAGTGGTACTCTTCCATGCTCCTGTCTGCTACACTGAAGCTACAGCTTTGTCAAGATTCCAGTCTCCTACGCCAAGGAAAGGTAACCACAAAGCAGTGCCTGCCTGAGGATGTACAGGAGATAGAAGTAAAAAGAGAGGAATCCCAGAGGACACAGTCATCATTCAGCTGCCTCAGGGGAACATTAGTACAAAGGCCTTAGGAGAAGTAAGGGGAAAAACCTCACCTTTGTCAGATGGTCCCAGGAGGTTTAGTCACTACCACCATCCTGGGATCAGAGTCAAACACCATTAAAAATTGTATTATGAATACACAATCCCAAATGACAGCACAGAATATTAGAGTTGAAAGGGACTTTAGGAGGTCATCTAGTCCAACCCCCTGTTCAAAGCAGGACTAACCTCAGCTAAATCATGCCGGCGAGGGTTTTGTCAACTCACAGCTTAAAAACCTCTAAAGACGGAGATGCCAACATCTCCCTAGGTAACTCATTCCAATGCTTCACTACTCTAGGAAAAAGCTTTTCACTAGGAATGTCCAAACTAGACATCCCCTACTGGAACTTGAGACCTTTGCTCCTTGTTCTGTCATCTGCCACCACCACTGAAAACAGCCTAGCTCCATCCTCCCTGGAACCCCCTTTCAAGTAGTTAAAGCTGCTATCAAATCCCCCCTCATTATTCTCTTCTACAGACTAAACAGGCCTAGTTCTTTCAGCCTCTCCTCATAAGTCTTGTGCTCCAGCCCCCTTACCATTTTTGTTGCCCTCCACTGGACTCTCTCCAACTTGTCCATATCCTTTTTGTAGTGGGGGGCCCAAAACCGGACACAGTACTCCAAATGTGGCCTCACCAATACCAAATAGAGGGGAATAATCACTTCCCACAACCTGTTGGCAATGCTCTTACTAATGCAGCCAAATATGCCATTAGCCTTCTTGGCAACCAGGGCACACGGCTGACTCATATCCAGCTTTTTATCTACTGTAACCCCCAGATCCTTTTCTGCAGAAAAAATTAAAAGGATGTAAATCCAGGAAACCCAGCAATAAGGAAAAGTGATGTAAAAATAACCAGGGAGGTAACTGGTGTTATTAGCCTTTACGAAGTGAACTCCTGTACTTACACAGATTGTGTCCTGCCCACCTTATTTCATTGACCTGTGTCTGATCATTCCTCAGAGTTGAAGCTCTGCTTCCTTTGAGCATAGTCTTGCTTCAGCAGACTTTATTGGCAATGTTGCCTTTGAACTTCAATGACAGCAATATCACCGTCTGGTTTCAGTTACCAAGTAAGCCACATCTTAGACCACTTGTGGTCCCTCTCCCTTGGCTAACAGGTCTGGCTTCATGCACCTCACTCTGAAACCACATGGTCCAACCACTGGGACTGGATTTATGGGCTGCAGCCACCCTGTTTCCCAACTATGTCAACTAGATCAGCGTCCAATGAGTGTTACCTATAAGCCTTTTCCTCAAAAGCCTATAACAGTAACTCCTTAGTCACTCAAATACAGCTTCTTGCAAACAAAGCATAATTTGTTCTTTTACACAAAGGTACACTGTGTGCAGAAGAAAAGGTTAAAAGAATGAAGTTCAATATGTGTATTTTCCCTTACCTAAACCTCAAATCTTTCCTTGCAAATTTTGGTGCATTTCATCTAGTCTAGTTTCCTCTATCTCTGGATAGAGAGAAGCACACTGTCCTGCTCACAGAATGATAGGTCTCTCTATACCTCCTGGCATGACTGTTAATTCTCACTGACACTACCTGGGCAACCTCCTGCTTTAGGCCAACATCTTTAAGACTGGAGTTTCCCCTTTGATTCTAGGCTTAGCATTGGGAAGATAAGCCCTTCTTAGCCTGAATGGGGCCAGATAGAGGGAATTCTCCAACAAACAGCTTCCTTATTTCCTCTCAGACTCTTAACTGTCACTGTTTTGTCTTTCCTGCTTGATTCCTTCAACACGCTTTTGATCTACTTCTATGCATTCATGCAGGAGAATGTCACAAGTAAATCAGAAGCATAGAATATTTATAAAAAGCATCGTACATGAAATGCAGGTATGGAAAATGAGGTAGTTATATATATACATACACACACACACACACCCCCCCAGACTCAGACATTCCATAAAAGAAATCCACACAGCAAGTCTAAAGATTGAACAGTTAAGCACTTACAGACAACCATCTTAACTCTACCCCCTTGTAGGCCTTCCTTTTAGTCTTGGTTAGATGATCACAAACACACTTTAAATATGACAATACAGTATTCAGGATTTTTTCATGAAGTCTTAGACAATACTGCAAGATTACATGTGTATAGACCAAACAGTCCATTAGAGTCAAAGTATTATCAGAAAGTATGCTACAAAGCAGAATGATACAGAAAAACATGTAATGCAGTGGTAAGAGAAAATGACTCTTTCAACAGGAAGAACAGGCAGGCATGTTCTTTAAATGACAAAACTTCATGCATATTAAAGGGAGAAAAAATTAATCACTGAAGCTGAATAGCTTTGGCCAACACTGCACAAACCTTGCGAGCAGAGAGGTTCATAGCAGCTGTCACTGCAATTTCTCTGGAGATTGTGATTGAGGACTAAGCGTTACTTTTATTTAAAGTGCCTACTTCTCACATTTTCTGATGATGCTTGCTACATATTACTCCTGGTCTTCAACTAAAGCACGTCTTTGGTGAACTCTGATTTGGTCATGGCCTCCTAAGGGTATGGGTTTTCAGAGTCCAGCATAGAGTGCTGGCTACCAGTACCAGCAGCCTGAGAAATGCAAAGCATTATTTTGTTTGGCTGTTCTTGTGTCTGCAGGGAAATCTTTTAGAATAACTTGAGACATTTTAGAGAAAACTAAAATATTTATTTTTTTCCATCCACAAAGAATTTTTTGGTTTTTTACATTGTAAAATAAAATTACTCAGTCATATCATACAGCATATTTCACTCAATGGTGACAGTAACACTTCCTTTTCCACAGTACAGCAATTTAACATAGAACACTACATATCTTCCCAGCTTTAAATGACGAGACTCAGAAAAAATGGGGGGAAAACTAGTTTGGGGGAGAGGACTATGGTGAAAGATAAGCCCAGTGCCCTGAGGGGTAGGTGTGTTTCTGTGCCACAGCATATATATGCCCACACCCAACAATTTAAACGGACAACCACCATGACCATAGCAGCCTAAATGCCTCAAATCTGTATTGGGATGAGGAGATTTCAGCAACAGCAGCAGCACCAGTCACCTGAAAAGCAAGAAAGGATAAAAAGTTAGGAGAGAGATTCCCCTGCTGACCATAAATGTCCAGGCTGCTGCCCAATAAGACAAAAAATACTCAAGGTCCTCGCCATTCCTCAACAATTTACCCTTATGTGGGAGTACATCTCCCAATTACCCCTCAAACCCATGGCTCAGTAGACAAAGACATATTGTGTTGATCTAACCTGTCATCTACAGCCAACAAAGGGATGGCTGGGTTTAGCCAGAACCCCAGGAGACAGGTCTAGAAGAGATCAAAAAGTAAATGAAGCAGTGTTGCAACCTGCTCTGCATGTGGGAGGGAGTGGCAGGACTCCTGCCTATGTAGCTGCTTGGGATGGACAGAATAATATGAAGTTTTTGGACCATATCACTCATACTGACAGCAGCACCGTGGGCAATGGTAAGATAGCAAGTGTGTGTCTGTAATACAGTACAGCTGAAAGGGCAGAAAGTTTTTAAACAGACAACCACCATTACAATTAAAGGAACTTAACTGAAAGCTAACCCAAGTTAGTATGAACTGGAACACAAGCTGTCCAGCTAATCAGACACCGAATAGCATGGAATTTCCTAAAATGGAACAATTGGTGTTCATTTACCAAATACAGTAACAATTCCACTGTTGTACATGGAGAAAACAGTGTCTTTACATGCTTCCGTGGTAGTCTTAATACATTAGTAAGATTATATTTCAGACATTCGTCAACTATCTATTCGGCACAGAGTACCTTTAAAACAAAACAGGCTGCTACATTAAATATTTGTTTTAGTTCCTCTTCTCTAGTTCCTACTAAGGAGTTCAGACATAAGTGACTCTGAATTTTTAGAAGTTTTTGGAGATGGAGTTGTACACGGTGAGGCTAAAAGTTAACTTTTCCTCATTCAGACAGGGGGGATGTGAAGATGGTGCTACCTAATCTCCCACCACCACCCAAACCAAAGATGACACTTATCTGTTACACTCTCAACAAGCTTAAGATCTAACTACTTTTCTCCCTCTCCAAACTAGTGTGAAGTGAGATTTTAGCAAAGCATTCTTCAGTGAAGAGAACTTTGGCTTCAAGCCCAGTTAAGATATATGGGCAAGCTCAAGAATGTATGGGAGGGAATCAGCAAAGAGACATCCTCAGCACTGTTCAAGGAAATGCTACTCCTCAAGGCCTACATGCAAGGCTTAAATGGATCCAGATCTCAATCCTCACTGGCATCTCTTCACTTAGATACAGTAAGTGGTCAAGGGTGTAACAATTTACATGACTGCCTTGACTGTTCCTCAGCTGAAAATTTAGACAAGGAAAATGAATGTTTAAAAGAATGTTCCATTACAGGATTTAGTTTTTACTCATCACATAGCAAGCGGCTAGTTCACATTAACAATTGCTTGTTATCTTTAGCTTCACACTGACTGTGTCACTAAGGCCTTGTCTACAAGACAAAGACTTACAGACATAGCTATATCAAACCCTCCCAGTTTAGACACAGCTTATACTGGTGAAAAAAGTCCTTTTGGTGGTCTACCATATATAAGCTTTGAGTGAAATAATATGTACCAACACACTGTTTTTTAAAAACCAGTATTACTACATCTACACTACAGCTTTGGCTGGCACGGGTGGATAATTTAAAAAAATTAGATATCCCTCCCTCCCAAACAAACTTAGTTATGCCAGAAAAAGAGTGTAGACTAGGCCTTAGCATAATAATGAGATTCGTCTTCAGATCATTTAGATCTATTGATGCTTTAGTTTATCTGAATGTTATACACCCTTTGCCTCCTTTGAGCAGTGTGCATTTTCTCCTAATTACTTACATTGGTCTAGCTTCCTTAATATACGTGGGTCTTTTCTAGCTTACCTGCCTATATGCTTTTAACTGTGGGCCCTACTGGGCAAGTGCTAGACAGCGCTAGTTATGTGACTAAATTCTCATCAACACAAGTAAAGGTTGCATGACTTTTTAAAAAGGTGCCTGTTGCACAGTTCAAATAAAACAATATCAAGTGGACAAAACCCTCAATTTCTGCTGGCCCAGCTCACAACCACCACCCACTGTGGGGTTCCTAACAAGTAGCCTTAATAAATACTACACTACTTGGTTATGATAGTTTGTTTCTTTTGTTTGTTAGCAATTTCTTTCCCTCTCCAGTTAAAATGTATCATATAAACTGAATGTTTTGTGTTTGTCTGAGCATAATACCTCTATTTTGTACAGGTTATTGGAAGGTAAGCCAGGCAGTCAAAGCCAAGTCTTCATTGAAACTTGTTTTAATTTAGTTAATGTCTTACCATGTTCAATGAAATCCAGAAGATTTCAGGGCAGTTCCCTGAAAAAGAGAAAGCAACCTTTAAAGAAAGTCTTTAGCAAAATAAAAGTCTAACTGCGAAGAAACTAATACCAGCATAATTCTACGTGTTTAGTTAAATAAATAAATACTTATCTGGTCAATTGTTGCCTGGAATCCTTTTGTGCTTGTATCCCTTGAGTTAGAGGCCATGTTTCTAAGAGTGCACTTGAGATTTGAAATTGGAATCTGAGGACAACCTACAGCTTGACTCTAAGAAGTCTGAACGCACCAACACATCCCAGTGGAGTGGCTGAGGTAAAGTTCAGTTATCAAGTGCGACAAAGCAGTCAGTAGCAATCCAAACGTTACATGGAGAGCAACCTAAACAGCAGAGTATTCGGCACGTATCGCTGACTCATTACAAAACTCAAGGAGAAGAGAAATCAGATGTTTGACTATGCAGCTTTGATTAAAGTTAAACAGCATTTCAATCTAGCTGAAATGCAAAATGACTTCCTATGGCAAGTGTCTGAATACTAGGATAACCAAAGTTTATATTTTTAGTTTCTAAAAGACCGATATCACCAATATTTATGTGGGGGCCTTTATGAATCCTTCTATGTAATATAACTAATAAGCCAAACAAGCACCAAAAAAATGCCAGTATTTCAAGATAAGGCAGCATATACTTCCATTCCTTTCATTCTACCCTCTCTTACTCCATTTCTCCTCTCTCCTATATGGATGTTCTAAACTTCAGTTATTTAGTCCCTTAATACTTGCACTGTAAACTCTTCAAGGTACTATTTGGAGGCACAAAGTGGGGCTCCAGCCCCCCCCCCCCCTTGAGTTTCAAACAGGATGTCTGATCCAGGCCCACATCCTCCTAGCCCCAGGTAGAGCTCTTAACTGCAAAGCAGTCTGATGTGGAATGTGAATTTGCTTCTCCCAGCTTGTCAATATTTTGTTTACAAAAAAAGAGGTAGGGTGATTCAGATAAGAAAAGGCTGGTGCTTAAATTAAGAACCTGGAAGGAATGAGAATTGTGAGGTGGCAGGGTTCATCTGTATTCAGGTCAATTCCAGAACAAAACAGAAATCGCATCCACAGCATCCATAAAGTCAACAATTATAGTCATGATTTTTAATATCCACTGGGCACCGTCTGTGTGCTCAGGACTGTTCAGTATATTCTAGAAAACGTAATCCGTGAGCCAACACAGGTAAAATGTGTAGCCCTGGATAAGATGGCTCACAGATTTAAGTATGAAGTGTACAGTTATTGAGCACACGTTAATATCTATGAGTGGAGGCACTGAAGGCAATAAAAATTTTACCCGATTAAGGACTGGAAGATTTAACCCTCCAACCAGGGGGAGGAGCCCTTCCCCAAAGAGGAAGAGCTGCCCAGAGCTCCTGTGCCTGTTTATTTTCTTTTCCTTTCTGCAGTGGCCCTGATATACCTCAGAAGACTCAATTTTTTTTCCTCAACTTTTAAATATGTCATTTTCTTGGTGATTGGTTTTAAATGTTCTCCTGTGAGAACTGCAACTCGATCACTGTAGTGTTGTGTTTAAAAGCTTTCTAGAAAGTAACTAGCTTTTAAAACAGAAAAAAAAAGTCAGTCTCATGCTTGTTTAAAGTCATTTTCTAGTCTATTATCTATAGTATGGTAACATCCCTAGATCCCCAGGCAGGTGCATTATTAGTTCATGGGGCCTTGCCTTAACCTAGTAGGATGTTTCCAAAAGTTAAATGATTTATTCCAAGCTTGGTGAACTCCAAAAACTAAGTAGCCTAAACAACAGAAAGTAAACTAGACTTTCCTACAATTATTGTTTTTCAGAGTTAACAACGAAGTAAGAATATACATTAAAATTTTAAACCTAACCAGTGTCCTTTAAGGGACTCAACACAAGATGAGTAAGTTTAATATTCCATACTTACGTGGCCTTACTTACAGAAGGACTACACTTATAGATTTAGACTCCTAAACAAGAGTAGCAGCACATTGAAACTACAGGTGCATTTAACTTCAGATGGAACTGCAGGTGCTTAGCACCTTTGAAAAAGCAGCTAACTCTTAGATATCGGACACCTGCTGTAATTTCAGACACTCGGGTTTGTCCTTGTATTTTAGTTAACATCTTGCTACTTCACATCAGCATCCGGATAGTCAGGAACCCTGCAGTATGGCTCGGTAATAAGCAACAGGAGTATTGTAGGCTTAGAACAGCAATCCAGCCTCTGCCAGGCACAGTTCAGGGAACCAGAGTACAACATACAGCCTAGAAGCTGCTTTGAAGAAGAGAGATTCTCCAGGGGAAAAAAAAAAAAAAGTCATGCAATCCTAAGTGAGTTCATGGCTCTACATAACCAGCTCCCTCCTTCCCCCCCAAAAAGGAGGTGGCAACTATTTTTGTGCTGTCAGGTGAGCAGGAGTCCTATTAGTGGAAGACAGGAGTGGATTTAGAAAGAAAAGTGTTAACCCAGTAACTATCTCTGTGGAGTTTGGCAGAGATTACTTCCAGTCCTGGAGACATGCAAGAAGTTAACCTACCTAACAGCAGTGACCACTCTTGTATATCAAAATAGGCAGGTAACAGGCAAAGCCTCAGATCCAAGAAAGTGAATTCTTTCCAATCCATTCCAGACAGGTTCAGCCATCCTCAACAAAAGCGAAGGATATACAGCCTGAGCTCCAGACCCCAGATTTTGAGTTGCGTACACTGCAGCTGGGAGGTATTCCCAGCACAGGCAAACAGACCTGAGCTAGTGCATTAAAAACAGCAATGTGGATGTTGTGGCGCCAGTAGCAGCTTGGGCTAACCAAGCAAGTAAAAGCCTGCCCGATCCCACGGGACCAGGCTCAGGCAGCTAGTCTGTGTCACAACCACCACACTGCTATTTTAGGGCACCAGCTTGAGCTGAGCTAGCATGAGCCTGTCTACCCACAGCAGGAATCTCACCTCCCTGCTACGGTGCAGACATACGCCAAGCATCCTCAACTGCTACAAAAGCTGCCATAGTGAAGTAAGCGAAAGTAAACCACACACTGTAAAGCCAGAACTGGGAAGACCAACACAGTGAAGCAAAGTGTGAACAATAGCATCTGACCCAACAAAGAATGCCAGAATGAGTGTAAAGAAACATGTACAGCTAGGAAGAGAGAAACAGAGGTCTAAATCCACTCAAGTCTTCCACTGGTAGGACTCCTGCTCACCTGACAGCACAAAAATAGTTGCCACTTCTTTTTTACAAGGAGCCAAGAAGGTGACCAGTGCATCCAAAACATGGTCTACGCTGGTATTTAAAAAAAAAAAAAAAAAAAAAAAAAAAAAAAAAGAGCCAGAGCCAGGAGATGTGCTAATTCAATATACAGGACTACTAGGCCTCCATGGAACACCTATGGGAAAACAAGGCTTCCCCTTTACAGGTATAATAAGGGAAGGAGGGCAGCAGCAGAAACCCTGCCACCATCCCCTGGGATTACATCTCCATTGTACCAGTGAAGCAGATTGTGCCACAAAAAGGTGTTATTGGGCACAGGGAATAAATATAGTTCAACATTCGTTCAATAAGCAATGGACAAAAGGCATGCACACAGACGCTTTACATTGATCATAATCTCAGATTTCCCCAGACTGGTGGAAACAAATATTACGCCTTCCACTCTCTCTCTCCTATTGTTGTGTTATCATAAGGGGTCCAGCTACCCCACAGGGTAGGTTCAAATAGGCAGTTCAGCTATGCTGAAAGAACCTGGAGCCTCTCATCACATATACAGAAAGGAAAGTATAACATGCCGATACACACATTCCACTATTGAGAGTGATAGAGAAGTCTGCTTTTTAATCACACACATTCACTGGTCTACTTTAATAGCCACATGCAGCTTAATGCTGTATTTTACTGCTATCACAAATGACATAACCAGTGTCCCAAACTGTGCACTGAGGATTAGTATGATGTAAGCTAAAAACCACACTGTACAGAACACTGCTATAGTATGCGAGATTATCAATTTACCTTCTAAATTCTGATCTGTTGTGTAGTTTTACTGATTTCACTTTTAGAGTACTGTTGAAACAATTTCCCTCCCTGCTTAAAAAAACCTTGACACTATCATTTGGAACTGTATTTTGTACCAGATAGAATTTCAGGGCTGGTATTCAGCATTCAAAATTACAGACTTGTTACAGCCTTGATATCTGTTTAATGGCTCCTCACTCTGTTTTGACCAAATAAGCTTGTTGCTTCTTCTAAACTTTTCATCTCAATGTCAGGCAAATGCATTTCTTAAGCAAGAGCATCCCCACATGCAGCACTGCATTCCTACCCATCTTATAGGCTCCAGCCTCTAAACCAACTACTTTCTACTTTCTGTAACCTGGGTGTTCTTGCACTTTTTCCTCCTCCACTGATTAATTCCTTATTGTTTCTTCTGCAAGGTCACGCCAGTGCCTTATTTCCATCTCCAGCACAATACTCATTCAGCCTTCCAATTGACCTCTTCTTTTGATTACTGCAAGGAACCACCTCATTGTCTTCCCAGAGTCCCAGCACATATGAAATGCTACAGCTACAAAACACTCACAAAGAATAGAGAGATCATCCTTCAACATGACCACTAAGTCCGCACTTCAGAAGTGCCTTCAAAAAAAAAATTAAAAAAAAAAAATTACTCCCCGTGGCATTTTATCTAGCCTTCCTTTGGAGAATGCGCTCCATCCTATCCAGCCATTTGCACCTGCTTTCTCTGTCCTATCCCCCAGTTTCACCTCTGTTCAGACTAGAACATTTAGTTATTCTTGGTCACCTACATAAGCCTTCCTTTATCTTTACAATATCAACTAAGGTTAAAATTACTTCCCCCCCCAACTCTTGCCTATGTCTCAATTTCTGTTATTGGCCTTGTAACTAAGTGCTTTAATTTCAAAATGATGTCTTCATGTGGCACAAATTACTGAAAACAGTAGTATAGAATCGGACATTAAATCTGTAGATTTTTGTAGATAGAAAATTATCTAGATAATCTAAGCAAGGTGCTCTAATAAATACCCAAGGAATCAGTTTTCATTCAGCCCTTTTAACCCACCAGCAGCATATCAACTAATATATGTGTACCTTAAGACTTTCATGAAGTCAAAGTGTCACACTGTCATATCCAATTCTGACAAGAGAAAGAGGGAGATGTGTCAAAAAAAAAAAAAAAAAAAAAAAAGACAAGCTACCTAAATGAAACCCCTCCCTGGGAGTTAATAGTATGGTCAGAATCACATGAAGATAAAGCTTAATAAGTCTAATCTTCTGATATATATTTCCACTCCTTGACATCCAGATAATTCCATAATAATATTTGATCACTCCCATGTGCTCAAAACACTAAAAACACATTATGTTCATCTTGGCAGATTTAGAGGATTAGATATAAATAAAGCTTTATAATCTATGGCTTTTTTAAAAAAATCATAAAATTGGTTAATAACATGTGTCTCAAAAGGATGAATTGTTCTCATCCAGAGCCTTGCTCTCTGAAGTAAGGCTAACCTAAAAACATACCAATTCTTAATTACCAATAACTTTGTTAAGCAACTGAAAACAGACTTACGTCAAACAGTTATTTTCTCCCTTACCATAACTCCAGTAAGAGCCATCTTCTATTTGTAATGGCAAAGGAGAGCTATTTTAAAATAACTTAAAATCTATGTTTAATAGTTAAAAGAAATGCAACTTTGGCACTGTTGAAAAACGCAGGATATTATATGTGGGGCTGGTAGCATGGCCTAAGTTTGCCCAACACTTGCCATTATAAGACCCCGTTTTCAGTTGCTTACATAACTTCTTTACATGTTAACCATTCAGGCTGAAATTTTACACGCTGGTTGTCTGCCTCGGGTAGACTAGTTCTGGAAAATTTAGCTAAAAAAATTTACCATTTTCAAGAATGAGGCTAGGGAAACATTGTTTTGTCCATGTTAGAGTCTGGTAACCTTCTCTTTTAAAACTAAGATCTCCACGCTTGAGAGCAGGGACCTGAAATTTGTCAGCATAGTGGCAGCTGTGTCTCAGGGACGTGCCTTTCACCATCCCTGCAAAGAAACTGCCCAAGTCAGGTGGCAGGGGAGGAATCAGCTTGCATATGCTTAGAAGAGATTTAGATTTTAGCAACTAAATTCCCTAAACATTCCATCTGCGCTGGGCATGCTGCAGCGTGAGGCTGAGCAGGCCTTTCAGTGTAATTACAGCTCTGGGCTGCTATGGCCCATGCCAGGTCCAGGCACCTGAACTGAGAGCAGGGAGCCTGTCTTTCCTGCACTCTCAATGATCCCACCAAAAGTTATGTTGAGAGAGCATTAAGTCATGAAATGCCAGAATGAGGGTTGCAATAATTGAGCCCTGTGTGTGTACAGATTTAAGACTATCATAATTACATAACCACATAGTATATTTTCCATGGGATCCTTCCCTCATTCAGTACACACTTTGAATGGTGCCCACTTAATGAACAGGTATTCGGTTTTTTGAATTATCATTATTCAACATGGGGCCTCAGGCCTTATTTACTGCACACCATTCAAACCTTGCTCTGGAGACAAAATTAATCATTTCCTCATTGGCTTGTCTAGGACACTAATTACTATAGTATCTGAGGGTACAAACAAATTATTTTCATGGTACTCTTGTGATGTAAAAGGGTTGAATTACCTTCATTTTATAGATGGGGAACTGAAACAGAGAGATTACAGTTAAAAGTAGCCACTAATTTTGGGTGCCTGATCTGAGGCACCTAGGACCTGATATTCCAAAGTACTCAGCATTACATAGCACTTTATATGTTCAAAGCACAAGGAAGCAGAGTGAAGGTTAGACAGGCAACTTAATTATGGCATTTCCTAACTTTTGAGGGCTTGACTTTGCCACCTTCATAGCATTCTTTTCAGGTAGTTTGTGTGTAACAGTTAATATATTGAGTTGACAGGAATGAACCTCATCATTACTGAAACATGCTCCCCTTCTGCTAGCCCTTTAATTGCTCTTCTCCTCTCTCTCTCAAGCCTTCTACTGCTTAGAAAGGATTACTTTCCAAACAAGGATGATGGCTTAGCATGACATTGTTTAAACGAATGTAACAGTAGACACTCACCTCCTTGCATCTGTCAGGAAACTTAGTTCTGTGTCTTACCTGCCCCTCGCTATTTGCTGCTTGCTCTACAATAGGCTTCCTTCTGTTAAGTTAACCCCCTAGCCAAGTTACCATTCTGTCCACTCCTCTGAGGTTAGGAAGTCCAACAGAACCCCTGGTCAAATGCTGTTTCCAGACAATTATCAGCCCTTCCTTAGGTTCTGAACCACTCTACCAGTGGCTTGATAGGAAACACAGGCCTGCACATGACACCTACAACAGCAATCAGACCTGCTTAGTCCCAGTTACTCTTTTCCTGGGCTCCTTCCTGCCCAGCCTCTTTATCTTCTCATGGCTGCTTCTGGTTTACCAGAGAAGACTACTATACTCCCCATAGCTACTTCATTCTCCTCCTAGCCTCTTGCTAGACTCCTTAGCCCAGGACAGGACTCCAGCAACCTTTCTTCTTTCCTTTCCCTGCAGCCCCTTTCTGTTTTCAGGCTCTTGGCTTCATGGAGTTGGCCCAGCCTTTCCCCAGCTGTGCTTAATTCTCAATTAACCCTGGCTCTCCCTCACTCAGGTGACACCAAGTAACTTAACTGACCTCTCAGGTACTCATTAAACACCACACCCTGTCACAAGCATCCTTTTTGTTTTTAAGACAGCACCATTAAGTTTAAAAGTCTGCCCTCCAAAATAGTCTGCCTACCAAAATTATTTAAAAGCTCAATTAATGTGCTTATGTATCTAAATTATTCCCTATGACCCCTCAGCATCAGTGGTTTTATTACTCAAGCTAGTGCAGGCAATGGAGGATGAAAAGAAAAGCAGGAAGTGCTGTTGCAAACTTGCTTGTCATGAAATAATTGTGCAGCTTTTATGCAAATCCATGGATTCTGAATGGTTAATGAGAATGGGGATTTTTGCATGATTGAGAAATAACTATGGGTATTTACAGCATCTCTGCATTCAGTCTAAAATGAATGATTTTTGTTCATTGTCCTGTACAGTAAGTCCACACCTGGGTTGCACATAAGGCTGGGTCTACACTGATGGCAGAAAATTTGCCGCCATCACATCGATTGCTCTGGATCAACTGAGCGGTCTGTATAGACGCGCTCAGTCGATCCAGGAAGCGACGCAGGAAAACCACCTCGGTAAGTGGAGTAGCGCTGCGTTGAAGGGAGCACTGTTCCCTTCGATGCAGCGCAGTATGGACGCCACGCAGAGGAGACACTGCAAAGTCGATGGGAGATACACAAGTGATTTACGTCATTTGCGTCTCTCTCATCAACTGCCGCTGAATTGCAAAGGTAAGTGTAGACCGGGCCTTAGACACAAAGCTGAACCTGCAATTCTCCAGCACTCCAAAAAGTACAGTCATGGAAAGAAGTGGTTGTATGTACAGAGCTATTTTTATTTAAATAAATAGATTTTCATCTGTAGATGTGAAAGGCACAGAGAGGGGAATGATTTGTCCGAGGTTACCCTAGCAGAGCCTAGCAGAGCCAGTAATAGAACCTAGATCTCCTGAAACCCAGTCCAGTGCTCTGTCCACTAAGACAGCTGTCTCCCTAATCAATGATTTTCTTAATGAAGTTAAAAAAAAAAAAAAAACTGAGCAAGGTTAACTAGTTCCAAGCTCTGCTGCCTCAAGTTGGAACTCTAGGTCGCTTCCCCCATTTCATAAGCTTTGCATTTTATAGCACAAAATAATATGACTTATTGGAAAAGATATTGCACATCTACTGCAATGCTGTGAGTTACCAGATCTCCTCTATTTTCATGGGGAATGCACTTTATTCAGTTCCATATTACAACTGTATATAGTACCTCATGCTAATTAAATACCTGACAAAGAAAAAGAAAATGCTACACCTATGGTGTCTTAACTATTACCTGAAAGAGGACAGCTTCTTGATTCTCAATCTCCTCCTTTCCCCACGAAATGTTGCTTCATGAGATGTGTTGGATTGTAAAATTCTATAATCTCTTGTGTGTGGGCAAGTGCTACATTAATCCTTTGGCTTGGATGTACAGGCATTTGAGTGCCTTTATATAAAACAAATATTGGCTCACGGTAGTGAGCATCATTTGTATGATGCCTTACACTGCAAGCCACCACCACAGTGTTAGCTTGTTCCCCTCAGCCACATTAATATTTTAATACTGAATTTAAGAATGATTAATTCCAGTAAGGCATTCACTCTTCGCTCTTAGATGTGGTCAATTTGACCTCTTTACAGGACTTTGAGATTTTCAGGCAAAAAGATGTCAGCTAAACTGCCTGGAGTAAAGGGCAGTGGCAAAGCCACTCCACCCCATGGGAAAGTCTGGGAGGATTATACCTTGTGTCCATGGCAACTCCCTAGGAATGGCATACAGCTCGTTTTTCTGCTCCCACATACTACTTTGCACATTTGGGGCATGTCTGCCTCATCCCTACAATGCCTTTTGGGCAATTTGCATGTTCCACCCAGTGAAATGGAAGGAGCAGTCTGCATGTTGCCCTAATTGCATGGACTATAGTGTCCCAGAGATTTCATGAGCTGGGATGGAGGACGTTTCCTTCCACGTACATGGGCCAGGATTAATTTGGCCCTTTATGTTTCTTACATGAGTCACAAATAACTGAAATAAAGAACAGTGCCAGAGCTACAAAGGATTGCACTAAGTGCCACTACCTGGAGACACGTCCTCAAAACAAATATGAAGTATTATGTAGTGAAATGCCCTCCTGATATCTGTACCTATGGCAGAGAGAGGACAGTTTTCCTCTAGTTTGGGATAAATTTGTATAGAGTGTAACTCACTGATGAATCACTTTAGGGATATTTGCCCATTCATTATGCAGCACCCAAAGGAGGGTTAGACCACGCAATTCTTATAACCACGCTTGTGATCCCTTTAGTTTTATTATTTATATCAGTACAAAACTTTGCATTTAAAATATTCTCCTCAAGTGAAGTTTCTGTAATAATTTTTCTTCTGGAGAGCAGCAATTAATTCTCTGCCTATCACAGCAACATTCTTCTCCACTCCCCACACTATTTCTACATGTAGTTCTGAATTCCAATGCCAAAAAAGACATAAGAGCCAAAGGCCAAGTTCTACCTAGGGACATCAGCACAGTTTCAATTGTCATCAGTGAGACCTATATGGACATCCAAGGATAGTTTTTGGTCTGAAAAAGTAAAGCTGATATGTCACAATATCTTCCATTTGTACAGTTCCTTCAGTCTAAAGATATCAAAGTAATTAACAAAATGAGCCTCACAACAGTGCTGTAATAATACCTATTACTCCTATTTTAAATCAGAAAAATAGAAGCACAAGTGGCCTGATTTTCAGAGGTGCTATGAAACTATAATACAAATCCAAGTAGAACTGCAGATGTTCCATACCTCTGAAGGAGAGAGGAGAAATCTGAGCCATAAATGATTTTCTTATGGTCATAGAGGATAAGTCTGTCAGACAGCACAAGGACCCAGATCTGCTGACTCCCATTTATGAATCAGAAGAGCTTTTTTTTAAAAAAAATAAAAGCTTCTACTGTATTCAGTAGCACAGTAACTGAACACAGCAGCAATTTAAGCCACCACACTACAAACTCTCAACTACAGGGTCCATTATCCAGTACAATAGGAAAGCTGCTATCAACACGCCCTGTCATCTCGAAAATCAGCTTTACAAGGGACAGAGTATTGGAGAGTAGGGGTGGTCAAAGGGAAATGTAATGGGAACAGTATCAATTACAATCCAGTTGTTATTTTTATTCTAAGACAAAGGATAGGATGGGATTCTTTAGAAGAGTTAAAATAAGTTTTTGCAATACAATAGATATTGCTGCTAACAACCTTCACATATTGGTTATTTTGAAATATGCAGATTATGAATTTACAAGAGGCAAACTATGAAAAAAGTGTACATTATATCTGGCAGTGGCAACTTCTGTATTGGCAGTGCAAATCAGTATAAACTGGGAAGTCTTTATATAATTTATATTATTAAATCTGCTCAGCCCCTGAAGACAAACAAACACTGTAGATCACCAAAAAAGTCACTTCAGTGACTGAAGTTTTCCCTCGCCCACTACTTGGGCAGGAGACTCAAAAATTGGTGCACTAAGAGATATTTCACTGTCTTGCACAATCACTTATATCTCTATAAAGTGTGTGGGGGGAGGAGGTTACCCGTGACAGTAAATGAGAAATTCCTGTTCAGTACTCTTTATCCATCAGCACCATTTTTCAGTAGTACAATGGGAATGTGAAGTTTTACCAGGTCACTTTGCACTGGCCTAGATGATTACACAAAGGTGCACAGGAACGGAGGCCAATTTTCTAACATCCCTCAATTGCCTGCTATCTGTATCTAAATTACCCCTCAGAATCATTCCCTTCCCCACACTATTCTACCTGTTCTGCTCCCTGGCACTTTAGTGACATCAGGGCTTTTTGTAATAAACAGGGCAACCATCTTGTCTTAATAGGGACCAACCCATGGTGTTGTACCTACCATTGCATCTGTAACATGCAGTGCAAACTCTAGCAGCAGTGCCTCAAAAAGGGTTCAAAGTCTCACTGCTGATAACTGTAGAGATTACAGGAATTTATGCTTGGATTTCTGTCTGTTAGCTGCCACTGTCAGTGCCAGCACATAGGCAACCTGATCTAGCAGGTAGCCACCTAGTTCAGCAAAGCTAGACACAGTTTACCAAGAATCAAACAAGAGCCTCTCAAACTAATCCAGCTCTGCTCACCAGGAGTCAGAATATCATGAATCAGGCAGGTTAGACACCATAGCGCCACATAAAGAGCCCAACCAGCAACCACCTCACAGCCACGTGTGAAGACAACTTCCTGTTGCTCTCTTTAGATTTAAATAGCAAGCTCTGACTAATGAGAGGTCCCAGTGTTCCTCCAATAAGCAAGGCCTCCCTGGTGCAGCTTAAGCTTTCATGGTCTCTCTCGGTGCCTGTTTGGTTCGTAACAAACAGCTGAGTGAGGGTAACAAGATGCTAGTTGACTAGGGCTCCTATGTAGCTAGGTTTGAGATCTGCGGGGTTATGACAGCTACAGTTAGTCCACAGACTTCCCCGTTGGACTTAAAGTAAGCATGCAGTTATTTATGTTATCCAGCAGCTTTATTTTTGCACAAATGTATCATTTTTTCCAGATATCTTTGCACAAATAAACATTGTTCAGACTCTCTAACACCTCAAATGCGCTAATTTTTTTTAAAAATGGATCCAATCTTTTTAAAAAGGGCCGACATCTTTATTGGTAGTTTGCATTTTTCAAGGAGCTATCTGAGGATTTCAGCTAACTAGGGAGTGGACATCATAGAAAACATGATTCTACACTAAATTCAATACAATTAACTCTAACAAGGGAAGGGAGGACAGAAGAAAGGAGCAGAATAGGCAGTGGTTACATCAAGTAATGGATTTCATATAATTTTGTTAGATTTAAAACACCTGTGTGATGGAGTTAGTTTACTAACAGACTGTTAAAGAAGTGGGTGTTTTGAATATTAATGAGCATAGCAAAAAACAAAGAGATTTTTCTTCAGCCATCATCAAAGAGATTCATCCTTCCATCAGCCATAGGTTAAAGCAAATCAATACTTGCTTCAGCCAAGTTCCAAAGTAAACAGCATCAGACAGGACTGGTTTCAGCCTTTATGGCTACTGAAAAAATAAACAGGAGATTCCAAGATTGCTTTTAGTCCCCTCTCCCTTTCAGCTCAATTTCTTCTGGCTTACTTCTAGCAGTACCTATTAATCGACTTGTTCTGGTTAAGAAAGTGCAGGGTGTAACTGGTCATCTGCAAAAGTGTTTATAGTCAGTCTTCCTAGAGCTTGTAACGAATTCCTTTACCCTCACTACAACAGTACGGGAAATATGGTACAAATAATGGACAAGTATGTGCAATTGAGCAAGTACCAGAAAGAGGAAGACTTATACAAAATATTACAATTAAGCTTTCCAGAGATAGCGGTGAGACCCAGTGCGGAGTACCAGCACGAAGGATATAACATGTGAGGTCTCTTCCCTCCATAATGTATAAGAGTCTATGATTTCACTGAAAGCCAATTAGGTTCTAGTTATACAATTTCACAGTAGTGTCTTTCCAAGACAGTGTGTCTATACGGACCATCATGGTAAATGTAATTATTAAATGATTCTATTATAATGCTTATCCTTTTCTTTTAAAGGGGGTGGAGGAAGAAGTAGCTAGGAGTAATTCAACAATTTTTCTAGTAGGGAATTTCAGAATGAAAACTGAGCTCCAGTTCTCTTTTGTTGATTTTGTTTAGAGAAAAATTAAACAGTTTGCTAGCATATTATGGCCCTGATCGTGTAAAGACCTAGCATGTGCATAACTAAACCACCGAATAGACCCACTGACCATAGTGGGACTTTGTGTGCCTAGAGAGCTATGCACATTCATAAGTGTTTGCAGGATCTGGGTCTTGTTAAGCTAATAAATTATACAAATAACCTTTAAAACACAAGCAACTAACACTGCATAAATACGAACATTACCTTGCTGCTTCTGAGGTAATGTATTAGAAATATGTAATGTGCTTAGCGTATAGGCCAACTGTAATATAGCTCCTTTAATCAAAGTGTTCTTCCAGTTACAAAAGTCCAGTGGAATACTTCTATTGGATATACCACACTGTGATGAGTCTTTGTCTCAAGCAGAAGATTCTGGTAATGTAAAACTAAAAACCTTATTAAAATGCATTTTGCAGTAAGCTAGGGACAAATGTGCTCCTGATGGCATTTTAATCTATTCAGATCAGTAGTGTTTTGAGGAGCAACCAGGCTATAACTTCTCTTAAAGTGGTTGGAAAGGAGACTGACTGTAGGCATTATTCTCACAACTGGAATCAGAAAGTCTACAGGTATAAGAACAAAAAATCTTGAGGAAAAAGGTTAACTGCACTAAACTTTTTCCAAATTTCTAAAAAGCTTCCATCTGGAACCAGCATTTGAACCAGTTCAACTTACATCCAAACCAGTTCATCCCTGGCTATTTAAAACAAGATAAACATTCAGAAATTGGGAAACGAAAGGGTCACATAATTCAAGGTAATCAGACCAGTCGACTCAGTGAGACACTAGCATGTCTGTCAATGTTTAACATGAGCTTAGAGCTAATAAATGAAATCAATTTTAAGTCTAGAATTCCAAAGGAAAACAAAAATCAGTTTCTGCAAAGATGAGATAAAAGGTAATAGTTCTTCATTCTCCCTCAAGCTGCATCAATTTAGGCTATTATAAAACTTGGCCTACTACTTCTACCACTTCAAAGTTGTTACATTCAGAACATAAATTGATCATGTTTTACAGTAACCTGGTTTCAGTAAACACATCTAACATTATTATTATTAGGGACCCCACAGTATCCTAGATTTGGTCCAAACATACCTCCTTGCTTTTATTGTTAAGTAACAAACATAAACCTATTTTTTTTCCTGAGCTTAGCTTTTTCCTTTCCTTTCCTTTCCTTTTCTTTTCTTTCCTTCTGTTTGGGGGGGGGGGGCGGGGGGGGGGGGGGGGAAGGAAGAAGGGAGAGAGTTGTGTGTTTGCTTGCTTGCTTGCTTGCTTGCTTGGTGGTTCACCCCTCACTTTCCATCTCACCACAGAAGCTACTTTTACCCCAGAAAGCTTCTTACATCTTTTTATACTTGGGTTAGAAGTAATAGGAATCAGCTGACCTGGCTGACAGATGAGTCTCTCCATCTCTATGCAACATCCTACCCCCTGATATCCTATTCGCCTTCCATTGAAGTCAATAGAAGATTTGCAGGTGACTCCAGGAACTAATTTTCCGTGAGGAAATCATAGAAAAATGAGCACATTTACCTTTTAATTTTGTGGTACAAATCACTTTCAAAAGCTGTTTGCTAGATTTCCCTTATATGTACAAAAACTATTATTTTCATCATAAATACGCATTAAATGAGCAATCTCAGTGGAGATACTGATGGGCACAGAGGAGGAACTATCCTTCTGCCTCTAGTTAGTCCCTCCAGGTCAGGACTGAAGCCCACGAGCACACGGTCTCTCTACTTTCAGTAGCTCTTATGTGGATTGTTGTGTCAATCCATGTGGTCTGTAGATAGCTATCATGAGGAATATATTATTTAGAACTGATATAAATATAGAAAATACTACACTTTTCTATGACCCTTTGAAGTGATGAGCACCACACTACAGATCGAAGCCATACAAAAATATTGTAAATCATTAACAACCTAACTGAAAATGCTAGTGCAGAAACATAATGAAATGCGTAAAGAATGTACTGTTTCTTTTCTCTCGCTCTCTTTTAATTATAATTTACTTTCTGTGACTTTTACTCCTTATGCTGAGGGCCTAACACTAGGGCTTGTCAAACCATTACAAAAATAATCACGATTAATTGTGCAATTTAAAAAATAGTTGCGATTAATCGCAGTTTTAATTCCACTGTTAACTTTAAATTGGTATTCTATTATTGTTTATTATAATATTTTTGGATGTTTTTCTACATTTTCAAATAGATTGAGTTCAATTACAACACAGGATACAAAGTGTACACTGCTCACTCTATATTATGTTTTATTACAAATATTTGCACTGCAAAAAAGGTAAAAGAAATAACATTTTTCAAGTCACCTCATAAAAGTACTGTAGTGTAATCTCTTTATAGTGAAAGTGCAATTTACAAACGTAGATTTTTGGTAACGTATCTGCACTCAAAAACAAAACAATGTAAAACTTTACAGCCTACAAGTCAAAGCAAGAAGGGGCATACGAATGTTTAGCATCTCTAGCATGTAAATACCTGGCAATGAGAACTACAACAGTGCCATACGAGCACCTGTTTTCACTTTCAGGTGACATTGTAAATAAGAAGTGGGCAGCGTTATCTCCCGTGAATGTAAACAAACTTGTTTGTCTTAGCAATTGGCTGAACAAGAAGTAAGGATGAGTGGACTTGTGTGAGGTGAATTGAAAAATACTATTTCTTTTGTTTATCTTTTTTATGTTGCAAATATTTATAATAAAAGTAATATAAAGTGAACGCTGGATACATTCAATATATTTGAAACTGTAGAAAAACATCCAAAAATATAATAAATTTAAATTGGTATTCTATTATTGTGTAATGGTGAGATTAAAACTGTGATTAAGTGTGACTATTTTGTTTAATCTAGTTAATTTGTTTTGTGTTAATCACATGCATTAACTGTGATCAATTGACAGCACTACCTAACACCCTTGATTAGATCAAAGCATAATAAGGGCAAGCTTCTCCATACAGGTGCTTTTGTGTTCTAAAAATTAAACATCACTATTATTTTAACCCCAGGCTTCTTTTCAGCAGAGGCTACTAATAGCATAGTGATATGCTAATGTGGGCAAATGTCTACTAGCTCATTTCAATAAATCACCAAACTCATTTCACTTGGATCCTAAGCCAAACTTGCAGCATAGGAGTAACATTTTTCAAAGTGACTATATGATTTAGGAGCTGAAGTTCCATTATCAAAAGTGACTTAAGCACTTAAGGATATGTTTATACTACAGCTGGAAGAGTATCTCCCAGCCTGGTTAGACAGACTCTCTCAAGCAGAGCTCAAGCCACCATGCTAAAAATAGTGTGTGTCTTTGCAGCTCAGGCTTTCAAGTCTACAGGGTCAGGTGGGCTCAAGAGCCCAAGCTGTAGCCCTAGCCTCAATCTCCACACTATTTTTAGTGTGCTCACTCAGACTCCACTAGTGTGAGTATACTTTCTTGGAGTGGGAGGCGTGCTCCCAGCTGCAGGGTAGACTCACCCTAAGATCCTATGTTCCATTGGCTTTCAGTGAAACTGAGGTTATGTCTAGACTGACAGCAGCAAATTAGCCACCCTCAGATTGATTTATCCAGATCAATTGAGCAGAAGTGGAGACCCGCTCAGTCAACCCGCAAATTGATGTTATTAATCCACCTCCTCCAAGTGGAGTAACACTGCATGGACGGGAGCACATTTCCCGTCGGCTCAGCAAACTGAAGACACCACAGTAAGTAGGAGTTAGAAAGTCAACATAATATTCTATGTAGCTTGCGTATCTCCCATTGACTGACGCCGAATTTGGTGGCAGATGTAGACATAGGCTTAGTCTTCTAAGTGTCCATGTCTCTTTGGAAAATTGGGTTCAGACTCCTAAGTGACACCAGCACTTTTGAAAACTTTACTCCATGTCTCCAGAGGTGAAACCAGAAAAGGCCCACATACTAAGTACTAAATTATGTAACCGTTGCTCACATTTTATTTGTGCACTTTCACAAATAAATGCTCACCAGTGAGCAAAGGTTTCACAATCTAATCACCATGGGCCAGATTCTGATATTGTTACTCTTGCCAAGTAACAGCTTGATGCGAAAAGGTCTGCTTTACAAGTAAGGCACTAGTCAATGTGAGCAAGGGTATCAGAATCTAGCTCCAATAAAATATTTTCTCCCCAATACAGGTAACTGAAAAATGTGTATCCGGCAGAAATGGCATGACCTATAGATTCAGCATTCACCTATGTATTAAACTTCCATGGAAGCTAGATCAGTGTCAAGATGTGGTCAGCATTAAAAAGCAGAATGTGCGATGAAATATTTTCCTGAAATCCAAAGGTTTTATCTGTGAACTGAAAGTACTGATTCAGTAATTCTACCTACACAAATCAGATAAACATGATGTGCTAACATAAAATTGTTAAATTAAGTAAATATTGTTAAGAGAACTTTATAGGCTCAAGCTTGGATCTGAGGTGCTTCACCAAGTTACCATGGATAGTCAGCTACTGTACATGTATGTGCAAAAATAATTGTTGGATTCCCAAGCCATATGACAACATACGCTATGTATCAAAAAGATGAGAACAGCTTTGTCACAGATAATTGGGGAGGGGAGGGGAATAGGAGTCTTTTTTTCACTTTCTTTGCCCACCCTCTTTTTTCTCCAGCAGGAGGAGTTGTGAGATCTATTGATATCCATGTAGTGATAGCTATTCTCCTGATTTAGGGTTGCTTTTGTGACAACAGTGTTCTGGAGAAAGAGAACTGTCTCTGCTAAGTGTATTCTTAGAATATAAGACAAAAGTGTACCTGTTGTGTATCATTGAGGACTATTACTATAACAAAGTATGAGATAACATTTCACTAGAGGATAGAAGAGATTCTGAAGGAGCAACAATGAAACCAGACAACCTTTCAATCAATTTATCAAAATGCTTAGAGTCGTAGTTTAAAGCTAAGGAAATAACAGTAAACAGTAAGTAAAGCCAGTTAATCTTTATACAAAGCCATTCAATAAATAAAAAAAAATAAAGAGGGTTAAGGCAGGAATGTCAGCCCTTGAAGACTTGCATTGCTTAAAGACACTATATAAACCAGGCTTAACCAATTTTAAAATAAATAAACATATAAGTAAATGGGAAAAACTTTTATGAATGTCTTTCTGTTTCTCTTTTCTCAAGCAACTTGAGAAGCATCAAAGTGCTCTGAGGTTTGACATGCTTTTATATATATTCTGTGGCAATTACTTTACAAAAGCTCCACATTAGCCCACTACTGGTAGGTTTGGTGTCTTTAATATAATCTTTGCCAAAACTACAGTATCACAATGTATCATATCAGCAGAACCATGGAAAGATTAATACATGGATCTTTGACAATACAATGTAACATGTCACTCTGAGCAGTTATTATGCTAATAATAGATACTTACTAGAAAACAACATGAAAGAGAAAGATAGGTGGGTGTAGTGATGGATATTTAGCATTCAGAAAATGAATTAAATGGAAAGCCAGAGGAATTATTTCACATGGAGTCTAATCCTGCATTAGACAGCTGAGGCTTTCCCTGGCATATGGGTGTCAGGGCAAGTGGGGACATGGCTGAAGCACCAAGACAGCATACCAGCCTTTAGGAATGGAACAAGCCAACATAACTTAAAGCAGCCACAGTCATGCAATGGGCCAAACTGGCTCCCAGAGGGAGGCTCAAAATTCAGAGAGCAGGGGCAGTGAAAAGGCAGCAAAAAGACACTGTTGCCACCACTTCTCCTGCAGATTTTCTGAGCTATGCCTGAGGATTGAGTCCTTCACTTCAACAGAAGTTTTTAATTGTTCAAGGACTGCTGGTCAGGCCTTTTAGGGACTAAAAAGGGGCAATTTCAGTCCTCTGCTGCATACAGGTAACTCCCGCTGACTTCAATGTACTGGAGGGCAGATTGTTTAAATATTAATTATTAAAAATGAACTAAGGAGGTTTTAAATAAGGGGGTTTTAAATGTTAGAAATAAACCAGGGAGGGGGAGTCTGTGTTAGCCAGGCAGCTGGACAGTAAAATTCTCTTTCAAAGAACAGATACAGCATGGGCATGATCAGTGGGGAAACCCTACATGTATGGTGTTTCAATGAGAAAAGAATAATATGTAACTTTTTGAATGATATACTTCTAATACAAATTGCTGCATTCACTAACTTGATGTGTGTCAAACAGAGGATTCATGTGCAGAGGCTGTAGCAGTTGAAAATACCTGTCTTTCAATATTAAGCTTGTGAGAATAATCCTTAGCTGAAATCCGAACCTCAGCGATAGCAGCAGCAAGGCTACAAAAATGTGTGCTTACTTATCGCAGCTCTCAATCTACAAGTGTAATAATCCACTTTGGCCCCTGAAAGCATTTATAAAAAAAATACGTTCAACCCTCAACCCAAAATCCACTGCAAAGTCATTTAAATATTGCTTACAGTAACACAGCTCAATTCAGCAAATACTTATGCACATGAATGGCTTTACTCATGTGAACTCACATGCATTTAAGCAAGTTCAGGATTGGTTGCAGTAAATATGGACCAGACCATGTTCCAGCATTCTATAGCAGCACAAAGCAAGGGGAAAAGCCAACTTAACCAGCCACAGGCATTTTTAGATTCTGGAGCTGGGCCTTCCGACAGAGTACTAACCTACAACTAAGTCACACCAACAGACTTATTTTCCACATACCTTAGTCTCTGTATTTTATCACCTCCAAAAATATAAAGGACAAAATCTGCAACCTGGAGGTTTTTTGTAGTAGAAAAGAACATTCCAATTCTAACAATTTAGACAGTTGGGATACAGGATGTATGTGGATATTATAGTAATGATCTCTCACCACATATGACCTATGTAAGGGCAATGCAGAATTACAGGAGAGGATTGCTAGCCTTGCAGTATTTGGTGTTATCTTTAAAGTGACAGCTCTTGGAGCCATGGGAATACATACAAATCTCAACTTTTCTTTTTCCTTTAAAAAATATGTTTCCAGCCCTCATGCTTGCAGAGAAAAGCTGGAAAATGTGACCCCAAATGCTCAAAAACCAGAAGGCAAATTAAAAGACCCCATGTATTACTTTATAAAATCTCATGATTTATAAGCCAATATCGTGATTTTTGGAAGCTGTATTTATGATTTTTGAACTCTTGGGGTTAGTGGTACTATTAACTCTTCTCTCCAGAGTGTATAGTTCCCGAGAGGCGACACAGGGAGACAGGAAGAAGAGCTGTCTGGCTATGTGGAAGGAGCATGGTACTCCCCTGAAAGATCCAGTCCTACCAGTCTATGATTCTATGATATAGGACACAGGATGAAATCCTAGCCCCACTGAATTCAACAGCAGTTTTGCTAGAATTTCACACTCGCTCTGCACATTCACCCTCGGGCTGTATGGCTCTGAACCACCTCCCAATGCAGGGCTTTGCCTGATCAGCACAATCTAGCCCTTTGCAATCAAGAGTACTAACTGGTACTGGCAGAATGGACAATTTTCCAGTTTTATTACAATTCAGGAATTTGTCTCTCTCTGTGTATGTACTCTGTGCTTCCACAGTTTAGTGTGGCAATGCAGTGACCTCTCAGACAAGTCAAATGTGCTAAACACTAGGACTCAGTCTTGTTTATCAATTAAACAGGCACTGAAATAATCTAAACAGATGGTTTCAGCCAGTCAACAGAAGTCTCAAGGGGAAAAGAACTCACGTCCATTCATGGAAATATCATCTTATGCAAAAATAAAACAAAACTGACAGGGCAGAATACACCTCACACTACATTTTAAATATTTTTAACTTAAAAAAAAATAGAATCCCTGCCTACTGCAGTATAAAGTACAGATAACAAAAATCTAAGAATACCTTTATTTGAAATAAATGTATCACAATACATAGCACTAATGTGCTCAGAATTTTCTGGAAAGTTAAACAATATAAAAAATTGTCATTAGATTATGGAGGTAGTAGCTAGATGCCCCAATCAAAGATCAGGGCCCCATTGCACTAGTCATTGTATACACATACTACATATTACAAAAAGATAGTTCCTATGCCAAGAAAATTATTAAATGTACATAAGAATGGCCATACTAGCTCAGACTAATGGTCCATCTAGCCCAGTATCCTGTCTTCCGACAGTGGCCAATGCCCAGTGGTTCAGAGGGAATTAATAGAACTGGTAATCATCAAGTGATCCATTGTGTCGGCCATTCCCAGCCTCTGGTAAACAGCAATCCCTGCCTATCCTGGCTAATAGCCATTGATGGAACTATCCTCCATGAACTTATCTAGTTCTTTTTTGAACCCCATTATAGTGTTGGCCTTCACAACATTCTTTGGCAAGGAGTTCCACAAGTTGACGGAGCGTTGTTTGAAGAAATACTTTCTTTTATTTGTTTTAAACCTGCTGCCTATTAATTTCATTTGGTCACCCTTAGTTTTTGCGTTACGAGAAGGCATAAATAACACTTCCTTATTTACTTTCTCCATACCAGTCATGATTTTATAGACCTCTATCTTGTCCCCACTTAGTCCTCTCTTTTCCAAGCTGAAAAGTCACACAGTATTATTAATCTCTCCTCATATGGAAGCTTTTCCATACCCCTAATCATTTTAGTTGCTCTTGTCTGTACCTTTTCCAATGTTTTTTGAGATGGGGGAACCAGATCTGCATGCAGTATTCAAGATGTGGGCGTACCATGGATTTCATAAAGAGCATAACAATATTTTCTATCTTATTATCTACCCCTTTCCTAATGATTCCCAATATTCTGTTAGCTTTTATGACTGCCACTGCAGAGTGGATGTTTATTTATGTTTGTTTATGTAATATTAGATGAAGCAGATGAAGTACTTTTTTATTTAGACTCCCATTGATTTTTCTGGTGGTCATGCACCTTTGACCACCTACAGAGTGTCCACTAGTCCATCTTGACTGAGGCTACTTCTAATGTTTCTAACTTCTTAGTAGCTCTAAACAGAAGCCGTTTCTGGAAAAATTGCCACAGAAAATATTTCTTCTCTCTCTATACTTCATAATGTAGAATTCTCACAAAAGTCACACTTGCCCAATGCCCAGGATGGGCAATATTCAGTCCTGGACCAGTGATACATTTAAGGCCTGATAGCTCACAGTCTTCTTGGCTAGAAATGGGAGCTTTATATCACTCATATACTATGATCTTCATATGAATTCACCACTTGTGAGTTATAGGCCTGATCCAGTGTCCACTGAAGTCAATGGAAGTGTTTCCACTGATTTTAAAGGATGCTGAATTGGATCCCAAATTACCATACCTAATCCATGCCACTACAACTTTTATAGCAAACTATGCCAACAGATATTTTCCATATACGTGTGTGTGTGTGTGTAGAGAAAGAGAGAGAGAGTATATATATATATATATATATATATATATATGTACATGTACATTTAATTGGCTTTAATGTTTGGTTTTTAAAATTTGGTAAACTACTGATTCTTTAGATTGTGATCTCTTAGGAGCAAAGCTCTTAAGTGTTTGGAAAGTGCCAGCAAATAGTGGCCACTACCACACATAAATAACTAATAATAATTATAAAGATGATGCTAATGTATAAAATACAGCCATTCTGCAACTGCAGTAGTAACTAATTATGCTGCCAATTGAAAATCCCAAATTACAGACAGTTCATATGGGGATGTCAGGTGAAAGTTAGTTTCACGGATAATAAATGCCTCAGTCCTACAAACACTTATTCACACCAGTAGTCTGATTGAAGTAAATAAGTCAGATTCTGCTCTCATTTACACACATGTGAATCCACAATAACTCCAATGAGATACTCTGAGCTAACACTGGTAGGGATGGCTGATATTGAGAACATTTGCATCAGTGAAGCTATATCGAGGTGCAAATCCTTAATGTAGTTTAGTGCATCAGTCCCAAGTAAAGTTTACAACAATGTAGCTTAATTCAGTAATATGAATTCCACTTTGCTCCAGCACAATGGGTCTATTGTGGAAGTTTGTACTAGTGTAACTACATCAGTTTAGTTAAAACAACTTTGCAAATTTCTGTAGTGTAGACAAGCCTTGAAAGATTTTGAAAGAAGATTTTTGGCCTAATGGGTCCCCTCACAGGATGAAGTACCACTCAACGTGAGAACTGGGCCCCAAGTAAGGTTTTGCAGGATTAGATTAATAGATTTTAAAGCCAGAGGAACCATTAGAACATCTAGTCTGACCACCTCTATCTCACAGGCCACAGAATTTCACCCAGACATCCTTATAAGCAGATAGATAGACAGACAGACCTATATCATCATATACCCTTAGCTAATTTTTACATGTTTAGTTCTTTTAGTCCTTCTTCATAACTCAGTCCCTCTAGCTCCTAGTTACTGTAGTAGCAGTTTTCTGAGCTGTACCCTGTAAAAAACATTATGGCATTTAAAAAAAAGTGTATTTGAATGGGCATTGTCATCTGAGCATGTATCAACCATTAAACAGACATGTGAAGTGTTTAACTTGAGAGCCTAATTTCAGAGGAGATAACATTTAATTTAAATCCCTGGATAATAACAGGTCAAACCAGATGAAATAGTACTAAGTTCCCAACAGAGAAAAAAACTTCCCCAAGTCTATTTTATCCACAAGTGCAAATGAGTAACAGTACACTTCATTAAGTTCTGATCCCTATTACAATCACATGACATAAGCCTTATTGCAATTACAGTACCTCAGAGACAAGAGCACCCACCATCTTAAATACAGACTCACTGATTTGGACAAGGTTTATAAATGACTCTCATTGACTATCATTTTCAATTAGAGCAAATAAAAGCATTCAATGGCCATTTTGCTGTACAGAATGACCTATAACCTGGATTCTTTCTCTAACAGATGAAGGGCAGATTTATTGTGACAGTGCCTAATCACACTTAGCGCAGCCTGTGATTTGATGGTATTGGTATCACATCAACTGCAGGATGAGTTGGTAAAACCACTGCATGCAGCATTTGTATTAGAAGTATGCTTATTAGTATCCTAGGGAGCTGGGAAACACAGGCATTTTCCAATTATCTAGATTACATTGCAGTAGCTAAAAAATGACACGCAGCTAAACTAATACCTACAAAGAGATATTTCACAGTGAACACACTGATTTTTCTCTCATCGTTTTTCTAATTAATGTATCTAAACGATGTTAATCTTGGCTTCTAAATTGTAGCACTCCAGATAAAAACACAGTGGTCACAATTCATCAGCCCAGAGGCAACCTCCTCCCCTCTCAAAAAACATTCCTATATTATATTTCCAACACAGCTTTGTTTCATACAAAGTTAATACGCTTCTGCAATATTTAATAGAAAGGTACTGATGACTGATTTTGTATGAATCCTATGTAATACATTTTGCAGCAGCGTCAATGAGAAACATGGTGCAGTCAACACCTATGGAATAGAAATGATTTACTTTACAATCCAAACGTTTCAATTTACATAAAAATAATTATGCTGCAGCAAAGATTTTAAGCCAAAATACCAAACGGAACAGGTATTTACCCTACAATAACTGTGCTTCTTTGAGATGTTGCAATAAATGTAGATCCCCCTGAAGGTGCAAGTGTACCTCATATACAGAAGATCAGATTTTTTTTACTAGCAGTGTCTGTTGGGGATGCACATGACCATATAGAGGCCAAAAGTGTGGGGCAATCACAACTGTCCCTCAGTTCCCTTTGCAATTCAAAGCCTGTGTGCTGCTGAGGAATCTAAGCAGCAGGGACAGAAGGTGGATTGTGAGATCCCCGCTGACTACAACATCTCAAACAACTACAGTTACCATAGGATCAGTAGTAACCATTATTGACTCAAGTATATGTCAGCGTGGATCTACTATACTGGCACACAGTATCCTCCTGGAGGAGAAGCATCAGCTGACTCAGCCACACAACGTGGCATCCAACCTGCTTGTCATATCAAATGCATAAAGTTTAACACAGGTTCAGTGAGTTGCTCCACATAACAGCCTTGCCAATTTCAGAGACTGGCAAGTTCCTCAAATAGAGGAAAGATGCTGACTGTGACCCAATGGAGTGTGCCTCAGGGTTCGGAGGGAAGGGCTCCCGAGCCAGCTGAGAGCAGGTGGAAACACACAGTGTGATTCACTTCAACATTCTCTGAGATGAGAGAGCTTGGCCTTTCAATGCGCTGGATATGGCCATCAAGAGGTAGGGAGAGATCCTGAAAGGCGTAGTCCTCTAGAGGTGATAGAGCAAGGTTCTAGAGATGTCCAAAGTATGGAGCTTCTCAGGGCCGGCCTTACGGAAAATGGTGTCATGGGTGAACTTGTATTTTGGTCCGAGGGCTTGCTGGGCTTCCCACCCCCCATCACCTCTGGGTCCCGCTACCTTCCCCTGGTGCTTAATTTTTATTGAATTTGTATTTAGAAATTAAGCACTGGCAGGTGGCTGGTGTTGACCGGCCTCCCAGCTCTGAAGGCAATGCCGCTGCCAGCAGCAGCACAGAAGTACAAGTGGTGTGGTATATGATATATTGCCACCCTTACTTCCGAGATGCTATTGAAGCTTGTGGTGCCTGGTGCTTGGCTGGAGGCCCCAGGAAGGCTCCACACTGTCACAAGGGGGCTGCATCTTGCCAGAAACCATGGCCCTCACACAGTCCTCTGGCCCCTCCTGGCTCTCCAGGGGTGCCATTTCATATTTTGGTGAGGGATGCAATTTTAATCATGATTCCAGTGGCTACTTAAGCACCTGAAAACTCTAGTGTTTGTTCAGAGAATAACTTAGAAATTAGCTGACAGGAGCACTGTATCTAATTCCTATATAAAGAAAGAAATATATATATATACAAACACCAATTAAAGCTGTCTTTTAAGTTTTTATGTAAATTTAGAACAATCAGGAGATAGCACAGCAAAATAGTCCCAATCCCAAGCCTTGAGATATCAGATCTGCAACTTTAACACTGATATCAGAAACACAAGTTTGATACTTTGTACACTCTCTTAGTAGAGATAAATAAAAATAAATAGTCTGTTTAAAATCTGCTTACTTTCTCTAACAGACACATTCTGTGTTACTGCCATTATACTGAGGATGGGGTGGAGATTAAAGGTATCTAGACATGGCCCAACATCCAAACTAATGTTTTGCCTCAGTTTTCTAATGTTAAAGGGGAGACTACAATAGGTCAGATTGAAAGGTGAACTGTCAGGCTGGAGGGAGGTTAGTAGTGGAGTTCCTCAGGGATTGGTCTTGGGACCAATCTTATTTAACATTTTTATTACTGACCAGGACACAAAAAGTGGGAATGTGCTAATAAAATTTGCAGATGACACAAAGTTGGGAATACAGTTCCAATACAGTGGAAGATATCTCAATGACCTTGTAAACTGGAGTAATAGAAATAGGATGAAGTTTAATATTGTAAAGTGCAAGGGACTAACATGAAGAATTTTTGCTATAAACTAGAACTTATCAGGTGGAAATGACAGAGGAAAGACCTGGGTGTACTGGTTGATCACAGGATGATTATGAACCAACAATGTGATGAGGCTGTAAGAAAGGCTAATGAAGTCCTAGGATGCATCAGGCAAGGCATTCCCAGTAGAGACAGGGAAGTATTAGTACCATTGTACATGGCACTGGTGAGACCTCATCTGAAATACTGCATGCAGTTCTGGTCTCCCATGTTTAAGGAAAATTAATTCAAACTGGAACAAGTTCAGAAAGGGGCTACTAGGATGATCCCAGGAATGGAAAACCTGCCTTATGAGAGGAAGAGTTTGGCTTGTTTAGCCTAGCCAAAAGAAGGCTAAGGGGAGATATAATTGCTCTCTATAAATACATTAGAGGGATAAATACCAGGAAGGGAGAGGAGTTATTTCACTCAAGTGCCAGTGTGGCCACAAGAACAAATGGATATAAACTGGCCATCAGCAAGTTTAGGCTCAAAATTAGGTGAAGGTTTCTAACCATCAGAGACTGAAGTTCTGGAACAGCCTTCCAAGGCGAGCAGTGAGGACAAAAAACCTAACTGGCTTCAAGACTGAGCTTGATAAGTTTATGGAGGGGACGATATGATGAGACTGCCTACAATGGCACGTGGCCCATTGGGCAACTGCCAGTAGCAGAAATCCTGGAGATGGGGTCCTAGATGGGGAGGGCTCTGAGTTACTATGGAGAATGCTTTCCCAGGTATCTGCTGGTAGGTCTTGCTGAAATGCTCAGGATCTAGCTGATCACCATATTTGGGATCGGGATAGAATTTTCCCCAGGGTCAGACTGGCAGAGATCCTGGAGGGTTTTCGCCTTCCTCTGCAGCATGGGGCATTCATGAGTAACTTGTAGGTTTAAACTAGTGAATTCTCTGTAACTTGAAGTCTTTAAACCATGATTTGAGGACTTCAGTAACTCAGCCAGAGGTTAGGAGTATGTTATACGAATGGGTGGGTGTGGCCTGCAATGTGCAGGAGATCAGACTAGATGATCATGATGGTCCCTTCTGACCTTAAAATCTATGAGTTTATGAGTAAATTGAGAGCTGCGAGTTTGAGTAAATTGAGAGCTGCGAACCAGGCTTTATCTCGGAGAGATGGAAAGATGGAGGCAAGCTTCACCACCCTTGAGATTAATCTATTTGTTGAGTCTCCTCAGATATAGGATAGGAAAAAGACCCCTTTTCTTCTTCAGAATGAAGAAATATCAGGAGTAGAAGCCTCTTCCACTCTATGCTTGAGAAACCTCCTTCATGGCTCCTAGATGAAGCAATGAGGTCAATTCTGTTTGTAAATGCCTTTCAGGAGAGGAGTTCCTGAAGAGGGATGGGAGGGATAAAGAATGGAATTGAATGGGGTAGCCATGTGTGATAAGCTCTAACACCCATCCTTCTGATGTTATGGCAAACTATATCCACTGAAAGGGGGAGAGTTGATTTCTGAAAATTAAATTAAGTATGTCCATACAGGCTTTTGAACCAGTTCCATTAAACTCATTTAAAATCACACCTTTAATTAATCAGTACAAGTTGGTGCATAGCTCATGGCTTGGCCAGTTTCTAATTCACAAAGACTTGCTAGAGGAGTATAAATGTTCTCTCCATGTACTCCAGTCGGTCACATTGTGCCAGACTCATGAGAGGAAGAGTGCTGCATCATCCTAAAGTTTCTGCAGCCCCATCCACAAAAGAGAGTGACTGTACTCGAGTATACCTACTACCCCCACTAAAGGAATGTGCTTCAAAATCCATTTAATAAGCTTGAACTCACTAGTTATGCGATGTAAGTAGTCACGGAAGAATTTGATTTTTATCGGTAAATGTTAATTTCATCATGACCACACACAAAAATATTTCAATTGTTAATAACTGAAATTTACAGATAGGCAAAGTAAGAAAAACACTGCTGGAAAACTTATTAGAGTTTGATTTAAAGATATTTATTTTGTAAATTTTGACATGTGATGCTGACAACGTGTGTTATAATGCATACAAAGTTTTAACTTTTTTAATCTCAACATCTATTGTCATTAAATAATTGTCTGACACCCCATAATTTCTTACAACTGTAAAAATTTAAATAAATAAAAATAGGAAAAGTGATTAACAATGAACATAGATATTATCCACTGAAATTATAAAAAAATAAACATTGGATTTTGTCAGGCCTAGATGAGGGCACTTTACCCAGTAGGCAAAACAAACTTCTGTTAATCCATAAATCTTAAATTAACTGCAAAAGAGCTCCTCTATTTGTGCTCTGAATGTGGCAGAAACATAATGAAATCTACCATAAAAAATAATTTGAAAAAATCAAATATAAGGATTACAGAGCGCAAAGAAAGTTCATTTGCAAATGCAGACAAAGATTTAGTTGCATACACATTTTATGAAAACTGGTTTTAGCAATATATATAATATTTTGCCTATTGAATAAAAAGTTTTTAAAATATTGCTATTAAATGCTGAGTATTTTTCAAGTATAAAGTTAATTGTTGAACTGTAATAATCTATTTGACAGTCCAAGAGTAAAAAGAGAAGAATGTCTAATACAAGTGCCAATGGATTAGAACAAAATATGCCTTGCAACAGAAGATAGTCCCTTTATCTACTAGGCTGCACCATCTTTTGGTAGTGCAGAGGGAGTTTAGCGGTATTATTTGCAATAGAAACATACTGAAAGTTACAAAGAAAGAAATAATTTTTAACAAATCAAATATATAGGGCATAGAGTGGAAAGATAGTAATTTCCCTGGTTAATACTAAGATCTCCTATATATGCATACAAATTTTCATGTAAATCAGTCTTAATCTACTGTGTGTTTGCCTTTTTAAATTAAAAATAAAAATAGAACCATTTTTTCCGTACATTTTCACTCTGAAGTTTCTCTATCAATAAGAATCTTGATACAATGATTCTGCGGTGGGTTATTACAGTGAATAGGTACACACATACAAAAAAAAGACTGAAGTTCTAATCTTCGGTATAGTCAGGGCAGCCACTCAGATTGTCCATCAAGTTCAGCTCCATTCACACAGTAATTGCAGTGCACTCTTGCTAACATGGCTGGAATCACCATGATCTGAAAACACCAGTTACCACCCATCAAATCATTTTAGAAATTGGCAAATAATATAGCTAATATTGAAGAAGGGTATTTTGGATACTTTGGCTCAATATGTTCCACTTTCCCCCTATGAAAAGAGTTATTGAAAGCAGCTAAAACAGCTGCAAAGAAGATTTTCTCCTTGTACAACTGACTCCTGCTAGTGTTTGCCCCTTGTTCAGGCCACATACTGACTTCATTGTATCCTCCTCATATGCAGGGGCTTCCGACACTTTCCTACACACTTAACTCCTCTCTTCCAACATGGGAAAAACACAATATAACAGCCTGCCCTCACCTGCCTAGGTTTCTCAGCGCTGCTGCCTCTCATCTGAATGAGGAGAGGTGTCTATGAGACCCTGCAGGTCTACTCATCCAGCCTGTCCATACCCAACACCTAGTGATAATGACCTCCATTGTAAAGCTCCTTGAGACTGCTGATGAGAGCTGTTGTATAAGAGTCCAATATTATTATTATTATGCCTCTACAAAAACCCAGTGCCTCCCATTTGCATTCTCACTATTATGGAGCAGAAATTTGCCCCTTCATAGAGCACAGCAGCAGCAGAGTGTTGCGAGGTGTTGAGTACACTTGTCATAGCCTGGGCATCTAGTGCACTGCCAGGTTTTCACCAACAACTCACTTTAACTCAGGCCCCTAGGGACTGGAGGAGCCTTGCCATCCCTTAGATAACAGGCACATCACTGCCTGCTACCACGGCCCGTGAGGCCAATCACTCACCCGCATCCCTCCCCAATATAAGTCATAATAGGACAAAATAACCACAGGATAGGCCTGCTTATGCCTAGAAAGAACTTGTGTAACGAGCAAACAGAACCTCCCACAGGTCCAAAACTCAAACAGACATTTGGGACCTCAGCCTTACACTGATCAGTCAGTGCAAGATCTGTGGTCACCAACGACAGAGGGGAAGATGGTTATTGTTATTTCTGCTTTTAACAAATAATTGAAGGGTGCTAGGATACTACAGTGATGGTGCCATATAAATACACAGATAGACAGATAGACAACTTCTTTGGCTTTAAAATGCCATAGGCCCTAGTCAGTCTCTGCAGGAACAAATTTCCATTGGTCCTGCATAGCCTCAAGTTCAATTGTTTCCTGGCTATGCAGGGGCGGCTATGAATTGGAGAGAGGGGATTAGATACGTGGTACTGACTGATCACGACCTCACCAGCTAGCCTGCTAAACGCATTCACCATATCATCCCACTTCTCCTTTTGTCTATTTGGTCCCTGGTGTTCAATCAACTCACTCTCCTGACTTGAATGGTCCCACTTCAAATAAATACCTGATGACTTGAACTAATGTGGTAAAACTGTCACCGAAAATACAGTCATGTCAGAGACAGCAGGTAGGTTACAGGGTAGAATTCCTATACGTGTGTCCCTTACTCAGTATGCTAAACAGGTAACATACATTTTAAAGGGGCTGACATGCTGTAGCAATTATAATAAAATTGACAGTCAGCTAAAAGAGCTGAGAGTTGGAAGCTATGCCCTATTACAAAATAGAAGAAATGAAAGCAAAAGGTGACTGAACTGTGTCGTGTTTTTAGTTGGCAAATATATTTCTAGTTACAAGAATTTGTCCTTTTCTTAAAAATGTCACCATCAACCACTGATGAAAAAACCAACTTGTCTATCATAGGAAAATTACTCTTGATACCGATGCTCATAGTAATAGAACAAAACATTCAAGTCACATAAAGAGTATCTAAGCTAACGCTCTGTAGTATCGATAGCAATATTTGACATTGCTATGTAACTCTTCTGTGAAAAAAAAGGGGGGGAGCGTTTGGAATTTAAAAGATTGGATTATAATGGAATGTCTCTTAAAACATATCACCAAAACAGAATGCAATTTCTGGTGATAGTTTCAACTTCAGAACATGTTTTTATTCTTCAAGATACTTCAAATCTCTAATTCAATTACTATGGCACTAATTTATATGAACTATCAACTATTGCAAATATGTTTTAGAAAGATACACTCTGTTAGAACTCCACTTCCATATCATACTGCTTTCAGTAAACCAGTAAAAATGCTCTTGACATTAGAAGAACATAATTTAAAAGGCTTTTTTAAACTTACTGAGCTCTGTAAGGTCAATAGGATTTCAAAGATATAGCACTTTGCTTGTATGTCTTAATTACATTCCTGAATCATCATAATGCTTTGGGTTTTATTATTTATTAATATTCCAGGCAGTGCTTAGGGCCCCACCCAAAGTTAGAGCCCATTGTAGTAGATGTTGTCCTTGGCTCAAAGAACTCATACTCTGAAGCTCTGATCCGCACATGTATTTAGACATGAATAGTCCCATTAACTTCAAAAAAGTAATTTTATCTACCGTTAGATTAATTCTATACAATATTGTGGTAATGATACCACAATGATACAACAACAGTAATACTCGGGCCTTTTATAGCACTTTTCACCCATAGATCTCAAAGCGCTTTACAAAAGAGGTCAATATTATTATCCCATTTATAAAACAATACTGGATAGTCTGAGTAGAAATGGAAACTATTCCAAAATAGCTAAACTTACAAAACAATTCAAAATATTTTCCATCACCCTATACTTCATTCTTTCTCAAATGAAATTCAGTATGTTGTTGGCAGGAGCAGAGGATCGTGCACAGCTGGACTTCCAGGATGAAGGAATATACTGCACAATCATCCATTAAGAGAGAAGGCTATTTGATGACCTCTTTGGGGAACTCACTGCCACCCAGAAGGCTAAGATTTGGGATGACATGAGCAATCTGAAGTAGCACTAGCACTATGCAGAGACAGTATAGGACTTTACAGGAGCTAAAGACAAGCAAGCCAAAGGTAAGATGGCCACACAATAACAGGCTCTTGCCTAGACCACTTCCCAGTGCGAGGGGGATGGAGTCTGTCTCACTGCGAGGGTGTGGGTCTCGGCAGCATGTAGATGAGCAGCCATAGGCATCGGAGAATACATTCTCCTTATTTAGCTGTTTAAGTACAAAAATGACATGAATATCAACAGTGCTCTGTACATTCCCCTTCCCACGATATTGGCACAAAACCCACGCACCTACTCAAGACCTGGTTTGCTCCAGAATAATTTAATTATTACAGCAGTTGGCTATGCGTCCCTAGTTGCCTATGTGCCCATCACAATTCCTCTGGAGTCAGATAGGAAATGCATTGCTGGTATTGATCAGTTTGAAATGCTTTTTAGTTATGATGCGATAATTCCTTAATGCTAACCAACTTGCTGCTGCTTCACAAGCTTCTGTGGTGAGCAGACACATCCTGTCATCATCACCACACTAAGACCTCCCCACCCACCTACAGAAGAGGGCACAGTATCAGGTTTGTGACCAGTGCATTTTCCTTTCCATTCCTGCACCAGAGCCCACCATCAGTCAGCTCTTGGAGTCATCTGGTGATGCCAGGCAAGCTCTTCCTTCACTCCCATTACAACCTGAGCATCCCCCACCCAATCCCTTTGAATGCATTCCTCAATCACCAATGACCCAGAGGCCCAAAGGTCTGTAGAACCTTTCCATGCAGCCAGAGGTGTTGCTTTCCCCCGAGGAGTTTGTACAGCATATGATCCTGGCCTGCAGCAATCAGATTCGGCAGGCCCTTTTGGAAATGAAAAAGTTGCACACCTTTCACCACAGCTAATTTGTAGATTATACGCAAGAGGTAATTGTCTGGCAACACATGCTGGTGCTGGTCTGTGAGTGGGATTGGGAAACACCTTGTCTGCCAAAAGGGGACAGCAACAAACCGAGGACCAGAGGTTTCACAGTCTCCCATCACACCCCACGTCGCCAAGGCATCAATTGCTACCTAGAGAAGTAAAGATACTATAAGAGCTTCAGCAGAAGACTAATCCATGTTGAAGGTTAACTCTTGACTTTTCAGAGCCTGCAGAAAGCTGTCACAGTGCCCTGCTATAGAGGTAGCCCTCTGGCCAGCCTCAAGCCACTAACAGTAGAGCTGAGGAAAAAGGGTAATGCCCCTCTTCTTTTTTGTCTTATTTTGCACATGATTTTCATCACTATTCCTAGTGTGCTTCCTGTTATTCCTATTCACTATACACCCATTATTGTGTTTATGCATTTTTTTATTGTTTTAGCTTTTTAAGTGTGATTCATTATTCTTGCATAATTGCTGCACTGGTGCTTTTTTCTCTTATAATCATTTACCTTTATTTCTATAATAAACCCTCTTGGAAAGCAGAATTTAAGCATTTATATTTTGCTTTGACTATATGAGAACATTTCCTTTTGATTCACATACACAGTGGTATATTGTGTGCTGTACTTCTGCAGTTATAATTTAGCAATTCATTTTAGTAATTCACCTCATTGAGTATCCACTGCAAATGTCTGGAATCCTGGCCCTGATCACTGTAGTCCACTGCCCCTCCTCAGATTCATTCATGATCCATGGCAATGCACAAAATACACAGCATGACAAGATTAGCAGGCTGATCTTGTTGTAGCTATGGAATGTGCCACGACTGCCAACCAGATCTACCAAAATACTTGAAGTGTATCTTATAAATAGCAAATGTCCCGTCTAAGGAAGATCTGGTAGCTTTTAAGACTTGATTGGAATTTTCCTCTGTGGAGGTTTGCAAACAAAGCTTTTGTGTCATCAGCTAAGGGCTAATGCAACAGTTACTAACCTTCTGTAACTGTTGTTCTTCGAGATGTGTTGCACGCGTCCATTCCACTCTAGGTGTGTGCTTTCTTGAGCACGGTCACTGGAAATGTTTCCCTCAGTGGTACTGGTCAGAGCAGCTCAAGCACCCTCTGCTTGCATGTGCTGATAGCACTAGTATAAAGCACCCAACCAAACCTGCACCCCCTCAGTTCCTTCATTCTAGAAACTTCTGTGGAGAGCAGCAGGAGGGCAGGTCGCGGAATGGACATGTGCAACACACCTCAAAGAACAACAGTTATGGAAGGTTAGTAACTGTTTTTTCTTCTTCAAGTGATTGCACATGTGCATTCCACTTTAGATGACTCCCAAGCACTTGAATAGGTGGAGAGATCAGAGTACATGGACACATGAACTTCAGACCAGCTTGACCAAATTTGGCATCATATCTGGAACACTGAGAGATGGTGTAATAGAGGAGAACGTGCATCAATAACCAGGTTGCTGCTTCACAAATATCCTGAATAGGGATCTGCACTAAGAATGCTGCTAAGGATGCTTGTGGCCTTATGGAATGAGCAATGACCTTGTGGAATGACCAAGTTAGCCAGCTCTTGCAATACGGTACCAGGCTTGGTATTGGAATCTGAACCAGGTGCTACCCAATGGGATGATGCCACCCTTCTTTCTGAGGCCTCAGACCACCAAATAGGAATGCCTGGAAATAGGGGTTTGGAACCCCACGGGTTCTAAAATGGCTACTGGATCTGCTTAGTCCCCAGTGACCTCTTGAACATGCACTCGATGGTATTCCTGTGCCTGGATAAATAGAAGGGTAGAAATGCCTGGAGGATTAGAAAGAACAGGCCCTCAGACAGGAAGAGTAAGATCTGACCTCCAACCCAGAAGACAAGAAGTCTCTGCCCAGTGACCACGGTGGTGCCATTACTACAGTGCTTGAGACTGATGCCACGATGGAGATGCCTGCACCAAAGCAAGCATAGCCAGTTTCCATTTTGACAGTACCAAATGATGGCAAGATCCAGTGGCTTCCGTCCTGACCACTGGCACCAATAATGCCGACTCTCATACTTCTGGTGATACCGGTATTGACAGTGAGAGAAGGTCTCGGGCAGCAGCAAACGCCTCTGGTGAGGTCGATACTGAGCTAGTATCGGTACAACATTGTGCCACAGGTGTAGATGGCTCTTCTGGTACCAGACTCGATGGTACCTGCACAGGTGCCAGAGTCAACACTGTCGACTTCTGTGGTACTGAGACAGAGGAGCACTTAGGTTTAGATCTCACTCTACTTTGATCCCCATGCCTGGCTGTCTTTGGTGCCAGACATCGCCCCCTCTTGGCTGGCTATTTCTTATGCCTTTTCGTAAGCACTGGAGGGGAGATTGGTGCTGGGACTCCAATATAGTAGAAAGAGCACTCCTTACCAACGCCAAGGCACTCAGTGCTGAATCTGACCAGGCTGGCTCAGATGGAGGTCTCAGTGACACCTCCATGAGCAAAAACTTCAGCCTGACCTCCGGTCCTTTATCATGCAAGGCTTAATGTCCCTGCAGATCAGGCAATGGTCTCCAATGTGAGCTTCTCCCAGGCACTTCAGGCAGCTTGAGTGTGGGTCGCTCAGAGGCACAGCCTTCTTGTAGGAAGTGCGGGGCTTTAAGCTCGGCGACCAAGGCACTGGGGAACAGGCAAAAATGCTGCTAAAACATGAAGTCATAGAACTTCACTAAAATTATGAAAAATTTACTAAAACTAACTACAACTATGTACAGAAAAAGAAAAAGAAGACCATTGAGAGAGCTGCAAAGCAAGGATAGCAGTTCCAGCAACCGTCACGGGAAGTAAGAAGGAACTGAGTTGGTGCAGGATCAGTTGGGTGCTTTACATTGGTGGTATTGGCACACAGCAGTAGAGAGCTCTCGAGCCATCCCCATGGGTACCACTAAGGGAAAAATTTCCAGCCACTGGGCATGTGCGATCACTTGAAGAAGAATGTATAACTAATACACACTAATACTTTATAACACATATAACTGTGTTTGTTAAGTACCTCTGGAACAACTTACTCTGTATCTGTCTAAACTTGAATCTGTCCAGGTTCGATTAGTCCTGTCAGACCTGAATGCAGGACTAAGAAGAAGTCATGATATAGTCCTGGCTAATGGGTTCTGTGAACAGGAGTTTAGCATTGCAGAATGTTATCATGTTCATGGAGTATGATTATTTCCTGTACATGTAGGCTGCCTATGTCACTCTGAGTGGCCTCTGGAACATGAGTATAGAATCCCTTGAAAGATAGAAACTTTTACTATTTCAGAGCCCACCTGCGTTTTTATCTATATTTAGGGGAACTAACATAGCAAGTCAGATGCTTATGAAGTTCTCCTAGGAATTATTGTAAGCATGTCATTGGGCAGCTGGAGAAACATGCAAAAGGGGCTGGCTGAAATAAATTGTCTATCAAACCATATTTAGAGAGGGAAAATGTATGTGACTTAACAGTACAAAGGACATGTATCTCAGGATGGATAGGGATAACAGAGCCTTGTTTGTGCCCTAAGCTATGTGTGACACCATGAGAGGGATTCAGAGGTAGAGGAGACTGGCTTGCTGACTGATACCAGTGGTAATGTTGATAGTCCTGTGACATGACTCTATTGCCAAGTTTCTCAGGGCCATGATGATTTTGATTGCCTCTAATGTAAAATAGCATGCTGCCTTTAACTCTCTAAGTCCCCATACAGAGTCTCATAGAGGTGTTCATCATTTGTTTCTTTACTCAGAGGAACCTGCTCTTCTGACATATTCAGGAAGCTCAGGTCTAACTGGGTTGCTCTTGGTAAAGGACCCAAATAGGAGTCCTTTTACCACCACTTCATATCCCCAATTCAGGGGCTGTCAGGATTTGGGTTCAGTATTCTTGCTTGTACCTTTGCTGCTTGCTTTTGCATTCCACTCTTCCCAAACACTGTGCCTTCCTCATCCTCCTCTCAAGCTCTCTGGCTTCCTCCTTTTGCCTCACCTGGTGCAAACATAACCGTGCTCCTCTCTGAATTTAAATGCTCTGTATTTATGCGAACACATGCATAAAAATCACACTTGACAGTGTGTGCACATAAATGACTTCCATACATCTCTGAAAATAAACTGCACATGCCTATCTCTGAGGCCATGCCATCAGGTCCACCAGTTCTGCACATTCATTTATTAAGTTCTTTAAGTGGCCCTTCTGAAAATGATGTGCCAGGTAATCTTCATGCACTCATTTACACATGCACAAATTGAGTCCCGTAAATGCCTGCATGAAAACTGATAAGTGTAAAGTACAAGTCAGTTTAACATTTGAAATTTTCAATATCTCACTAACTATCTCAACCACAGTTGTCTCAGATTAGATAGTAATCCTAGTCTCCAGATAGCCTGGGGCTGCTGTGGAAGCGACATTTTAGCAAAATATTTGGTGAGATTAAGTACTCTACACACAGTTGAGGTCAAAACTTGCTTGCACTAACAAACTCAATTTATGCGCGTGCACGCACACGCACACACACACACAAAAGCAATAGTAACCAAAACTGGACCAGTATTCCAGAAATCACCTCTTATCCCAGAATAGAATTGTTCTGTGAAGTCTGGAGCAAATCATATGAAGTATTTGGGCAAAATGATGGATCAAAAACTGAGGAGGGTTCACATCTTGACATTTTCCTAGTTATGTTTTAGCTTGTCATATCTCCAAAACTGCTTGCCTTAGAAACGAAATGTTTTTGTATTTGCAGGCCTTGGTAAGGACTGACTTTTGCCATTGATTAAATATGGAACAAAGAGAGGTGAGACGGAACTAATTAACTATTAAATGTGGCTTCCACATACTTTAGAACGTCTGCATATCCTTGAAGCACACTCCATAAAGTTAACAAGGCTGCATCAGGGCAATTTATGATGTCTGTGGGGCCCAGATGTGACTTTCCATACTGCATGACTAGGAAGTGTACTTCCTGTACTGGTCCTGATGGTCCTGTGCCCACTTCATAAAGTTCTCTTGACCCCAAAGTGGAGCATATACCACCTCCTTCAAATCCCTACTTAAAACTTATTTCTTTCACCTGGTTCTCCACCAATGACATTCTCTCTGGTTTTCCTTCCATACTCTTCCAATGTTAATATATCCAAGAATAGACTGTTCATTATTTTATACTTTGTCCCCCCATGCCCACCTTACCATTTTTTGTTTATAGTCATCCCTGCTGTGTTTTGTCTAATTTGCAATGTAAATGCCTCTAGGCAGAGACTTAATGTTTTTTTTAAATCTCTGCAGAGCACGATGCACAACTGTAATGGTCTATAATAATAATAAGTAATAATTTTGATAGATATTTACAACTTTAATTACATCTCATCAAATGCAGGAACCTCGTAATTGCATTAGGTTTGGATTCAGAGACAGATTTTCTGCCAGAAGAGTTTGGCAGTGAGTACAGTCCTAGTAATATCCTCAGTGAGGACACAATCATTAGTTAATGGTGAAGAGGAGGTGTCAGTGGTGCTTGAGGCAGTTGCTGAAATCAATTAACAGGGAGCCTGTGTTAATAGAAGAGGCAGAGGTTCCACTCCTTTTTTTTGCCCTTTAATCAAACATAAGTTATTTTGTGGGTGAACTGAAACTAATGTGAACAGTGTCTTCCTGGTTCAATATTTTCAGATACAATAGACAGCAGTTTATCTCAACACCTTGTAAGAGCAATTTCCGCTTATGAGCAACATTTGCCCTGAGAACACTTTCCCTACTGTGAATTGTTGACACTCCCCATAACAGCAACAGCCGCTTAGGGGTAACATAAAAAAAGAGCACCAGTATGTTGCTACTAATGAGCATCTATGTATTGCTAGTATTATTGCTTTGACCAACTTGTGTAATACAATTACCTGAAGGTGAATTCTTTTTACAGGAATAAACTCTCAAGGTGTAGGCCGAGATGTTTATAGCAAATGAACTCTGAGGCCAAAGAACTGTTTATTTATTAGCCCTGACTTTGGAGTTGGCTGGTCCTATGACCTTTGTTTACCCAAAGAGTTCAATTTAATTCAACAGAGCTTCTTGCTTACCTTAGATTGCAAGACTGTCCTGTTAACAAGTTAACCGGAAGAATTTTTATTTAGTAGATTTTTTAATGATAAGGACAGACATGTTAAAACATGTTAGCTGTTCATGATTAGCTAATGAATAATTATTTGTATTGTCTTGGTTAACCATGGCTATCCAGCATTAAAATGACTGTCCTTGTCTGCACTAAGAGCAAAATTGTATTTTACGTGGTGCTAGTTAAAATGTTTTAGCTAACACAGTTTCTGACAAAATGCATTTTCCCACAATAGACAAGGCCTCCATCAGCAAGTAATGTAAACCACTAATTTAAACAAATATACAGTAGTTATTCCAGGGACAGGAGCCTTGCAGAGCTAGGGAAAGAAGAGAGAGAGGAGCAGAGAGTGATGGGGAAAGAAGGAAAGGAGGGACGTTATTTACGGCGATCTTTAATATGTTTAAGCTCTTTGAGACAGCAACTGTCTTCTGCCTACATACAACACAGTGCGACAGGGCCTTGACTGAGAGCTCTGGGTATTACTTGAACACACATTTATTTATTTATTTATTTATTTATTTATTTATTTTGCCTTGGCGCAGTTTCAGATGTATTTTCTTTGCTCTTCAGTATTTTTGAGAAATGGGTTATTGGGAAATAACTGTAAAGTGAATATGAAAATCCCTCTTCTCTGATTGGGTAATTATGGCTGGCAGCCAATCAGAGTATAGGGATTTGCATATTGTACAGCTAGTGAGAAATAATTACAGTCATTATGTGAATGAGACTCCCACAACCAATCAGACTCCAGGGAACTGCATAACTGAGAAAAAATGAACAGTTTGCGTGTCAGTAACTCTACAGCTTCTCTGCACTCTAATTGGCTTAGTCAATTCTATTTCAGTATAATGATAAATATCTGTGCAACATGGAAACAATTTGGAATCATAAATGTTCACCACATGCACTGAGAACCTAAAAACACTATGACTGTCTACAACTATAGTGGAACTACTTTGTTTGTAACACCATAGAAACCTCTTTTTCTAGCTTAATTTATCTCCATTGTTTATAGTCACAAATTTGTTACTAACCAGCACCCAACTGTTGGTTAAGAACTCCTGTGAGCACTAGACAAGCTTTCCTTAATAAGGTTGCTTTTCTGAATCATGGCCTAAGTACCTGTGTATTTAAGTCATGCACTGTACTGGATGCAATGTCAAACCTGCTCAAGTGTATATTATTATAATTTATTATTTATTTGTATAAATAGGAACCTCAGTGTGGACCAGGACCCCATTGTGCAAGGTTCTGTACACACACAAGAACCAAAAGATGGTAGTATACAACATCTAGTGGCATGCCCTACAGAGGATAAACATCCTAATAATAGTGCTAGAATAGAATAGAATATTAATTCTCCTTTAGTCCAAATACCAGCATCTTGTGTTTTCTTAGCAGTCAGCTCATGGTTCTATCTCTGATGCTTCAAGTGTGTTGTTTAGCTAGCAACCATAATGTTCATTGTTTGTGGCTGTCGATTTGTTACATAATCATCCACACATGCACCTCATTTCCCTCTGTAATGAGAATGACAAGAAATAGTACCTATTTTAAATGAAATTCCTACATTACAACGAAAATATCTGTGCTTGTCCCAATAACCATTCACGGTGTGATTGGTTTTTCAAGCTTCATACACTTATTGATCATTTAGATGAAAAATTTTAACAGCTGCTCACTCTTTGCCAAAAAATTCTCTTGCTATTTATTCAAAGGGAGAATAATTTTTAAGTAGTATATTTCCCTGACTATCGCCAGATTTGTTCAGCTTGTTACTGGAAATAGTAATGGTTGTAGCACTGAGAGATGAAAAGAGAGGAGTCATGTTATGTGGGAGGACAGTAAATAACCTTAGATTCACAGATGATATTGAACCCATTTCACTGACCAAGGAAGATTTACAGAGAAAAACTGACAAGGTAGACCAGAAAAATACAAACTTTGGATTGAAGATCAGTACACAGAAGACAAAAAATATGGTAATCAGATAACAAGAGGAAGGGATAAAGATCAAAGTTAGAGGCAAAGAGCCTCTCATGGAAAAATGTGTGTGCCTTGGAGGACTAATATCAAAGAATGGGAATTGTGAAGATGACATAAAAAGTAGAACCAGACTAGCTGCTACTGCATTTGGAAAACTCTACAAGATCTGAAAGGCTAAACACATTTAGATAAAACCAAAAGTCAGTGTATATGAGACAACTGTTACGCTGAGACTGCTGACCGGGTTGAAATGTTGGAGTATGAGGAAAGCCAATGAATGAAATATATTGACTGAAGAATTAACTGGCTGAGGGGAATACTGAGCATTTCAAGATTGCAGAAAATAAAAAATGAAGTGACAAGAAAATGGCTAGGGCACGAAATAATGTTTTTACAAAAGATTCAAGGATGACTGAGATAGTGTCAAGAATTAACCCGGAAAGGATACCATACATGGCAATACATACCAGTGTGCAAGGAACGAGAAATAGAAGATGACCAAGGACTCTTTGAATAGACATAGTGAAGAATGACATAGAACAAAAAGATTTAAAAGTGAAAAAAGCCGTGAAGCTGGCAGAAGACAGAAAGTGGTGGATAGACATCATCACAGCCGAGCTGAAGGATGAGAGTCAAAGAAGAAGAAAATATTCTCCTTGCAGAGTGCCCAGTGCTTCATAAAGCTTTCCAAAACCTATCTGGGAGTTCTACCAATGTACCAAAAAGGACCAAAGCCTCTTCTCCATACTGTCTCCTTTGTTTTGGGGAGATTTTTTGTTTCTTTTTAAATGCAAAGACATACTTTTCAGGACCTCGTTCTTCTCTTGCCAGGCTCTAGATACACTACTTGTAAATGAACAGATTGTAAATACATATTCTTTTGCTTAGGTTACTATTATTTGACACATCTGGTTTAGGTATTATAACAGCAAACTGAAATAGCTTCTCAAAACAACTGATAAAGCTGGCAACAACCAGGAAAAGCTAGTATGAGTATCCATACGTGTAGAACCTGGGTCTGCCAGCCCCAAGCGATTGTTGCATCCATGCCACCACCTACCAACAGCTCTTCCAGAGCAGCCATTAACAGGCTCTGAGCCTTAGGGGCCCAAGTACCACAGGATGTGTCAGCCACAAAAAGCCTGATTGACAGTGCTCCTAGGATCCTGGATTGATCCAGGCACACTACTTATGTCTAGAGGGGACACCGGGAATTTGTCTAAGCAACTAGGCAGGTTCTCCAGCTGGCTGCTATGACAGACCTTGCTCCAGCCTCATTCCAGCCTCTGCTCTTGCCTGGTTCCTGTCCTGCTCCAGCCCTGCTTCCTTTCCACGCTTCTGACCATCATCTCTGGTTCCAGGCTCCTGTCTCCAGCTCCACCCACCAGGTCTGCCCCCTTGGACATGAGAGCTAGTGCTCAGCAGTCTGAGGAGCTGCTGGAAGTAAATACACTGACAGAAAGTATTTGTACCTTCTCATGACAATATACAATTAAGGTACAATTTTAGATTCTAGTAGAAGTGAAGATACACACAATAAACATATATGAGTTCAGAGTACGTCAAACACAAAGAAGCGGTACAGAAGTTATATCAAATGCTGGAATCCTATGATGCCACATGCAAAAGTATGTCTTTGTATTGAAAATCAAACAACCCCTCCTCCCCCTGCCAAAAAAACCAAAAAAACAAAGAAGACAATATCGAGAAAATGGTAATATTAAAAGGCTGTGGTCCTTTCTGGATTTCTATAAGGATGTCATTTCCAGCCTGACAGTGAATGCATTCAGCAGTGTGCTCACAGCATTCAGTCTTTTTCTTCTCAGAACTTACACACTAGCACCACTCTAACATAGCTGAGGTAGAAGAGCATTTTGAGGTATGGCATTCAAATAAGCACACAGAGCACTTCCGAATTCCTGTATCAGGCATTAACACGATACCTTTTGAATCAGAATACCAAGTACCCAGCACATGTAGGCCTACTTTTCCTGTAATCTTAGTGCACTCATTTTCATGGAAATATGCAGAAGGTTCTTCAATGTGCAGATGTTTTATAGGGGTTCTTGCATCTGCAGTTTGGGTACAAAGTGAAAGTTGTGGCTATGCCTGTAGATGCACTGAGTTCTTTTGTACATGCTTAAAAATACTGAATTATGGAAGCTTTTTCTGCACTGTTTAAAAGAAAAAATAGAACAAATTTTTCCAACTTAGAGGTGTAAATGTAGGCACTTAAATCCATATGTAGACACCTATTGAAGTGGCCTGATTTTCAAAAGTGCTTAGCACCCTTAAGTCTGGAGATGCAGCTGCTCAGCATCTCTGAAAATCAGAATACTTTTATGTAGATGCCTCAGTAAGGATCTAGAAGTCTTACTTTAGTTGCCTAAATTGAAATTTTTTCATCACAGTGTCTTTTCTAGCAAGAGACACATTAGGGTCTCAAGTTGCTATTATCAAAGATATCTTTCACAGCCAGATCCTTGGCTAAGTAAGTGTTTTCAAAGATACCACTCCTCTATTACAACTCTAAGAATTGACTTCAATGAGACCACTCACGTATTTAAAGTTAAGCATGTGCTTCGATGCTTTATTAAATTGGGGCCTAACTTCTTAAAGAATGTTTGATGGACCAGAGAAACCTGAGATCCATTAAAAGGACATTGAGATAGCTTTGTAATGGAGCTCTCTGCAGAATTCAAAGATGTGTCTATTTTTAGTAGGCAGCTGATTTGACAGGGTTTCCTTTTGAGAAACTGAAAAATATAGCGTTAGTGATCATGAGCCCGATCCAACTCCCACTTAGGTCAGTGGCAAAATTTCCATTGTCTTCAGTGAAGTGAAACTGGACACTAAATGCTCTTTATTACTCAGGTAGGATCCTGAGAAGCAAGGGCTGAAGGTAGATTCCCGCAATACCCTGGAATCGTTATGGGGTGCTTTACAGTTATGAAATGCAGATCTTAATCAAGGTGCCCTTGATGTCTATGTAATGATTAAATAAGCAAAGATCATGTTATTTCTGTACATTTAGAAAGATCTTAGATGATGTTTCAAGCAATATTTGGTTCTTTGGACTTTGGTTTGGAAAAGTATTTTCATGTTAACATAAAATGTGTTGGATTACCATTTTAATGACTCTTTCCCACATTTTCAGTGCAATTGTTTCATCAGAGAACCAAAAGACTTTGGTACTTATGAGAAGTATAAGTTGTCCTAGAAAAGCATCCAGAAAAGATTCATACAGTTAGGGAAGTTTGAAATAGTACAGTGCTCCCCATAAATGTAATCTGCAGGCACTGCAAATGTGTTTGGCAACAGCAGGGTTAAAACAGCTGCTGTATTGGGTATGAAAAAGGCACATCATAATGCCTTTGAAAAACTACACCTAGAAAAATAGTATTTTGATTCTATGTCAAGCAACTGCTGACAAACATACAGGAAAACACATCAGTGGAATACTCAATTATCTACACATGTTAATTAGCTAAATGTAGTCAAGCCTCTTCTAGTACTTATTTCACCTGCAGTCATATGTGTTATTTGCCTTCCTGCTACCCACCGCTGGTAGAACATTAGACAGACTGCGTGGTGCATCAAAAAGTAACTACTGAGCAAATATTTCTGCTGATGGCAGGATTTTTAACTGCTTAAGGCATTGGCACAGCCAACACATATGTAAATGGCAGCAGTAGATCTACGTTTTAATTATTTTGTAAACTAATATTGAAGGAATTCATTTAAAATTCTTTTAGTAACATGATGCACAGAAATGATTCCTAAAGCTGAACATACACAATCATTTAAATATGTTACAGTAATATGCATTCATGAGAGAATTATATATTCATACACTCAAGGGAGACTGAAATGCTGTCTACATATATTAGAATATTTAAACCCAACAGTTATCATTTTAAAAATAAAAACCTTTTATCCACCTTAATTAGCCACAGAGGCCCTGTTCAAATGATCAATCTTTGATATTCTGCTTTTTTAATAAAAACAGTTGTATTGATTTTACAAGATGGTCAACAAATCAAAAAGTATCTCAGCTATGAACACAAATATAAATATTGTGAACTAGTGGCCTCCAGTAAAAGATACAAGGTTTTCAAAACATTTATCAAGATAATCCAGCTTTAGCTATACAAATATGTGGCCTGACACAGTTGTTGCACTAATTTATTTCACTACTGATTTACATTGCTTCATTGTATAGCTGCTTCCTTACATATTTCTAACATAAAATAAAAATATGCTACATAGTATAAAACTACTTTATGAAACATGGCTCACTTCCAGTACAATGCAACATTTAGAAACGTGATTAAAATCTATTCATGTGATATCTATTCACAGAGAAAACTGCACAGAATTTCAATTAAATTTTAAGGATTTATAATGTATCATACGTAGATTCCTATTTGCAAAATTCATCATTATAGTAAAACTTATGCAGTTGTCAGTATGTGTCTATTACATACCTATACACATACACAATTTAGAGGCTTCAGTTTAGTAAACCCAAGCTAGGAAATATTAATGGAAATGAAGACAATGCCTACAGACAAAAGCACTGATCAATGCACTCCGTTAACATTTTTAATGGCAATATTTTCTAGTCCATTCTCCCTATTTTATTATTCATTTAGCAGAAGATAGCACCAAAGAATGCAGTATGACCCATTTCTCATTGATCTCAGTTACCCAGAGGTTTCATTCAGTACAGTAGTAAGTAGCTGTCCCCTAGTCTACAATGACACAGCAGGGTTGAAGAAACAGATTTACTAGGCTTCTTTCCTTACAGGTAACTCGCCTCTTGCCCTTAGCTAAAAAAGATGCTAGGGGAAGAAGAGGCACTCACAATACTAAATCCTGAAAGTAAGGTAAACTTTAGTGCCAGCATTTTATCATTTTCGATTTCTCCTAATCCACGCTCTATAAAGCCACTTTCAACCACTGTACCTAGAACAATGCATTTGAGACAAATGCACATCAGTTATGTTTGAATGGGCAGACAAGTGCTTTCTATCCACTGCTATTTTGACCCGCCCTCAATCTCCCTTGTCCTTAAACAACCTTCCCCTCTGTCTGTATACTCTCTTCTTTACATTTAAAAAGAAAATAACCATCTTTAATAAGAAGAAAACATCATTATCATCATAATAATCAAGGTAAATTTCTTCCTCCTGAGGCTAGATGCTTTCACTTCCCAAAGTCATCACCCCCTTCATTCCCCACAGAATGGATTCCCACCCCTTCTCTAATTTTCTCTAACCACAAGCACCGTAGTTTATAAAAGAAGGCTCCTCTGCTGTGCTTGGCGATGACCGCTGGAAAGGCGGCGGACCTACCTTTTTGTCTTCTTTCTCACTGTTTTGCCTCTTCTCTGGATTATTACTGTCACCAGCAGTTGCACTTTCCCCTGCCTGCCCATCCTGCTGTTGCTGCTGCTGCTGACAGCCTCCAGACCCCTGTGCGTGGGGGATGGGCTCTGGGCACTGAGAAACTCCCTTGACATCCATCTCCATCTTCCAATTCACTGTATTTCAAGACAAAAGCAGACAAAATACTTTCCACTACCGGCGTCTTTCTTTTTTCAGGAGGCCGTGGCACGCATGGCTCTGGCTGCCTCTTCTGCACGGATCCTGTGGCTGCAATTCCCCACTAGATCCTCCAGACTTTTGTATCTCGCGTGTGTGTGCCCTTGGTGCGCTGGCCTTCAATCGCCCCTAAACAGCAAACGCTAGCGAAGCAGATCGTAGCGACTAAGATCAACTCCCTGCCCCGCTCTAATTGTGGGGACTATTTACTTTATGCTAGCTGTGTCCCAGGCCCGGACAAGCCTTTTTGGCTGCAGCCTTTTGAACAAAGTTAACTGGCGGGCGCGAAGGAGGGTGCGGGGGGGCCGAGGGGAAATCACCGGGATTTAACAGTGAAACTGGCAATAAACCGGTAATGTCAAGTAAAAGTTAAACCTCCCCTTTTCTCCCCTCCCCCTCCTCTCCAGATCCTAGGCAAGCACAATACAGCAAAGGAAAAGAAGCGAATTCAGACCTGAGCAAGGTGCTGGTGACGAGGAGAACAGACGAGCATTTACCCGATTGTTGCCCTTATTTTCCCTCCCACCCCCACCTCCCCTCTATAGCAAACGTGGTCTCCTTGATGATAATCTCCTCTCCGTGATCTGTGTGTATGTGTGTGACTGGAGCTCCCTCTCTCTCAGTCTGCCAGCGCCACGCAGCATTGCACAAGGCGAACTGGAGTAGGGAGAAAAACAAGAGCAAATTCAGGCAGGAAATCCAAACCAGTACCAGCCACCGGCTCCCCAGTTTTATTCAAACAAACAAATTAATAAAAGAAAGGAGAAAGAGACCAATCCTTTGTAAGTACTTTAATGTCATGTGGAACTGCAATATAAGCACAAGATGATTTTATTCCTCATGTTAGCTACCTTCTCAATCTGGAAGTTATGCATGGGTTTAGGGAATGCAATCTCATTAAGAATGGTTTAATTATAAAATAGGAATAATATTGAAACCCAATCCAACCAACCGTTTCTCTCTCTTTTTTTTTTTTTAAATAAATGGCAAGCTTAGACCTGATAATTCTTAAATCAGGACACTATCAGGTGACCAGTCTGCACTTCTAAATATAACACCACATTGTCCTGAGGAGCTGTTGCTTTAAAAGTTAACTGGAAACATCTAATGGAAATCTGTGGGGTTTTAAATATTTATATGCATGCACACGCACATACAAACGCACACAGAAAAATTCTACTTGGAACTTTATAATAGCAATGGCAATATAATAGCACAAAGATATAGTGCCAGGAGCTTGTCCGTTTACATCAACTGAGAATTTGGCCCAGGATATTTTGGTAACTATCTGCTATTCTCTGGGTCCATTTGGTTCTTTCCCTTGGGTTTTATTACACCTCACATGGGTTTGTTTCTACATGTACCCTGACAGATCTTATTGGAACAACATAGTGGGTAAAGGGCAAAGATAGTTTTGTAACACTGAAAAAATCATATCACAAAGTCAAATTGTCTTCTAAAATAGAAAGCTTTTAAAACAAAAACCTTTACAAATATTAGAGTATTAAAAGAATAAGAAAGCATACCTTGGTAAGCGTGAGCCTTTTTCTCCTCTCAGTTACAATGGTGTAAATCAGGAGTAACTCTGATGAAATAATTGATGCTTCAGATTAAAACTGATGGAAATGAGAAGAGACTCAGATCCTGTATATTTTATAATGAAATCAGTTAAACAGAATCTATCTTTTTGGGGGAGGAAGGGGAGGAGAGAGGAGGCATGAGAAGGATTTGAATGTCCATCACTGAATATATACTACTACTCTGAAACCTCATTCAAAGCAATGCTAGCTGGCAAAATGTTTATGGGCTCTTTTGGGGACCTGTTTACAAAACCCTAATGGTTGCAGAACTCTTCAAGGGTAGAATTAGTTACAAAACAGCCAGTATCAAAAGAGCTGTCTTGCAAGAAATAAAAACTACCCCACAACCTGTAGTGCCTGTGAAACTACCACCACACTCATTAAACAGTAAGGCCCAAATCCAACAAGCACCTAAATATGTGCATAATAATATTATGTTATGTTCTTACGTGTGTTGCTAGATCATGGCCAAAGTAATTTCAGCAGTGTAGGCTGAAATATAGGAGGATATGGGTGAAAAATAAGCATGTCCAGTTAACGTAGCCTCTTGCTCCTTACCATACCGTGGTGGTGTTATGCATAGCATTTGCCCTAGGACACTAATGGCATCCAATGAACCCAATTATTCTCTCTTGTAGAATTTGGCACCTATATCTTCCTGCTGTTGATTGGTTGCCTGTATGTCATATACAAAAGGAGATGGCCAGCCTCCAAGTTTCTGGCCCGCCCTAGACTGTTAATTTATATACTGGGACCAAATCTAGGATATGCATTTCTTTTCTTATAGTGCATACCCGAAGTTGAGTGTAATGGTTTTTTACACAAATGTATATAATTGGGTCCCATATTATAATCATATTACCAGCAAATGTAACTCTTGATATACTTGAGCATATATTAGTTGACTGACTGATTGCATAACTAATAACATTTTTAAATAATTAAGTGTGTTGTATTCTTTAAAATGTCTTGATTCATAGAGCAACTACTGCCACAACATCAATGCACTTATTTACAAAGTTAGTAAAATGATAAATTATAGACAAATATTAAAGAACCAATGTCATTTTGCTAGAAAACAATCTCAGACAACATATCCACACATACAAAATCCCCCCAAACCTCTACAACTTAAAAAAATCAGATAAAAACTAAACCAAATAAAAACATTGTACCGTGTTCTCTGAAGCTTACTAGAGCTAGATTTTGGCAGAAAACCAAGGAAAGCTAATTCCAAAGATGGGTGCCCTTGCCTGAGAAAGCTCTGCACTAATCCTTGAGTGTTTAACCCCTGAAATCAACAGGCTCTTCCCACATGATTTTAAGGTATGTCTACACTGCAAGGGAAACCCAAGGCTAGACCTCTGGCTCAGGCCTAACACTGCTTCCATATACGCACAACCCAGGGCTCAGACCCAGCATCCCACAGAAGTGGAGGGTCCAAGCCTGAGTCAAGCCAGGATCCAGGATTCAAACCCTATTGCTTTGCAGTGTAGACATAACCCCATTGGACTCAAGCTCTGAAAGTCTGCTAAAAGTATCCCACAAACCCACAGGCTGACTTTCTTTGTCATCTGGACAGTCAAGTTTGGTGGACAGTCAAGTTTTCCCACACGGCACCACAAACGAAGGACTACAGAAGCCTGAGAGGGTTCTAGGAAGTCTGGTATATGGACGGGTGGACTTGGGCCCACATAATGCAATGTAGATGCTGGAGCCACAGGTTGGGATCCAGGATTCAACAATTCCTAACTGGAGATTGCAAACTAGTGTAGATGCTCAAGTTGTAGGTTAACAAACCCAGGCTCTGCTATCTTGAGTTCTACTAACTTTGGGCTTACACTGCAGTGTAGACATACCCTCAGCAGCCATGAGGAGGAATAGGGAAGGAGACAGATTCTAGATAACCAGATTGCAGATCAGTTGGAAGTCAGTAAAAAGACTTGATCCCAGTTCTTTGAGTATGGACCTTTCTCTTTGTATTGCAAAATGCCTAGTACACTACTGTAAAATAGAATAATAATAATTACTAATAATTGATAATAATAATAATAATAACGTGTTCACAACAGCTCTTCTCATTCAGGAGGCTGGCTTCTGTGCCACAGTGCTTTTAGGTGGATTGCCAGTGTATCCTAAGTACAACGCACTGTAGTAATCTAAGCTGAAGATAACAAAAGTGAACGACCAGTGTGAGGTCTGTGTGAGAGAAATGATAGCCTCAAGACCTAGGTATACTTCAAGCCACTACTACTACCTAAAAGCTCAGGAGCACTGATGGATCCAATATGAGCAATGTTGTTGAAGGCCAGGCATACACTCCAAGCGGAAAGTGCAACTACCACCTCCTTCTGATCTTCTAAGTGCTTCTTCCTGCTTCCAACATGCATCCACATTAAGTTTGCTTTCATCCAGAACTCTGTCTTGGTAAGCCACTGAGAGAGTAATGACACTATAGAATGTAATTATGAAAAGAAGCCACAGAGCTGGGCATCTTCTGAACACTGCTGACACTGCATACTTAACAGCTTCCAATATCTTCTATTGGTTTCATATAGGTGTGACGCTGGCAGACTAGGTGCCAGCTCATGCCAAAGCCCCTAGGCCTCAGAGAACACTGACAAATGCATAGCTGGAAACTCTTCTGGATCACCTGTGTGTTAGCAATGTTAAAATAGATGTTAAGTAGATAAGAATGTGTTTAGTGCTTAGACTTTGCATGTGTGATCCCTCTTATAACATCTGTAACCCATGGTATAATACCAGAGTATCCAATGGGACCGTCTGTGACTCAGTGTTAAGGCTGTTGTAGTGCTTAAGGAATTCACACTTGATGGTTGGTGAATCCTAAGTATAAAACACACAGACAGTTTGGAGTTTGTGCCCTGTTTCTTAACAATCTGCCCTGAGGTTGGCATTCACAGTCATGAGCCACTCCAGGCAGTTTGACAATATGAATCTGAGGGGTGGTGTTGACAAGATGGAACCCTGTGGTACACTGCATGTGAGGACTGTTTGGAAAGACAAGCAATTACCAGCAGTACCCTCTGGGACCACACTGGAGAGTAATTCCATATGTACCAGCAAGATCTCACTGAGCAATAAAAATATTCTCAGTTCAATGAAATCCAGAAGTGCTGATAGATCAGATAGAATCAGCAAGGATCTCTTACTTTCATACATGGCAATGCAAATTGTAATAGGCCAGATACTTATGGGACATTATAAAGAAACAAACAAAAAACTTAGTTTAAAGTTAGTTAAGGTTGCCCTCTAAACTAAACGAAACCATAAAATATTGGGAATTACAAAGGATGAAAAGGTTGCAAAGTCAAGGACTCTCAAGTTAGAAAATGCCAGAATAAACACTGTCCAAGCAACCTTAGTTTGGACTCCTTGTGTGTACACATTATTATGTAGCCTTTGATTTATATCCAAAAGTGATACCCTCTGTGGGGTCTGCAGTGGCTGGGAGCTGCAGGGGCCCCTGCCACCCATGGCAGCTGGCAGCTACATGGGCCACCAGTGACAGCTGGGAGCCTCAGCAACCCACAGTGGCTGGGAGCTCCATGTCCCCCCTGCTGCCTGCAGCGGCTCTGAGCTCTAGGGGCCCACTGCCACCCATGGAAGTGGATCAGAGCTCCAGGAGCTCCCCACTACCTGCGGTGGCTGGGAGCTGCAAGGGCCACCAGCATCAGCTGGGAGCTCTGGGGACCCCCTGCTGTCTGCATCAGGAGGGAGCTCTGGGGACGCCCCCCAGGAATCTTCTGCTGCTGGCTGCAGCTCGGAGCTCTGGGTCTCTCCTTCCCCCCCCCCCACTCAAAGGGGCAAGGAGCCACTGGTTGACAGCACTTGCCCCACCCCACCCTCAGCTGAAGCAGAAAATGTCACGGAGGTCACAAGAAGTCATGGATTCATGACCTCTGTGACATAATCTTATCCTTAACTATGATAGATATGGTAATTTCTGCAATTCTTTGGAAGTCCTTATTGTATTAATTTTATGTGTTATTGTGGGTTGGGACTGTATGTAAATCTTGCTAGTAGGGAAATGTGATAAATGTGAGACCTGGGAGTTCAAATGGTTATACTGAAAATGTGCCAGACAAGTATGAACTTTTGGGACAATAAATGTTAAGTGGATTTCCTGGGGAATCTCTAAGGAGAGGTTAATGCAAATTCCCCAATTCCAGTTATGCAAGAACCCAGACTTTTGAAGCTATGCCCTGAGCAATAAGCAATTGTCTGCTGATTACCTGTTACAGAAGACCAAGATAACAGGCCTGAGGTGTATAAAGAAATGGCTGATCTGCCCAGTCTCTGTTCTGGTTCGGGATCTAAGACAGATGAATACGTAATCATGGGAAAGACCCAGTTTTGCATTTTGAAAGATCAAAACCTACCAGAACCCTAGGTCAGAGTTGGGGTTGACCTCTGGTAAGCTTTTTAGCATGCATATAGGTTCTTTTATTGTTTTAATATATTTATTCTTAACATAAAAGCTTTTATGTTAAGAATAAAGGCACTTGCTTAGAATTCATAATTGAATTGTGGTAATTCATAACTGCGGGCACTGTACTGGTTATACCCCTTGGAGAGAAAAGCACAGCATGGACATTATCCTGGTAGACAGTATGGCTTGCTAAGGATATCACAGTGTAAAACAGGGGAATGGTGCAGCCTAAATGTTCCTGGGCAGGAGACAGAGAGTCACAGGTCTCTGCCCAAGAGAGGTGGTAGCTAGGAACCAACAGCCTAAACTGGATGCCGTTGGTGGACCATGGAGGGGAAATACAAGTGCAGTTGCCCTGACTCTGTGATAAAGACCTTCCTTTCTCTTCCTGCAGTTCCCAAGCTTCATTTACTACAAACATAACTTTTACAATAAACCAGGCAGAAATCCTACAAACAACAGATTCCTTCACTACACAGAAGCAATCCATGCCCATAGCAATTCCATTCTGTGCACTGAATGAACCAGGGACCCTGTGCAAACAATAATGTGATCATGTAATTAAAGACTGTACCATAATTTATATGCACAACAGGGCTGAAATAAGGTTGCACGGGTAACATTCATTATGGAATTTCCTTACTTGAGAGTGCTTGATTTTGCAACCTTTTAATCTCTAACTTTATAGTTTCTATTTTTCAGCTTTAGTTTACTGATGAGAGCAACCTTAACTAACATTAAATAAAGTTTGTGAATTTCCTTCATTTTTAACAGAAAAAAAATGTGCTATTTAAATAATAAAGCACTTACACATTTGTTGTCCTCAATGTATGTTGTATTGCCATTGTTATCTCTATGAAGCTCCAGATTACCATGTTGACCAATATATATTGAAATTAAATCTATTGTCTAAATCTATTCAAACAAAACATGTTTTTTTTAACGTAACTTCAGTCTTACTGCAGCTTCCAAATGACAGGGTTTTTTAGCTGTGTAACAGAAAACTGAGTTGGGGCTTAAATCTAAAATTCCCAGCTTTTTTTAAAAGCTCTCAATCTGTAGGAAGTAGATAAACAATAGGCATTGTAATTGTATATCCAAAAGGAGCTGTAACTATATATCTTATTTTCATGTATTCTTTTGGAGGAAAGTAACAAACAATTATCCTTTAAAGAAACAGCATACCTTACCACAGGTCAAACCCAAAGGAGCACAGCAGGAGTTTATCAGAACTCAGAATGTTTTCATTACAGCTTTTCCTGTGATCTGTCTTTGTAATAATGTTATGGCAGTCTGAGCTCAACCAGTTATCAAAGGCAGCCACTGCCATGACAACCAGATCAATAGTAACTCTACCCAAATATACAGATGAACTGGAGGGACGGAGTGATTTTCTCAAATGTCACAATGTGACTGCCCAGGCAATAGCAGAGGGACAGCAAATGTGTACTGTGTGAAAAAAAAAAAAAAAAAGCAGGCTTTTTAGTATTCTAGTTTTTCCACATTTCCTAAATACAACAAGATACCAATCCAAAATTACACATTGGAGATCATTCCACACACATATTAATTAGCTTGTTTCAAATTCCCCATGGCATGTTTATAAAAAAAAGGGTCCTGAAAAAAGTTGAGACACTAAGGTATAGAATCCTGTAAAACACAAAATTCTGAAGCAACCATACTGTGAAACCATAATAAGGTTCATTTCTAAATGTACACTGTATATTACAGTACACAGCACAAAATCAAAATTTTCTGAGCTCTGTTCTATTGTTCATTTTCATTAGAAATGGTATTAAAATATTCCAAGTGCAATCAATATTACAGCTCATTTGCATATACTCTATGCTCTTCCTTAAGGTGCAGTTATGAGTTGTATTCTAAAACAGTTGCTTAAACAGATTCTAGAAACACTTGGACCTTAAACTATAAAGTTAACGCATTTCAGGATCAACTACTGTCTTCATGGATCAAGTATAAAATGTTGTTACAATGAGGTCATGAGCTTAATGTAAAAGACAGGAATAAGACTCACATGATGGGACTGATATGGGGGACAATGGTTGAAAGCCATTATTGGTATAACTGCAAGACCAAGATCAAGTCCCTATTGTGTTAGGCACTGTACTAGCAGGCAGAAAGAGAGGCCTGGCACTGAAGAACTTCCAATCCTAATAATAAAACTGACAAATAGTCAGGAGAAACAGGAACAGAGAAGTGAAATAATTTGCCCAAGGTCACAAAGTAGGTCAGTGGCAGAGCTGGAAACAGACACCATCTTGCGTTCCAATCCAGGCTCTATCCACTGGATCACCCCATGCCTGTGATTTTGGTTACATTTTTATGTATTTATCATAAGAATATTATGAAAACAAGTTCTTAGAAACTTCTGCTAATACATTCATATAAAACTAGATGTTTGCTTTAGAAAACTGCAGATGTTGCATGCAAATATTTTCCATGCCTCTTCCATGGACATTTGTATGTAAGTTAACATGGGTGAACTGAGGATACATTGCATGTAAAAAAACTGATTGCTTTCATTTGCGTATCTAATTAATTATAACTGAAAATGGCTACTATAAATATGCATGCTACATGAAACTTTTTAAAAAGATGGGATGCAGTGCATTTGACACTCCATTGCTTCCCAGGACTTTTGTTCAGAACTCACCTACCAGCCAGAATTAGCATTAGACTAATTTTGACCTTTGCCACCCTAAGACAACTCAAATCAAAGGTTTCATCTTGTCAACTCAAGACTCCTTGGGGCCTCACTCAACACCATATCTGTCAACTTGCATTCCAAGGTATTTTTTTCTCTTGGATGAGAGTTGCATACAGTGTTGCTTCCTCATGAGGACTTTGACCTAATCGATAATTCACTCTGTACTATACATTTCAAAGTGGCTGACACTGATTTTCATTGAGTCATTTTCCCATTCATCAATCTCTGCTTCTGTTCTCTAAGGGACCTTACTGCTAGTATGCAAACATTCAATAATCTTGGGACTACTGTCACACTGAAGCTCTCACATATGCAGGTATTTGTAGCCTAAAAGGTCTGTAATTGTCTCAGCTTTAGTGGATGTTATCCTAAAGGAAAAATGCTGAACAGCAACATAATATTATCAGGAATAAAGGCAAGCCATCAATGTCCTTTGCCAAACGCTCACAGAGTAAAGAGAAAACACATTCCTAGAGCTTCACCACCCTCACCTTTTTCCTTGTTCCTTCATACAAAAAGAAAATTTTACAGGCTACATTTTCAAAATTGGCCTCTAACTTTCTCCCCACAAATCAGGTAGTTTACATATTGCATTCTATCTTTTACACACAATGCTGTGGCTGCTCCCTGATTCTCAGCCTATGGCAGCAACCTGCACCCTAGCTCCAGGGCTGTGGTTGTGCAGGCTGTCACTGGATAAGACTGGGACAGAAGGGCATGGAGTCAGGGAGCAGCTTGGTGGATTTCCCTCAGGGACACAGAGATCTGGAAATCTACATGGGAATTAATAATTCTAAAATCAATGTTAACTCTCTCATAGAGCTGGGAAGTGTTTGTGCACACAAAGGCTGCTGGGGAAGCAGAGCTGACTAAGGACAAGGACCACATAAACATCCCAGGTTCTCCAAAGTTGTGATTCTCCATAATTCACTTGGCTCTGCAGTTTAGTGGACCACTGTTCTTGCACCCAACCCTGGCCTGTTGTTGGGCAAATTAGCAGGAAACTCAGTGGGGTGACCATTACAGAATTTTCTGGTTCTTCTGTCCCCCTTCTGCAGGTTTGATCTTAGGAGGGGATAGAGTGTCATCCATTCTGTAAAAGACCACATTATTTTCCTTTGTTTTAACTTTATATTTTTAAACTTATTTTTCTTCTAAAACTCAATGTTTATTATAAATTAAGAGTTTTTATTTAATTTTAAAATAGATAAATTATCTCTAAAAGCCGTTTTCCTCTCTCTAAAAATAAACTAGGACAAAATTTTCAAACTTGAATGTTCAAAGCCAGGCACCTAAATAAGGGTCCAATCCAACTCCTGTCAAAGTCAATGGAAACAGTCCCATTGAGTTTGGTGGCAGGAGTTAAATCGGGCCCTAAAGGTGGCCATATTTCCCAGTGTGCAAGATGCTCTCCACTCCCGTTGACTTCATGGATTTTATTGGGACCCCTAGATTGGGTACCCAGTGCCTCTAAAAATTAGGTCAATTATATAGGTCCATAACTTGAAGTCTGCACTTTTGAAAATTTTGGACACAATGGGAAGGAATGAGAATCAATCCACAGAAAGGGTTGTTTTAGGTGGAATGCGGAAAGGGATGTTGAGTGTATTGAAGGGGAGAGACACGGAACAGATTAGCAATTTCATAATGAGGGCATCACCAGCATGAGCCAGGTGATAACAATCTAAGCTAATGGCATATGCCATCTCATGTGTTACCTAACTCTTCTTTTGGGGTCCAGTAAGGTCTTTTTTTCTCTATATCACATAGAAGTGTTGCTACCCAGTGACTTGGGCAGCGGTGAATTTATGGTTGCACCAAATGGCACTGGACTGCATATAAGTTTATATTTTAAAAGAAATTATATAAATATAGGTACTAATATACATAAGAATTCTTAAAGATGTGAGAAAGCCATCTAACTTTGTGGTCATAATATCATGTGCTGCTGTTGTGAGGTCAGCACAAGGAAGCTTCATTTTGCTCCCCTCCCCCTTAATCTAATAGTGTACTGCTTTACTCTGTGAATAGTTCTCTTCACAGTTTAAGTAAGGTACTACTTAGTGTAGCTGACAGCAGCAGAATTGGGCCCATGACAAATAAAGGCATAGCCTTACAAACTGTACTAGTGGCAAAAAAAAGCTTTGGTATCATGCTTTTCAAATAGCTTTCCATGGAGAGGGCATGGTTGAAAATGAAGCCAAATAAATAAGGTTTTGACAACTTTTTTGTATTATGATTCTTTGCTCTACTCCTCTCTTAATTTTATATCTGATTTGGGAATTTGCCATAGAAACGAACCCAAATCTCCATGTTACTCAAAATTCTTACTGCTATCACAATTCATTTTTTGATACTCCAATTTACGAATGTTTTAAATGTCCTCTGTGACTTTTGCAAAATTGACGTTAATCTTCCCTTAGAACAGGCACTTTTTATGGAGAAATAAATATCTGTTCCTTGAACAAGCACATATACTTATTTGTTCACTTTTCATGGGCTAAATTATGGCTGGGTCTAATGCAGCCACACAGGAGTTTAGAGGGGAACAATCCCCTCCATTCAACCTTCTGTCCAGCCATGTTAGACTGCCCAGATTGCAACATAAGGTGAGGAGAGCAAGGGCTGAGTGACCAATTGTCCCCCTGCAATATAGCAGGGAGGGAAGGGTGGAACCCTAATCAGCGAAGCTGGTTGAAACCAAAGGGAATATCTACACCGCATCTGGGAGGTGTAATTGCAGCAGCACATGTAGATATACCCAAGCTAGTCTTGACCTACCTACATTAAAGCTAGCTTGAGTAACAATAGCAGTGTAACTGCCGCAGCAGGGGCTGCAGCACAGGTTAGCTGCTTGGGTATGTACCCAGGGTCCTGGGTGGTGTTGTACTCAGAGAGCTAGTCTCTACTGCTGCCTCTGCTGCCCCAGCTACACTGCTATTGTTGCTCAAGCTAGCTTTGATCTAGCATTGGCTCCACTCATCCCCCAGTGTCCTTCCTACTATTTTAGGGCTTTTCCACTGTATTTTATTTTCATTTGCTCTCCTCAATGCCTCACAGTGGAAGCAAGCATAAGGCGTAATGTATTAATAGCTTCTTCTTTTTTGTAGCAGACTGTATGTGTGTAAATGCAAATATAGTTTTGAGCTTCGGAGATGGTATTTGTTTAAAATTGTCAAAACTGAAGTCTGGAAGGTTTTCCTGGTGCTGAAAATAAGTGAGTAATTCATCTGGTACTGTCTGTGCACATGATGTGTACATAAGCACCCTCTTAAAAATGTTTCCGCTTTTAATTTTTGAATTAATAGACTGCTCATTTTGGATACTTCTTCCAACCTTTGTTCATTCTCTGTCTCCTTTTAAATATGCCTCCTACTCTTCTTATTGCCATATTACCCTTGAAAAATATTTAGATGCATTGTAATTAGTTCAAAAAGGAAAATAAGAAGCTTGCCTAAAAGATAAGATGAGATTTTAAAAATATTTACAAATTTTTTTTTAAGATTGAAAATTCGTATGGAAACATATGGAGTATTCAAGGCCTGATCCAAAGAACACTGAAGTTAATGAACAGGGAAAAGTTATGCATAAATAATACGTTTAATTACGTTTTAGTGATAGATCCAGTACTGCTGTTTTTGATGTCAATAGAGCTGTTTCAGTATGGGCTGAAGGACTGGACCCAATGTCACAGGAGAAACACAGGATCCTGAGTTCAGGTCTGTAAGTTAACTTAAAAGAGAGAATGTCTACAATTCAACTGGCTTTGGAGCAACAGCTAAACAATCCCCCATTTAAGCATTTCCTACATAATTCGGATATAAAAATGCTATGGATAGTTCCCTAACTCTTAAAAACTACATTTTTCATTACTTCTATATTATGCTAATTTTAAAAAATGTGGAGGAATTTTAAAGAAACATATTTTTTCAAAAGTAATATATGAAATATATTTTCTTCAGTTGGTTCACCATACCTGTATGCACAACACTAACATGAAAAAAAAACCCACTAGTTAAGTGCAAGACAACAGGACACTGATACAAACTGGAAGTCCTACCAACAGACAAGTGTAGGATAGCTAAAAGATGAATATATTACAAAGAACATTGTTCTTTGAAGGAATACCTTATTATACTATTATTTTTGGGCACCATCACTGGGCATGGCACCCTACAAAACACAAAGGAAGATACATTCCTGCCCCTAAGGTATTTACCAACTAAGAGTTTGATCCAACTCCCTTTGAAACTAGTCAATGGAAAGACAGCCCTGTGGGAGGAGGAGCTGCTACATCGTGCCCTTTTTAGGGCTATGTTTAGTACTGCAGGCACTCCCCACTTTTAACCACCTGCTTGGGGCAGGGTAGCTGGTGCTGTAAGCTTGGCATCAGTCTCTACACAATCAAATAATAAAACAGTAATTCAGAATTCGGAATTCATCTGTTTGTGCCTCTAAACAAAGAGGGAGAAAAAAGACCTTTAAATGAAATGCTTATTTGCATCACTTGAGATCACGAGGATCTCCTCCTCTATTCCAGTCTCACCCAGCTATACCTCTGAACAAAAAAGAGACAAGCCTTTTTAACTAGCCTCCTGGTTCTTGATAAGTCAGTGTTTCCTCCTAGCCCTTCTAAGCCTGTGGAGGACTGTCCAATTGATCACACAATCTGAGTGGATTTTCTTTGGGCAGGGAGTGTCAAGCACAGATGCCTCCAGCAGGGGACAGAAAATGCCTGACAGATCCTCCTCATAGCCTTATAATTTCAATGTGAGTAGGATTAGGCCCTAAATTAGACAGACATAATATCAATGTCTGCCAACATATTAACAATAGTTCAGGAAAAGTCAACAGTCAGACTACCTATTCAGAGATGAGATGGTTTGAGGACAGATTAAAAATAAACAGACATGGTAATGGATATAAAGAAAATAAACTGAAACTGAAAGGAAGTGTTTTGATTAAAAAGCCAGTTTGCTATTCACATCAAATGTACTGTCAACAAAGTATGACACTGGAAGGTCTCAAAATCACTGAATGCTAAAATTCAACTCAGCTTTCATCTTTGTGCCTGCAACCCTGTCTGTGTAAATCACTTGTGTGTGCAATTGCTCATCATTGTCAACTTATACAAGCAAACGATAGAACTGACATGTCTAAAAGCTCATTTGTGCTTAGTTTGTATTCAGTTAGCATGTGGAGTTCGTATGCATACCTGTATAGTCCATAATTTGCATGCAGACATAGCAGTGCTAAAAAATTGTGCCTATAAAAATGGTGCCATATTTTGAAAATTTGGTCTTGAATGACACTCAACCAAGAGGGGAGGAGGGAAAGTAATGGTTCTTTTTCAAGCTACATCTACAACCCAAACCAGTCACCAGACCAAAATAAGGTATCAGTCACAGTATATTGTGCAGATGTTGCCCACTGTGTTTGTCCATAACCTTTCTTTTGTTTTTTGATCAGCAAAGAAATTCCTAATTTTTTACATTTAAATTGCTTTATTGAACTTCAAAGAAGTTAGTATTCCTTTCTTTACCATCTGGTCCTGGTGACTTATTACTGTTTAATGTATCAATTTGTTCCAAAACCTCCTCTAATGACACCTCAATCAGGGACAGTTACTCAGATTTGTCACATAAAAAGAATGACTCAGGTTTGGGAATCTCCCTTACATCCTTAACCATGAAGACAGATGCAAAGAATTATTTCACTTTCTCTGCAGTAGCCTTATCTTCCTTGAGTGCTCCTCTAGTATCTTGATCATTCAGTGGCTCCACTGGTTGTTTAACAGGCCTCCTGCTTCTGATATACTTAAACATTTTTGCTGTTACTTTTTGGTCTTTGGCTAGCTATTCTTCAAATTCTTTTTTTGGCCTTCCTAAATAAAGTTTTGCATTTACCTTGCCAGAATTTATGTTTCTTTCTATTTTCCACAATAGGATTTAACTTACACTTTTTAAAGGACACTTTTTTGCCTCTATCTGCTTCTTCTACTTTGTTATTTAGTCACGGTGCCACTTTTTTGCTCCTCTTACTATGTTTTTGAACTTGGGGTATACATTTAAATTGAGCCTCTATTATGGTGTCTTTAAAAAGTTTCTGTGCATGGTGGGCTGCTTTGATGTTTTTCCCCCTACAGGGATATTACATTTTATTATGGTGTGATCACTATTCCTAAGCAGGTCAGCTATATTCACCTCTTGGACCAGATACCATGCTCCACTTAGGACTAAATCAAGAATTGCCTCTCCTCTTGTGGGTTCCAGGACTAGGTGCTCCAAGAAGCAGTCATTTAAGATGTCAAGAAACTGGATCTCGGCATCCCATCCTGAGGTGGCGTGTACACAGTCAATGTGGGGATAGTTGAAACCCCTCATTATTATTGGGTTTTTTATTTATATAGCCTCTCTAGTGTCCCTCAGCATTTCACAGTCATTATCACCATCCAGGTCAGGTGGTCAGTAGTATATCCCTACTGCTGTATTCTTATATTATTATTCAAGCATGGAATTACTGTCCATAGAGATTCTATGATACTCTTTGGTTCATTTAGGACTTCAATTGACTCTATCCTTTCTTTCACATATAGTGCCACGTTCCCACCAGTGATTCCCAACCTGTGGCCTGGGGGCTAAAAGTGGCCTGCGGGGTCTTTCAAAGTGTCCCATTGCTCCCCTCCTGCTGGCTGCAGCAGGGATCTGACATCAGCGCACCCCTCCCACTTGCTATTGCAGGGAGGATGGCAAAGTTCTCCTCCTGGGTCCATAGGTGCTGGGGTCCCTGCTGGAGCCAGAGGAAGAGGAGATCAGTGCTCCTCTCCCCAGCAGAGAGCAAAGTGCCCTGCCTGAATCCTTAGGTGCTGGGGACTCTGCTGGAGTGAGAGGGAGGGGAGCACTGATTTCCCATCTCCCTGGCTGCAGAAGGGAGCCACTGCCTAGGTACCCAGGTGAGTGCATGGGGCTACAGGAAACGTGGAGTTTCCCTGATGCAGTGCAGGGGACAGGAGATCAGCAGAGAAGCAGCCTCTGCGCTGAACTCCTTCTGTCTGGCTGCAGTGGGGGTGGGGGTGGCACTGCTGGTGGAGCAGCCAGGACCTACCATGCTTGAGGAGGGGCAGGACTCTAAAAATCAGGGCCTTACAATTTGGCCTCCACTGAGCAGACCATCCACCATGACTTAGCTGTCAGGCCTTGGGCTTCAGTTGTGGTGACAGTCACTCATCTACACTGTGCTTTGTCTGTGAGTGTGTGACATACTGTGAGTAATTTGTAAATTAGTGAATGTAAAAATGAGCACAGTAGCATTAAAATGTTTCCTTTAAATATGTAGTGATTTGTAGTCCTTAATGATGTGTGCGTCAATACATTTTTTATGAGTTGATAGACTGGTGGCCCTTCAGGGTTGTAAAAATTATATTTGTGGCCATCGAGCCAAAAAGGTTGGGAACCACCGACCTGTTCTGTCCTTCCAATATGTTTTGTATCCTGGTATTACTGTATCCCATTGACTATCCTCATTCCACAAAGTTTCTGTGATGCCTATTATATCAATATTCCCATTTAATACAAGGCACTCAAGTTCACCCATCTTAATATTTAGACTTCTAGAATTTGTATATAAAAACTTCTTTAAATTGTCACTTTTTAGCAGTCTGCCATTATGTGATGTAATTGAATGGGACACTTTTTCATTTGACTGTTTCTCATCAGATCCTACTCATATTTCTGCTTACCTGAAGAAGAGGTCTGTGTAAGCTCAAAAACTTGTCTCTTTCATCAACAGAAGTTGGTCCAGTAAAAGACATTACCTCACCCACTTTGTCTCTCTAATTTCGTGGGACCTACCTGGCAACAACAATATAACCAGAAGATCATCTAGTGCAGCATTCTGTAAGACATTGACCAGTGCTACAGAGGAAGGTACAAGAACCCCCGTAGGGAACAATTATGCAATATTGTGGAAGTTTCTTCTTAATCCCTATCAGTTTGTGGTTGTTTTATGTCCTAAAGCATGAGGATTTACATTCTTTGTAAGAAAATTTGTTTTTATCCTAACTCATGTAACGCTGGATGGTCTCCTTAACCATATAAATGTCTAATTGTTTAAGGTTCTTATAAGATTTTAAAAATCCAAAATGAGGTACAGCATAGTAAATGTAAATTCATTAAAAATTACTTTTCTCAGACTAATGACTAATGACACAGCGGCTTTTAGAAATTTATTCTGATTTAGGTAGAACACTAACCTCAGATGCTGAGCTATCAGTCAGATTTAAATCTGTTAATGTTCTATTGTTTTCTGATTCTCAACAACTGATTTATTTATTTAGCCTGATATAACAACATAACAGGGTATTTATGGGGAACATTCAGGTCTTATCTAAGATTTGGCTCCTATAGTGAACCTCATGCAATCTGATGGGATTCTTCTTTGGATTTTATTTTTAAGTGGTTACATGTACATGGTGTTCCCCTGCAGTCTTTCCCTGTGTACAAGCAAGCTATTCAAGACAGGGACTGTCTCTTCTCTTTTATAATTCCTAGCACATTTTGAGTGTGATTGCACTATAAATAAAAGTGAAGAGGAAAAGGAAGAAGAGAGAATAAAGCAATTAATGCTACAGGTAGACAAACAAGGTGGATAGAGACACTTCCTTCTGTTGAAACTGAATTCCTTGCATAATGGCAAAGAAACCCAGCTCAGATGAGTGTGTATGCACACACATACCTGAAGACGAGCAGGGGTGATCATTTATTTAGTTGAATATCAATGGTCAGAAACATACTTTGGAGCTGGCCTCACAGCCATTCATCATATTTTCAAAATGAGCTAGAAAAACATGCAGGAACAAGAAAGAGAGATATCCTTCTCCAGTTCCAGTTGACCTTCTGGCACAGGTAAAATGGTTACACCAACAGAAAAGAGGAGATTTATTGGTTGGATCCAGAAGGGTTCTCATAAAGCCCAAAAGGGAGTTTTAGGAGCTGAATGCAGTCTCATGTAAAAGAAAGGACTAAGCACTGAGGTACTTGAAAATGTTGATAACATGGGATATGAAATGAGCTGAGGTGGAATTCTGTCCTGCATCTGAATTACGTGCTTGATAACACTCCATCTCTGGATAGGTTGTTCCTCCTAGTCCTCCTTGGCGATGTCCACTATGCTGCGGGAGAATCCCATGGATGTGTGGGGAACCTCCCTAACTGCAAACATCAGGTAGGGTAGTAAGATGTCCCAGTCATTCCTGTCCTGGCTCACCACCTTCCTCACCATGTTCTTCAGCATTCTATTGAAGCATTCAACGAGGCCATCTGTCTGGGGATGATAGACTGACATTCGTAGGGTCTGTATGTGGAGCATCGTGCACATATCCTTCATCTGTTTCGAAATGAAGGGAGTTCTTTGGTCCATTAGGATCTCTTTGAGTATTCCTACCCTAGAGGAAATTTGAAGCAATTTCTTTGCTATCGTTTTGGATGCTATGTCACGCAGGGGTATGGCTTCTGGGTATCGGGTGGCATGGTCTAGAATCACAAGCATATATTGATGGTCAAGGGCTGACTTCTCCAATGGGCCTGTCAGGTCCATGATGATCCTCTCAAATGGGAACTCAATAATCGGCAGGGGTACATATGGAGCCTATAAAGTGTGGCCAACAGCTGTGGAGTTGGCACTCTGGGCAGGAGGCGCAATACCAACGGACTTCCATATAAATCCCTGGCCAGAAGAACCTCCGCAGGATTCGATCAAGGGTCTTGTCTATCCCTAGATGTCTTCCAAACAAATGACTATGTGCTGGTCTAGCACCACCCTTTGGTGTTGTCGTGGTACCAGGGGCTACTCCACCTCTTCCTCTTGAACTCGGATCACCCTATATAACAGGTCCCTTCTGATCCCAATGTATAGCCCAGGGCCTTTGGTCTTTCCCTCCACAGGGACCCCATTTACTTCCACCACTTCTTTCCTTATATTATTATATAGTGGATCATTGGCTTGGTCTCAAGTAAAGTTCCTAATTGCAGGCCCATTGTCCCCAATTTCAAGGGGGCCAATGTCAGTGTTTTCACTCAGGTTGGCCCCAGCAGGACTAAGTCCAGCTTCTGCCTCATCAGCATTCCAGGTTGTCTCCCCATCAGCTGGGTGAGGTTGCCTTCTGATGAGCACAGCCTTTCATTTCTGGGTCAAGATCCTGGTTCCGTCTTTTGTCCGCTTGCCTTTCTCACCAAGACTTCTGCAATTTCCCAGTGACAGGGAATGGGTCCCAGGCAAATTCGGAGAAGACTGGGGGAGGGCCATCTACAGGGACCTCAATGCTGATTTCAGTGTCACTACCCATCTCTGACTCCCCCACCAGGAGTAGGCACCCAAACCCCAGGAAGTCTTGGCCTATGAGGACCAGGTAGGGGGGATTAGGGGCACCCCCACTGTCACCTTTGTGGTATTTCCCTGAATTTCGATCCGGACTGGAATGGTTGGATAATAATTGATAGTGCCATGTACAAAGGTTATTCCTGTGCATTTTGCCCGAGACAGCTGGTCCTGGTTCACCAGTTTTCCCGAGACCAGCGTAACGGCACTCCCAGAGTCTACTAATGCAGTAGTTTCTATGCCATTCATCTTAAATGGCCGGGTATACATATGTGAGGTCTCCGCAACCCCTACCAGGTAGATCAGGCTGCAGGAACTGGCTAGATCACCCAGTCTGCATTGCATGGGTTCCTCAGCATTTGTTCATTGGGCTGCTATGTGTCTTGGCTCCCCCCAAGCACAGAACCTGTACCTTACTTGGGGCATCCCCTTATTCTTCGGGCTGCCAGGTCTCATGCCACAACCCTCTCCCTCGGGTTCCCCAAACCCATTCGCGGACTCAGGCCACTCTTCAGCCTCCCTTCTCTCCAGCATGGGTTTGCCCATGGGTTTGCTCAGGAGTCTGAGCCTTTGGGGTGGGGGTTAGTCTCTTGCTCCAGCACCATTCTTCCCTGGCAGTCCAAGAAACCTCCTTGGCCTCTAGGTGTCTCTCCATGAGGGCAACCAAATCATCATACGAGGAGGGGTCATTTTGGCTAACCCATCGCCGTAGATCTGGTGGCAACCCCCACATGAATCTGTCCAAGATCAGGATCTCTGTAATCCTCTCTGCATTGTGGACCCCTGGGTGCAGCCACTTCCACGTTATGTGGATCAGGTCAAAGAGCTGGGATCTCAGCATCTGGCCTTCCCAGTACTTCCGTTTGTGGAATCTCTGTTCCCTTGTGGCCAGCATCACCCCAGACCTTGCCAAGATCTCCATCTTCAAGTGGGGGTAATTGGAGATAGCCTCAACCACCAGGTCATAGTAGGCCTTCTGGGCCTCCCCACACAGGAAAGGGGCAAGGATACTAACCTACTTATCCTGGGGCCAGGCCTCCCTAAGGGCTGTTCATTCAAAAGTGATCAGGTATGACTCAACATCATCCTCCACCATCATCTTCTGTAGGTAACTGCTGGCCCTCAGAGAATCCCCATTGTGGCCACAGGTCAGGGCAGTCAGCTCTTTAAGCTGGCTCACTACCTCCTGCAGGGTGGCTTGGTCCTGGGCTGCCTGGCTTATCAACAGCTGATTCGTTTTTTGCTGATGCCACACTGACTCTTGCTGGGCAGCCATCTGAACCTGAGTTGCCTTTTGCTGGCTGCCGTAGCTTGCACCAGGACTTTTACTATATCTTCCACTTTGGGGGTTGATTTACCTTGCCACAGGTGTACTCTGCACTTATGAACAATCCCACCCCTGACATCGCATGTGGCAAAGCACCCCCCTCAGTCTTGCCGGGTAACGGCTGTTTCCTCTGGCAGGACAGGCCTGAAGTAAATCTGCCCCACCCTGGACGAGGCCTTTGCTTTTCTCCTCAGCACCTCTGTGTTAGAGGGCTCAGTGTGGGCCTTGATTTGGTTCCCTCCATCCCACGGAGGTGCGGGGGTGTGTGGGGGGAGTCAGTCAGTCTATATCACCCAGACCCCAGGAAAGTACCTTTCTTGGACCCCTTTGGTGGGCATGTAGATGTGGTGGTGTCTCCCGGTGAGGGGCTCAGAGCTGTACCAGCCCTTCCTCCCCAAACTGGTACTTGGGTTTTTCCTTTGCTGCTCCCCATCTGGGAAGAAGTGCTATCTCCTAAACTGGGGAAGTCTCTCCTCCTACTGCCACAAGCCTTCTGGCAGCTTTTTTTTTTTTTTTCATCCATCCATCCATCCCCACCCCACCCCTCCAGTAGAGGTGGAATTTTAGTAGGTCTGGAGTAGCCTTTAATTGGGCCCAGCTGCTTCTAATTTACCTGTAGTAACCTTGCCCCTACCTGCCGGGAAAAGGGTCATTAACATTCTAGGGCTCACATACCTACCCTCAAATACCCTTTTGTAGCCATCCGGACTGACTTTACCACAGTATATAGTACTTGGGATAACAAAACGTTTATTTAATCCGAAAGTTTTCTTGAGCCGAAATGGGGTGAAATGGCTCATGATTTCCAAATAGATTAATGAAAGTGGGCTGATTTGCTGTTGAGAAGCTGTGAAAATATCTGTTTTTTCTAGAATCTCTTCTGTCTCAAAAATTGATAGTTAGGCTTAAAGCTTTTGCCTGAGCAATCAGGTCTTTAGAGCTATTAGCAAAGTAATCCTTTTGTTATATGCCAAATATCTAGCTAGACAGATTTTGTCTTGAGAAGACAATTGATATGATCACTGTGCCAGAATGAAATAAATAAAAGGGGGATACTTAGAATCACAAGTGTTAGTTTGATAACAGAAATCCCTGTTCTTCAGAAGGAATCTTATATCAACCATTTTCCTCCATTCATAAATAGATGTTTTGGTTCAGGAAAGTTCAAAGATGAGTGAAGTATCAAAAACTTATCTTAAAATCTGTAAGTTTCACTTGGATAAATAGCTATTTCGTTATGGCCACCTGCTCTCTGGTAATCAAATTTTGATTTTACCTCTTGCTCTCAGCATCTTTAACAACTAGAGAGAACTCATCATTTACAGTCTTGAAAGCTTATCAGTTGTCTGATAGTTTTAAGGTTTTAGGGAAAATCCTGACAAATTATTTATCTGTTCTACAAAAGATAATGGACTTGTTCAATTAAATACAACGAAAGTCAGGATTTAACTAGCTTTCAAAGAAACTGGAATTGATATTTCTAGATTTTGAGCACATGCCTTGAGATAAGAAGTTGTAACTAATGTGGTAGCCAAAGGGATAAAGGTGAATTTGATCTTTAAAGATGCCAGGTGGTCAAAAGTTTTATTGGAAGCCTTCAGACAGGAATAAATATGATCTAGCCTTGCAGACAGCCAGCTCCTATAGGATGGTATAGCCTATTTGTAGACAAATGATTATACATTAACCATGATGTTTGAGAAATGAAGACTGCTATGAATTTACAACGAAAGTAGTCCCTTTTCTCTTAGTCATGACAATGACTCATTGTTTCCCAGTTTCTGCATATTTCAAAAAACTTGCAATAGAATTAATCACATATATGTGTTAGTGCTTTTTGTTGGTGGTGGTGGTTTCAATAAACAATGCTTAGAGAACACTATACCTGAGGGGAATGTTTCCAGGGCAACCAGCTCAGATGAACAAAGGTCTGTGGACAGAGTCTAACAGAACTTTTATTCAAAATATTCTAATTTATATTTTATTACAGTATTATGTTTGTAGTTTCACATATGAAATTTATTAGAGTTATTTCAATTGCTTGAAAATGGGCCTACAGAAATTGATAAGTAAATTGTATAAATATAAATAAAGGGCACTTTGTGGCCCAGCTTGTGCTCCTTTACATTCTTCTGCAGGCTACCCATACCATGGGAAGAAGCACAGAGGATGATACAGAGTGACTATGTCCCCTCAGCATATATGAGCAGGACAGTGCATGGAAAGGGTGGAATATTGGCTCCTACCACCCCTACTTCCCTGGCAAACCCCAAACTAGCCAGTATAGTGGTGTGTTCTGGAGGAAATACACTCTAACACCTATAGGCATGAAGCAGGGTACCTCCCCCTTGTTTCAAGGGGGATTCCAGGAGTTACAATCTGCTTTCTGATCTGCTTCACAGACAGCATCAAGATGTCCCTTGCTCAGGACAAAGCAACAATTTAGTGACAAATGAATGAGATGTTAGTTATGCATTTTGTTTTCTTCATATAAGGTAAAACCTTGATATTACAAATATTTGTGTTATGAACAATTAATTATACAAACCATTTTTCCCAACTGGAGGAAAAAACATACATTATGAAAGTGATGTTGATAAAGAACAAATTGAGATCTTCACGTTCTGCTACCTTCATTGCACTCACTTTGCAGGGGTTTGAAGGACAAAAGGAAAGCAACTTAGTACACCATACTTCAACTTAAGCACTATACCTACTGTAATTTTGAGATGATCAGTTTTATGAATTTTTCTATTTTATAACTCCTCAATCCCTAATTAGTTCATAAAATAAGGGATCTGCTGTAATAAGATATTCAGTATGACTCATGTCATTGTGTGCTTCTGTTTAAAAATAGTTCCAATAAAGTAGGACCTTAACTGCTAATGCTTGGTTGTTATTTTTTCTTTTAAGTATAACCTTGGCTTTGACTTGCAAGGCTTTCTAATGTTTGTGACTTTGGAGGAAACAACAACATTCTCTTAAATTGTTGGTATTTTTTCTCTATAAATTAGATATTTACAACCTTAACTCCAGGTCCTTTTTTTTTTAAAAAAACTTGGAACTTCCTTAGATTTTGAAATAAGTTTGCAAGGATGTCTGTGAGGCTTTGATGGTTATTTAAAGTCCAGAATTTTGCCCTGGATAAATGTGAGTCAATGGACAACATATTAGTCACGGATTAAAACTGACTGTAAAAGGACCTCCTCAAACTTGGCATCAGCCTGCCAGTTCCTCCAGTCACGTAAGCCAGACAACTCATTGGCCAGCTCTGTCAATGAAGCTTCCACCACTATCAGTATTTCCTTTCCTTTTCTCTGAATTACATTTACTGTTCAAACTCAAACAATTCAGCATCAATCAAAACAGGTAATCCAGGTCCTGACGTCTGGTCCCTTTTGCTGCTACCTATGCAGCAGATATCCTAGTCAGGACTTTCACCTCACTGGTGTGGCAAGACCCTTCAAGTCCATTTCTTGACCCCAAGATCTCCTATAGAAACCTTTCTTTTCCCTGCAGCCCTCCTTCTGAATTCAGGCTGTTCTTTATATCTCAGTTGGCCTGGCTCAGAGTCTCATTTTTCTACAGTTAGACCTGTGGAGGCAGACTGAGTCTGGCACAGAGTACAGCTGAATCCCAACTCCTGTGAAGTGCCAGTTCATCCTGTGACACTGAAAAATGAAGACTTTGTTCTTATTTTGTAAACTGACTTTCTATAATACAGACCACCAGTCTGGAATGTGAGCTACTACACCTCATTACGTTACGGAAGGTAGCACCATCAACCAGATGGTTGTGCGGTTTTTGTTGCCTCGTGGCAGCAGCTTTTTTCCTCTTTCTCAGAAACTATAACTTGTTTTGCTAAACTGGCCTCCTTGAGGAGTGACATTTCCTGTCTTCTGAAGTGGAAGTAATTTGGTTTAATAGTAAAGTACTTAATTATTTAAAAAATGGTAGTCAGGCCTGGATTAGGGTTTAAACAGATAGGCCTATGCCTAGGGTCATGTGATTACATCAGACTCTCAGCTTTCATCTTAAAAAAGTAACTTTGATAGGTTTTCTATCCCTAATACTTGCAAAAAACCTTGAAAATGTGAAATGAGCACAATTTAGGTAACGTAGGTCACTGCCTGAGCCTGCAGGGCCTCAAACGACAGTTCTGAGAGGCATGAAACTTAGTACATATTATCTGTAAGACCCACTGTTCTAGGGGACTCCATCACACTACCACAACACAGGACTCTGTATGTGGCAGAAGGATCAAGGTGCAGTGGACCTGGTCCAATCTCCTATGTAGAAACTCCTGATAACGGCACTAAATACAGAAGGACCCCTGTTGCTTCTAAAGGGAGGGAGGCCCTGCTGCCATTCTTGTGGTATTAAAGGTGCCACAGGCCACTGCACCCTCCTCTCTGAGAGGGGAAACCCACTTCTCGGTGGGAGGTGGAGCCATGATTCATGAGTGCTCCATACTACAAGGTGAGTACGGGAACATGCATACATTCTACTGAAAAATGAGGGCACCATGTACATTCTAAAATATACATTATGCCTATTGGCTAGCTATATTTTACCCACCACTCTTCAAAATCAGGGAATGGCAGTTCTCTTCAATGATAGAGCCATCTAGCACAACTCTGTTTGCTAAAAATAATACATTACACAGAAGTGCTCACCCATCTGAAAGAATAAGATGCTAAAATACCATAAATGTCTTCTGTCCCTTCTCTTCCAGTTTATTCAGTTTCATCTTTGCTACATTATGATTTAAAATCAAAGTTTGCTCATGTTTTTCCTCAGATTATACACAGAGGCTGGAATTTTCAAAGGAGTTTAAAGAAATTAGGTGCCCAACTCATACTGAACTCCAATGGGATTAAGCACCTAATTCTTTTAGGCTTCTTTAAAAATACTAGTCTACACTTCTGCTGGAGTAACATACAAAAATGTACATTAAAAGAACATTAAGGTTTCAGAGTCAAGCATTCAAAAAATTAGGAAATGTCGGAATTAAGGTTGCCTTTGTAACCTTAATCCATCCCCCTCTGTGAATGCAATATGATACAGTCTTTAATTATATGATCACATATTATTTTTTCCACAGGACCCCTACCTCATTCAGTGCAGTGTGGACACTGCAAGCTGAATGGTTAGCTAGTCAATTTTTTTTATCCTCATCATTCAAGGTGTGTTCCCATGCATTATTTACTATAAGCCATCCAAACTCTGCACTAAATACTACAATATTGCCAACTGCAAGATCCAAAATCATGAGTCAGGCCGCCCAAAATCATGAGATATTTTTTAATTTTTTTTTTTAAAATTAATGGTTTTCAGTTTGGCTTTTGATTTTTTAATTCCCCTCTGTTCCTCTGCCAATATGTGTATGATAATTTCAGGTTGAAAAGTCAATCATTAACACATACCTTTCCCTGATTATTCAGATGGAGACTCAATTTATCCTCTCCTCACCCATAAGGTAGGGCAACTGCCATCCATGTCTTATGCTGTGACTGGCGTGTGGGCAGTCAGGCCTACTGTCAGAACCAAGGGTCAACAGCAAAGATGGTGTCAGGTACCACGCCAAAGCTCAGAGCCTGTGTCAGGTGCCAATCCAGGAGTAAGAGTTGGAGACGTTGTCAGGTGCCAAGCCAGTAGTTAAAGCAAGAGACAGCATCAGAGGTAAGGCAGAGAAGCAGAGATCTGGAGCAGGGCAGGGCAGCAGGAACTGGGAATAGACAGAAGGCTGGGATTGGAAGACAGAAACCAAGACCAGATGAGGAAGCAGGAACCAGAAGCAGGCAGGAATGCGGGGCTCAGGAGTCAGATACGCAGGAGGTGTCTGTAGTAGCAACAAGCCAGAGATTCCTCTAGTTGCTCAGATAAATTCCTGTTGTTACTTCCTGGTTGAAATAGAGCCCCTTGGTCAATTGGGAGGCTGGATGTTTCCCCCAATCAGGAGCTTTGGGGAAGGAGCCCTCTGAGAGCTGACCCTTCCCTAATTACTCCGGTGATCTCCTGGGTGGTGGTCATGGCCTGGACACTGTGTTGGGACCTGTGGGCCTGGATTCAAGGCTGATGAGCCTTCACATCCCAATACTGCTTTTACCCAGCAGGAACACTTCCCTGCCTCCTGTTGCCCTAGGACTCCTCTACCTGGGACCCAGCAGCCCCACTTTCCTGACTTCCCCACGTGCCTCCTGCTACCCCAGAGTTTCCCCTCTGTCCCAACAGCACCATTTTCCCAACTCCTGCCTCTCACTGCCCCAGGACACTCTCTCTGCTATTAGGCCCTACATGAAGACTGGGCTCGGTGATGGGCAGGTCCATATCCTCCGCCCCAAAGCTGCCATTCAACACACTGCCCACGGACCCATCTCTGAAAACCGCAGGCTCGAAGGAGCATTGGGCTTCATTGTGACTGCTCTCCCTACAGGCACCTAAATTCCATGGCTCACAATCGTTCACGAGCTGGCAATGCTGCGGGCTGCTCTTACCCACCCCGTCCCCAGGTCGGGGACAGGTCTCCCTGATGTCAGTCCCTCTGTCCTGCACAGCTCTTTGACCCAGCGTCTCCCACCCCCTCAACCCTCCCTTTCCCAGTCCGGCACTTTTGTCCTCCCACCTCACTAGGGGGGCACTGAGAGCACAGGAGAGACAGCCTCCCTGTTCTCAATTCCTGTGCCCAGTGTCACAGTGCTTCCTTGTGGCCAGGAAGAGCAATTGCCGGGAAAGGTCTGCTCAACTTCTGCAGGCCAGGGATGCAGCATGTCCAGTGCAGATGGAATCTTCCGAAAAGTCAGCTGCCCAACTCTAACTACTGAGAATGCACGAACTGAGATTTTCAGAGGATCATAACTTAGCCAAATTTTGATAGCTTTTCACAGGATTAGCAAAAGGTACAAACATGGCATCAAGGAGACCTCCCAGACAAATTTCAAGTCTCTGCTCCAAAACATGGAGAATCTATAGCTTCTTAATTAAACAGATGTAAGAATTTTTAACATGGACAAAACAATATATTTTCCCTTAACTCATTCTGAGAAATGTCTAAACTGCTTTGGCTGAAATTTTCCAAAATAAAATGCAGCCTGAGGCAGATGTCTATCATGGATAATTTCTGCTTGGCCAAGTTGGCTAACGTTTGGCCAAGCTATAAGCAACTGAAAATAGATTATAATGCAACATGATGAGTACCACCTGTATTTTGAGTCTTGGTAGTACTACTGTTTCCTGTGAAACTCTGGGTTGTGGTGATCAAGTTAATTCATTTCCAGGGGATGAGACTTAGTCTGTGAACCATTTACAATTAGCATTTAACTAGAGTTGATTCTTTTGATCTTAATGGGCATGGGAAATACTTGAATAGGGCTGAACTGTGAACTGAACAAAACTTGTATTAGTATTTTTTCTATATTTGTATCACATCTGAGATATACCCAGATGGTTTATTGAATTCCAATCACATTGACTTTTTCACAGGCACATTGGCTTGCTCCATAGGGGACCGGTGAACAGCCTTGATTGCGTGCCCATCAGCACTGTGCCACTGAGGCATTTCTATAAAATTAAATACTTCTCAGGATTAAGAAGCTTAGTTCAAATGAAAAGATTTCCTTTTTGTTTTTCTTGCATTTAATACCTATTAGGGGGCTAGCAGGGGTATTATGGAATCTTAGATTCTCAACAGTATCATTAGTTGAGGCTTTTTGCTCTGTCATCTCTTTGTTTGTTTTTGTTTTACTTTGGTTTTTTTTATACAGGGTAATGTACAATATCTTGCTTAGTCCTTCCTGCTAAATGATGAATTTCTCCAGTCATTGGATCTGTAGGGCTTTGTTGTTGTTGAATTGTTAAATAACCTACTCTGAAGAGAAGAATGTTTATCATTAAGTATATTATGTGACTACATAATATTTCCCAATTCTATAATGAATGAGGTTGCTTAAAAATTCCTTTAAAATCAATACAGGATAATTAAAGAAAACAATATCCATGTTAATAATCATAAATCCAATATATTATTAATTTATGCTGAGTCTTACATAGTCACTCATTCAATGCATGTCACTTAATTGAATAATAAGAATCACACACTCTGTAGCTTATCCCATTCAATTGTGTGTGTTGTTACTGTATTACATGGTACTGCATATAAATTAATTGGATAATTATTCTAGCTGCATATTGAACTGAGGTCTAAGTGATACTCCCATGATGTTTAGAATATTGTAATTTACTGTTGGTGGAAATAACAGTAACTTCCTCTCCAGGCTTTTCAACACATACATAAAAGCTTGTACAAAATGCATTATGTGGCAATGCTATGGAGCCAGGCTGAGATTTGGGAAAGCTGCAGAGACAGATCTTACTGGGTAGAAGACAAAGGTTCTGTGGTGTTTTCTCTGTGTCGCCCTCCTACTCCTGGATCCATTCTGTCACTTACTCCAAGAAGGGATGATGCATCAGCACTTGAAAGGCCAGAGGTCTGTCCTCTTTATTTGGAAACTTTTTTTCTCCATCTCTATTTCACTTTGGAGCCTAGGATCTGGAGATGGCTACTACAGTCCTAAGTAAGGAGTGAGGCCTGGACAGCCTGGGGGTGCACTGATCCAGAACCTCTCCAATGTAGCCTCTGTCAGAAAGGATACAATTAAATCCTGATGCAAGTTAAAGCTGCCCTCTCCTAGCAGAATCCTTGTAATACATTAGCTCTCTAATGTCTTTAGCAACTATCACCACTTTACTCTCTTTTATTTTTATTCTCTTTTTCATTTATGGTGTTTACACCTTTGAGATATTAGTAGGTGATTATCATGTTCCTCTCAGTGGTCATTTAGTCAGGTTATATATATATATATACAACTCTTTTACTCTTTCTTCAGAAATAATCTGTCTAGCACTTCAATCACTTTTGTTTTTCTTCTCTGAATTCCTTCCATATTTTCTCTTTCTTTCTCTGATAGAGATGCTTATAACTGAACTCAACTTTAACTGTATTATTTGTAAGTGCTAGTAATATTATTTTTACAGCATTCCTTGTATGGTGTCATTAAAGACAAGGAACTATCACTTCTCTGTTTATGACGCGATTGGCCAGATTGTGAGTGACCCTTGTGCAGTGTGGTTAAGACATACATCTCAACCTGCCAATGCCCAAATGTGTAACATAAAGTGTGCCAAAGACTCAAAATGAGACCCAAAAATTATTCACATAGGCAATTTAAAATGCTGTAGTATTCATGCCTGTAGTGGCAATGACCCTTTTACAGGTTCAGTTATATGATTCTTGATTGCTGATGTCACTCATTTTCAACAATAAAAGCAATGGGATTATATATTTGCATGGAACATGGTTAATTTTGGGACTAAAAATTAATAAAATCTCTTAAAATGGGGTACAGGTGAGAGGTATGGGCAGAGTATGTAAGAAACCTATAATAATCATAATTTGGACCCTGCATTCAGAGGGCACAAGGACTGCTCCCTCCATTTGTCCACTGGAGACATACAGAGCTCAAAAGGGGTTGGAGGAAGCAGGATCATGATTCTGTCTCCTCATTTGCAACTGGCTTAAAAACTGGGCCAGGTATATTTGGGAGCATAGGATGCACTATTCTGAAAGATGGTGCAACTTGAGTACTCCCCTTGCAGGCTACCAGGAAGAGATTATTATTATTATTATTACCCTCATGCCACTCCCGATGTTGGCATGTGTGTCTCACAAATCATGTTGGCTTTTTTCTGTCATATTTTAATTCAAATTCACATGTAACTTTCAGTCCAGTTATCATCCCTAGATCTCTTTAAGCATTACTACTTTCCAGATTTCTCACTCTGACTAAACATGTGTTTCACATTATTTTCCGCCAGATATACTATATTAGCTTTAAATTTTCCAAGCAAAATCTAATTTCCTTTTGTTATTTCCTTCCTGTATGTCTATCCTTGCTTGGTACTTCTCTATTATTTTTGTCTTCATTTTGTATCATCTGTGAATTTTGCTAGCTTGCTCTTTAGCCTCCCCCTTTTCCACTTTCAGATTATTAATGCAGATGTTAAATAAGACATGTTTATGGGATTGAGTAGTTACTTTGCTTTCCCATTATCTGGCTCAGATATGGAAATGGACAAAAGCAAGCTGGCTAAAAATCAATTTGGATAACAGTGATGCTGTTTGATGAAGGAAAGTAGTAGGTTTTGAAGAACTGGCAATGTCTATGACCACTCCTTCATTGGGCATCTGTCTGCCCAATGTCCAAATGAGTCACAATCTGAGGTTTTGCTAAATTTATATAATAGACCCTTAGATAGGAAAAGAAGCCAGAAATATTTTTTTCATATTTGACTGATCCTTTCCACTCATAGTCATCTATTCCTGTGTTAGCTCTACACAAGACTATTGCAGTGCATGCTATTTGGCTCCAACAGTGAAAAGCACCTGGAAACTGCAATTACTGCAAAATGTGATTAATTACTAAGGTGGTGCATGTCCAGACTAGCCTCTTTGTGTTAGAGGTGTGCGTCCTTACCTGTCCCACTTATAAAAGAGATTTTTGAGCTGTGCCAGTCCATGTAAGGAGATCAGCACCAGAGAGAGCATTTAGCCACACAGCTGAAAAGCAGGCAGAGAAGGGAAGCAAACATCGTTGATTTTATCTGCTCTAATTTAAATAACAAAGATGGTGACAGTGTCACAATGATTAGGCATGAATAGAAATATAATTAGTTTTATAAGAACAGATTTTGATAAGTAGTAAATAATGATAGTCTAGAGCAAGTTTTAGCTAGAAATGTAAAATGGCAGCCGTGATGACGTCATGCTAAGAGAGAAAGAGAGAAACCAAATGGAGGTGTTAAAAAACTGACCAACAGCAGAAAGGTAGACTGGGATGAAATAAAGGTTACTCCTAATACCTGTAGAGAGGTCAGTAGATAGGAAGGAGGATCTGAAGGAGGTCCAAGTTTTAGGTAAACAAGTAAAGCTAATTAGCATATCAGACAGTTGATTGGTTGAAAATGATATCACCCCTGGGTGGGGAAGATGCTGTTGATTGACATTAAGAAAGCAACCAATCAGGAAGGGCAGAGAGCTGACAGGCTTGAGCGCGGGTGATGATCAAGGCAGAAGACAGAAGCAAAGACACAGCAGCAATGGACAAACACACAGTACAGAAAGACTCTTAGATGAGCCTGAGGGATTTGATTAAGAAAGAAGTAAGTATAATTTTTCTTACGATAAGAAATGCATGTGTATGGCTGTAAATAAAGCTGGATGCTTGTGTCTAAATGATCTCTAGGCCTACCCATTCTATGATTGCCTGATCAACACTCATAGAATGATATCACTGCATACATATGTATTAGGGAATTGTACGTTATATGGTAATTAGTTTGGTATTTCTGATACAACATTGTATTAAGGATTTATACATATGTATGCAAGGTGTCTTTCTCTCTCTCTGTTATATTGTATGTTGCAACATGGTATGTTTGTCATACCACACCACAATTCAGTATTCATAACATTATAATATGTGCTAAGGAAATGTTATATTGTGCTACGAATATTGCATTGCAATTTTAGAGTTTGTTATATGTAATGGTGTGCCGTATTGGGTAATATAGTTTATGGTGTCTTGTATTGTGTTAAGTGGCTCATTTCATTTGTGATGTTGATTTTCAATTTAAATTGCATTAGAATTAGCACTTAATAAAGAGACATTTTGTTTTAGAAGAAAGGACTTTCTGAGTATCAATCCTTAGAGGAGAAGACTGTATCCATGTCCTACCAAGGGTAAACCGAGGCAGACAGGTCTAGGGAGTTTCCAGAAGATTTAAAAGATAAACCTCTAGTGAACCCTTGTAAATCTCCTAGGGTGGACCACTTCCCATTGCCCGCTTTTAGAATTAAGGCTTTGACTGGTTCATTAGTATACCTAAGCCGCTATGGGATCACTTTGGTCCAAAGTTTTGGGACAACACCACAAGCTCACAGGCTCCTGGTGGGCTGCTCCCCTCCCCACTGCCCATTCCCTGATGGGAGCAGAGAAAGCTGCCTGAGGCTTCTTGCCTCCCCGTTCTGCCAGGAGCCAGAGGGAAGCCCTCTGGGCTTCTTGTCACAGCTTACAGCTGGGAGCAGAGGCGGGGGAAGCCATCCAGGGAGCGGGGTCCAACTGCTTCGGCTTCTCAGTCTCCCGCTGCCCACTCTCCACCAGGCAGCCAATGTTCCTAGGTGGAATTGGGAAGCTGCCTGGCTTCTTCTCGCCATGGATCCCAGCTGGGAGTGAGGTCCAGCCACCTAGCTCTCCAGGGAAGTGGGGGAGGTGGGGCAGCTGGACTCTAGCCACCCAGCTTTCTTGTCAATTTCACAGTTCCTGCCATGAAAATGACAAGACAGACAACAGCCAATGTAAGGAACGTAGCGTCTACACTGACGCTGCATCGCCCTAACTACACCAACAAGTACACCTTACACCTTTCATGGAGGTGGAGTTATTATGTCAGTATAGTAGGGCACTTGCATAAGCAGGAGGAAGGCTATAGTGTAGACACTGACATAAGCAGCTTACATCGACCTAACTGTATAGTGTAGACCAGCCCTGAGCTAACTCTTTTTAAAGGACTTATAGATGGAGCATTTCTCCTTTATGAGCCTTTCCCCTAGGCACAATAGACATCTAGTGTGGGGGCTGCTGTTGGGGATAGCTATCCTATACAAAAGACAATGTTTAAATCCCGGTGAGGGCATACCACCAGGAAAAGCTACCCAACTAGCTACTACTACTATCACATTTAAGGGAATTACAACTAACTATAACTACATACAAAGCAAATCACAGAAAACCGTGAAGGCAATTGTGAGATAAGATCACACTAAGTGCTCTGAACATAGTCATGGGCAGTGGGAAGAAACTGAGAGGGGTCAGGACGGGGCCACCCTTATATACCCATGGAAGGGGCTACAAGGGAAAGGGTATGAATGCAGGCCTTAGGGATACTTCAAAGCAAAATTCTCCAACTTTGATATGCTGGGATCACACTTGAGCAGAATACATATCTGCAGCCACTCAAAGAAGAACAAGAAGAGTCCACATTATGTGACCAACCAGCTCTACGCAGAGCACCAGCAACAGCTATATAGACCACAAGTAATCTGTGATCCACAATTTGAGAATTGCTGCCTTAGTACATTGCTGTTTATGTTGCTTAACATGCAACTATAAAGTATCCAGTGAGTGCAATATAATTTTGCTATGTAAACCTTAACCAGACTTTTCTGTGCTTCATTTCTCTTTTATTTTTGCATTAATATTAGGTTTTGCTTTTTGATTAACCTCTAAACTTAATATCTTTTAATTTCTGACAGGTAATAAATCCAACTGTAATTAATATCTGTTCCTGATTTTTAATTTATTTATTTTTTAACTTTGACTTGTGAACATATCCTGTTTACTTGGAGAACTTTCAAACTACCATATGTTGGAGTGGGAGAACAAAGCAGCTCAACCTGGCCCTGTCTATCTTATAAAAAGATGGTGACAGAAAATAATTTCTAAAAATTATTTTAAAAAATGGTTTCAACTTTGACAGATTTCTTTTCCCATTGTGGACTGATCATAGAGTAGTTAAATGGTTTATGAAAACCATTACCAAGAGTAGATTGATGCCTTTGTTTGCAACACTCATAGAATGTTAGTTTGCACAATATTAATCTGTTAGCCACACTATGACTACAGTACTCATAGAAACAAAACTATGCTAGCTCAATCATTTTAAATAGTTTTTAATATAGGGTTTCCTATTTGGGTCTTTTTGGTAGACTAGGGCATGTGTGTGTTAAGCTGGGATGCCATTTGGGGGGGTAGTGGGACTCCAGCCCCCCTGAGTTTTGTACAGGAAGTCTGATCACGGCACATGTCCTACCTAGACCCAAGCAGAGCTCTTACCTGCAGCATTAAGAATGTGTGAATGTGGAATGTGAGTTCTGCAGAGGGCAGGGGCTTCTTCCAGTTTGTGCCCCTGGGGCAGGGAATCAGTATTTTGTTTACAAACAGAGGCAGGGTGATTAAGATAAGAAAGGTCTGGTGATTGAATTAAGGATCTGGAAGTCTCATAGACTCATAAACTCATAGGTCAGAAGGGACCAATATGATCATCTAGTCTGACCTCCTGCACAAAGCAGGCCACAAAACCCTACCCATACACATTTATAACAACCCCGAACCCATGACTGAGTTATTGAAATCCTCAAAAGTGAGATTTGAAGACCTCAAGCTGCAGGGAATCCATCAGCAAGCGACCCATGCCCCATGCTGCAGAGGAAGGCGAAAAACCTCCGGGGCCTCTGCCAATCCGCCCCGGAGGAAAATTCCTTCCCGACCCCAAATATGGCGATCAGCTAAACCCCGAGCATGTGGGCAAGACTCACCAGCCAGCACCCAAAAAAGAATTCTCTGCAGTAACTCAGTTCCCATCCCATCCAACATTCCCACAGACCATTGAGCAGACTTATCTGCCGATAATCCAAATCAATTGCTCAAATTAAACTATCCCATCATAACATTCCCTCCATATACTTATCAAGCTTAGTCTTAAAGCCAGATAAGTCATTTGCCCCCACTACTTCCCTCGGAAGGCTGTTCCAGAACTTCACTCCCCTAATGGTTAGAAACCTTCGTCTAATTTCAAGTCTAAATTTCCTAATATCCAGTTTGTACCCATTCGTCCTCGTGCCTATATTAGTACTAAACTTAAACAATTCCTCTCCCTCCCTAACGTTAATCCCCCTGATATATTTATATAGAGCAAGCATATCCCCCCGGAGCCTTCTTTTGGCCAGGCTAAACAAGCCAAGCTCTTTGAGTCTCCTTTCATAAGGCAGATTTTCCATTCCTCGAATCATCCTAGTAGCCCGTCTCTGAACCTGTTCCAGTTTGAATTCATCCTTCTTAAACATGGGACACCAGAACTGCACACAATATTCCAGGTGGGGTCTCACCAGCGCCGTATATAACGGCACTAACACCTCCTTCTCCTCGCTGGAAATACCTCGCCTGATGCATCCTAAAACCGCATTTGCTTTTTTAACAGCCATATCACATTGGCGGCTCATAGTCATCCTGCTATCAACCAATACCCCAAGGTCCTTCTCCTCCTCCGACGTTTCCAACTGATGCATCCCCAACGTATATCTAAAATTCTTATTATTAATCCCTAAGTGCATGACCTTGCACTTTTCACTATTATATTTCATCCGATTACTATTACTCCAGTGTACAAGGTGGTCCAGATCTTCCTGAATAGTATCCCGGTCCTTCTCCGTGTTAGCAATACCCCCCAGCTTTGTGTCATCTGCAAATTTTATTAACACATTCCCGCTCTTTGTGCCAAGGTCAGCTATAAAAAGGTTAAATAAGGTCGGTCCAAAAACCGATCCTTGAGGGACTCCGCTAGTAACCTCCTTCCAGCCTGACAGTTCACCTTTCAGCACGACCCGCTGTAATCTCCCCTTTAACCAGTTCCTTATCCACCTTACAACTTTCACATTCATCCCCATCTTTTCCAATTTAACTAACAGTTCCCCATGCGGAACCGTGTCAAACGCCTTACTGAAATCGAGGTAAATTAGATCTACCGCATTGCCTCTGTCTAAGTAATCCGTCACCTTCTCAAAGAAGGAGATCAGGTTGGTTTGGCATGATCTACCTTTAGTAAATCCATGTTGCAATTTGTCCCAATTACCATTGACCTCAATGTCCTTAACTACTTTCTCCCTTAAAATTTTTTCCAAAACCTTACACACGACAGACGTCAAGCTAACAGGCCTATAATTACCCGGATCACTTTTATTCCCTTTCTTAAAAATAGGAACTATGTTAGCAATTCTCCAGTCGTACGGCACAACCCCCGAGTTTACCGAGTGCTTAAAAATTCTCGCTAACGGGCTCGCAATTTCACGCGCCAGTTCCTTTAATATCCTCGGGTGGAGATTGTCCGGTCCCTCCGATTTTGTCCCATTAAGCTGTTCAAGTTTGGCCTCTACCTCAGATACGGTAATATCCACCACCACATCCAGATTCCCGTTTGTCATCCCTCCATCATCCCTAAACTCCTCACTAGTCTTATTAAAGACCGAGGCAAAATACTTATTTAGATATTGGGCCATGCCTAGGTTATCCTTAACCTCCGTTCCATCCTCAGCGTATAGCGGCCCCACTTCTTCTTTCTTTGTTTTCTTCTTGTTTATGTGGCTGTAGAACCTTTTACTATTGATTTTGATTCCCTTTGCAAGGTCCAGTTCTACGCGGCTTTTAGCCTTCCTCACTTTATCCCTACACATTCTGACCTCACTAAGGTAGCTTCCCTTACTAATCCCGCCTTTTTTCCACTCCCTGTAAGCTTTCTGCTTTTTCCTAATCCCCTCTCTGAGTTGCTTGCTCATCCATCTTGGCCTACTACTCCCACCCATAGTTTTTTTCCTCTTTCTTGGGATGCAGGCTTCCGACAGTTTCCGCAGCTGCGACTTAAAGTAATTCCAGGCCTCCTCCACATTTAAACCCACAAGTTCCTCCGTCCAATCCACTTCCCTAACTAATTTCCTTAACTCTTTGAAATTAGCCCTTGAGAAGTCGAAAACCCTAATCCCAGATCTACGTTTGTTTATCCTTCCATCTAATTTGAATTGAATCAGCTCATGATCACTCGAACCAAGGTTGTCCCCTACCACCATTTCCTCTACAAGGTCCTCACTACTCACCAAAACCAAATCTAAGATGGCATCCCCTCTCGTAGGTACTTCAACTACTTGATGAAGAAATCCATCCGCTATCACATCCAGAAAAATCTGACCCCTATTATTCTTGCAAGCACTCGTCCTCCAGTCTATATCCGGGAAGTTGAAATCTCCCATAATCACACATTGCCCCTTAGTGTTTACTTTGTTAAAAACATTAAAGAGGTCTCTATCCATATCCAAATCAGACCCCGGCGGTCTGTAGCACACCCCAAGCACTATCTCAGGGGAAGCTCTAGTAGCTTTTTTACCCAGTGTGATTTTTACCCAGACAGATTCCGTCCTATCCATTCCATCACTTCTTATTTCATTACAGTTCACCTCATCATTGACATACAAAGCTACTCCACCACCTTTGCCTTTCTTCCTATCTTTTCTAAACAGTACATAGCCTTCAATACCCGTACTCCAGTCATGAGTACTATTCCAAAAGGTTTCTGTTATCCCTATAATATCCGGTTTCACTTCCTGCACCAGTAGCTCCAGTTCCTCCATCTTGTTCCCTAGGCTCCTCGCATTAGTGTACAGACATTTTAATTTTTGACGTTTGGCATCAGTGACATTCTTTCCCCCGTCATGCACAGACCTTCTACCACCAGCATCACCCGTTAGGCTAGTTTCAACTCCGCTTTTCCTCCTTTGGTCAATTCTTCGGTCCACAAGGATATCCCTTCTCACTTTGTTTGCTTCCCTCTCCAGGTTAAATTCCGGCGTGGAGATCTCCTGAACATCTCCCCACCATCTCCCCCAACTTCCTAGTTTAAAGCTCTCCTAATGAGGTTGGCAAACCTCCATCCTAGAAGTCTAGTTCCCTCCTTGCTTAGATGAAGTCCATCCCGAGCGAACAGTTGTCTGTCCGTAAACGCTTCCCAATGACCGTACATCCCAAAGCCCTCCTTAGAGCACCACTGCTTGAGCCATCTGTTAATCATCATAATCTTGTCGCTCCTTTGCTGCCCCGCTCTAGGAACCGGCAAAATTCCACTGAAGATCACCTGAGCCTCGATTTCCTTGAGCGTCTTCCCCAGTCTGACATAGTCCTCCTTGATACAGTCCAGGGAGTGACTAGCCGTATCATTCGCTCTCACATGAAGGACAATCAACGGATTCTTTCCCGCTCCCGCTAGGATCCTTTTCAGCCTCAGGTCCACATCCTGTACCTTAGCCCCCGGCAGACAGCACACCCTTCTGTTCTCCCGATCAGCTCCAGTTACGGGCCTGTCTATTCTTCTCAATAAAGAGTCTCCTATCACGTAGACTTGCCTTTTCCTGGCGACAGTATGACTCTCCAGTCTATCCCCGGCATCAGTCGGCCGCAAGTCCTCTTGGTTCATCTTTGCCCTCGCAATCCTCCTAGGGCTCATACTGGTTGTCGCCTCCATTGACTCCTCCCCTCCTCCTGCAGGACTAGCCGCTTGCCTCTTTTTCCTTGCCCTCTCTCCTTCAGTGAGCACCAGCAGTGCTCCATCTTCATTTTCCAATGCACCAAACCTGTTCCTGAGTTCTATTTCTCCTTCGCTGGCCCGTCTTTTCCTCTGCCGGGTTCTCCTAGTCACATGCTTCCACCGTCCACGTTCCTCACCCAGCAGCTCCTCAGAATTCTTTGGTCCTGCTTCCATCTGCTCGTCTGAGCTTATCCCCTGTGCCTCATCATGTCTGTCTTCCATCATCTGCTCAAACCCACTTCTAAACTCAGCCAGGGTTTCCACCTGCATCTCCAATCCTTTTATCTTTTCTTCCATCAGTTCTATCAGGCGGCACTTCATGCAGACAAAACTCCTTTCAGGTGCCCCCTCCAGGACCATGTACATGCCACAGCTTCCACATCTGGTCATCCTCAGTGTGTCTCTCACTGCTGTCTCTGTCTCACTCATGGCCTTCCAACTCTGTGCCTGGCGGTTCAGGCCTCACACTGCACCGCGGGACACCAACAAGGCCTGGGCTGCTGGCAGGCCCCTGCCCCTTCCCTCCTCTGGCTTGTAGGTTTCTCTGCTGTGGTCTCCTCTGGAAACTCCCACTGAAACTCCCCTGTTAGCAGTCCTGTGCCGCTGCAGCTGTCTGTGCCGCTGCCTGAGTGCCTGGCTCCTTATATAGGACCCCTAGTCAGGTAAGCTCTACCCCCAACTCAGGGCCCCGCCCCGCTCTCAGCACACGGCCCCTAACAACCTGCACACACACTCACACACCCACAAACTCCACAATACAATCCACAACTACAAAAACCTGCTCCTCCAACAGAACTCCCACTGAAACTCCCCTGTTAGCAGTCCTGTTCGCTGGCTCCTGTGCCGCTGCAGCTGTCTGCATTAGATGAGCCTGTAAAATGGGCTGAAGAGAGAATGCAGAGGACTCAGAAGAAATACAGCCAAACCTTTTGAGCCAAGATTACATTCAGAAAAGAGAGAGATGTGAGGAGGATAGGTTAAAAGAAGGGGACAAAAACCAGGGAAGGGATAGCAGGGGTATAAGTTCCCACTCTACCTATGGTTCTTATGTGGCCCCCATCACGGAAGTATCTGAATGCCTCACCATGTCTAACCTATTTCTCCTTACAGTCCCTCCGTGAGGTAAGCAATGCTGTTATCTCTATTGTACAGATAGGGCACTGAGGCACAGAGAGACTAAGGGCCAGATTTTCAAAGGTATTTAAGCACCTACTGGGATTTTCAAAAAGCTTAAAAGGTTAGGTGCTTTGTAAACCCCAGTAGATATTTAGGCCCGGTCTACACTTACCTTCGGGATTTGGCAGCAGTCGACAGGAGATACGCAAGTGATGTAAATCACTTGCGTATCTCCCATCGACTTTGCTGCGTCTCCTCCGTGCATCGTCCACACTGCGCTGTGTCAAAGGGAACAGCGTTCCTGTTGACGCAGCGCTACGCCACTTACCAGGGTGGTTTTTCTACGTCACTTGCTGGATTGACTGAGCGGGTCTACACAGACCGCTCGGTTGATCCAGAGACATCGAATTGATGGCAGTGAATTTGCCACCATCAGTGTGGACTCAGCCTTAGTTGCATTTTTGGGTGCCTAAAACCTTTGAAACTCTGTCCCTAAATCACTGGCTTGACATCATACAGGAAGTCTATGAGGGAAGTAAAACCCAGGTGTCTCTGGGCTAGACCCCTCCGCTGAACAAGCCTCTCTCTCCACTGCATGCTGTAAAAAAGGAGGATTCTGATAGATGGGAGCAAAACCAAGAAGGCCAGTTCTCTGAGACTCCAGCAAATGGTCCCAGGTGATTGGGAAGGATGTCATGGTTGACAGCGTGAAAAGCAGCACAGCAGCCAGGAAGGATGAAGGAAGAGAAAGAATGAGAGGTCAGATAAGAGATCACTTACCCCCCAAGGGATGGCAGGTTTTGCCACATGCTGGATTGTAGAGCAATGGCTGCTGTCAAATTTTACATTTTAACTGAAAACCATTTTGTTTGGTCATTTTTTGTTTTGAGTTTAAAAAAGGAAGGAATGAGAAAGTGTCGTATTAGTATCAGATGTGTTTATGCCTCAAATTCTTAGAGTTTCAGCTGTATTCCGGCCAGTTCCAGAACAAAAAACAGAAAGTGCCTCCACAGAATCCATAAAGTCAACAATTATTGTCATGATTGTATTATTCACTGGGCACCACCTTAGCATTGTTCAGATTACGTCAGAAAATGTAGTCCCTAAACCAATGTGTATAAAATGTGTAGCCTGGATAAGATGGCTCAGATATTTAAAGTATGAAGTATATAGTTATTGAGCACATGTTAATACCTATGAGTGGAGGCGCTTATGGCCTCCTGTTTTACCTGATGAAGGACTGGAAGATTTAACCCTCCAAATTATTTTTCAAAAGGAAGAGCTGCCCAGAGCTTCTGTGTCTATTTATTTTCCTTTTCTGTCTGCAGTGGCCCTAATATACCTCAGAATACTCAATTTTTTTCTCAATTTTAAAATGTGGAATTTGCTTGGTGTTTGGTTTTATATATACTCCTGTGAGAACTGCAACTCAATCACTGCAGTGTTGTGTTTAAGAGCCTTTAAACAGAAGTGAAAGTGTTGTCAACTCACATGATTTTGTCATGAGTCTCATGATCATTATTATTTTCTTTAAAAGCCCCAGCTCCTGGACTTAAGTGGATATGTGATAATTTCAGCCTTCATTCTTAAAGGAAAATGTCAGCCTTCATTCTTAAAGTTTCTAGCCCTCGGGGCTGTGGAGAAAGCTTCAAAATGTGATCCCAGTGCACCCTAAAGGCTCAAAAAGCAGAAGGCAAATAAAAAGAACACCAAATCTACTATTTTTACATAATCTCATGATTTTTAAGCCAATCTTTTGATTTCTGGTGAGCTTGATCCATGATTTTTTAACATTTGGAGTTGGCAATGCTGTGAAACTGACTCGAAAGTGTCAGTTTTATTCCTGTTTAAAGTCTGTTTCTAGTCTATTTTTAGCCCCAGGCAGGTGCAGTATAAACTCACAGGGCCTTGTCCTAGTAGGATGTTTTCAGAAGTTATATGATCTATTCCAAGCTCAGTGAACTGCAAAAAGTAAGTAGCCTAAATGACAGAAAGTAATCTAAATTTTTCTACAATTGTTGCAGTTGTTTTATTCAAGAGTTTGTAACACAGTGAGAATATATGTTAAAGTTTTAAACCTAACCAGTATCCCTTAAGTGACTTGACACAAGATGTCAGAACACATTAGTATTAGAGGTGAGTGGGTCTAATATTTATTTAATTTTCTTTCTCTATATAGGAATTAGATACAGTGCTCCTGTCAGCTAATTTCTAAGTTATTATCTGCAAAAACCCCTAGTTTTCAGGTGCTTAAGTAGCCCCTGGAATCATGGTTAAAGTTGCACCCCCCCGATCAAAATCTGAAATGGTCCCCCTGGTGTTAAGGTTATGTAAAGACTAATGACTCATAGCAAGACTAACTGAACAGATGCCGATTTTTCTCAGGGACAGATAATGGTAGTAACTGACCTTGCCTGCACTGGCACTTTTCAGGAAATCTCTTACTGCTGCATTTTCACCTGTTCTAGCAATGACTGGAATGTGAGTGTAGACTGAGCATAATCATTTTATCACCCCCTCTGAGCAGAGTTAGAAAACATAGTGATTAAAAACACTTGTGCCCAAACTACATCAGAGCTTTGACAATTGCTAGTGCCGGTGGAAATGCAATGGTGAGAGATTTTCTGAAAACTGCTAGCACAGATACAGTCATAATAACCCAGGCTGAAACATTACCTGCTGGGTGAAACCACTGAAACCTGACTGTTGTTAAGTGCCTCTCATGCATATAATTCCTCTATATTGTGAGAGGCACATATTTATTACAACCATGTTTTTATCGCTTGCTCATTTTTAATCCTTGACAGGGCTTTAGCCCTTACCTCATGGTTACTTGTTCTCCTTTCTAGTTTCTTGTGAGGAAATTTATTGAAAATTTTTGAAATCCAAATAAATTACTTACACTAGATGCCTTTTATCCATTATGTTATAGAATGAAATAATTTAACAGGCCACAGAGGCACAATTTACCCTTCCAGCAACTCCGCTGGTTTGATCTTATCAGCACGTACTAATCCAAGCATTTCATTATTATATCCTTAATTACTTTCTGTCAGTTTTCCTAATGCTGAGGTGAGGCTTTCCAGTCTGCAAGCCAGTAGTCATGCCTGATTCCTTTTAAAAGATGGGCATCATGTTGGCTAATTTCCAATCTTAAGTAACAATTTTTTATTTTAAAGAATGTACAATATTTATAGTCTCACTTCTAGTTTAGATTTCTGTTTGCATTCTGGAATTTAAGTCCTTTTATATTCTAATTATATGGGTTGGAATAGTGGTTGTAGCCTCTTCCCACTATTTGCATGGGTCAATAGAACATGGATTCATGTAATTAGCATCTGCAGCCTCTCTGCTCCTCACATATGTCCTTTGGCTTATGTGACATGGAGGCCATTTCTGCAGCACCCAGCGTGTTTGCAGGCATCCCTCTCTTGCTGTCCAACCAGTAGACTCCATGCAACCCTTATATGAGCCTTAAGGTTTGAGGAGAGACTTGAAGTAGCCCTCTAATCCAGATAAATTTAATATTTAGTGTACTTGAACGGAGTACTTGGGCATCCTTGTGTTCTCTTTCTTTCCTGAAAATGTTTTTCTCTCAGGAAAGAACTCTTTACTGTTATTTACATATTTCTGTGTATTACAGACATGCAGCAAGTATTTCCCTGCCCTAAGAATTTACAATCTGAGGACTCAATCCTGAAGACACTTACACTTGTGTTTAATTTTGTGCACTGAGTAATACCACTAAAGTTAATGGGATACTTGCAGTGTGAAATCTTGGGCCACTGAAGTCAATGGCAAAATGCTGATTTATCAGGCTTTCAGAAAATGAAAATAATTTCAATAAACTTTTTTATTAAATTTTGGGGGAAATTTTTTAAAGGCATGAAAACTTTTTCAAACATTCATTTTTTACAGTGTTAATTTCTTTCTCTCACACAGATATACTTTTTTAGTGTTGATAATTTTTCTCTCTCACACACACATACATTTTGAAAAACTTTAACCATCTCTAACATTAAAATATAAGCTGCCTCTTAGTGCTCTTTTGTTATTATTTTATCTTTTCATTAGCTTTAATTCTTCTCTTTTTTGTTTGTTTGTTTGCTTGCACTGGATATATTTCCTATTATTTTAATACTTCATGTGTGTTTGTTTTTTCTTTTTTCTTTTTCATGTTTTTAAACTTCTATTTTAGTTTGGAGATTGAGATTTGGGCATCTAGCTCTTTTAAACTCCTTTGAAAGCCCCAGCCAGGCACTTTGAACCCCCTTTAAAAAATCTTCCATGTCTCGTCAGTAAGAAAGAACCTCATCTTTCAGCAAGAGATTGGAAAAAACGCTGAGATAGGTGTCCTCTGCATGTCTCCTGACATTATGCCTATGAGCCTCCTAGCAACCATTTAATGACAAAATGCATAATATGGCTACTTGTGAGGAAAAAAAGGTTACTTACCTGTAACCAGAATTCTTTCAGATTAGCCTCTACATTGTCACACTTATGGGATCAAGGTGCCTTGGCCATAAGCTTCCAGAACCTTCTGGAAAACAGTGTACATTGGGGCCACTCCCTCATCCCTCCCACCCATTTTGAGGGTATAAAAATAGAGAGTGGCTCAAACCTCCCCTCACTTTCTTCCTCTAATTCAGTAATTCCTAATTCGAGACTTTGAAGAAGTGAGGAAGGTGGGTAGGGAGTGTGAATGTGCAGAGGCTCATCCCAAAGAACTCTGGTTATAGGTAATTTAAGACTTGAAATTAGACAAAGGTTTCTAGCCATCAGAGTAGTGAAGTTCTGGAACAGCCTTCCAAGGGGAACAATAGTGGCAAAAAAACCTAGCTGGCTTCAACACTGAGCTTGACGGAAGGGATGGTATGATGGGACAGCCTAACGTGGCAATTAACTGATCTTTGACTACAAGTGGTAAATATGCCCAAAGGCCTATGATGGGATGTAAGATGGGGTGGGTTGAGTTACTACAGAGAATTCTTTCCAGGTGTCTGGGTGGTGACTCTTACCCACACACTCCGGTTTTAGCTGATCATCATATCTGCAGTAAGGAAGGAATTTTCCCCCAGGGCAGATTGGCAGAGGCCCTGGGGGTTTTTCGCCTTCCTCTGCAGCATGGGGTACAGATCACTTGCTGGTGGATTCTCTGTACTTGAAGTCTTTAAACCATTAAATTGAGGACTTCAGTTACTCAGTCATAACTTAGGTGTCTATTACAGGAGTGGATGGGTGAGGTTCTGTGGCCTCTGTTGTGCAGGAGGTCAGACTAATTGATCATAATGGTTCCTTTTGACCTTAAAGTCTATGAGTCTATAAGTAACCTTCACTTCTTCTTTGAGTGGCTACTGCATATTCCCACTTGTAGGAGTTTAGTGAGCAGCATGACAGACCGGAAGTTCTAGGGTAAAGAAAGACAGCAGAACTGCCAAAACAAGAATAATGTCTGGATGCCAGGTCAAGAGTGGACAGATATGGCTAGGGCCCTACCAAATTCACAACCACGAAAAATGCGTCACAGACTGTGAAATCTGATCTCCCCTGTGAAATCTGGCTATTGTAGGGGGGGTTGCGTTATTTGCCACCCTTACTTCTGCGCTGTCTTCAGAGCTGGGCAGCTGGAAAGTGGAGGCTGCTGATGGGAAGCCCACCTCTGAAGGCAGCACTGCCACCCTCAGAAGCGCAGAAGTGAGGGTGGCATTTTATGGTATTTCCACCTTTCTGTGCCACTGCCAGCAGCAGTGGAGGAATAAGGGCAACAATAATATATCATACCACTACCACTTCTGCGCTGCTGCCTTCAGAGCTGGGCTTCTGGCCAGCAGCCACTGCTTTCAGGCCAGCTGATTGGGAAGACAGCGTAGAAGTAAGGGTGGCAATATCACAATTGCATTGTGACCCCTTTTGAGTTGGAATCTCCAGTTTGAGAAATGCTGACTTAGGAGCTTTACATGTTTATATTTATAAATACATATTCATGATTTGTGACAACACCATGAAATTTAAGATTTAAATATCTGTAACTGTGAAATTTAAGATTTTAAATATGCTATAACCATGAAATTTACCAAAATGTATGGTGAATTTGGTAGGGCCATAGATATGACCAATCTTCTCACTCTCCCAAAACAAGTCTTAATGAGGAAAAAAATTGCTAAACTTGGCATTATGAACACAGCATGGGGGCCTGCCACAGGTGTTACCTGTGTTCTGGATGAGGAATGACAGTTCTAGGAGGCCGAAGCCCTGTCAGACCATGATAACTGTGAAACATAGTGTGTTACCTGGACAAACATGGACCATGATGGAATGACTCCTCTTGTGTCAGCTCCATCTCTCAAAAGGTTTGGCAAACTTATAGATAAGTTTTGGCTCCATATAAATAATGACCAAATTCTCTGAATATGCAAAGTATGATACCTAACCCCTTGAATGTAAATGAGGCTGAGGGACATACAAACATTCTAAAAGTTCCAGAACATTCTAGTGTTCTGAAAGAGATGGAAAGCCTCAGCATCTTAGACAGGAGGGGGATGTGGGCACAACCACCTGTCCTGTAAGAATGCAGTTTAAAGGAGATATAGTTCCTGAGATATAAACCTAGTGGCTATCTAAGAATAAAATCTTCATTTAGTGTACTTTTCTGCAGTTTTCACAGCAAAGTAATAACCCCAAGCAGTTCTAGAGAAACACATAGCAACCCTGTGTAGGTAAGGTTATTCCAAGGTGTGGAAAAGCTGTTGATCTGTGTATCAGAAATTGGAACAGAGATGACAGCCAACTGTTTCTTGGCAGAAGTCAGAATTGTGCGTGGGTTATTTGTTTTTAGCTCTCCCAAATGTAATAAATAATCTAAAATAACAACTAAGAAGGACCTTACCAGGTTCACCCACTTAGCAGCTGCCCAGGTGGGAAAATCTCTTGCAATTCATAGAGTAAGTCTGATTGATCAAAAACTCCTGCTTTTCTTTAGAGTCTTTTAGATTTCATCACAAATACCTACGATCAAGAGACCCAGCAATTTGGAATCAAGAGGTCAGTCAGGAAAACTTTGAACATGTTTGGAGACTCCAGCCTCAACTCAGAGGCAGGAGATCCAGTGATCTGGAAAACAGGACCTTCTGATTATTAATATCATACTGTTACAGGGCTGGCCTTTTAAGGGAGTCACATGCCCAAGCTACCTGCAACAGGTTCCACTGAAAGCAGTGAGCTAACCCAGATCCACCTGGGGATAGTTAACTACCTAAGTAGCTGGAAGGTGGTTAATTAAGTAAGGAACACCTGGGCCTAATAAAAACCTTAGGAGAGCTCTAGCTCCTGAGGAGAAAAGAAACTCACATGCTAGGATAGCTAGCAATGAAATGGCAGATAAGAAAGTGAAAAAAATTTAAAACATGGAGAAACTGATATAAAGATTCCTTTGAATAAGCAGGAATTTAAGGGTTTAATTTTAAAAAAGGAATGGCAAGAATTATGGACCAAGGAGAAAAGAGGAAGACGTTCTATGAAATATGTCCCAAAAGAGATGATAATGCACTACTCCAAAGTTACAAAAGGATTAGTGAAGTACTCATAGTTAGACCATTAACTGGTCACTGAATAATAATTTATATTTACTGAATAGACACAAAGATTAGTTATGTAACACATATAAGGTTTAACGAACAGTTGATAATATGGTATGAGAATGCTGGAAGTGTTCCCCGGAAAGAAAGGCTCTTTATAAAGAATGGTGACAGAATATACTATGAGGGATTTAGGAACATTTTTGGGAAAGTGGGCTAACATTAAAATATCTATAATATATATTTTTAGGATACAGCACAAGGTAAGAGAGTATAGTGGCATGGATGTACAAGGAATATAGTAGATGGCAGTTATCAGTAGGTGAGTTTCCTTCACCACAGAGCAAAAGAAGAAGAAAGGAAGTTTCAGAAGGGGGTGCTTCTAGGAAGCCTGAACTAGGCAAAAGCTTTCCAGGTAAGGAGGCCTGGGAAAGATTCTGAACAAGCAGAGAAAAGACTACAAATCTGATGATGAAATTTAGAGTCTATTGTTTCAGGACTTTTATATTTTATCTGGGCTCAGCGGTAAGAGCCTTTAAACCCTTGTACAAATTCTCATTTCAGAAGGCTTTATTAAAGGGAGAGATACTTCTGTAAAGTATTGTTTGGCTTCTCCTTGACCAGGAGGTTTACATAATCTCATCGTTACCTCATTAAAGAGGGGAAACTGAGGCAGGCCACAGGAGAGCCTCACTCATCATCCAGGGAGAGCTTGGGAGGTGGTGGTATCCCTTTTACACATAACCATGATACTGAATGAAAGTGTGATGGGATGTTCACACCACACCAAATGGAAGGGTTAATGGAAGCTGTGGGGGCCTGCCACACCCCATCTTAGAAAGAGGCAGGAGAAGTGAATCCTCCTAGTACTTAGAGAGGCTGTGCAGGAAGTAGCTAATTGGAGGGAGGCTGCACAGCCCAGCCAACCAGGGCCCAGAGGGCTAGTACAAAAGGAGCTGCAGGGCTCAATTGCTGTGGGAAGCCCAAGAAGTGAGGACTGTATTCCTAGATGGCTGAATCAAGGGTACCACCTTGGACAGAACAGTTGCTGGCAGAGACTGGGGGAGTAAGGATGAGCTCCTGGATGGCTGCTGGGTCTTGTTGGCTGAATACCATGAGAAGAGGGTGAAGAAGATGCTGGGGCCATGGGGAAGTGGCCCAGGGAATTGAAGCAGCATTGAAGGAAGATAAGGAGATGCAGCAGGAGGCTCCTATCTACAGGGTCAGTGTATCAGGATCCGGCATAGTGGGTGGGCCCAGTCCCTTCCATTCAGTCCCCCCCATTCACTACTGGTGAAGTGGCTTGACTACTGAACAGAGGTACCCACCCCCAGAAGGTGGAAAAATAGATGTTGCCCCAGCTGGAGGACTGAGTCGTGAGGAGGATGCTGTGATACTTGGACTGAAGTGGGTCTGCAGGTAGAAAAGATGATGGAAGTGGCACCATCTGGAGAGGGCACACTAATTGGCAGAGTTAATACCTGTGACAACCAGCAGGATGTGCTGCTGTGGTGAGTGGACCCTGTCACAGAAAGACTTTCCAGTCTCTAACCATGGCTACTGACAGCAACGTGGTATCAACTGAACCATTTGAAACCCATAATTTAATAGAATCAGGAGCAACAGGAAGAGAAGCTCCTGCTCTTAGTGCAGAAAATGAGTGCAATATTGAGGTTAGGATTTGCCTGTCTTTGGATCAGAACCACAGACAAGCATGTTCTCCCTATGGGAAAGGATATAACTGGTATTTGCACCAGTTGTATGAATAATATAATCCAAGAAACAGTCCTTGATAGAGCATTTGCACTGTTCAGTGAAAATCCTTCTCAAAGAATCTAGCAATACCTCATCTTACCCTGGCAGATAAGACACTGGACCCATCCAATGAGGATACTTAACTTTATGAACAGAATATTTCCCAGACACAACTGGCTAAAGCAAATCCCTCTGTGGTGGTCTGTGCAATATATTCAATGTCGTCCATCAGAATTTAGACAGATTTTAATTTCATGAAGTGTAGAAAAGCTTTGCAAGTCAGAGAAATAGCTTTCAACTCCAGTGCCTTTACAAGATACCACATCTCACGCTGAGTTCACAAAGCTGGGAGTGGCTGTTGGGAACAGAGTCAGTAAGGCAAATAGTTCTGAAAAGATCATGGTGTTGGAAACCTAGTAACGTAGTCCACTGACCGGGAGACAGACCTCAGTAGCACAGAACTATTAGACAAGTGGCTCTCCAAAGTCAGAGATACCAGATCCTCATGGTGGCTGAATCCCAGATAACCAGATTCCATGCTTGGCAGTCCTTCATGTTTAGCTGTCAAATCTGAGTCCAGGTTTTGACCCCAAATCCATCTTCAGCCATGGATCTGTATACAGCTTGTGACTTTTGTTCTTGTTTTGTTTTTCTGGTACCTCCAACTTGGTTGTAAGATCTGAATCCAGATTTTGCAGCCTCCAATCCATGCTTGGCTGCCAGATCCAGATATGGTCTGTGGATACAGATCTTTTGGAAACTGTCTCCAATAGCCAGAAAGCTACTTTAAGCAGATTATAAGGTCTCTTAGGCCAACATGAATGGACTAAGGGACCTTGATGGTGACCAGCCTGGGATGCTTCTTCCTGGAGCAGGGATGTGATCCTATGGAACACTCTTTAGAACAGACACTGGACTTATTCAGTGCCAGCTTAGTCAACTGGGCATGAGAAACCTCCCCAATTATTAGAGAGTGTGAGGTGCTGAACCTGCTCCTACCAGTTTAGACAAAGCCTGTGCCAAATAAGCATCTCCTCTTTTCTTTTAGAAGAACAACTTGACTAGCTGACAGACTACCTATAAACAAATTTTTCCTCAAAAGGACAGAAAAAGAGAGAAAAAATGCTGATTAGGGAAGCATTTGTCACTGTGTGCAATCTGAGTTTCTTGAACCTACAGTGGCTAGAAAGGAACTGATGAATAGTTAGGGCCATCTCCCCTTTTATATCCTCAGAACTCTCCAAGATTGGAGGGGCAACTGGCTTCAATGATCACCGCTTTCCAGAAGGTTCATGGTGCAGGCTCCTTGATCCCACAAGTGTGAATATCCGGAGACCACTCAAAGAAGAAAGTATTCTTAGGAACAGTATGCAGCCTCCATAACTGAGTCATCCAGAGGTGATTTTGAGCTGAACAGAACCCAATAGGAACTGCACAGTTGGATCAAAGGACTAATAAACTCCATCAATGTTTCATATTGGAAAAAGGAAATATAGTTAAGATTATAAGATTGAAATGCAGTTTCTGACTACTGAAGGATTTACTTAAATCACTTCCTTCTGAACATCTAAAGATTCACCATCTTGTCAGAATGACTCAAATTCAAGATGTGTTCAGAATCACAACACCAAACTTAACTGCTTTTATTTTTAAAACTAGTTTTCAGTTATTTACAATTTGTTTCAAGCTTTGAGAAAATAGTCTACATAAATAACAACAAAATTATAAAAGGGTATTTACTTTTAAATCTCTCCTATCAACTTGAAAATATATTTTAGTTTTGTTAGCAATGTTATCAGTTAACATTTAACATTCAATTAAAAGAACTCTGACTTTATAACTATACAAATTATTCACTTAAGAGTCTGAATAAATGGAAAAGTGGACAGAGAGGTTCCTTTTTTTTTTTTTTTAAGTGCTACAAGCTATTTTGGAATTCAGCCATTAAAGAATCTATTTCTTTAAACTTGTCTGTTATGTTTTCAATACATTCCCCAGCCCTGAAAGCTATCCCATCAATAATAATGCAATCCTCGTGGGTGTAGTTTTCCATTGGATTTCCTTCCACACTCTCTATGCTGCATTTAGTTACCTGAAAAGCAAATACGCATTCTCTAGCTGCATTACATTAAAACTTAAAAACAACAATATTAACCAATATGCTTTGTTATCAAGTTCAGTCAACATATCAATAATCCATAGTCCAAATATATGTAAAACTCTTATCACAAGCAATCAAAGTGTGAATTTGCCTGAACATACTTTTCTGAAAATGGAAAGCATCTGGAAGAATATAGTGGCATGTCTACATGCGTACTTAGTGAGCAGCAAGCTGGGGTATAAATCTACAGCACTGCCATGCACTATCTGTGTGGACCCTGCTGATGCATAGAAAAATTTCCCTAGGGCACGTTAATGTGCTGCTGTTTCAAACCACAGCACGTCAGGGCTAAAGGAAATTTTTAGTGCACATGGACACTAGTGTGTGACATGCTGGAGCGCTGTAGATTTACACTGCAGCCTACTGCACAGTAAGTTCTCCTGTAGACATGCCCTTAATATAGCAAAATCTCTTCTATTATATTGTCATTTTACTGAGACCTTAATATGTGAAAGCTTAAATGTAAGAACCACTTTCTATAAAGAATACTGTGAAACATATCTCAAACCAAAGGGAAACAATGTTACTCTACATTATGCTACCTGGAGATTATCGAACTATAGATAAAGATCTCCAAATGAATGTTATGTGTCAGGGCCCTGGTTCTACAGCATTCTCCTCAACTCCAGACACCACAGAGGCCTCTCTAAGTCTTAAGCACTATGGTTCTTAAGAGAGAATTAAAGAGGTAGAATACTGAAGTGAGAAAATTTGTCTCACCCGGAAAATTTTGCTCTGATTAGAAGGATGGGTCCATAAATTCAATAGCGATGGGTTCTGCAGTCTCCATGCTAGAGGATGTGGAGTCAGGTGTTTTTATTGGCTGGCCTGACTCTAGATAATTATTCCCACTGAATAGCCCCCCAGAGAGTTGCTGCCAAATCTGCTAACTATCATTTCTGAATAAAACACTTTTCACATGTGAACAGTAGCAGAAAATCTGCCCAAAAACTAAGAAGTAGAACTGTCTAACCTGACAAAAACCTTGGGGATAACCCCAAGGATCGTTGATTAAACATAAGAATACCGTTACTCATCAGCTTTCCCTAAAAAAGGGGGAAAAAACAATGTAACATTACTGAGCAATCCTCTCCTTGAAGAAGATGAAAAAGTATAGGGTGGAATAAATTTATGGGCCCATCCCTCATCCAGAACAAAAATTTCCAAATAAATTAGACACATTTTCTCATTCTGACTTTGAGGGATAGATTTATAAATTCAGTAGTCAGGGATTTTTTGTAGCAGTACTATTCACTCATACCCATCACTATCAATTATTGGGTTAACTAAGGGTGAGCTATAGCTTAGAAAACCCTCCTGCCAAAGTCTTCTTCACCCAGCTGAAATCTATTAATCATACAGAAATTAGCAAATGTATGCAGTAAACCCAGGATTGCTGCCAAAACTGTCCATATGGTGGACTGGACCCAACAACCTATGAAGCTGCCATTGCCTTCTTGAAATAGGCTTTAAACTAGAATGAGACAGATTATTCTTAGCTTTACATTGCTTGGAAAATCTCCCCCCTTCCAATATACCTTGCTATGGAGGACCTGGAAGCTTTCTGTCCCCTAACTATATGGTTTATTACAATCAACAAAGTGGAGGTTTACTGAAAGATTTTGTACTGTAAATATAAATCTTAATTTGCCCTCTAAACATCTACAGTGTGCCAAAGCCTTTCTTTTGGATGGCCTGAAGTTGGGCAAAAAGGGGAATGAAATCTCTTAGGATCAATGGGAGAAGGAAATTATTTTAGGAATGGATGATGGGTCTGTCTGTTAAACCACCATTTCATTATGGAAAAACCATAATTTTGAGGGAGGACGGAGAGGACTCCTAATTCTGATACCCTTTGTATGGATGTTATGGCCACTAGAAAAGTGACCTTAAGTGTCAGGAAATACAGTGACATTTCAGAGAGGGGTTCAAAAGGAGACTCACCCCCCAAAAAGCATTTAATATTAGAAAAGATCCGATGGAGCTACCCTTGAATGGAAGGACTGATTAGGGCAGGAGTGTACATGATTTATTGTTTATTTTGTTTTTTGTGGTGGTGATGGGTGTGCCATAACTGAAGCTGTGACCAGTGCTTGAGATGTGAGTGAATTTTAGAGTAGCCCCAGAGTCAGGCCTGCCTGTAAGAATTCTGTGAGCAATTTAACCAGAGCAGATCCTGTGGTGTGTCCTTTCGATGAGCACCAGAAATCAAATCTTCTCCATATTATTGCATGCCAAGAGCTAGTGGAATGCTTTCTGGACTTCAGAAACTGAAACCATGTCACTGGACTCTCTTAGTTTAAGTTTGTGTTTTGTTTGTTTGTTTTGTTTTGTTTTAAGGTGATCTCTCAATAACTAGGCAATCAGATTGAGATGCCAGGTTGTGATGGAACAGATGGTCTTGTAACAGTGGATCTGGCATGGACCATAATATTGGTGGAGTGGTCACAGACCTCTCCACTGTGATCTGCATACCTGTTAGATGGTGCATGTTATGGCGAAAAGAGGTAGTCCATACAGCAGATCCCTTTGCCATAACCTGGAGAAACATCAATTTCCCTGAGCTGACAATCTCCCCTCCTGGCATAGAAGTTTTTCCTCTTGGAACTGGAACTGGATGCAAAGAGATCCCATGTTGGTTTTCCAAAGGTCTGGAATATGTGGTCAAACACTCTTTAGTGGAGACATGATTCCCCTTTTGTGGCTGAGCCAATCCATTATGGAATTGTTTCCCTTTGATATGAATGGCTAGAAGAGACAGAAAGTTTCTCACCCAAATAAAGTTGTGGCTTACACCTGTAATCAGCTCAACTGCATGCTTCCTGTCAATTTATATATGCTATGGCAATTGTGCTGACTATGAATACAAGCATGTGTCTGGAATTTAAGCCAGGTAGGAGTGCCTGAAGGACTAGGTGAATCGCTTGCAGTTTGAAACAGTTCATGATGTAGTAAGATTCCATCTGTGACCACTGATCTTGTATCATGCTGAGATGTGTAAGATCCCCATCCCTCCAAACTGGCATCCATCATTATGATGTCTCTCAGTGGTTCTGCCAAGTGGAGACGGTCTGTGAATCTTGTCAAGTGCAGCCACCGTCTGAGAACCTTTTACTGTGGAGGGAAATCTTACAGTGTGCGAGGCAGAACTGTGAATGTGATAGGGAAGCTCAGTAAGTGGTACTGCTAGCATCTGAGATAAAATTTTGCTCACCAAAGTAGGCATATATATGAAATGAAGATGACTAGAAGTTGTAGTAAAACTTTCACGTGGGGAGCGCGGACTAGTAAGAATGTTTTATATTTGCTCCAGAATCCATGTTTGTCTTTTTCCAGAGAGAAGGGCTCTGCAAAGTGTGGTGTCCAGTCAAACCCACAGTTGTTCTACTGTCTGTGTAGGGTGAGCTGGCATTTCTTCAAACTGAACATAAACTCACGTTGTTTAAAGATGCGTACTGTCAGCTGGGAGTCTCTGATTGACTTCAGTAGCAAGGGAGTTCTTATCAGAATGTCACTGAGAAAAAAGGTACAGATGTACCCTTTCTAATATAGGGATACCCCTATGACCCTCAGCACCCAAAACTACTCTGAGGGCAGTGGCACTACCAAAAAGAAGGGCTTTTGTACTGTGCATGCAGAGTATCATAAGCAAACCTAAGGTACTGTCTGTGACCACAAGAAAAGGAATGTGGAGATACACTTCTTTCAGATTCACACAGGTTAGGATATCCCGTTAAGTGATAGCTGCCAGGGAGGGCATGAACTTGTAGAAGTGAATCAACTTGTTAAGAGTCACATCTGGGTTTAACGGACATGGTTTTCTCCCACCTATTCTTAGAAAATATCTTCTTTTTTCCACCATCTAAATGAAACACCATAACCCCAAACAGCTGCCTAGAGTAGAAAAACTCTTTAAAATTTCTCTGTTGAGCTTTAACAGAGAATGGCATCAAGTGAGACATCTGAAACTAGAGCAGATGTTAAGGAAATTCTTTTTAAGGAGGATCTCAATTCCTTGGCTCTTTTCAGTCAGAAAGTAAGGACTCAGTATAAGCAAGTACGGATTTGCTTAGAAGAGTGGCCTCCACTGAGGCATTAAGAGGTGCTGAGGCTGCTTTATAGTCTTTGCAGACAGCTGATTCTGTCAATGCAAGCTTTGAACAGGATTATTTTAAAAATCAAATGCTTTGTCTTCACTGAGTTTACTATTCTGTCCTTGCAGCCTTAAGCAGATCTGCCAGGATAGAATTGTACAGGTCAGTTTTAAGCCCATTGGAAAAATATTTGCAGGTATTTTCTGTCTCTTTAACCTCATCCTTGTCCCCTTTTTAATCTCTTACAGCTGAATGCTCATGGGAGATACCGCAACAACAGCAACAGTCTTACACAGAATAGACTTGAAAAACTGTGCAGTGAACACAGTGTAGTTCCTGGGGATCTCTCGGATTTCTTTGCTTTATATCTGCATTTGTGACCCTCACTCCACTTAAAGGGACCCTCACTCCACTTAAAGCAAGAGAGAGGGCTGAGAATCCAGAGCCATAAGAGTCCACAGAGGACAGCCTAACCCTATTTTTTCCACTGGAGAGACTCTAAGATGACTGCTGAGACGGGAGGCCCAGAACTTATTCTAAAATAGAAGCCTGTGGCACATGAGCTCCTGACTCCAAAATGGCCACCGCAACCCCTCTACAAAAGGAAGAGGAAGCAGAGTTGGGAATACTAATTTATCTGTGCTGCCAGTGTTTCTTGGGACCTCTCAGGAGCAGAGGGGATATTCTGACCACAGCATACCCACTGGCAAAGACAACACTCATAGTCCCCCTGTCATGATCCTTTGGGTGGTGGAGGGAAGGAATGGAGGGAACTGGGAAGGGAAAGCGGTTAGGGCCTTGCGGTTTTACCATGCACCAATTCCATTGACTGGAGCTCTTAGGGCCTCCATAGGTTCACCCAGTGATGGGGCCTAGTTTGCATCAGTGACTACAGATTGGGCCCCAGTGTCCTTGGCTGTTTGTTCTGCTCCTGGTGACTTCCTCAGCACATGTTCCTGGGGTGAGATACCCAGCAATGTGGCCTGGTCCATGTCAGTAGCCACGCATTGGGCCTTTTGCCCGGGGCACTTTCTTCCGTGCCTTGTCTTACTGGAGCCCTCATTTGCCTGAGGCTACCACCATACTATCCCATGAGGCAAGCCAGAAGCCTGCTTTTCAATCCTGGTAGCACCAAGTTTGAGGGAACAAAAGAAACTTTCCCCCTTCGATACACTCAGCTGAGGGTGCTGAGCACAGGTTGCAACTCCTGACCCTTCTTTTATGCTTTTTCAGCCAATATTAGAGCTAATTTTTGGGGAGAGCCTGGAAGTCTGTGAGATAAAATTTAATAGTCCTTAAAAAGTCAGTAACCCTATGCAAAGAAAAAAAAGTGGAGAGCTGAGGCAAAAAGAACCTGGAAAAAGAATTTAAAAATAATCATGTTATGGACAGACAACAGAGGTCCTGACTCTTAACCTGCTTCACTTGTGGAGGCAGAGAAAATTCTGGAGGGGCTCTTAAGTGAAAGAAGTTATGTGGAGACTCAGCCCTGCCAATCAAACCATCTGACTCTGCTACAGATAGAACGAAGACTGAAGAACCCATCACTACTGAATTTATGGACCCATCCCCCAAAGAGAGAACAACTATTTGTGTCTGACATACTTCTTAGAATTCAGATGGATTTAAAATAGAAATTAGCTCCTTCCTCATACTCCTAAATTGGGTGTCAGGCCACTGCGGAGGAGTGGAACTGCCATTGGGAAAGGGGAGCCAAAAGAACAATAGAGAAGCTCAGATGCTCCTGGTGCCTGAGGATGTGCTGAGATCTATGTGGATTTCAAGGCATCTGTTATGTTAAGGGGTGGAGACTTTGTTCCACAAGTAAAAGCTATTCTCCCTCACCTTCTCCCATTTCTAACTGAACAATTTGGAAAGCATTCATGTCATTTCCAAAATTATAATTGGCATTTCTCAGTTCACTCTCAGTAACTTTCACCTTGCTACAAAGTGACAAATTTGTAGTACAGACAGTATAACATTTCAATGAAATCAAGTTTTCACCTTGTTTTAATATTAAACAATCCTACAAATAAATTTAATATTTATCATATAATTTTAAACCATTGCTTTTTAAGATTTTTCAACCACTGTTAAAGCAGAATGGAAATTTGTTTTGTTTACAGCCCCAACTCAGGCCTTCCAGAATTCCTGTGAGATTTAAGCTAGGCACAAACGCTAATTGTAATAAAAAATGTTTAAATACTTTCAAACTCTTTATTCAGGATAATTATTTCTATTTTAAACATGTAGACTAGGAAGCTAAACAGAATGTACAATTTTATGGTATGCTACACATACTGATATCACAAAACCAAAGCAGAAACAGAATGAGATAAAACATTCCTGGATGAGAGATTCAGGAATGTGCAAGAACAAGAGAGGCCACTGATTTGTGGAATATAATACATTTACAATGCTGGGCAGAATTCTGTAGGATGCTGAAGGTCACTAAATAAAACGTTGATAATTTTACAGCCCATTTTTCATTTTAAGAGAATATTAAAACATTGGATAAATGAATGTAGAACTTGAGAGGCAGGTAGCAAAGCCTTCTACTAATGCTGACCTATTCCAGTTTTGTTACAGAGACATTTAAGCAGTGGCAAACTTTCTAAACAAATGTTAAGTGACCTTTCCTCACGATGTTGCATAAGCATATTCATTCTCAGGAAGCATGAACATAGCCTGAGGTATGTATCTTATTTTTTAATAATAGAACTTTAAGTAATTTGAATAGGATGCATTACACTACTCTTGAAGACCTATGCCAAAAGCTGAGATATACATTATTATCTACTGGAGAATATAGTTTCAATACTTTTATCAGATACTTATTTGATAGGCTCATCATATAACTAATCATCTTTTTCCTTTTAGGTACAAATTTTATATTCACTAAAAAGCCTTTCAAGAAAAACTGGAAGGAAGAGAACATTTATATAGGAAGCAACGTATTTATTCAATATTTTTCTCTTCTTTTTGTTATTAAAATTTTGAGGGAGCTTTCCATGTTGGAAAATGAGGGGTTAAATGAAAATGTTCTCCTTCCCAGTTCAGTTTACTTTGTACCGGATTCTCCAGTGAAGTCACTTTTGTTTGTCATAACACAATCTGCTGCAACAGAAATGATTGTGATATCACATATTCAGCATTTTAGATTTAATCCTTCCACCTGTATTCTGTATGTGAGTGAGTACAGCATGAAAGACTCCTCTTTGCTTGGCTTTATTTTCTGAGTTTTGGCCCCATATGCTAGACAATGCTCTAAGTCAAAAGGCGTTCAGAACTACTGGTTCCACATAGATATTGTGTACCTGTTTGTGCTCAGAAAAATGAACTATATAACTAGTGCCCTACAACATGACTTTCATTTTGTCCATATTTTGAAGGAGAAAATTTGAGATAAGGTTCTGTTGAGGTCTAACTGCCTTTCATCAAAACATGTTGGCACTAATAGGCAATGCACTGTATCCGTCATTTCTCTTGTAGAAGGCAGAAAAGAAGATGTTCCAGTAACTTTAGAAAGTGCACAGACTAATCTATGATATCTTTTGTGCACATGCACATACAATTACTGTGTTGTGTGTTTGGGCAAGGACCAAGCAAGGCTGGCATGTGAGATCAGTTCAGAGATTCCCTAAATGCTATCAGGTCCTGGAGCACGCTTAAAAACTCCCTGGTCTTTTTCAGTAATTCAATTGATCAGATAACCCAGGAATCTTAAAAAACTGAATGAAAAGAAAGGCTTGTCCACAAAAGTATCCATATTCCCACAAAAGAGAGCAGGCAATAGAGAATCTATCCATTGAGATGGGAGGTGAAGGCACATCTTGTGCGTCCAAGTTATAAACAATGTAGGAAAGACAGACTAGAGCAAAGAGGTGTGGGAATAGCACTACACATAAAGAATTCCATAGAATCCAGTGAGATAAAAGTTCGGAATGGAGAAGACTCTTTCTGTTTCACTAATACTTTAGGGGGATGTCATATAGCAGCTACTAAAATCAGATATTTTAAACTCGGGGGGGTCCAGATAACGTGTTTCCAAGAGTTTTAAAAGAATTGGATGAGGAACTCACAAACCTTAATATTGATTTTCAGTAAGTTCAATAAGTGCAATAATACTGGGGAAGTTCCACAAGACTGGAAGAAAGCTAATACTGTGTCATTATTTAAAAAGGGTAAAAGATGGCCTGGTAATTATAGGCCTGTCAGTCTGACATTCATCAAGGGAAATATAGTGAAGTGGCTAATATAGGACTCAATTTATAAAGAATTAAAGGAGAATAATACAATTCAGGGGTTTCCAACCTTTTTTAGAAACTGTACCCCTATGATCTCAAGGTTTCACCTGAAGTACCCCTTGATGTTTTCCCGTACAGCTCCAGTGGCATACCTGGGGTCTCTGGCATGCAGAGGCCACACCTGCATTTGGGCCCCACCCCAGGCCTCGTGCCCACACCTCCTCTGCACAGGTCAAGAGGGGTCCTCAGTTCCCACCAGACAGCGCTGCCCTCAAGCTGCCCTGGAGGGAGGAGTGTCTATACTTGCGGGGGTGGGGGAAACATGCCACTTACCTCCTCCTGCACTTATCTCCTCCTGCATCTCCTCCTGCCCAGCACTTACCCTCCATGCGGCACCTGGCTTTCCCGCTCCAGCCCCGCAGCCTGCCACTGGCTCAGACGGGGCAGCCCAACCCCCTAGCCTGGGGAGGGGTGCCAGGCTGGCCCTTCACTTCATGCGGGGGGGGGGCACAGGAGACTCCCAGTTGTGTATCATGAAGAGTTGGCTCAGCACCCCCCGCAGGCCGGTCCCCATGGGCCTTGCCCCCTTGATACAAGTCTGCCTACCTTCCACCTGGTCTCGTGCGCAGCCGGGAGGCAGGCTGCAGCCACTCACCTAGTCCCTGTTCTAGCTGAGAGGCAGGCTGCAGCTGCCCACCTCCTTCCAGGTCTGAAGATGGGCTCCCCAAAGCTTGCTTGGGGTCTGGGGTGGGTGCCCTGATCCTCTTATTTACCCCCTTCCATACTCTGAAGTACCCCCAGGGGTACGCATACCCCCGGTTGAAAACCTCTCAATACCAATTAACATGGATTTATGGAAAATAGATCCTAACTTGATTATCTTTTTTTGATGAGATTACATTTTTGTTGATAAAGGTAATAGTGTGGATGTAATAGACTTCTGTACAGCAATGAACTTGGTACCATACAAAATTCTGATTAAAAACCAGAAAGTTATAAAATTAATGTGGCTCATGTTAAATGGATTAAAAGCTGGCTAAATGATAACTCTCAAAATGTAATTCTAAATGGGGAATCATCATTGAGTGGGTGTGGTCTAGTGGGGTCCTACAAGGATCTGTTCTTGGTCTTACATTATCTAACATTTTTATAAATGACCTGGAAGGAAATATAAATAAAATGATCATTAATAACGTTTGCAGGTGACACAAAAATTGGGGGATTGGTAAATAATGAAGGGGACAGGTCTCTAATACAGAACAATATGGTTTGCTTGGCAAACGAGGCACAAGCAAACAATATATGATTTTATATGGCTAAATATAAATGTATACATCTATGAACAAAGAACCTAGGCCATACTTCCAGGATGGGGGACTCGATCCTGAGAAGCAGAGATTCTGAACAAGATTTTAGGATCATGGTGGATAATCAACTGAACATGAGCTTCCAGTGCAATGCTATAGCCAAAGGGATGAATGCAGTCCTGGGGTATGTAAACAGGGGAATCTTAAATAGGAGTAGAGAAGTTATTTTACCTCTGAACTGTGCACTACTGGTGTGACTGCCACTGGAACACTCTGTCCAGTTCTGGTGTCCACAGTTCAAGAAGGATATTGAAAAATTGGAGTGGGTTCAGAAAGCCACAACAATGACTCTGGGATTAGAAAATTAGAGTCAAGAAACTTTATCTATTTATTTTAACAAAGAGAAGATTAAGAGATGACTTGATTATAGTCTACAGGTATCTACATGGGGAACAATATTTAATAATGAGCTCATCAGTATAACATGATCCAGTGGCTGAAAGTTGAAGCTAGACAAATTCAGACAGGAAATAAGGCATATATTTTTAACAGTGAGAATAATTAATCAATGGAACAATTTCCCAAGTGTCTTCTCCATCACTGAACATTTTTAAACCAAAATTGGACTGTGATGCTGTATGATTGAAAAATGGCTATTTAGATAATTAATATTACCACTATTATATAATTGCAACAAATCATATAAGAAGTATGTCATGTCAGGTGTCAATGGAAAAGTTATGACATGCTAAGTATGATTGTTCAGTTTATCTGCATGTATCTTTGTATCTTAAGTTATGAATATTGGTTATGTACTGGCATCATTCATGTGTTGTATTCCTCAACACCTAATCAGTTAGCTGCCAGGATCTAATGTAAATTCTATGTGTTGATAGCCCATTAAGGACACTTAGCTCTCATAATGGATCATAGAAGAAACTCATCTGGCCCAATAAGGCTCCTGAGGACACCAAAGCAAGAATATGGGCAATAGCTGCCTCTGTTAGTCATCAAAGCATTTAAGGACACATGATATGCTCATGTGACCCTGGACTCCAGTAACTTTCCACAAACAGAGGCTGTGAGCTATGTTTGAGACAGTAAAATTCCATGCACATGACAGAGGATATAAAAGACCCCCAAGAGATCTCCACTTTGCCTCTTTCCTGCCCTGATTCTCTGGATTGTGGATTTACAACTAAAAGGAGAATTTAGAACTATGGACTGAGGACCTTCCAGTCTTTTGGAAGTTACCATAGAGACTTTACAAGCCAGCAATTTATCCCATCATTACTACAAACCAGATATTAGGACTTTGCAATTATTTCTATGTATATGATCTATTAAGCATTATTAATGCTCTTCTTTTCTTCTGTTATTAATCCTTTGGTGTTTGGTTATTAAAGGATTTGTATCAACATGATTATAGGGTAAGATCTGAGTTGCATATTGACCTGGCTAAGGCTGATCTCTTGGGATGAAAGAACCCTATATCTGATTAAATTGGTTTTCAGTAATCACTCATCATAGAGTACGATGTCTGGGTGTTGACACCAGGGTTGGAATGCCTAAGGAGACTGCATTTTTGACTTCTTGTGAATGAATGTGGTAAAACACAAGTTTACTTTTGTTCCTGGTTTGGAATTATCTAATGATAGAATAACCACCAGTTTAGGGTGAATCTGTCCTATTTCTCAGCAGTTTGCCCTGAATTTGTCATTCTCAGTTGTGACCCATTGAGACACGGTTACATGGATATTTTATTAAAAGATCTTCTCTACAAATTATTTTGAGGAAGTTCTATGGTCTGTGTTATACAAGAGGTCATACTAGATTATCACAATGGTTCCTTCTTACCTTTGAATCTATGAATCTAAGACCAGACAGTTTAATCTATAGGAATACAAATGCAAAACTATAAGAACATAAATATAATATATTAGTAGCAAAACAAGAAGTCAATCAAAGTGATTAAATAGCAGGGTTCGAGGTTTTGGATCCAAACAAAAAATCCTTCAAACTTTGGAAATCTGACCCTAGTGAAATCAACAAACAGAAGCATAAACTACAACAAGCAACAAGTTTGAGGGAAATCAGTAGGGCCAAACTGAATTTTGAAGAGCAAATAGCTAAAGATATAAAAACAAAAACAAGAGTCTCTTTCATTATATGAGAAGCAGGAAACTGGTGAAAGAATTGGTGGGTGTACAATTAAAGGATCATTTCAGGAAGATACAGGCATTGTTGAAAAGCCCAATGATTTTTGCAGTCTTCACTGCTGAGAATTGTGGGGAGATATCAACCCCTTACTGCTTTTTTCTGGTATTAAAGATGAGCTACTCTCAGGCTATATCTACACTACAAAGGTAAGTCAACCTGTTAGGTCAACTGATAGCACTGCATTAATGACTGAGATAGCTGATATCCACACCACCCTCCTTCTGTCAGCAGTGCACATCCTCACCAGGAATGCTTACACCAACTAAAGTGGGACAGTGTGGGGGACTGAAAGCCAAGGTTCTCAGCTCAACACAGCTCCCCACCAGGAGCCCAGCTGCCCTCTGGGGCTTCTCCCCTCCCTGCTCCTAGCTGGGAAAGGGGGAGGGGGAGGAGCAGCCACTGAAGCTTCTCACCTGTACACAGACACTGCATCAGCCTAACTACACCGACATAAGCCTTATGCCTTTCGCTGTGGTGGTTTATATTATAATTGGCAAAGCAGGGGGAGTTACTTCAGCAGGAGGAGCATTTTATTGTGTACCTCTCCACTCTTTTGTTGACAAAAGCTGACTTTTGTCGACAAAGCTGTGTAGAGTAGACAAGCCCTCAGAGACTGAGGTATCAGAAGAGGAAATGGAGTAAACTGATAATTTAAAATGTGTTAAATCACTAGGCCCACTGGAGTAAATCCAGGAGTTCTGAAGAAACTTAAGTGTGAAGTAGATGAGTTGTTACAAATAAGTAAGCTCTCATTTAAAAACAGCCGATATCCTAAAGGATTAGAGGGTAGCAAATGATTTACCTATATTTTAAAAAGGCTCTACTGGTTTCTTGAAAGGAAAATAGTGTATTTCACTAAATGCTTAGAATGTCAATAAAATGGTAGATAAAGGAGAACCACTTGACATAGTTTTAGACTTCCAAAAAGCATTTGACAAGGTCCCCCAAAAGAAGCTACTAAAGAAGCTAAATAGTTATGGAGTGAGAGACAAAGTACTGTCACGGATCAAAATATGGCTAGGAGACAGAAAGCAAAAAGCAGGATTACATGGTCAATTTTCATTATGGCAAAAATTTAACAGTGGGGTGCCTCAAGGTTCTGTACAAGGTTCTGTGTTGTTTAATATATTTATTAATGATCTGGAAAGTGGGGATGGGCAGTGAGGCAGCAAAATTTGCAGATGACACAAAGTTTGATCAGGACCAGATGGAACTTTTGGGAACTTAGAGATCTAAACAAACCATATGAATGAGCAACACAATGAAATGAAATTCAATGTTGAGAAATGCAAAATAATGCATATTAGAGGGAAAAATTATAAGTATTGATACATCTTGCAGGGTTCTAAGTTAACTATGTCAACTCAAGAAAGTGTCATTGCAGACAGCTCAATGAAGACCTCTGCTCAACATGCGTCTGTGGTCAATAAAGCAAACAGGATGTTAGAATAAGGATCAGAATGGTGAATAACACACAGAATATTATAATGCCTTTATATAAATCTATGGTGTAGCCTTATCCATTTCCAAAATGATATTGCAGTATTAGAAGGGTCTCAGAGAATTGAAAAGATTGTGATTGTTTATCTTAGAAAGGAGACAAATGATCAGAGACATGATAAAAGTATGTAAAATAATAAATGGTCTAAAGAATGCAGATCATAAATTTCTGTTCTTGTTTCATAACAAAAGAACAATGGAGATAGTCAATGAAATTAAAAGGTGGAAATTCAAAAAGAAGAAAAGGAAGTACTTTATAAAACTAACCTCTGGAACTCATTGCCCGAGGAAGAAGTTGAAGTCAAGAAAATAAGATTGAAAAAGCCTCAATATTTATATGGCTATCAAGAATATCCAGAGTTTTCATGAATGACAAAAAGTTTGGAAAGGCTATTAAACTTTGTGCTTCAGGAATTAAATCTATCTCCAGGATCAGGATGAGACCTGGGGCCTGAATCCCAAAGGTACTAAGGTACCTAAGATGAAGGTAGGCACTTAGTGGGATTTACAAAAGTACCTACGGAGCTAAGGTGGGAATTAGGTGCCTAACCTACTTATGTGATTTTGTAAACACCACTAGGCAGCTATCTGCATTCTTAGGTGCCTAAATACATTTGTAATTAGCCACTGTCAGAAGACAGGATACTGGGCTAGATGAACCATTGGTCTGACCCAGTATGGCCATTCTTATGGTTTTTATGTAATCTGGTTTCCAATGCAGGGGGCAGATTATCCCACATCGACCCACTACAGGGGTCTTACACCTTCCTCTGAAGCATCTGGTATAGGCTACTATCAATGGTCAGGATATTGGACTAGACCTCTGGTCAACTCCTATGTTCCTAAGAAACAGTTCTCTTGTGGGGGGTTATTGAGGGATTCCATCTTCCATCTGCAGTAGTATGGCAGAGGGTTGGGGAGAGAGAGATGCCCAGATATCACCACTGAACTCAAAATTATATATAGCCAACCAGGCAAATCCTGCCCTACCATTATCAGGAAGAACTGTGACCATGCAGCAGTTCTGCTGAGTCTCTATAAACAGGAAAGAGGGAACTGGAGAAGGGAGGCAACTCCATCCTTCCAGATTCCATGTGCAGCTCCTATTTATTTTGCTTTCACAAAAGGGAAAAGCCTTTGGCCCTACACTATGAATTCATTGCAAGAGTGGATAGGAGAATTGCTGTAAAGGAAAAAGCCCTTGTCTGTAAACAAATGATTTTGTAATTAGCAAGAATAATTAAAACAGACAATTTAGAGAGATGCTCAGTTTATGTCTAAACTGAATAAATTCTAAAGTTTTCCTATAATAGCAGTTCTCTGAAGCTTTTATTCCATCCACATTGCAAATTCTCACAAGGATCAACAGATAATTGTATACCATATCCATATGAAGTACAAAATTGCTAAAGAAAAAAAGGATGTAATGAAGCTAAACTAATAATTTTTGCCTCAGTGCAATCCATCCCAATTCCTCACTTCCAAAATTGGGCCAAAACAAAAGGTTGTGAGAGGCACTAGGCATATCTCATCATTCTAAGTACAAAGAGGTGCACAACTCTTTTCCAAGAGGAGAAGCCAATTAACAAGGCCTTACCAATTCTGAAACCATTTTGACATAAATCATCATCTTATCTTGCACATGGAATCAAAACTCTGAAAATAATGGGGAGTTAAGCAGCCCAGAGTCCAAGAGAGTCAAAGGAACAGTGTTTTTTGAGAAAACCTTAGAATTAAAAAAGAGGGCTTTAAAGAAGACTTAATTAAAGCACTGTGTTCATTGGAATACAGGATACTGTTGCAAGGAGGAGTGGGTAGAAGGGCTTTAACCTTAAACGCAGTGGCAATGCAGATGACTAATGTTCCAAAGGCTATGAAGGGAATGGAATACCAGGAATAAAACTTCAAAGGGCTGCGGGCTGAAGAAGAGCCAGTATGCAAATAAAACATCCTGCAAAAATGTTTCCTTTTCAAATAAAAGAGACTAACACAAGGCATAACTAACAGTAAAGGATGAAGAAGTACAAATGTTGTGATTTAAGAGTATGTTGTTATAAATTGAGGCAGGTGGCAGTTTTACAAAAAGGGCCATAATTTTGGAGATTAATGTACCCACACTACAAACACCAACATCATATATCAATTGAAAGGTTATTTTATACATGTTTAGATGAGATATGATGTGGAACTGTCTATTGGTGCTGTAAGCCTGTAGGCAAGGTGAAACAATGGTACCCACTGAAAGCATGTCTTTTTTTGCACAGTTCCAGAAACACTGCAACATTGCTATGACTAGTTTTTACTGTTTTAAGTAAACGTCAACACCGTAATGTGGTGTTTATTGGTCAAAGCTACCAACTGACAAAATATTTAAGGATTTTTATTGGTTTTGCATGGGCAAGTATTTTTTTCATAAATGATGTGTTTAAAACCATACTTTTGTATGTGTTTAAAATGTGAGGAAAACTACTGTGCGGACAATTTTGAAGAGTATGTCAAAAGAGCATTTGGATGTTTTCACACATAGGAAAACCAGATAAATTGGATGAACATTGCAACAAGAATGAAAAAATGTGGATGATTAACTACTTCCTGTATTCTCCAAGGGCCCAATGGCATCTGAGCTTCTACAAGACCTTATTTGTGCCTGTACCAGTCAGGGTCACTGTACAATTAACTGTGTTTGCCGTCAGAACAATATTACTTGCACATCACTATGTAAGGCAACAACCACTGTGTATATACTATAGCAATGAACCCCTGCACCCTTGACAGAGATCATAATGATGAACAAGACAATAACGATGTTTACTAGAAATATCACCAGCTCAATTACATTTCAATTATACTTGAACAAATATATTTTAGATTTTGTTTTATCCTTTAGATTGTTATGATGCTTTGAAGTCACAAAGAAATCCAATTTTATGTCTTGAAATAATATATAGTTATTAAACTAACAGAAACCAAAAAATTTTCAAAGTGGTCATCTTAATGTGTCATTGTTTATCCCAATTTCTATGATAATGGCATCATTTGATAGCTCCACATTTTAAAGTAGATATAATATGCTTTCAAATGATGTATGCTGTGCATGTGTGTAGTGAAGGTACATTAAGTCAACCAAATCAGTGGTGCCTGCCACTTGCCTATTGAAGTTCAAGAAGTTCTGTCTCCAAGAACAATCAGAAATGAGCAGTGTTATGACTCCGAGTAAGAAAGACACATTGAAAGACATTAAGACTCATTATGAATTCTTAACAGCTCAAAATATTTGGAAACTTCCTTTCTGGTCATAGATTGAAAGCACAGGCACAAGAGTGGCAATCCAATAGGATAAATACTTTGGAAAACACCACTTCTCTATGTCAGACATTACATTTGCCTTTCAACTCTGGTCTATATTACTGATAGGTAAGCCTGTAACTTCCATTGGAACTATAAGGTGATAAGTTATTCCATCAGTTTGCCAACAGATAACCATTCTTCCTCATCTCTTTTGGCTCTGTAATTTAGAAGCCCAATGGATATGGAGCCTATGAAGTTTATCATTACTCTTTATTTACAATCCCTAAAACAGTTTTCAGTTCATGTGAGAGTGCTCATGTTCAGTCCAATTTGGATTAATTTTTCAAGTAAGATTTTATACGGAACAGTGTCTAATGTTTTAACTAGCGTTCAGATATCTTACATGGAATCAATTCTCTTTTACCACTGATTCTGTAATCTGATTAAAAAGTTATGAAGTTTGTGTGGTTTTTCTTCATAAATCCATGTTGTTCATTGCACTTAGTTCTGTTATCCTTTAGCTGCATGCAGGTTTTTCTGTTAGACATCTCTTCCATTATTTAAGTAGGAAATTAAATTAGATTTACTGGACAGTAGCTAGAATTACATGATAATAAGGTATTCAGCAAATGCTTCCTTAGAAATATTGCCATGGTAAAATCAGCCAGGTTTCCCATTGGTGTATATTATTTTGGATTATCCCCAGAGTGGTTACTTGACAATAACTTTGGTTCTTCAAGATGTGCTGTCCACATGTATTCCACTTCTGGAGCACATACACCTCATCTGAATGAGATCGGAGTCTTTTTAAATGGAGTGCTTTACATGCCCTTTGGGACTTCACAGCTGAGGTCATAAAGGGTGAGAATCCAAAACAGAATCCATATTGACAAGGACTCCACAGTAGCAGGGAAAGAAGGTGCATGATGGAATATACATGGACAAAACATCTTGAAGAACCACAGTTACTGTTCTTTCTTCTTTGAGTGATTGTCCACATGCATTCCACTTTTGGTGATTCACAAGCCGTAATTCAGGTTCCATAGCTCTCTCAAAAAGTCATGACAAATGAAGGTGTGGACTGAACTCCATGCAGCTGCTTTACAAATCTCTGAAATCGGAACACCCAAAGAGAAATTGCAGAGGCTGCCAAGAGACCTGACAACAGCTAAGTGTTGAGATTCCCTCCAAAACCTCTTTCTACTCAGCTTCCCAAGATTTCAGTTCAATTCCAGACTTCATCACTCAGGCATCTTTATTTGGCCTACAGCAATGCTACACTGAAATGATCAAACCCAAATGCAAAGGGGTGGATGCAGGATACATCAAAGCTCCACAATTACACAAAAACCCTCTCCCTTTATATACATTACATATCTCAGTGCATTTACTACACACTGCACCACACATTTTTGGTTTGGCTTGGTTTCTTTGTAGGAACCAATCCCAGTGCAGCATGCTATGTCTACACATTGTTCACACACGACATACTCCTTAACTTAGCTCTACATTGATAACTTATCTTGTCCATTATCTTATTCAGAGTAAATGATTCCCTGGGTGTTCTCCGTCTTATGTTAGCTGGCTCAGACATTTTCTTTTTAGCCTATTTATCTATTTACTTATCTCATTTAGCACAAATGTCCTGTTTTCAGCCTGTTGATTCATTTAGCTCCCTAATACTATCTTCTAAAGAAAGGGGCCTCCCCCATGTGTTTAATTACTCATGTCAGGCCAGGCCTACCTACACTAAAGTGTGAACTTTGGCTTTCATTGAGTAGTATAATGTTTGGGAAAGAAGATTGACAAATTGAGATGAAAGTCAGAGACCACCTTAGGTAAGAATTTCAAATAAGGTCTTTATGTCACTTTGTTCTTGTGGAATACCATATAGAGTGATCCTACCATAAGTGCTTAGATCTCTCCTATCTTTCAGTCTGAGGTTATAGCCTGTAAGAAGGCAGTCTTCATGAACAGATGGTGTAAAGGAGCAGGTTGTTAAAGGTTCAAAAGAAAGTTCCATCAGTCCCATTATAACAATGCTGAGGTCCCAAAGAGGCAGAGAATGAAGACATGAATGAGAAATCTAGCCACTGTTGCATGTGACAAAATTGTGTAGCTTTCAGTGGGAGGATGATATCTGCCAGATATACTCTTATGGATCTGATGGAGAGACCTCAATGCTTATGGGCTAGCAAGTAATCTAGAATAGAGGCTACTGAGGCCTTCAAAGGTGGTCAATGATTTTGCATAACTCAGAGAACCTTTTCCTTCTAATCACTTCATCCAGGTTGAGTCTTTTCTACTGCAAACTAAGATGTTCTGGATTATAATGGAGCAGGATCTGTTTGTGGTTGTCAGCCAGCATTCAGGTTGTGAAATGGAGGGATGTAGTGTCTACATGAAGGATTTGGCTCTTTCTCTGCATTAGGATGTCTGGTGCATCGGAAGCATGGTTAGAAGCTATGCTCACAAGTTCATTAGGCTCGAATACCAAAACTGCTTGGACCATGCTGGGGATATCATCCTTACTAGTGCTGTGTCCTTGTCTGGGCCTTCAAAGGGCCCTCAGTATCAAAGTAATGGGATGGTAGGTATACATGAGTCCCAGTGTCCATGAAGTCAGGAAATCATCTGACAGAGAGCCTGGACTGGCTGCTATTCTGGAGCCGAATCTCTAACATTTTTTGTTCTGGTCTGCAGCAAACAGTTCTATTGTTGGGCATCCCCATTTGTGGAAGATGTCTTGTAGAACAGAATTATTGATTAACTATGTGACTGTTTGAGTATTGTATACTGCTAGTGTATTTTGTAAAGCCACTTGTTTGACTTGATGGCTGATACAACAGTCCCAGAGATGGATTGCTTCATGGCAATGGGGCAATTAGCATGCTCTGCCTCACTTGTTGCACTGTCTTGTCACCAGAGTAGAGGTCAGATTGCTGTGAATGCTAGATGAACAGTTCTCAACAGGATGTGTATGTGAATATTCACTTATTTAGGGAACCAGAGTCCCTGATTTTGAAGGTGGTTCAAATGAGCTCCCCAGCCTAGTGTGGGTGCTTTGGGCACCAGCATTTCAGTGGAAAGAGGTGGTGAGAATGGCACTCTGCTGTACATGTCTAGAGTGTCCTTCCACCAAACTAATGAGCAAAGAACTTCCTGAGGAATTGCGATCAATGTGTATGTGGTGTCTGCTCGGGAGATACACTGATCTCAACTACCCTTGCATGGAGCACAGGTGAAGTCTCAGAAATTATGCCATGTGAACACAGGAGACAATATGTCCTGGGAACCTGAGGCATGTCCTGACTGATGTCTTTGGGTAGGCCTGAAGTTGATCAATAAGGCTTAGAATGGTGAGAAAACTATCCTATGGTAGATAGGCCTTTGCCACTGTGAACTCCAGTATTGCCCCTATGAACTTGATACTTTGAATAGGACTAAGAGTGGACGTTCCTCTGTTAAGTCTGAGGCCAAAAGCAGGTCACTTCCAGGGTTACTTGGACTGAGCTGTTTACCTGTTGAGAGGACTGCCCTCAAATTAGCCAATCATCTAAACATAGGTAGACATGAATCCCTTGTCTTCTCAGGTGTGCTGTCACAACTACTAGGTAATTGATGAAAACATTTGGAGACATGGAGACACCAAAGGAGAGCACTTTCTGCTGGTAATGAGATTTTCCTTTAGTAACCTGAGGTATTTCCTATGAGTTGGGCGAATAGTAATATTCAAGTAGATGTCTTTTAAATTGAAAGCTGTGACCCAATCTTAAGGATCTAGGATAGGTATGATAGATATTAAAGTCAACATCCTGAACTTGAAATGACAGATACATTTGTTGAGTCAACAGATATCTAGAACATGGCACCTCCCCCTTTCTTCTTTGGGACAAGGAAATGAGAATAAAATCTCTTGCCTTGGAATTCTACAGGCACTTTTTCCACTGCTCTAAGTTCAGAAGGAAATTTACTTCTTTTCTTAGCAATATTTCATTAAATGGAACCCTGATGAAGGATAGGGAAGGAAGGGTGTGTGTATATAGAAAGGGATGAGAACTGAACAAAGTACCCTTTGTCCACTTTGTCCACCATTGGTCTGAGGTTTTCTGGTTCCAGGTCTCCCTATAAGAAAACAGTGGTTCCAAAAGAGTGTGGGGAGAGAGAAGGGGAAACTAGATGTTCTAAGAGACTCTCGACTGTACCATTAAACCTGCTGGCACATCATGTAAGCAGGATGTGTAGCGGAAAAGGAAGGGGCAGAGGGTTCCCATGTCTGAAAGTTCTCCCTTTTCTCTGTGGCTTAGATGATTTGTGTTACCATAATATCATGGGGAAGCTTGTGTCTGTCATTTCTGAAGCTGACGCTATTTCCTCCTGAGAGTCAGCAAGTGCCTGCTCAGTAATGTAAGGTGGCTCTCAAGCCCTTTAACTTGTGCAAGCCTATTTCTGTTCTTGTTGAAAAGTTTGCAACCCTCAAAGGAAAGATGCTTGTTTGGACCTCTGTCAATATTCCCAAAGACTGCAACCAGGAGGTCCTGCGCATCATTACTGAGGTTACCATATCACAACTTTTTGTATCATACACACATTGAGGGCAGCTTGTAATAAGATCTTTGTAGCTAGTTGCTCCTGTGCTGGTACAGTAGTGCCATAAGAGGATACTAGGAAATGCTTTTCTCAAGTGTTTCAGTGCCCTCTTCAGTAATTATGCTCACTGGATTCTCTATCTGCGAAACTTGGTTCGTAGGGAATCGACATCCCATCAAGCCCCACTAAAGTGGAGAAGGGGGCTATGTCTTACATTGGTAGAGACTATCTTTCAAGAGTTCATGAGGGTCCTAGAAATTTCTGTATCAGTATTAGACCTGGGATCAACGTATGAATGAGTAGTTTCTTCTAGGAGGCCAGAAATGCCTAGGTAAGTCTGATTAGTCAGATACCATTAGGTATCTGATAGATACTACAAATCAGTCATGGGTACCACAAAAAGAGAGGGTGGTGTTCCCTCCATCTCAAGAAGTGAGGTTGGTACCATAGAACGCAGTGCTTGGTACTCTAATGCTGATGCCAAGGGCTTGGTAACAGGACTGACAGCTTAGGTTACACTGGATTCTTTGGTGCCAGGAGCTTTGGTGCTGGCACGGGAAGCTCTACCACTGAAAATTTCAGTTCCAGTTGCTTTGGTGCTAGATGCTTTGATTCTTGTTTATCAGTATCAGGCATGCAAGTAGTTTCTCCAAGCTGCACTAAAATAATTTGGTGACACTTCAGTGTCAAAGCATCAGCACTATCCAATTGTGGCCTTGAACTTCCTCTTAAGGTGGATCTGCTCAGCACCAGAGAGGGAGATCTGTGTCTGTGGTCACCAGTAAGCTCTCTCTCTTCAGAGTGTTGAGTGGAGGAGAGTAGGGAAGTTCTGGTTGACTCCACAATAGAGGAATGGGACTTCCTCAATGCCAAATGGAAGATCAAATAAGATCTGGTGCCTGGGGTAGACACTCGACTTACTGGAGCACTCACAGAGCTGGTATGATCCAGTAAGAGGGTCTTCTCTCTTTCAGGAGTCAAGGAGACCATCACGGACTTCTCTAAGAGGAAATGCTTCAGATGGGATTCCCTTTTTTTGGGTCTTTTTGGAAAAGGAGTGGATATAGAAACGTGCATGATATAGGTACTTCCCCAAGGCAGAAGAGGCATTTAAAGGATCCATTATTGACAAGAACAGCTGCCTCCCAAGAGGGATAGGTCTTGAATCCAGAGGACTTTGACTCCACTATGTCCGAGGCAAGGTCTGGTTCCAAAGCATGTCCTTAACATGAAGAGTTTCTTTTTTTACTTTTTCTTTTTTGTCAATGGGCTAAAACTACACCATATATAGCTAGAGCACTAATTAAGAACTAACTAGAGAAAATCACTTGCACATGGCACAGACATAGACACTGCAAGTGTTCCATCTTGCAGCCTAGGTAGTAAGAAGGAACTGAAGTTAGCTTTATGAAGTCACCGTTTATGACATAAAGCACCAGAGAGTCAAGGCATGGCCCCAAAAGACACTGCTATTTAAAAAGATTGCTCTCCAACAGGGGGTGCATGTGCATGTTGACAGTACATGTACAGTCATTCAAAGATGATCTGACACAGTGCTTTTTTTGTACACTTAAGTAGAGGAGAAACAAAGTAAACATTAGCTAAGTGGGACCTTGAATAAAGAAGATAACTTATTAAGTATGCTGCAGACACAAGATTAACTGTTTGATTATGCTGGACCATCTGAAGGGAGAATGCAGATCTCTAGAAGCCATCTTCTACCTAGATATACAACACTCAAATTCGAAATATAGGTAAAGGAGTATTTCAAATAAGATCTGCTTGTCTGCCCACATGCAGATCTCTACATTATAATTAGTAATACGGATATCCATGGATGCCTCTCCCTGAGTCTGGGATTTCAGCCATGAATATTAATTTCAAACATCTATTTAAATGTAGGATATGGTGAAACTAGTTTGTATTAAATTTGCTTTTTTAACAATTTTATTCTATGTCATTCTTATAATTAGTTATTACATATATAGCATTCAAAAAGTGGGCCATATACATTGTTTTCAGAAGTACATTATATAGTCAATAAAAATATTTCAAAGTGTCTTTCTTAAGCACTAACATAAAGTCTACTAAAATTAAAATTTTTCTAGTAACTATTAGCAGCAATACCATGTATTACTCATACCTTTTCTCCTGTATCTTTTCCCTCTTCATTTCCATACCATCCACAAACTGTTTTAAAGGGGTCTGCAACATGCTTGAGAATTTGTTCTAGGTCTTCTAATATAACTTCTGTCTCAGAGATAACTAATGAAACAAGAAAATCATTAATTTAGCTAAAATACAGATGTATATTAATGCAATATTATTATTAGGTCAAATAGAACAGCAGGTGAGATACGGAAAGTCTATAGGGAAAAATAATTACTCCAAAAATGGAAAAGAAAATGGGTTTCATGTGGTAAAACCTTATGGAGCTAAATTCGGCTATCATTGATACTGGTGTAAATCCAGAGTAACTTTATTGGCTTCAGATTGGCTTAATCAATTCATCTTTTGGTCTTTGATGATTGATTTCACAAGTGTCAAGATTAAGTGAAGAATATTAAGAAATTTATCTTGGCAGGCAAAATTCTTGCATTTTGAACGCCACTGTTATATGGGATATACAGTATATCTTATATGGACAAAAATTTTCAACATAAGAGTGGCCATACTTGGTCAGACCAATGCTCCATCTAGCCCAGTAACCTGTTTTCCAACAGGGGCCACTGCCAGGTGCCTGAAAAAATTAAAAACAAAAATAAAAAGTAACTTTTAAATTTACTTTAAAAAATATTCCTTTTGAAATTTCTGGATAGAAAATCTGTTAAAGGAGATACATAATGCAACAAGACTCACAATGCCAGTAGGCTCTGCTTCAGCAGAGCTCTTTGGAGATAGGTGGCCTTTCATCTCCTTTCTACATAGATAGGGTTGTGGCAGCTGCAAGCAACCCTTTCCAAAGGCAGCAGGAACATGGGGGCAGGAGGCCAGATGAGATCATCTCCCACATTTCCGTAAATGGACAGAACACAATTCTTCCATGAGAAAGCTCAACCAGTCCCTCTTGACCAGCCTTGTTTCTCTCCAATGTGTAACAAAAATGTTTTTTCATTGTGAATGTTGATTTGAAATTAGGTAAATTCAAATTCAAATTAACAATATTTGATGCAATACATTTGTTTGTTTCAACATTGTAGGTTTTAGGGAAAAATGTTAGAAAGCATTTTATTTAATGTAATTATTTTTAAAGAGAAGCTGGAAGAAAAAACAATACAGGAAGCTGTTCTAAAGCAAGACATTCTGTAAACAGCTTTGATAAGATTATAAAGACATTCTGTTTTGCTAATAAAGTATTAAGTGCAACCTTCAGGTTGGAGGTTAATTGAACCAATGTAATTTCTAGGTAGGACTATTTCATCTCACCTTACTGAGGCTTTAGAAGTTGCCAAGAGAAGACCTTGTCAAGTAAACTTATTACATACTACTCTCAGAAATGACTAAATCAATAATTGGACCAACTTCTCTGGTCAAAAGGTGCAATGAAGCCTGTATGGATGTTTGCACAACAGTATCTGCTTAACAAACCATACAAATATCTTTTCATGGAAAGTCTTCCATTACGTATATATAGCAGTGTTGTTGTAGCTATGTTGGTCCCAGGATAGGAGGGAGAGAGAAGGTAGGTTACGTAGTATGTTTTGGATCAGTTTCTGTTGATGAAAGAGACAAGCTCTTCTCCATATAAGGCAGAGTGGGGAAATGAACCTCAGTCTCCACATCCCAAGTGAATGCCCTAAGCACTAGGCTAAAAGTTACAAAGATTCAGCCAATGCTACCACCACCAAAAAAGTTTTAATTGGAACTATTTGGTAAATTCATGTCAAATTTGTGAATAGTTTTGAGTCAACCAAAACTGTACTTTTTTTTCAAATAAGCTATTAGTCCAAAAAAATTTACCCAGCCCTAGAAACAACACCTATCGTTCAGGTTATCTAACACATTCTATTATAGGCCTTTGCTTTCAGTTTCTTTTTCCTTTGTCCTCCTATATATGAAATGCGCAAAGCCAGAGCTCAAGACAAGACACAGAAAAATACTCCTTGGCTCAGGTGAAAGTGTATTGGGCTGGGAACCAAGCCATGATGATTTCAAGTCTCACTTCTTCCACTGATCATTGTTAACAATGGTGTCCTTCACAGCCTCTATTCACTTAGGCCATTACCTTGAAAGGTTAGATGTGTTAACGGATAATCTGAGAGGCTGCACGTGATCATTTCCAACAGATAATTTCTGACAGAGCTGGGAATAAAACCCAGGTCTTGGCTATGGTAGATCCAAGTCTTACTAATTTAGCCACATTGTCTCTCAAATAGATTAGGCCAAATTTATGTATTTGGTTATTCTGTCTGCTAAATGGAGCAACTTTTGCACAGCCACCTCAACAAAGAACTGTGAAAAACTCAGATGAAAGATAGTCTTATAATTATATGATCAGATGCTATGAGACACTGACTAGGACCCAGGAGAATGGGTTCTGTCCCCTGTTCTGCCACAGGATTTCTATATCATGCTGAATATGTCATTGCATCAAAGCATTCAGATGTAGATGCTGACTATTATGATCTTTACTTGGTTTTGTAATTTGCATTGTATTAAATTTATTAAAATAATACTAAGTTTATGTGTATAGTAACTACTGTTCTTTGAGATGTGTGGTGAACATATACATATACACATATGTATGTGTGCCCAATGCACTCAACTTGAAGACTTTTGCCAGGCTTATTGGTGGGTGACATATGTGCCCCTGCCATCCTTGTGCCTGGAGCTGAGAATATAAAATGGCTGTGGCCCTGCCTCCCTCCCCATTCCTTCATATCATCACCAAAAAAGACTACTCAAAGTAGTGGGGAAGGTCCTTACCATTACTATTTCCAAAGGTTCAATGGGGAACCCATTAAACATGACAATACTAAATTAATATCCCATGGTGGAACACAAATGGGTAAACATGTACAAATGCCTTTCAAAATTAAGTTACCAGAGGATGAGAAAAGATTGAAAATCCTTCCAGTGGTAGGTGTAATACTGAAATGTCTGCTAAGTGTACTCTCACTGAACTAATCTAAAAACCAGATTTCAAATGAAATAAGTTGTCTACTATGAAATCTCTTTGACATGATGATAATTGATCAGCCCAGACCAAAAATCTTTTCCATTTCGCCATGCAAGTGTCTCTGGTGGAGCCCTCTCTGCTGTTAACCAAAATGGCCTGGACTTCTTGAGAGCTTACTTTTTCAACATTCATCAGCTAGAGATGAAGCCATGAAATGGAGAAATTGCAGGTTGGAGTGTAGAGACTTGCACTGGATTCTGAGTTCAGAGATCCTCAACCAGAGGTAGAGCTATAGGTGGTCAAATTTAGAGTTGATGTTGGTCAGTGTATAAATACTGCCTTGTCCAGGTAGGGCTGTGAGCGCCATGGTTGCTTTGTCTCTTTTCAGCTTCCTGAATATCCTCACAATTAGTGGAATTGGAGGGATTGTTAACAGTAGATGGGAAAACTTCTTCAAGCTAGCGGCCTTGTAATAAAAAGGCAGCCAGCTGCAAACCCCATGAGCAGTGAACAGAGAAGCAAATAGAGGGAGTTTACCTGGGAGTTTGCCTAGGGGCAGAGCCCACACAGGGTTTTTGTCTTTCTCGTTTCTGTAACCAGTAAATATATCATCTAAAGAGGCTCTTTATACATTACAAGATAGGAAATATGGCTTTGTCTCTAGTATCCCTCATTATCCACAGAGAAAATGAAGATTTGCTGCACTGAAGGCAGGATTTGGTACTTTGGGCACAGCATGCCAAAGAGTTGGAAAGGGCAGTGCAGGGGAGACTGAAGAACAAGGAATAAAATTGGCAGCATGTATCCTCCAGAAGGAGGAGGAGGAGAACCAATATACCCCCAGTGCAGATAGAGATAAGCAACTGCTTTAGGTTCTCTGCACAGGTATTATTGCTGAGAATGCCTTCAAAAAGTCATCTGAGGGAAGGGATCAGAAGAACACCCCATTGGCCTGAAGCATGGGATGCATTATCCTTGGGATGGTTTCACAACCACCACTCCAAGAGGAAAAGAGCTGTGGTGTTTGGGGACTTCCTCCTAAGGGAGACAGAGTCTTCCATCTTCCATCCAGACTGGGAATCCCGAGAAGTGTGCTACTTGCCTGGATTCAGAATTCAGGATGTGACTGAGTCTGCTGAGATTCATCAAGCCCTTGTCGGCTACCCCTTTTGTACTTAGCCATGTGGACACCAGCAATACAGGCAAGAATGACCTTGAGTGAATCACTGCAGCCTAAGTGGCTCTGGGAAGAAGGATAAAAGACTTTGGGGAACAAGTAGTGTTTTCATCCATCCTCCCTGTTTAAGAAAAAGACCTTGGCAGGGATCATCAAATCATGGAAGTAAATGTGTGGCTACACAAGTGGTGTCAGTTTGGCTTCTTTGACAATGAGCTAATGTTCCAGAAAAAAGCATTACTGTGCTGGGATGTGCTCCATCTATCAAACATTGGGAAGAGCATCTTTGGACATCATCTGGCTGACCTGGTTCTTGATAACCAATGTAGGGAATCAGAAGCACTGTTTGTGGCTTGTTGGGAAATCTAGCATAAGTGCTACCAACCAGTGCGGGGAGAATCTGCTCTCCTTTTGCAGTCTGCCCTGACCTTCGCATTATCAGGTGGTCTACCCTAGGTACAGATGAGTCACACCTGTATACACATGCAAGGAGTATGGGAATAGAGGAGTATAGAGATGTGGCCACCCTCCTCATGAGACCATCAAAAACCTTAAAGTCTTCTGGAGGTAGTGAGGAATTACACTGGTATTACAACCTCATCAGGTGGAATAAACATGAGGTAGATCTGTGGGTTCCTCCCTGTATTCCTCTTTATCAGTTGGTCCCAATGTCGGGGTGGCTGACAGACAGAAGGGAGTCTTCCCTAACAGGATTAGGTGCTTGAGATGTAGACTTTCTTCTGGATCATGTTGCAGCCTGGGATCTGGAATCTCTGGGAACAGTTCAGGGTGCCCAGTATAGCCAGGGAGGGTAATTCAATCTCTGAACTGGACACCAAACTGAACTATCCCTATAAGAGTAGTGTTTCTGTTTCATGCCACAGGTCTGAGCAGTATCCCTAGAATGTGATCTGTAAGATGACCTAAAAGACCTTGCAGGAGAACTAGGTTGGTCATGCTTCAAATATGAGGAGAAGATGATGTAGCTTTCTTCAAGAAATGGAGGAGCTGCTCCAGTGAGTGTCAGCAGAGGCTTCAGCTCTGGTGATGTATGCTGCTGCACCAGCAGTACTATCAGTGTCAAAGCAAGCTCTGTTGGCCCATGTGGAGCCTGCAGCAGAGGATGAAATGTCGACTCATATATGGATTGTACCAGCAGGGCCAGCATTACAGGCCAACACTGATGACTGAGCAGACAAGGTTGACATTGTGTACAGTGCTGATGTGGATGAAATTGCTGCCATTGATAACAGAGAGTGTATTAGGCACAATAAGCCTTTTGTTGCAAAGAATACTTGTGGCATCAAGGCTATTGTAATTGATGAAAAGTGCTCCACAGGCAGCAGCAGACAGTGCTGGAGTAGAAGTAACTGTTGATAGAGATGATGAAGGTACCTGTCTTGATAGCCACACCAGAGTTGACAGTGCCATGTTGGATAATACCAGTGAACATTGGTGTTTATGACCAGACTTCAACTCAGTAACAATGGACTTTTAGATGATTTGTCCCATTTGTGGGACAAAGTATGAGACCTATGTGGTCTATCAGCCTCAGATGGTGAAGGAAACATCCTCTGCTTTGAGGAGGCTGCAAGAGAAGATCTATTTTGTCCAGATTTTGTTTTTGGGGCCAGAGCGACCAGAGGTACACTCCTCATAGAAGAATTCTCCCTTCTCTCATAGTCAGGGTCAGGCTCTGCAGAGGGACGCATCGATTTCACAAGTAAATGCACACTGAGATGGAATTCTTTCAATTTGTTTTGTCCTTGCTGGGAAAGAAGTACATCTGGACATTTGTCCTTAACATGTCCCTCTTCCAAAACATCTTGAGTACCTATCACTCATAGATATTACTGCCCTGCAAGTGGCATACTGTTTAAATCCTGGGGATCTCTGCATGGTAAGAAATACCTATCACATAAAGAGTGAACTATCTAACTAATTCTAACTAACCTACAACACTAAAACTATGAAAAAATATGTACAATATATATTTAAAATACGGCAATTAAAGAAAATCAAAGCTCTAGATTAACAGGGAGCCCCATTTCTTCACATGGACAGTAAATGGGAACAGAGAGAGGCAGCAGCCATACCCCTTTCATATCGTCATCTTGGAACACAAGGATAGCAGGGCTGCATGTCCTACCCACTACTACTGCTCTGACTAGAATGCATTGGGCATACTTACCTACAGTGGAATGCATATGCATATGACTCTAAGGAGAATTTAATGTTGCAGCAGCAGATTAGATTGGGGTTTGTTTTTTGTTCTGTGTGTTTATACATGTGGCTTGTGTGCTAAACTGTTATTGTTCATCAAAGACAATCTTTTCAACACACAAGGGAATCAATATCTTAAATACATTGGTATGCTAAATGTATTTATATTTATTTTACCATATTAATAATAATATGCTAAATATACAAATATAAATGTATTGATATTAATATGCTAAATGTATTAATATGCTAAATGTATGTAAATATTATATAAAGTAGCTGGAGACTTGTACTTAAACAACAGTTTATACATACCCAGATTTTCTTTTGACAGGAAGTCATCTGAATCCATTGTTTCAAGAGAGCATCTTAACATATTTTTCCTAGAAAAAGATTTGAACATATATGATGTAAGTCACTAATGAGGCATAGTTAAGGACATTTTAAAATATAATATTTATCCATTCAACATTTTTCTAGGTTCTTTCTTACAACAGATAGTTGCAACACATTGATTTGTGAAAAAGACTAATTTATTTCCTGTTAGTAATACTTATTATAGGTACAATCCTCTGCTTATCGCATAGCAATAGATCATTTAACAGGGTTATGGTCCCATGGTTTGGATAAGCGGTAAGAAGAATGTGTTATGAGATACAGTGTCTATTTATACACAAAAAAGGGTCAAATTTAGACACAAAATGAACCAGTTTTTCAAACTCTGTCCCACAAAAATTGTCCAGACTAAATTTAGCTAATATAGATGTCTAAATACAGATATATGACAGATATAAACAGTACTTTTTGCACCCACAAATCAGGTATTCAATGTCTAAGTAACCTATTTGTGCTTCCACACAAACTGTTTTTATAATTTGTATCCGCATAATTGAAGGAACAAAAATGAAAATCAGCTGAAAATCTAGCCATACACAAACAGTAAATTATTTAACAAAGTAAGTAGCAGTAAATTTGTGAAAAAAGACTGAAATCATGCTTAATGTTTCAAAGCTCTTAAAAATAGTGTTTGTATTCTTCCTTAATGGTCCTCTTGAATTCTCCACTAATCCATTACCCTTGGGTTTACACACTTTCCCTTCAGGATTCCCCTGTTGCAGCCCTCCTGGCCACAGAGGGCCAAACTGTCTTTCCTTCTGCACTGCTGTTGCATTGACTTGAATCCAGCACCACATTCTCAGAAATGACGTAAACAGTCTCACATAATAGCATGATATGCTAACCACACTGCTACCAAGCCATTGGAAGTTATTTAATTACATAGTAAAAACATTAAGAAAGGACAACCCAAATCTTACTCTCTTTTTTGTCCAATTTCACTTCTATTTTTCTTGACAACTTGCTTTTTCTGAGCTTTTATCTGAGAGACAAAAATAATAACTTGGTTTGTGAGAGGTAATCTGCTTTAACATTTTAAAGCAATTTTTCTGCTATATATTAATACATTCTGTAATTAAATGAAATTTTACAGGAGTCAAATTTAAACTTGTAATTACAAATATGAAAAATTTGTAAAAACATTTTTTAAAGAATCCAATAACAGTTATAACTACTCAAGTAATGTTTTGTAGATCCTGTAAGTGGATTCAGGCTTTCATTATTATCCTAAATATTATTAGACTTCTTCTCTGACCTTTTCAGTTTGGTTATAAGACAGGTTGTCACATGTTCTAGGTATGTATATACACAATTTATATTAAAAATATCTTGTATTGTGTAGAGTGTATGTTTTGTGTGTATGAATAAGAAAAAAAGATATAATAGATTAATCCATGCTAAAGTACTCTTGAGGGAATAATTAGACTGTCATCTCAAAAATGATGTTCTTCATCAAGCCTCTATTTGGGGTTGGGTTTTTTCTTTTAAATGTTAAGGTTTAGTGATGATAAAAGGAAAGCAAACACTATTCTCTTTTGGATAGGGCACTGGAGTGAGGGTCAGGAGATATGGGTTCTATTGCAGGCACTGCTACTGACGTACTGTGTGACTTTGGGCAAGTCATTGAATCTCTCTGTGACTGTTTCCTTTCTGACTTTTCAAATTTTTCAAGTTTTGTCTATTTATAATGTAACTAGGGACTGCCTCTCACTATGTTTGTACAGTGTTTAGCCCAATGGGGCCCCAGATATTAGTTGGGGATCTTGGACACTATTGTAATAATTTAGTAAAAACAGATTTTAAATTAGGCTTTTCTAAATTAGTATATATATTAATGATGCAAACGTACTTTTATGTTTTCCATAACTGGCAGATAATATCATATCCCAAAACATCAGTACTTTTTAGGGATAATCATGTTAGGATCAGATAAGTAACACAAACCAAAGGCAACTTTTTATGTAAGTGCCGTGCTACTACACTAAATCTAAATACGTTTGGCTTTTATCCATACTTGTACAAATATATAAATTCATTTAAACTCTGAAATGATCTCAGTTACATTGGTAATATACAAAAATGTGTTCACTGGATTTACTTTGGCCCTTGAATTCTGCCATTGTATAAGAAATGATTTGTTAATCATTTTTCTCCAATGAATTTCAGACCTTTATCACTACTGAAATGGGAAATTTGACAAGATTGCCAAAAATGAAAATTTCATCCTTTCTTTGTTAGAAGTGATCAAAAAGGAAACTTAATACTCCATCAGACTTTCCTCCCACTGGGAAGTAAGAGGGAGAATTAAGCGAAATGCTGAAAGTACAGTTATTTTGAAATATGACTGTGTAAAAATACTTCCTTGCTCTACAGATCTGCTTATTGTGAATTGTCAGTCATATTCACTTATTTTAGTGGCTAAAAAATGTTTTATTGCTTTTCACTCCTGTGACAATTTGAAGAATCTGTCTACATACAACTAATGAATCCTGGCTGATTTTATGAAATTGCTGTATTACTGAATGCCTCAATGCATGTGGAATCCACCATCTGCTATCAGGGCTTGTGCCACATCTCTCCCAGACAGGGACTATGGAGAGTCATTAACCTGATGACTCCCATTCCAATAGGAGCACAATAGAACAAAAGGATGGCTGAAGCCTCCGTGATCCAGTTTGACCTAACTTGTCTGCAGGGAGGAAGGGGACAAGCAGTGGAACTTCCCCAAAAGGAGAATAAAGGGGCTGATGTGCTGTTATAGCCCTTTTAACACAGAGAAGGATTCAGAGACAGAGAGGAACAAAAGGGACAGACTTTATGAAGGAGATGAGTTCTGTTGACTGTGGGACCAGTCAAAATTGAAGGCAGCTGACTGCAGAGGTCATATATACTCCCTTATTTGGAGAAGTCATAAACTGGCAAAGAGTGGCCCAACAGATGGAACCTGGAATACTGGAAGGACACTAACCCAATTCCCAAAGAATGCTCAAGATGGTAAAGTAACTAAGGCAGGGAATGGCACATAGATGTTTATTGCTTTTCCTATATCTGTGTCTCTCTTGTGCTGTCTAAAGTAAAGAATGATTCTTTTCAGAAATCCTTTGCAAAGCCTATGGCTGTTTGTTCAATCATCAAATGTCCTGAAAAAGGTAAACTGTAAACTGAGCCCTCAAGAGTGGAACTCTGGAAAAGGATGTTCTTAAGCTACTTCAGTGTCTTGGCAGGTTCAGCACTTATCTTGTGGGCTGAGGGTAGCTGGTCCATGGGTCCCCTTCCAGAACAGGTCTCAGAGAGTTTGTGCCAAGGAAGAGTGCCAGAGAGGCCAGAGCCAGTGTCGCAGGCTACACAGATCAATGGAAGCTTAAAAGATGAGGTCCAAACACAGCAACCTGAAATATCAAGCAGGGGGAACTTGACCTAGGATGTGTCATATCCTGTTAATGAAGAACATCACAGCTAAGACCGTATGAACTGGATTTTATCCCTTCTTGTATCATCAGAATTGTTTAGTAAATTCTTATCACTCACTCTTATTCAATTATCATCCCCCACACACACACGCCGAAGACAATGGTCTTTATAGGTGTTACTGAGGAAATAATCTGGCCTGCCAAACCTTTCTTTATTGATGATGATAACAGCAATGACACAGCCTGACTTGCTGTTTCCATGCTGAGTTTGAAGGACTGGCTGTTAGAAAAGTGTTTTTGTAAACTTGTAAATTGAGTGCTAAAAAAGTCATTTAGATTCCTGGTTTGTATCTCTCAATATTATTTTATAGAATCATTTTTCAGGGTGACCCGACTTTTAAACTGGAAAATACAGATGTTTGCTGCCCAAGCAAAAGAATTTTTAAACTTTTTATTTTTTTCAAAGCAGGTTTTCTAAAATGATATTGTGCCATGAACTTGCTCATTTTTTAATTATAGAGTAGAAGCAGCTACATTAAATTAAGGTATTTTTTCATTTTAATTACATTTTATATTGTTAATAAGGAACAGAAATAGAACAGAATGCATATATAGTTATGAGCAGCACATTGCAGGAGACGAAATAAAAAAATCTCGAGCATATATTTTAGATACAATTAATATGAAAAATACTACTTTTGAATAAGTACAATGGATTTCTCTTACAAAGTTCCTTCCTTATGGCGCTGGTAGGTACAGTGAGAGATTGCTGTAGCCGTATGCCTCTAGTGACTAAGGGTTCAACATTTCAAAATGAATTTGATAGTAGAATTCTAGTCCCTATCGGACAGTTGTCAAAAACACCAATGTGGCATGAATCAGCATAATAGGCAGATTCTGCTGTGACTGGAATAACAACAGTGTTGCGGGTTGGGAGTAAAGGACAGATAATGTACAGAATGTAATGTATCCTGCACAGTGTGTACTTGTACTATTACTTTAATGACCATCAAAATTCAAATGCAATTTTAAGAAAACTTTAAAGAAAAAGATGCCTTCATTGCAACACAGATCACTGAGCTTCCAAAAGTCCTGTGACTAAAGCCTAATATTAATCTGTAATCACACTTGGTCATCAGCTCTAACTCTAAGAACTCTTGATTTTGTCTCTTGCTGTAAATTCTGCTCTTAAAGAATGTTATTGTGTGACATTATGATTTTTGGTCATAGCTGATTTCCAAAATGAATGTACACTAAACCACCTTTATGGCCAAACAGCTAGTCTGGCCTCTGATTCTTTCCCATCAACAATACAAACTTGCTTTAATCTCTCCCAGTTTAAAAAAAGTTTACCCTTGACCCCACTTGCCTCTCCAGCTACAACCCCACCTCCCTTTCATCTCTAAAATCATTGAACACACACTATTCATAATTGCTGTCTAGAGTTTTTCTCCTCCAATTCCATCCTAGGTAGTCTTCAATCTGACTTCAGCTCCTTGCACTCCACTGAAACTGTCCTCAAAGTCTACTATGACCTCTTCCTCACCAAATCTCAGCACCAGCGCTCTATCTCATCCTCATTGACCTGTCCGCTGCCTTCGTCACCATTAATCATGCTCTTCTTGAAATCTTGTCCTCCCTTGAGTTCCATGACAATGTCCTCTCCCGGTTCTCCTCCTACCATTCTAATTCCTCCTTCAGATTACTCTTCGGAGAATCCTCCTCCTCCCTCAAACTCTGGGAAATTCCACAGAGGACCATCCATGGTACCCTTTTCTTCTCCCTCTATACCTTATCTCTGGAGTAATCTCATCCACAAATTCAACTACTATCTCTATGTGAACCATTCACAAATGCACCTCTTTACTGCAGACCTGTCTCCTTCCATCCAAATTAAAATCTTGGCCAGTCTCTCTATCATCTCTTTGTGAATGTCTAGCCATCAGCTCAAGATCAACATGGTTAAAACAGAGCTCTTAATCTCTCCCTATCCCCAATACATCTCTATTACTTCTTTTCTCAATCGCTGTAGACAACACCATCATCACTCAGGCCCATAACCTGGGCATCATCTTCAACTCTGAACTCTCTGTCAGTCCTCACAACTAGACTATGTCTAAGTCTTGCCAATTCTGTCTGCACAATATCTCTGAGATACAACCTTTCCTATCCAACCGCACAACTAAAATTCTCATCCAAGTTTTCATCTTCTCACATCTTGATTATATTATTCTTTTCTCTGGCCTTGACAAATGCCCCCCTCATACCCATTAAGAATATTGCTGCAAAGATAATTTTCCTGGTCTGTTGCTTTTACCATGTCACCACTTTCTTTGTATCCCTCCACTGACTCCCTCCTACTATTGTATCAAACACTTCAAGGCCCTTCACAACCTATCTATTGTATCTCATTCTGTACTAAGAGGTCAGCTCCCACTTCCAGTTGACCCATACTATCCTGTACTACCCACTTGTTAAATATTCAAATAATGACCGTCATATTTTCTCCCATGCTGCTCCTCACACTTTGGAGGAACTTCCCCAACATCCGCAAAACTAACTAATTATCTTTCTTCAAAACTATCCTCTGCCCAGATACTTACAAGAAAATTGACAACAGTAAGGGTGCTGGCATGCTGAGACCACTGCCTATCTTGCTGAACAATACTGTCTCATTGTTTCCTTGTATTCCCTTATCTGTATTAATCTGTGGTATCTTGTCATATACTTAGTTTGTAAAGTCTTTGGAACAGGGACTGTCTTTTTGTTGTCTTTGTACAACACCTAGCACAATTGGGTCCTGGTCCATGACTAGAGCTCCTAGTTTCTATAATAATACAAATAAAATAATATTTCCAGCATAAGTAAGTCACTGAATAGCATATGCTAAAGTTAATTCCACTGATGCTCTATTACTTCCTCCATTTCCTTCTGAACTAGTGATAGGCTTTCACAATGGAATTCTACAACATCATAATACATGAAAAAGAAACATTTTCTGTATCAATTATCAGTGAGTCTGAAATTACATAATTCAGAAACTTCATTGAACTCTTAAGTTTCTTCTTATCTAGTACTGAAAATCATTTCTGTCAGAATTGCATTAAGTAGTGAGGAGGTTTGTTTTGATTTTTTCAGTCTGATTGTCCTATTTTAATGGACTACACTTGATAATCTAAACCATCCACCTTTTATATTAATATTTCTATTTTCATTTCTATCAATGAAATAGAATTTTCAATTAATCCATGTTATATTAAAAGTCTCCAGGGAGGCAATTTATTGATCCATCTGATAAAAATTTGTCAGGCACACAGATACCATAGTTAGCAATTGCGGTATAAATACATAGACAAAATTATTTCAGTATTTCTAGTAATAGTGATGAGAATGTTCATGGAGCTTGAAATGCAGACTGAGTTACCAGCTTCAATAGAGTCATTTTTAGTCATTTTTAGTCATCTCTTCTGGACCACAATCCTACACTGATTGAAGGTATAACCTTATCAAATCAACTCAGTATATAAGCATTATTTGTCATCTAGGCCAAGAGTTCTCTAAATTGGAACCTGGCTAGCTCAATCCTCTGATTTCTACTATTCTGCATGATGCCAAGGAATGTTACCAAGGTAAAGTAATTAGTAGCTCTGTTTTTTTCAAGTGAAAATGTTCCCAACCATGAGATCCTATGTTAATCTCTTTATTTAGATTTTTTTCAATATATGTGTTAATTTTAGATTGTTTACCGTGACATACAAAGTCCTAGAAGAAAAAACAAAAATAAAAAGAATGAGGAAAGGAAAATGATGTACTGCTGTAGTTCAAGATGCCAAGTGCAGACTATATATAGTTCTGGAAAACTTGGTACCCACAGCACCAAAAAGAGGCTGGAAAAGAAAGCCTTTTTACTGAAAACTAGCAAACAGTCAAAATATCATTGCTCTGAGTCTGATGAAGCCTGACTCCATTCCAGAGGGATAAAACAGTCACAGTGTATATCCAGGTCTTTCCTTTTCTGAGAGATGGACCACCCCTCCCATTTCCCAAGTGGTTGAATAGTCTGTAGATCGGTGTTTCTTAAAATGGGGATCCCAGCCCAAAAGGGAGTCGCAAGACTATTATAGGGGGATTGTGGTATTGTCACCCTTACTCCTGTGCTGCCTTCAGAGCTAGGTGGCCAAAGAGCAGTGGCTCCCGGTCAGGCACCCAGCTCTGACAGTAGTTTTGCTGCCAGTAGCAGTACTGAAGTAAGGGTATCATGGTATGGGGACATCATCACTTTTTGGGGGGAAGGTTGTCACAGCGTGAAATATTTTCAAAGGGGCCCAGCAAAAAAAGTTTGAGAACTCACGCTATAGATGCCCCAGGGGGAGGCAGAGGGAAGAAACAAAACCCAGTGTGCTCCCATTCTTGACTGAATTTTTGATTAATTCAAGGAAACTTAGTCATTCCCACTTCTCACAATGGTTAAGCAACACGTTAGCTAAACTTTTTATTCCTCAGAAATATGCAATTTTCCCTAGCTAGTGTGCTCTCCAGGCCTTATAGAACTAGAATCTTTTAGGCCTAAAGGAATTGTGTTCTCTTTTTATCAGGACAGTCATTTTTTAGATCTATTTCCTCTCATTTACTATTTCCTCCAATTATTATCTATAGCCAGACAACCTTTCCTATAGATTTGGCACTTCTGGCAAGAGTTATAGGAGAGAGCAGATTTGAGCACCTGTCTTCCAGGCTGACCATGAATCCATTCGTAGCCTAACTAGTATGAGGTTTTATACACTCCATTTCTCCACGTAAATAGGCCATCTACTCAGACAAATGTGCTCAAAAGTGAGAGTGAAAAATAGAATTCTTAGCCTCAAAAAGCAACTGCACTGCTTACTACAAAATATGAGGGGGGAATGGTATACAACAGCCTTTTTGGTATGGTTTGGGACACTTTCCTGTCACTCTCCAGGACTGCTCACAATCCTCTCAGAACTTGGCTCCACACGTCCAATATCTCCATGTACTGTCTAATGGTTGGGTTCCCCCATGCAGTAGAAATGCAGCATTTTGGCTCTTATGTGCCCACATACAGGAAATCAAGTGGTTAACTCTAATGCTTTTAGGAATGTCACACTCTTTAAAATATTCAAGAAAGGTATCATAGTGCAGAAAAAGTGATGCAACTTATTTGATGATGGAATGAATAAGGGATTGACTCAAGCTTTAGTTATGTTGGCTAGAAGAAAGGAGATGTAACTGTTCCCATATTCTTGGCATTATAAAACATTTCTCTAAAGTAAACAGGCCTTGTACTCAAACAAATGTGCTCAAAAGTGAGAGTGAGAAATAGAATTCTTAGAATTCAAAAGTAATTTTTTCTAGCATATCCATGACCAACAGTCCACAACTATAAGTTGTCTTCTACATTCTGTCAAAATGGGAGAGAGATCAGATCTCTTACTCTGCAAGACTTGTCTGTCTTTGAGAAGAAGTGGTGAGCTGAGGATCAAAATGTATGCACTGAAACTGAGGATCTGATGGGAGTGGAATTTTTCTTTTGTTTTTTGGGGAGGCTACTGTTTTTATTTTAAACCCCGATGGGACTATCATGATCATCTAGTCTGATCTCCTGCATAATGCAGGCCAAAAAACCTCACCCAATAGTTTCTGCATCAAGCCCATGACTTCTGCTAGGCTATAACTCAATCTTTTAGAAAGATACCAAGTCTTGATTTAAAGATTTCAAGTAATAGAAAATTTACCACATCTCTAGGTAAATTTCAATGATTAATTACCCTCCCGGTTAAAAATGTGCATCTTACTTCTAATCGGAATTTATTTAGTTTCACTTTCTCACTACTGGATTTTGTTATGCCTTTTTCTGCTAGAGCCATCTCTTCCTCCTGTATGTATTTATCAATATCCTTTTAACCTTCTCTTGGATATACTAAATAGATTTAGCTTTTTAAGTCTCTATTTATAAGGCTCGTTTTTCAGATCTCAAATCATTCTTGGAGTTTTTTTTCTGAGCCTGTAAAGTTTTTCAAGATCCTTTTCTTAGTGTGGAAAACAGAACAGGGCACTATTCCAGTGATGTCATCTATAGAGATAATAACACCTCCCTTCTATAAGGACCCCAGGCTGCAGTAATTAGTTTGTTCTCCATTTCCCATGACCTGGTCTGACCACAGACCAGGGGAAGTTTCTCCTCAAGAGTTTGACAGATAGCAGCCTTATGGCTCCTGATCCCCTGCCCTATATAAACTCAAGGGGCATTCCAGGAAGTGTCCAGGCCACAGTGTATAACTAAGTTAACAATCATTACTTACCATTCCACCAACTTCTGTCTCATCTGGAATCTATTAGCTTACTACTTAACTTTATTATAAGGCACTTGGACCTTTGGGTGGATGCATTTTCAAACAGTTTATATAATCTAAATAATAAATAAATAATTTCATTAAATATGGCAAAGCTACTCATTCTCAATGAAAACTAAAGGATAGCAGATTTTCCAAAGAATTCATCCCCTGCAATTACAGCCATAATTTCAAGACAGCTCAGCTCTCAACATTCTGGTCTTTTGGAAATCTGGCCACTTATTTTGGTGTCTGTGGGTGTGTCTACCCTGCAGTTAGAGAGTGTAATTGCAGCACGCTTAGGCTTACCCTACCTCAGGTGCTGACAGCAGCAAAATCACAAAAGCATATGCTTCAGCGCAGTCTGTACTAGCCTGCCCAGGGCCCTGAGTACTTACTTGGACGGCTAGTCCATGCTACTGCCATTCACTACTATTGGTACTGTAAGCTGGTGGTATGGTCCGGCCAGAGAGTCATGACCCTTCCTCAGGTCCAGGCTCTGAGGAAGGCCACAGTACCTTCCTTTAGGGGAATAAACAGTGCCAGTTACAAGTCTTTAGCCCTGGCCTGCAGCAGGGTGGGCTTCCTTCCTAGTCTGCAGCCCTCCGACCCTCCCGTAGGGCAGGGCTGATACGGGGTCTGTAGCCCCAGCCTTCCAATAGGCGGGCAAGCAAGCGGTCTGGTGCCCCTGGCCCTCAGGCAGGGTGGGGCAGTTAAGCAATCTAGAGCCCCCAGCCTTCCCACAGAAGGGGCTAGTTGAGCAGTCTGGGGTCCCCAGCCCTCAGGAAAGGCGGGGCAAGTGAGCAGTCTATAGCCCCCAGCCTTCCCATAGGTGGGGCCGGTGAAGCTGTCAGGTGCCCCCGACCCTCAGGCAGGGCGGGGCAGGCAAGCAGTTTACAGTCCCTGGCATGCAAGTCGGGCAGGGCTGATGTGGCAGTCAATAGCCTCTGGCCTCCGCACAGTACCTGTGCTAGCTGGATTAAAGCTAACTCAGTTATGTCTATATGCACCACAATCACATCTCCAACTGCATGGTAGATATACCCATAGACATAAAAATAAGTGACCAGATTTCCAAAAGACCTGAATTGGATGCTAACTCATTTGAAAATGGCCATTGCTTCAATCCATAGCTAAATTAAGAAAATGTCTAAAACATGTTAGCTAACACATTTTTAAACATGACTTATTTTTCTAGTATAGACACAGCCTAAATGGGAGTTGAACTCTTTAAAAAAAATCTGGCCCTTAAAGATCTGATGGTCTAAGAATTAGCACGGCTCACTATTAGGCATAGAAAAGTTCCTACACATATTAGTGTATCTAAAATCCACTCTAGATCTCAGCTTTTTTTTAAAATACTCCATTTTATATTTGACTGTACTGACTGGAGTTTTCCACAATTAATGGCCTCAAAGCTCAGGCTTTGGAGCCTACACTAGGGAACTTGTAGCCAGGAGGTAGTGCATGTGCATAGGACATTAATTTTTTTTCCCCAGTTTTTTGCTTTGAACTGTTAAATTAGAGATTTATTTTTCTAGCATTTGATAATCAAATTATCAATGCTTATCAAATGCTAGAAAGGCAACCTGTAGCATATAACAGATTTTAACAGCTCAAACCGCAAAAAAGCAAAATTTAAAAAAAACTCTGTGCTACAGGGCTACCTGACTTAGGCTACTATGCACATACATAAATAAGGTACTTTACACCCCAGTTATTAGAACACATTCATATATAAATTTGAGGGGTGAAATAACTCCAAATAATAAATACACAAAGAACTATGTATATGATCTAGATGAAATTATTGTGATGTGGGTGCATAACTGGTTTAAACTCTGTACTCATCGTAATCATCAATGGATTGCTGTCAAACTCAGGGTCTTACCTCGTGGAGTTCTGCAGGAGTCAGTACTAGTCTATATTTTCATTAATGACACGAATAACAGAGTGGAGAGGATTCTTATAAATCTGCAAATCATATCAAATTGGGAAGGGTTGCAAGCACTTTGGAGGACAGGATTAGAATTCAAAAGGACCTTGACAAATTAGAGAATTGGTCTGAAATCAACAAGTTTATCAATAAAGACAAGCAGAAGTACTTCACTTAGGAAGGAAAATCAAATGCACAACTACAAAATGGGGAATAAATGGTTCTGAGGTAGTACTGCTGAAAAGGATCTTGGGATAATAGTGGATCACAAATTGAATGAGTCAATGATTTGATGCAGTTGTGGAACAAGCTAATATCATCTGTGTACGAGCACGCATGTTGTACCTAAGGATGAGAGCCAACTGTCCTGCTCTACTTGGCACTGGTGAGGCTTCAGCTGGAGTACTGCATCCAATTCTGGGCACCACACTTTAGGAAAGATGTGGACAAATTGAAGATGGTCCAGAGAAGAGTAACAAAAATGATAAGGCTTAGAAAACGTAACCTATGAGGAAAGATTAAAACACTGGCCACGTTTCTTCTTGAGAAAAGACTGAGAGGAAACCTGATAATGGTTTTTAAATATATTAAGAGCTGTTACAAAGAGGATGATGCGCCATTGTTTTTCACATCCACTGAAGATAGTACAAGAAGTAATGAACTGCAGCAAGGGAGATTTAGGTTAGGTATTGGACAGATTTTCCTAACTATAAATGTAGTTAAGATCTGGAATAGGCTTCCAAGGGAGATTGTGTAATTCCCATAATTGGAAGTTTTTAAGCACAGGTTAGACAAGCACCTATCAGGAATTGTCTAAATTTACTTGGTCCTACCTCAGAATAGGGGTCTGGATTTGATGACCTCTTGAGGTACTTTCCAGTCCTACATTTCCATGATTCAATTAAATCTATAAAACGGATAGAAAAGTACCAGGCAGGAGCTTCAATTCCATGTTATTGGCACTAAAACACATGACTGAAATCATGGAATTTCTAAAATAATTGTATTTGTAGATTATTTAAAAACAAAACCCCTGAATCATTGCAATAGTGTATGTTTTGCAAAGAATTTTGTTTAATCCTGCTACAAAAAACGTAAATGCATGATTCAATTTTGGCAAGAAGAATCAGATTTTCAAGTACATGAAAATTTGAGGGCCTAACAATGGTTGACAGTGGCTAAATTGACAAAGTATTTCAAATATATAAGTTTGAAAAAATGTCTTGCGCATGGTTTTTTAATCAAAAAGGAAATGGGAATCGATCTATTAAGCTTATCTTTTAAAATATAAGGTCTTACTCTTCTCTTGGATACCGCTGTGTCATTACTGGCTTCTGTGTTATCCTCCAGCATCCCTGCCCCTGAAAAACATTGTATAACCAATAAAAACAAATACTGAATATTTTTCTTGGCAAACAGAATATAAATTATGTTGTAATTGTTGTTTATAAACATTTATATTTATACCATTGAAATACAGAACAGTACAGTCATAATTGATTTAGCAGGCCACATTACCATTACAATAATCAAAAGGTTTGTATGACATCATTTTGATTCTGATTTTCAGAAAAGACCCTCTCTTATGGACACAATTTGTATCCACAGTATATTAAAATAAAATAAAAGTTGGGCTCTTCACATTGTTACTACATATTTACTTCTACAACATAGATTATACATACGAGGGTACAAACAAAGATGGATTTTTCTTAAATAAAGATATGAACCAAGATATGAATCTGTTCTCAAACATACAATATATTAAGAAACTGCCATTTGGAAACTTTCTTCATAACAATGAATGGATTATCTGTAACTCTAGTTTCTTAATGGATTATTCAAATACCAATCCTATTAGGATATCTGTATGCAATCAGATATAGATACTAAGCTTTCATTATGAGCACTGTTTCTCTTCCCTAAAGCAACCATTCATTACATGAACATTCCACCTCAGTTCTGGTCATCATTGTCAGACCTCTAAGCAATTTAAAAAGTGGGCCAGTAAGTGTGTGTTACATGGTAGAATATTACCTCAATAGCTTTGTTACTTAAATATCTATAGTTTACTCACTTATGAGTTGTTGCCTATTGAAATACTCAATTTTGAGACTGAAGAATAGTAGCTAGGGTGCAGTACCTGAATATTTTTAAAAAGTCTTTTTATAAAAGACTGCCTATACTGTGTTACAAATCCAAGTAATATTGTTTACAAAGTGTGTATAAGAACTTCATCTTATTCCATAATAGGTTTCACTAATGTGTCCAAAATATGTTCACAAAGTATGTCCATCATAAAACAGTAACACTCCAGAAGTTTTGTTTACAAATTGGTTTAAAAATAAAGTGTGAGCTACAGACTTAAATTACTTAACAGTTTCAGGCAAAATATGTCTCTTTTTTTTTTTGGTGATTCCTCAGCTTTTACAGCTAGCTACCAGAAGAACTGATAGAAAATCTGAAATTTCCTGTAGTGGATGGAGAAGGCATACCTTGTTAATACTATTTCTCTGGGTATCAGCAGAACACAGGCAACTCATTGTTCAGCCAAGTAACAGGAAGGTTTACCACTTATTTCCTCTACCACAGGGAGAGCTGAACATATTCTCTCTGATTCAGAAACCCTCTATGAAGAGCCTACAGATGATTTTGATCTATCTATTTCCTTTATTTTGCAATAAGCGAGGAGGGATGGCTAAAGACTGTTTGCATGATGGTCTATTTTAATCTAGACATGATTTCAGATACAAAGACTAAGAGGAACTTCAATATATTTAGGACTGCCTTTGTCTCTAGTAGAGACAAAGTGGGTGAGGTAATATTTTTATTGGACCAACTTCTGTAGGTGAAAGTCACAAAGTATGCGTCTCTCACCAACAGAATTTGGTCCAATAAAATATATTACCTTATCCACATTGTCTTGCTAATAGCCTGGGACTGACACTGTTATAACTACATTGCATACAAATTGTCTCTAACACATAGATGTGTGGGACTTAACTGGAGAAATCAAGTACTGCTGGTGTGAAGCTCTAATGCATGAACGTCTCACACAAGCATGGGCCCTCAAAGGTGAAACACTTTGGATGAACAGTGTAAGCTGATAGAGTTCCCACTTTGCTCTAAACAGAATCAGAAACAGAATTTACTCATTGGGTTTTCCACTGGCATAAATCAATATAGTTCCATTGAAGTCATCTTCCTGGAGTAGCTTTATCACTAACTCAGATGCCAATAAATATGTAAACCTCAGCCTAAGCTTTATCCCTAAAAATATCCCAGTATACTAGACTCCAGTTACTCCTGTCCAGAGACAAATCTCCAGCATAGACTCAACGAGCGGCACTTGCCACAGCGAATCAGCAGAACTCAAATGTCATCTCACAGCAGAATTCCAAAACTGAACAGGGCAAGTCAACAGGAGAACTCTACCACTCTGCTAGTATCAGTGTTGGGAATCCCTTACCAGAGAGAGATTACTAACTGGTAAATGTTCCTGAGGGGTAGCCATGCTAGTCTGTATACAGCGAAAACAACGAGAATCCTGTAGCACTTTAAAGACTAACAAATTTAATTTCTGCAGGCATAAGCTTTCGTGGGCTGCAACCCACTTCGACAGATGCAAGGAATAAAAGTCAGATAGGGGGTATATATATATATATATATATATACCAAGGGTAAAGAACAACAATGGGAAGGGTAGGTAGGTCCTAACCACATCAGTCACACCATAAGGAGCTCATTCACTTTCACATCTATTAATTGTGACAGGGCTTTGCCAGAGTATGGGAAGGCAGATATATTAGCCCCAGGCTCAACAAAGCCCTGTTCCCTGGGTGACTCAGCTGGGGGCTGATTAGGCAGTTAGGCCACCTGGGGCTGCTTAACCAATCAGGCCAGCTGGGTCCAATCAGGAAGCCCCGCCCCAAACACTTAAAAGCCTGCAGGGCAGGCAGGCAGTTGTGGAGCTTGGAGAGAGGAGGAGTGGAGGATGGAGATAGGAGACATAGTAATAGTTTACCATTGCAGTTCGTGGCTTTTGGAGGCTTGCAGCCTGAGAGCCTGCGAATTGGAGTAGGCGGCTTGGAGCAGGCAGGCTGCAGCCTGCGGGCTGCAGCTCACAGAGGCCTACAGTTTCCACTGTGGCTACCGGTGCCCCGGAGGGCAGAACACCTGACAGGAGAAGCAGGGAGTGGTCCACGGACTACCCCAGAGGGAAGGTAGCGGTACCCAGGGGCAGAGCGGGCCCCGGCCCCTCCCTCGACCCTCCCGCAGCTGCACCACCGGCCAGGCCGGCAGAGCGCAGGACCCACGGGGGCGGAGCATCCTACCCTCCCCTGCCCCAACCTTGCCACATAATGTAATATTTGCCATCATGTGCCAGCAATGCCCCTCTGCCATGAACATTGGCCAAACCGGACTGTCACTACACAAAAGAATAAATGGACACAAATCAGATATAAAAAATGATAACATCCATAAACCAGTCAGAGAGCACTTCAATCTCAAATCAATCTGTAGCTGATTTGAAAGTTCCCATACTTCTACAGAAAAACTTCCAAAACAGACTGCAGCGAGAAACTGCAGAGCTACAACTCATATGTAAACTTGACATGATCAAACTGGGTCTGAATAGGGACTTGGAATGATTAACTCATTACAAGAAGTAATTGTCACTGTTCACACATTCTTACCTTCTAATCAATGGTTGTGAATAGGCCTCATCTACTCTAACTGAATGGACTTTGCTAATACCTACCCTCCCCATCGTTGTTCCTTACCTTTGGATGCATATATATACCCTCTATTTGATTTCTATTCCTTGCATCTGAAGAAGGGGGTTGCAGCCCACAAAAGCTAATGCCTGCAGAAATTAAATTTGTTAGTCTTTAAAGCGCTACAGGACTCTCATTGTTTTAACTGGTAACTGCTGTTCTTCAAGAGTCACCTCTGCCCATTTGCATGTGTGGAATTGGCAGCCCCTGGTACTGAGCTCACAGAGACTTTACCAAAGCTGTAAGCCTGCATGAATCCCCCTTGTTGACATAAGTGTTTGTCATCTGAGTATATAAGAGAGTGCAGCCTGCACCAACTGCCTCAGTGCCTTCTCCTGAACTGCAGCGTCACACTCTAAGAGGACAGATCTGTGTGAATGTACAGGAAATAACTCTTAAAGAACAGTTACTAGCAAGTAAATTTACTTTCTTTTAGTGCATTCCCACTTGTAAGAGGGTAAGTGGGCAACACTACTCAAAATGGTGCGTGGGCTGAGAAGTTCTTTAGTTAAAGAAGTAATGAAGGACCACCTGCCTGCACCTGGTACCTGAGAGGAAGTGCGGTATTAGTGCTTGTTGAAGCTGTGAAATATGGCTACCATACATATTTCTCCTATATTTATCTTAAACATAGCACTGAGGCAGAAGTAGCTGGTGCGGAATGAGCTCAATTCCTTTTGGGAAGGAAACCTTAGAATTAGGATAGCAAATGCAAATGCCCAAGGTAATTCATTTAGAAAACCTCTGAGCATAAATAGCCCATGTCCCTTGCATCTCTCTTTCTGTATACCACAAATAATCTGTTAGAAATATGATAGGGTTTAGTCCTATCTAAGTATAAAGAGAGAGTTCTGCTCCCATCCAATGTGAGAAGGGGGGTTCACCAAGATGAGAGTGAAGTTTGGGGAACACAGAAAGAGACTGATTGACTGATGTGGAAGTCCATCATCACCTTGTGTAGAAACATTTAAGGTGATGTGACTGAGTGTATAGGCCCCACACAGAAAAGAAGGGGGCCTGAGAGGCCCTGACAGTAGGGCTAGCACCACCCTTCTGGCCCTGTCAAGCATGCATGATAGGGAGGAGTCCTTTAAAAAGGAAGAAGCTGCAATCAGCAGGCAGAGCATATGGGAGTGGGGGTCTGGGTCTGGGTCAGTGAAGACCCGCTCAGTCGATCTAGAAGTCTATACTATTAATCCACCCTCGCAAGTGGAGGTTCCCATCGGTGTAGTGCTGTGAAGACAGCACGCAGAAGAGAAGCACGGAAGTTGACGGGAGTTACGCAAGTTCTTTGCGTAACTCCTATCGACTGCCGCCGAATCGCTGAGGTAAGTGTAGACCAAACCTAGGTGTAGCTAACTGGGTGTGGTCAGGTTCTCCCATCCCCTGAGGGAGGAACCATCAAGCACTCTATTACAGGTGGGTTCACCTTCTGAACCTGCAACTCACTAGTTTTTCTAAATTCAGGTAATAGGTATAAGGAATACAGTATTGACAGAGTGTGTCCAGCATGTAGTCCTCAAATTGCTTATGGGGGACAGCTCCTTTAAGGGAAAAAATGTTTACAAGCATTTTAGGAATTGGGTAACCATGAAATGGGAAAATATACTAGTTGCAGGTTTTCTGCAGTGTGACAGGAGATTGAACATTGAGACCACCTCCCCCAATGATGCCATGGCACCATTAGGCAGGTGGTGCCATTTCTTCCTTTTTTCTTCTTCTTTTTTGGGCCTCAGAGTCCAAGCTAATCTTCCTCTTCTCTTGCTTTTTGTTTAAAGGCTGAGCTTTGACAAAAGAAGTTCCAGAAGTCAGAGCAAAAATAAACAGTGGTCAAGGACATGCTTTCAATGGCTTGCACCCAGAAGAGTCTAAGGAAAGTAAGGTGCTATGATTGTCTGCTAGGCAGACTTAAGAAAGAGGGTTCCTAATGTTCTTCACTGTGGAGAAGAAGGAACATAGGTGCTTGGAGACTGACATCTGAGGCTGTGAATGCGAAAACTTAAGTCTGTAATCTCAAAAGTTAATGACTTCAGCAGAGGTTCCATGAGCATGACTCTAGCAGCACAAAATCCACAAATGCACAGAGATTCTTGAAGAAGGAATGGTTACTTACCCTACAGTAATTGTGGTACTTTGACATGTTAACATGTAGTCCATCTCTGGCACACGTGTCCCATGCACATGAAATCAGAATCTTTTGAATAGCAGCGTACACTGGAGCTGCACCTGTGCCCTGCTTGCTGTCCAGCATTCTTCAGCCAATGGCTTAAAGGGCAGGGCAGCCACAACCACTCTCCGGTTCCTTCACCAGAAGGTAATCCATATTGACAAGGACTCCACAGAAAGAGGGAAGGAAGGCAGGTTGTGGAATATAGGTGGGCAATACATCTCACAATTACTGTAGGGTATGTAACTTACTTTCTTCAAGTGACTGTCCACGTCTATTCCACTACTGGTAGCTCACAAGCAGAAACATGTGTCCTGGAGGTTAGTGCTCAGATTCTTCTGAAATAGTGACTGCAGGACAGCTCTGCCAAAATGGGCATTGGCTCTGTACCTTTTACCAAGCAGTAATGCTGAATGAAGGGGTTAGCTGAAGTCCAGATAGCTCCTTTATAACTCTCTGCAGTTAGGAAGCTTTGCAGAGATGCAGCAGAGGCTGAGAGAGCTCTGGTGGAATGGTCCTAACCTGTCCAGGTGGGTCTAAATAAGCCACTGCATAGCATGGTTTAATACAGTCAGAACTATTTTGACAGTCGTTGAGAGACTAGTTCACCCTTCATTCTGTCAGCAATTCATTCTGTCAGTTCTGAAACAGCTTTGCTCTGTAAAAATATTATGAAAGATCCCTGACAATATCCAACAGGTGAAGTTCAGCTTCTCCCTGACTGGAATGAGGCGTTGGAGAAGAAGGCTGGTAGGTGGATTGTCTAAGTCAGAAACCAGTCCCTGTAAAAAACAAAAACCAAAAAACCAAAAAAAAAAAAAACCATCTTGAATGAAGTCAAATTCATTTTGTCCTTGTGGAACACTGGATAAGGTGGCCCCTCCCTAAGCACTTGTATCTCTCCTATCATTCTGGCCAAGGTTATGGCCATTAAGAATGTGGTCTTCATGGAGAGGTGGTACAAACTGCAGGTCACCAAAGATTCAAGAAGAGGTCCCACCAAACCTGTTAAAATAATGCTGAGGTCTCAGGAGTGCAGAGGTCTCTCTGACTGGGAGGTAGACATGAATGAGTCCTTTGAGAAATCTAGCTACTGTTAGTTGAAAGAAGATGGTGTGGTCTTCCACTGTGGGATGATGAGCAGAGATAAACATCAAGTGTACTCTTAAAGAGGAGTCTTGAACAGCTTAAGGTGAGCAGGTAGTCCAGGATGGCAGTCAATGCTCAGACAAAGAACCAATTCCATTCAGCAGCTCGAGTAAGACTAGTGGGAAAATGTTTTGCACTGTTGATGAACAGAATCTGTTATTAGATATTAGCCAGATACCATCTGTGTTATAGAGCTGTGGTTCTCAAATTATTTAGTAATGCAACACTCTTACAGATATTTTAAAAACTTAGTGGCTTCCCACAACTAAATACATTTTTCTTTACCAACTCAAGACATTAGATTCACTAGAGTTTAGGACACTAGAGTTCAGATGCTTTTGCAACTTTATGCAACTATATACAGTTTAATTATATAATTCTATCTAATCTACTAATGCTATATAATCTGAAAATATGGATTTTTGGCATGTTTGGAAAAAGCTTAAGACTTTAGTGAATAGAATAGGCCTGTTAAACAAAAGTTCTTCAACTATTATACCTGCTTTGGCAAACCTCACATAACACAGAAGCTGACTATGTCTATGGAATCATCAAGCTGCAATGCAAAATACTGACTCTTCTTAACATGCTCTATCAACTGGTTCTGGATGTTTTCTGTAAGGTCATCAATGTGTGGAAGGGTATTATTTGACATAGGAATTGTTTTCAGTGCCATGGCTGCTTGTTCCCCAATCATAATTCTACATGTCTATTGCCACTGGAAGTAGAAGGGTCTCACCAATGCTGTATGTTTGTTTGCATTTTACACTTTATATGGTCACATCTTAAAGTAGTTCTAATGCTTTTTGAGGAACAGTTGCTTTCTCAGACTTGACATTTTTGCCAGAGTCTCAGTTCTTGTTTATGAATTCTTGAGGTGTAATCTTTTAAAAAAAAGATTCACTGAGGACTAGACAACATAGATCCTGACCAGTCAGTGCTGCACTGATCATTATATTCAGCGATCTCAGATCAGAGCAAAATCTTACTAAAGAATCATAAACATCTGCTCAAGATACCTGGCAACTTGATCGAGACAAATGAAGTGAGAGTAGACACGCAAGTTGAAAACAATTCACCAGCTGACCCATTATTGACCATAAACCTAAACAGTCTGTTACAGACAAGGTTTGCCTAAAGATTTGCAATACAGCTCAAGGAGATTGCTGAAATGCTCTACGAGACTGATCAAGGAATATTAGGGTGTATGTAAGCAACCAGAAGAGTTGTCACTTTGTGTATTTGTTTGATAGTTTAATTGAATAATGCTTTAAAAAGGAAAGACATGTAAGTCCTCCATGAAGTTTAGAGATGCCCCACTTCCTGTACACTCTAGATGCCATCTTTGGTTTCCTGGAACACACCTTCCTCTGGGGCAGAAACAAAGAAGCCCAGGATGGGGCAGGTGCAGGCTGCAGCTATACAGCAGTAGAAAGTTGTGTTACCTCATTTCTATACATAGTTTCTGTTTCATAATAAAGAGCTTTTCTTGAAACCAGTTTGCTCATCAGTAAATTACTACAGCATCCAGGCCAAGAGTCTCAGCATCCAGGCCTAGTCTGGATGCAGGACTTGTCCTTTCCACTGAGTGTCCTTTCCGTCTGGGTGTATTGGAAGTGTGATCAAGGGCTGTGTTGACAGGTTAATAAAATCAGATTATCAGAATTTTTTGGCCCATTCTGGGGCTGCCATCTATGGCTGTGTCCTCCCTAATCTTCTTGAGGACTCTCTTTATCAAGGGAATTCATAAGCCCTGGTGTTAGGAACTCAGCTGACTCTAGTCACATCACTTGGCAAGCCATGGAGACCAGCTGGGCCCCATAAGCCCTCACTAAGTGACTGTGCTCCCTGATTAGACAGAGGAGCCACCAGACCATTGCTAAGCCTTGTAGCAAAAGCAGCACAGTGACTGCTCAATGAGTTCTACACCTGCTTCCTATACTGATCCTTGCTCCAACCCATGCCTGTTCCCCCTCCCACTCCTAGTCTCTCTCTACCTTCTTCCAAACCCCTGGCCTGTCTACTGACCAGAACTCTAGTTCTGTTCTGTCTCCTGTTCCCATTAGGAGCTCAATGCCTACATCCTGCTATGTGACACTATACCCAGTCAGCACAGGGCTCCCCCTGTTGCTCCAGTCTTCGGCCCCACAAACCACCCACAGACCTCAGCTTTGTGCTCCCACCAGTGTTCTTTATTAACAGACTGTGACCCACCATCATCTATTTACATCACAGTCCAAGCTCAGGGGCCACACAGTTCCAGCCACTAACACAGAGCAGCTCACCTCCAACTGTAGCTTCTCCCTCTCAGGCTAGTAACTCCCCCAGCCTGCCTCCTACTGCACCAGCTACCTCCCTGATGTGAATCTGTGGTGAGCCCTCTTTGAGCTGCTTCTTGTGAGCCTTTATAGGTCCTGTCTAATGAGCATAACAGCTGCTCCCTGTTAGCCAAGTTGTGTCATCCCCCCAGGATCACTCAGCTGGCTCCACTCCCCCTTTGATTATGGTTCCAGGGGCAAAGGGCTGGCTTAGTCTTCAGTTCTCAGCCAGCACCCTGTCACAGACACCCAGAGACCATGGGATAAGAGAAGCATCCAACAGAGGGCTGGGATTGGCTCTCCCTCATGGTACAGAAGTGGGACTTCCTCAATGGCAAATGGGCTCTGGAGTCCAATGTGGACCATTAGCTTTCTGGAGAACTCTGACAGATGGTAGGGTCTGTTCAAGAAGTCTTCTCACGTTCATGGCTGAAGAAACCTTCATGGATCTCTCAAGGAGGAAGAGTTTTAGGTGAGACTCTGGACAGTTGGATTCTTTTTGAAAAGGAGAAGCACGTACAGCTGTTGCATAATATATGTGCTTCTCCAGGCAGAAGAGGCACTAAAGAGTATCCACCACTGATGTCCATGTGGACCCTGAGGCTGCACACTAACAGTTCCCTAGACAGCTTTAATATATCCTACTTAATCTAGTCTAGATTAGGACTAAATTATAGTGCATATCAGCAGGATCCACAATGACACTTAGCGTGCAGCAGGCTAGTGCAGGATAGATTTACATCCCTACTTGCTTTGAACTAAATGTCTGTGTACAGAAGCCCACAGATATAGGAAGATAAAAATAGAACATGAATTTTAAGACTTCTGCAACAAAATCTGTATATTCCTCCTTCAGGGATAGCCAAAATCTGCTGAGTAACTGGCTAGAGAAAAACAGCCAAAATCTGCTGAGTAACTGGCTAGAGAAAAACAGATGCATGGCTTTGTCACAGGAGAGGACTGTCTGTCTGTTTTGTAATATCCCTGGCAGTCCTTACTAAGTCAACAGCATGTAGTTGCAAAATATTCAGAAGGGAAAATTTGAAAGATTGGATAATACAGAATTTTCTTCATTCTGCTGTCCTTAAAAAGGTACTGACAATCTGTCAGAAGTCTTTGTCCTATTTGCCCAGGAAAGATATGGGTCTAAAACACAGATTATGGCAAGCCTAATGCTTGTTATGTCAAATCCTAATTTAGATGGGGAAACGTTATTATGGCAGCGAGCCTCTAATGTGTTTCCATTAGAGTTTTGCAAAGCACCAGTGGTTATCTGCGTATACTTACTAAGCATTATTACTTAGGTTTGGCTCCTAAACAGGAGTCCAGATTTAATTTACTAGTGTTACAGAATCTTTTCCTGGTCTAACGGGTGCACAAGCTCTCCCTTCCCATAAAGTGATTTAATTGGTTAATGTGAATCCCAAAGGAGGAAAAGATACTCAGGGAGTGTATGGAAAAGGCTTGTGCAAAATCCAGCCATAGTGTTGTCTATGCGATTCTGAGATGTTATCATTTTAGTGACAGAAGAAAAGTTCCCATGGCAAAATAAATGGCTCTATGGATATTGTTGGAGTAAATGAGTGCAGACAGGTCCTGAAGCGCCAGAAAAAACAGTACAAAACATAAGCATTCAATGGAGTGATGATGTGATGCACTTAATATTACACAAATTGAAACTGCATTTTGAGTAAAATACTCAAATACATATATGGAATGTTGACTATGCCCAGTTTTGTGCAGGTATACAAAGGGATGGAGGTAGAATACAAGGATCCTCCACCTACTAGTGTCTCCAGTCTGAAGATGAATACAAGGACTGCTCCAAGATAATGCTGCTAATATGGCTAGCTTCCCAGAGTGGGTGGGAAGAATCTAGGTCCCCCAATGTTTTATATGCTCTGCTAGCCCAATTCAGGCAGAGTGAGCATCTTGTCAAACAGTACTGCAGTGATTGCACTCTAGGAGGTATTGCATATGCCTGAAAAACAATATTACCTGAGGTCCCCACTTGGGTGGTAAATCTCCTCATAGCTGTCTAGCATGAGTTGGGGCTTAGAACTACATTTAGATAACCACAAAGTATGTTGTCAATTTGTAACAGCAACAAATGTTTACATCAAAATTTTAAGTCTGATGAGCTCCTAGGGTATTAAATAATACAGGATGCACAATATATAAATGCATCTACAATGCACAAGACTCCTATTTTTGGTACACATGCCTCGCTCTTTGTAGCTACCAACTACAAAAGAGCATATGCTTTTCTTCATGTAATTTAACACTATTCTTTCATCAAAAATTTAGACCAACTATCTAAAACAAAAGCAAGCTAAAAAGATAATTTTTAAATATTGTTTTTCTCAAAAGAATGCTAACATGATTTGCACAGCTTTCCTAGCCGGTACAAACTAGCACTAACTGTGCTGTAACAGTTTGTGAAGTGATTTATAAACTACAGACTGGTCATGAAAAAAAAATCAACAGTATACTTTCCTGGTCAGAGTGAGTGGCGTCAGAATCACAAACATGGATAGGAAGATTATCTCATTCTTAATTCCTATATTTCACTCTTTCTTCAGAACATTTCTCCAAGATTGAAATTTATTATCCTTAATCTTAGTCTGAAGGTAAATTCATTTGGACAGCAAATCAAAAATTAACAAGAGAATGAAAAAAGTTTCCCTTTATAAGACACCATTTTATGCTTAGATAAAATAGGTTAGTTTTTAAACTTCAGATTTGTCATAAACTTAGCCTTATGAATGGCAATGTCCTTTTAAACAAATTTAAAAAAAAATATCTTAAAGACAAAAGTAATTGCACATCACTTTCTCACTAGCCATGCAAAGCATTTTAGTTTAATAATATTCAGTTATAAATTATTTGTGAACCAACATCTCTCTTCAATAGAAAGGTATCTGTGAAGGAAACAGGGAAGAATTGGTAGGGGAAGCAGACGTGGGTGGTAACCTGGGCAGCAGTGACCATGAGATGGTAGAGTTCAGGAGCCTGACAAAAGGAAGAAAGAACAGCAGAATATGGACCCTGGACTTCAGAAAAGCAGACTTTGACTCCCTCAGGGAGCTAATGGGCAGGATCCTCTGGGAGAATAATATGAGGGGGAAAGGAGTCCAAGAGAACTGGCTGTATTTTAAAGAAACTTTACTGAGGGTGCAGGAACAAACCATCCTGATATACAGAAAGAATAGCAAATATGGCAGGCGGCCAGCTTGGCTTAACAAAGAATTTTTTAGTTAGCTTAAATACAAAAACGAAGCTTACAAGAAGTGGAAATTTCATCAGATGACTAGGGAGGAGTATAAAAATATTGCTCAAGCATGGAGGAGTGAAATTAGGAAGGCCAAAGCACAACTGGAGTTGCAGTTAGCAAGGGACATGAAAGTAACAAGAAGGCTTTCTGTGAATATGTAGTAATAAGAAGGTCAGGGAAAGTGTAGGCTCCTTACTGAATGGAGGAGGCAACCTACTGACAGAAGATGTGGAAATAGCTGAAGCATTCAGTGCTTTTTTTGCCTCTGTCTTCACACAAAAGGTCAGCTCCAGGACTACTACACTGGGCAGCACAGAATGGGGAAGAGCTGAGCAGCCCTCAGTGGTGAAAAACTGGTTCAGGACTGTTTAGAAAGGCTGGATATGCAGAAGTCCATGGGGCCGAATGCAATGCATCCGAGGGTGCTGAGGGAGTTGGCTGATGTGACTGCAGAGCCATTGGCCATTATCTTTGAAAACTCATCATAAGTGGGGGAGGTACTAGACTGGGAAAACAACAAATATAGTGCACATCTTCAAAAGAGGGAAGAAGGAGAATCCAGGGAACTATACGCCAGTCAGCCTTACCTCAGGACCCAGAAAAATCATGAAGCAGGTCCTCCAGGAATCCATTTTGAGGCAGTTGGAAGAGAGGAAGGTGATCAGTATGGATTCACCAAGGAATTCATGGGTTCAGCATGGATTCACCAAAGGCAAGTCATGACTGATCAACCTGATTGCCTTCTATGATGAGACGACTGGCTCTAGGGATGTGGCGAAAGCGGTGGATGTGATGTATCTTGACTTTACCAAAGCTTTTGATATGGTCTCCCACAGTATTCTTGCCAGCAAGTTAAAGAACTATGGGTTGGATGAATGGACTATAATGTGGATAGAAAGCTAGCTAGATCATCAGGCTCAATGGATAGTGAACAACAGCTCAATGTCTAGCTGGCAGCCAGTAACAAGTAGAGTGCCCCAGGGGTTGGTGATGGGGCCAGTTTTGTTCAACATCTTCATTAATGATCTGGAGAATGGAGTGGATTGCACCCTCAGCAAGTTTGCAGATGACATTAAGCTGCAGGGAGTGGTAGATATGCTGGAGGGCAGGAATAGGATATAGAATGACCTAGACAAATTGGAGGATTGGGCCAAAAGGTATCTGATGAGGTTCAACAAGGACAACCGCAGAGTCCTGCACTTAGGACAGAAGAATCCCATGCACTGCTACAGATTGGGGACCGATTGGCTAGGCAGTAATTCTGCAGAAAAGGACCTGGGGGTTACAGCAGACAAGAAGCTGGGTTAATAGTGTGTCCTTATTGCCAAGAAGGCTAACGGCATATTGGGCTGCATTAGTAGAAGCATTGCCAGCAGATCAAGGGAAGTGATTATTCCCCCCTATTCAGCAATGGTGAGACCACATTTGGAGTATTGTGCCCAGTTTTGGACCCCCCACTATACGAAGGATGTGGACAAATTGCAGAGAGTCCAATGGAGGGCAACAAAAATAACTAGGGGGTTGGAGTACATGACTTATGAGGAAAGGCTGAAGGAACTGGGCTTGTTCTGCAGAAGAGAAGAATGAGGGGGGATTTGACAGCAGCCTTCAACTACTTGAAGGGGAGTTCCAGGGAGGATGGAGCTAGGCTGTTTTCAGTGGTGGCAGATGACAGAACAAGGCACAATGGTCTCAAATTGTAGTGGGGAAGGTCTAGGTTCGATATTAGGAAAAACTTTTTCACTTGGAGGGTGGTGAAGCACTGGAATGGGTTACCTGATGAGGTGGTGGAATCTTTATCCTTAGTGGTTTTTAAGGCCTGGCTTGACAAAGCCCTGGCTAGGATGATTTAGCTGGGGTTGGTCCTGCTTTGAGCAGGGGGTTGGACTAATTGACCTCCTGAGGTCCCTTCCAACACTAATATTCTATGATTCTATGGAAATCCAAACTGCAGAGCATAGTGCCCCGAAACTATCCCAAGGACACAATGGTCCAAAGTGATTTTGGCCCATTCGGAGTAGAAGGGGCTTAGGCTGTTCAGGAAAGGGCGTGGCGGATCCAGGGAGCAGTCAGGGTGCCATCCTCGGGCACACCATCAAAACTGCCTCCTCTGATTGCCCGACCTCCGAGGGGGCCCCTCCTGGGGAGCCGAGGAAGAGCTAGGGGACTGATTCCTCCTTCTAAACCCCCTATTTCTGTCCCATTGTCTATAGGACTTGAACAGTCTGGGCTGAGGCCTTGGTTGCTACTGTGCCTGGGGGCACGATTGATGCCAAGAAAGCTGAGGCATGTAAAGGCCCAGGGAGCAAAGCATGGCCTTGGAGTCCTTCAGACCATGCAACTTTGCATCAGTCTGGTCTGAGAATAAGGCAGACCCATCAAAGGAGAGGTCCCGAAGGGACTGTTGCACCTCCTGGGACAGCCCCGAGGACTGTAGCCATGAGCACCTTTGCATATAAATAGTGGAGGCTATCGCCCTGCCCGCCGAGTCAGCAGCATCCCAGGATGTCTGGAGCGCTGCTCTCGCTATTGCGTTTCTTTCCTCCACGATAGTGTTGAAGTCTGTGGCCTGGTCCTGGGGCAGGGCCTCAGCAAACCATCCGAGGGAGTCCCACAAGTTAAAATTATACCTGCCCAGGACAGCCTGCTGGTTGGCAATCCTAAACTGAAGTCTTGCCATTGAATAAATCTTTCTCCCAAATAAGTCCAGTTTTTTATTATTCTTCTTGGGAGTCAACCCTGGCTGACCCTGTCTATCCTGCTGGTTCGCAGCTTCTACTACCAGGGTTCCCGGGGCAGGGTAGGTGAACAAATACTCAAACCCCTTGGCTGGGACATAGTATTTCTTCTTGGCCGCCTTTGACATCAAGGCGACCTAGGAAGGGGTTTGCCACAGGGCCTGTAAAAACTTAAGGACCCCTTCATGGACAGGGAGGGCCACTCCAGCTGGGGCAGCCACTGCCAGCACATTAAAGAGGCTAGCTGCAGCCTCCTTTAGCTCCTCCACCTCCAGCCCCAAGTTGGAGGCAACCCCTTGAGCAGATCCTGGTGTGCCCTGAAATTGGCCAGTGGCACAGCATGGTCCTGGGAGACTGCCTAGTGAGGCGAGGAGGATGATTGTAGTGGTGCATCCTGCAGGTGTGCCACCTCCTTACGGAGAGTTGTACCTGGTGAGGTTCCCTCTAGGGGGTCTGACTCCTTGTCCAAGGAGTGATGCCAATGGGCCTTCTCCTGTACAGGAGGCATGAACTGCACCCCAGACGATTTAATGGATTGGTGCCCAGGTCCCACTTGGAGACCTCATGGGGCCCAATAAGGCCATTGGTGTGGCCACTGCCAGCCTGGGCTAACTGTGTCACGGGTTCAGGCACTTTATGGGGGCATCAACTAGCCTGACGACTGTCCCCACTGAGAGACCCCGAAGCATCATCGGAGTCAGAGGCCCTGGACCTGCAGTACCATGTCTGACCATGGTCACAGGCACCCTTCCATGCAGGGGAATACTCCCTCAACACCCCGGACCTGGAAGGTGATGAGAACTGCATCCATCACTGTGAGCTGTGCCAACAAGTGGGGTCGAGCTCTGAAGAGCTTGAAGTACTGGAACATCGTCTTGGTACCAACGATTTCCAGCGCCGCTTGCCTTGCGGCTCTGTAGTATCCTTCAGTGGCTGAGGTCGGAGCCGACCCGAACTCCTTCGTACTGAGCCAGACTCTGGTGACCGGGATCTGCGCTGCCTCAGTGCGGGCAAACTTATCAGTGCCGTGTCTGACGACGACAACCAGGGTTCTGCGCTGTCTGGATGCGGGCGAACTCCTCAGTGCCGGTGATCGAGAACAGGAGCTGTCCAAGTGCTGCCTGGCAGACCGCGACTGGTGCTGCTTCCAGGCTTGCATTGCCTCCGGTGCCGGCGATCGACGTTGGCACCGAGAGGGAGACTCAGCTTCCCACATCGGTGCAGGTCAGCTCGATAACACCGACTTGGAATGACTACTAGGGGAGTGGCTCTGCTCTACCCTAGGTGACCATCCATGGGAGATCTTCCTCCCCATACCGGGGATCTCCACAGCCATTCAGGGGGACACAGCGTGGATTTCCCCTGTGACACCGACCCCTTCTCCCTCAGCAGAGGGCAGGGCGGAGGGGGCATAGGCAAGGCCAACAAGGCTTTTGCCATCTGAAAAGCCTCCGGTGTCGACAGCATCGGTAGGGGCACTCTCCCACTCCCAGGAGTTGGGGGAGGCTCCCTAACCAGAGATGCAGGCAAAGGAGAAAGAGTCTCGACGAGCCGAGGTTGGTGCATCTCTGTACTCAACCCTGCCCATAGCGATGGCGCAGGGGAGTGTCCATGGTCTGTTTCCTCTTTGGTACTGGTGATGTTTCACAGTGCCAAGTCACAGGCAGTGCTGACGGTGCGCTCCGTACTGAAGCCACACTTGGTACCGAGGCGAAGCGGGTCAGCTCGGATGCCAGGCAAAGTGCTGCCTCCATCAGCAGGGCTTTCAACCAGATTTCTCGGTCCTTTTGAGTCCTCAGTTTCAAAGCCCTGCACTTTTCCTTTCTGTGGGCTTCCCCCAGGCACTTAAGGCAGCTGGCGTGGGGGTCACTGAGTGGGAAGGCCTTTCCGCATGAGGCACACAGCTTGAAGCCTGGTGACTGGGGCATGGCCCGGCCGCTCAAAGTCCCTGCAGGGACTGTCTTATCTCTAACTACACTTAACAGCTACTTAACTAAATAAAACTAAACTCAGAATACCAAAAAAGTCTCTTAAACAAGGGGAATAGTACTTGCTGTGAGCAAGGCTAGTTCCAGCAACCATCATGGGCGGAAATAAGGAACTGAGGGGGCGTAGGGCCGGCAGTGCCTCATATACTGCAGCATGTGCACAGGGCTCCAGGGGGGGCTGGAGCTGGCCCTACAGGATCTGCTAAGGGGAAAAAGGTTCTGGGTAACCGTGCACAGAGGTGTGTACACACCTATTGTGGAATGGACATAAGCAAGCGCTCAAAGAAGAACATATATTATAAAACACACACACAACACATTTTTCCTATATTAGCATATTCTTAAAAAGAAAAACTTCCATCATTATGACTGAAAAAGATCTCTGCAGATGACTATAACTTTATTTACAAACAGTGCTGAAAAATATGGATTATACCATTTTCTGATAGATGGCACATTTCAAGTCTTTGTTGAGCAGAAAATGCAAGTAATTTGTTTGCTTCTTCCAATGCACTTTTATACCATTTCTTTTTTCTCTTGCATTGTTCTGGCTATGGAAATAAAAAGAAACTTTTACTAAATACTCATCATTTCTCCATTTTTCTACACTTTGCATGAGTCAAAAAACAAAACAAAAAAGTAGTACTTCAAAAATATTAAATGACTTAAAAGAATTGGAGATTACAAAGCATTTAGATCAGGGGTCTCAAACTCAATTGCTATGGCGGGCCACATTTCCCTTAAGTTGAGTTCAGGGGGGCCACGCGTAACACACACTACTCTGCTCATACTTTCGTGCTCTACTCTCCGCCGAAAAATCTCCCCGCAGGGTAAAATTCGGCGGCACAGTAGGAGAGAGAGGCTCTCACAGAGACTTGCAGACTCCACTCTCCGCTGTTAAATCTGCCTGTGGGGCCACATTCGGCGGCCATTTCCCTTTTAACTCGGACATTGCCTTTTTAAGAGCTCAGGCAAGATGTCCCACAACTTGCCTGAGCTCCGCTCAGAAAACACTCACAGCACAAGCCTGCGGCCCGGATTCGGACTGCGGGCCACATAACACAAGCCCGCGGGCCGCAGTTGGCCCGCGGGCCGCGAGTTTGAGACCCCTGATTTAGATTAATTCAGAGAGCTTCCATTCAAGATAAATGCACCTATGTCTATTTCTGGTAAATTACTCTGGGTGCAAAGGATACAAAAACAAAAAACCCTATAACATTTGTAACTGGGCTCCTTTCAACACAGAACATGAATTCCCAACATGCTTCAAAGAGCCCAGTTCTGCAGCTCTTCATTGTCTTTTAACTTTTGACTTAATGAAATCAACATTTTGAGTTTATAAGAACTGCTAATTGAAACCCAAAATGATCTTTATTCACCAGAATACTTACAATATAATTCATAAACCGTTTATGAAGCACTCATATAGAAAGTTTACCCTGACCTATAACAAAATGTGACTATGTTTAATTTTATCTGAAAGACCTACCTTACTACAGTATTAATGCATGTATGTAGTGAGACACTTCTGCTGAAATTTTATTACTCTAAGGAAATTGATCTTTTAGAAGAAAAACAATTAGAAATGTTTTGATGTAAGAGTGAAAAGGTATCTGTGGCATACTTTTTTCAGTCTATAATGTATACATCCATATATGGCTGAATTATGTTTACAAGGAACATCTGCTTTAAGTAGCAAGACAAAACCATCCTGAAGAAAATGGTTTTATCTTGTTGCTAAGCCCCAGTATTTAAATCTGCATCTTATCCATGCATACTGAGAAGTTGTAGGTTTCTCTCTCTGTGATAAAGAATATTGATTATTGCTTGTGAATGTCTTATCTTATTTTCTACCAACATCCAAGCTGTTTATTGGAGTTTTTCTGACCGTTTTTGGGCTTTTTTATGACAACAGATTTTTCTTTATGGGAATACACAGAAGTGATTGAGAAGACAATATTACGAGGTCTGAGAACCAAGGCCCTCAAGTCTAGCAATGAGCCACTAAAGAAAAGGGTTGTTTCCTGTCTGATATTTCTCACTGTTTTGGGCAGTACAGGAAATGGAGGGAAGGAACAAAGTAGCTCTACTACCTAGGAATGAGAGGGCGCTCCCTTGCTCATGTGTGTGCAGAATCACCTTTGAACTTCCAAATTTTTCTAGAATCTATGTGTCTATTGAATATCAAGAAAATATGGCACCAATGCAACCCTTTTTATGGCTAAGTACAACTTAGCCATTGAAGTAGTTTATTGAAGTAGATTCCATGGACTTCCATGTCATGTCTAACAGTCCCCTGAACATTAAATGTGCTTCAACAAATCAGGATTTAGTTAGTGCTGCAGTTTGCAGATTTCTCAGAAACACTGTCACTATTATTGGCTCTGGGGAAGCTTTCTAGTTAGCAAGTAATTTCTGAATGTAGAGTTAACATTTACCATCATAGGGAAAGTACACTGATTCTCTGAAAGGCTCTCCAGTGCTTCCCTTTCAGCTGCAATGTTTTAAATCTCTGTGAATTCAGAACTGTGTTGAAGGACTGGTACAGCCCAGACTCTTAAGGTTAAGACTTTAGACACACAATCTTGCCTCCTGGGAAGAAAAGAATGCTGCCCTAAAAGCTTGTTTAAGATTTTCTGCATAAATTCTGCCTTATTAACTGGAATTTTTGGGAAAGATCTCAAAAATGACACCTTGAGCACATCTAGCATTACCATGGATTACCACAAAAAACCCCAGCATATTCTGTATGCATCCAGTGCAGAATTATAAGATGTTCAGCTGCTTTCCTTTTGCACTATACTCCCTCCAAAAAGAAGAAATTGCCTATACTCAAGAACAGAGAAAAACAACTACCCAAGAGAAAAACACAAACAAAAATAGTAACAAGGCATTAGAGACTGCTCAAATGGAGTTCTCACACAGAATAAAATACTTTTTAATTAACTACAAAGTTTACAGACAACGAACTAATGATAACAGGACTGAAAATCTGGAAAAGCATTTAAAAGTTGAGATAAAAACATGTTCCTGAGGACAATACTAGAGTTCGAAAATAGAATTCTTCACAAGTTGGTTAGAAAGAAAACAATTGATATTGTTAGCCAATATACCTTGCCAATAAATAAGTGTGTGCCAGTTAGTGGTGAGACAGCTTACCACTTTTAAAACTCTATGAGATGCAGCAGTTAGATCTGTCATATATACTACGTGCAGAGAATCTGAAGTGGGGATCAATAGCAAACTATTTGTAATCTGGGAATGAAAGGTGCCTGTTTCAATCAACAGTATGTGTTAAATTTGTGTTTTTGTGCATACCAGCGGTACTTAATGTACACTTAATTTTCTTCTTCTAAAATTGCTACAGAAATGCATTAGTACAAGTATCTTCTAGGTCACACTAGTTAAAACTGCTAATTTTCTTTCAATGTCAAATTCTGGAGAGCAATCTAACAGAGGCAAAGGCATTGAGTGTTCAAGATATTGTACTAAGATCTGAAGAGACATATTTGCAGCAATGTCAAAAGAAAAAAAAAGCAAGCGCATTATGTATTCCAAATACTGATGAGAATAGAGATTTACTAACTGTGGGTCTAATCTGGGCCTAATCCTGTCTCAGAAATCTACAAGGAGTCCGAAGGTTATCTGCAAACTGTCTGGTTTTAGAGCCATGAAGGATAATACAGATTACACTTCCTCAACTATTTATAGTGCCTATCTGACCATTTAACTTCACACCCTCCATAAGGATTAAGACAACGACTTCACTTCCAAACTGCCATAAATAGCAGCTAAGAAGTTGATGAATGTTAGGAATCCTGCCACTACACAGGCACCTTGATATTATGGCAATGGGTACAGTAAAAGGTCTACGTAGAGATAGAGTGGGGCAATCAGTGGCTCCGCAGAAGTCCAGTAGGGGAGAAATGGAGTATGTGGCAGCTGAAGAGAATCTGAATGATCGGTATAGCTGTTTCAGACTCAGCCCACTGGAACACCTATCAGTCAGGGAGAGGGCAGACCCATTGAGCAAAAGATTCTTCCTTTCCCACTGTGATTTGGAGCAATGGGGAGCAGGGAGGAGAGAGGGAGGAAGAACAAACTTTAGTGACATTTGTCCAACATCCCCTGCAAAAAGAATGATGGGATCTCATTTCCAGCTTTTGCTCTTCCCCTCCACTGAAATCACAGTCCCTGTGAGTTAAGGACAGGAAAAAAGAGGGATGCACAAGCTTTCAGCCCCCTTCCCAAAAGCTCTCCAGTTCCTGTTCTGATTCAACTACTTCATTCATATACAGAGCCAAAACATTCCTACGATTGGTCAGCTGAATGGAGAACAAGGGACTACTCTGTCTTATTATCTCTAGGTAAGTGATAAACAGAATACTGTGCTTGATGAGATGATTAAAATGATTAATTGGCATAAGCAACATGACCATTAAATTAAAAAAAAACCAAAAACAATTTTTAATAAGACCAGTCTTCAATTTGAAACTGTTTTCCCATATTAAGGCCTAGTGACTCAAACTGAAAAGCACTTGGGAGGATCTTTGAGTGTCTTTTCTCACTCAGAATAATTTTTCTTTGGAAAAATTTTAATCAGATAATTGTTTTATTATCAGTAGTCAAATCACCAACAGTCAGAACAAAAAAAAATGTATTGCAAGTAATTTTAATTAACAATTTTTCATACAATGACACTTTGGATTACAGCCTGAACTTTTTCAAGGTTTTTTAAAAGTTGCTGAAAATCATGACAAACTTCATAATTAACTGCATAAATTTTCAAACATAGTACATAACACAGACTTGCAAAATTTGTCATGGTTCATAGATCCATTCACATTTTAAAATCTTGAGAACTATTTTCCCCTGACAATTTCCCAGCTGGAATGCAGTTTCCAGAAAGAAATTCCCAGTTCCAGGAACTAAAATCTGACATACATTAAAAAAGTTTAAGGAAAAGACCATGAGAATATCAGAATTATGAACTGCAGAATGTGGTAAAACACTTCAAGTAACCTTACCTATTGGCATGCTGTATTTGTGTGAAAGTAGCTTTACTGTGCTCACAAAGACACAGCAGAGCTCAATTCTTATGACTTAAATGTGTCTTCAGAGCTTGTTCAAAATGAATCCAATTTTTAATAACTTTGCTAAAAGATGTGATAGTAAGTAGCAAGCTCTTAAGTTTCAAATGTAAGTTTGAGCAGGTAATTGAAATTAAGCCATAGTAATAATAAAACCATACACTTACAACGCCTTCTATTCCAGGATTTCAAAGTACTTCAAACATTTTGATTAAGCTTCACAATGCCCTTGAGTGAGAAGTATGGGATAGTAATATTTACTATTTTACAGATGAGGAAAAGTGAGAAACAAGGAAGCTAATGCCTTGCCACAAAACCAAACCAAGCCAGAACGAACACCTGACAAAAAAACCATTGCACATGTTCCAGAACAAGAAGAAAAGATTCAGTTTTGGTACTTTTATTAAACTATTATAACAGAACATTTTCAAGAGTTTATGAACCTTATAAAAGTTAGTGAATGTTTTTAAAATGTCTAGTACATAACTCAAAACTTCAAAGTGAATGCTAACATAGCTTTTATTTACCAATGTTTAGGTTTCTGAGATAATTTGGCTATTCTATTTTATAATAAATACTTTCAAATATTAGCTGGACAATGCCAAAATTAATATACACATAAATAAGATGAAATTGATAATGTTCTAGCATACATTTGAAACACCTATTTTTGCAAGTTAATTTTTTCAAATGAATCTTCTAACATGATAAAAATTAATAGGAATATTACTTTATAACAACATTTCTGAACAATCATATGCATCAAAATTTCAACAGTTTTTTACTTTTTTGACACCTCCCAATAACTTTTGTTTAATATTTTCACATGGAAACTCACTTGAATAAGAAATTAAAAATTTAACAAAAACTAAATATTGAGTACTGAGGAATGTATCTTCTGTGGTAGCAACAGTAGAACAAGACCACTTTGTAGTTAAATTAGTAAGCTGTTTCTATTTTTCAATTCTCATTCTCACTATTTGTATTTCTGAATATCACTGATAATTAGAAATATAACTGGCAGTTGTTTACCTTTCTTTATATAGCTCTTGAATTTATTTAAATCAAGATGGTTAATCCATGTGTATAAATTCATGTGACCTTAACATCATTAGACTGACTAAAACGCTCATGAAAATTAGGAATTTGTTCTTTCTTATTTCAGTCATTATGATATCTTGATGTTTCTGTCTCCAATATCCTTCCTTCAGATCCAGAGAGCACAGAAGACTCTTTAAGAAAACAAAGGAAAGTATTAAGTGGAGTCTCAATTTTAAATTCAACATGCGAGTGTGTGTTCATGGTGTATTTAAATATAAAATCTCCTCCGTCTGGATGAGATGAGTGATGGCTTCCTCCATGCACCTCTGTGCACCTCTGAGGATTTTTTGCAATGGAAGATTAGATAAAGCAAGTATTTAGGATGTCTTAGATTTCTGTAGCACAAACCTCTTCTTAATATTTCCATGACCCACTTATTTGAGGTGGTGGATGTTCTCCAAGAAGAATAGGCATCTGCCTCCTAACTGGTGATGTCAGATGAAAGGCAAAAGTCATGTGGTCTTTTGCTTGTTACAGGCAGCCATGGAAGTCAGTTTCTCCTGAAAATGCTACACTAGGAGGCTTTGTTCCATCCTCTGCAAATCTAGTTTTCTATAACTTTACTGTTATAATCACTGAAAGGTTGCTGAAATCTTTAACAGAACATACAAATTTTTCTCTGCCACTTCAACAAAGGGATTTTCTTTTTGTTCCATAGTCTCTACTACTTTAAAAGTTTTAAAGGTGTTAAACTGTGTCGACAAAAAGTTTTAAGTGTTTTAAATCATATTAGCCAATGCAATTTAGGTAGCAACTTTTAAAAAGCACTTTTCCTAATCTGGACTAGGCTGTAGTCCTATCCAAATAAAATAATTAATGTCCTCTTCAATCTGAGTTATTGAATCTAGTTTTTTCCATGCTGAGAATGATTTTTTTTTTAGAACATAGATTAAGTGAAATGAAGATTAGTCATTAAAGCCTGAAACTCACTCACTCACTGTAGATGTACTTGTGACTAAAAATGCTGGTTTTTGTAACCTCTGTAATACAAAGAGCACATTCCTAAGGTTTCAAAAGGAGTGTCTATCAACCAGGGGTAAAGCCCTATGACTGAATGGATTCTATGACTAGGAGGGAAATATAAGAACATAAGAATGGCCATTCTGGGTCAAACCAATGGTCCATCTAGCCCAATATCCTGTCTTCCGGCAGCGGCCAATGCCAGATGCATCAAAAGGAATGAACAGGGTGATTACAAAACGATCCATCCCTATCATCCAGTCCCAGCATCTGGCAGTCAGAGGCTTATTAATACTATAATTCCTTTTAGAAATCTTGTGATGGTGAGATAACTGACAGGGGGAAGCCTTTACTGGCAGAGAATATGTTGCAATCTCACCTTGATGGAAGACAAGGAAAAATTGAGATACTTTAAATACAATAAATACTCCAAATAAATTACATGGATGCTGAAAGAGATGTACTGTTTTCCTCTGTCCATCGAGGAAAATTTTCTACTTCCAAATATAATATTTCACAGTAAATAAATTTCTAAATAGCAGCAGAATCTCCTGTACTTCCACAGCATGTGAGGTCAGATGTACTCATTTTTTTGTGAACCAAAACACAAGGTGAAGCAACTCTGGATTAGGATGCAGGATGTGGCAGAATTCTTGAAAGAGAAAATCAGTTAATACCATTTAAAGAAATGGAGACTCCTTTGAGAGCTACATCTTTGCACCAGTATTGTCCAGCCCATACTGCAGCAGCCAGTACAACTCGGGCTATGTTTTGTTGCATCCTTCTGATTACTAATTGGATGAATGAAGTCAGTGGGAAGATGTAAAGAATTCCTTCGTTCCAATCCAATAGAAATGCATCTGTAATCAAGTTTCCATCCACCCTTGCACTGAAGCCAAACCAAAGATATTTCTCTTTCCATCAAGCAGTAATACAGTCTATGGACAAATTATCCTTTTTTTTTTTTAACACAGATCCACCATTGTCTTTTCGGTGACTACTTGTGTTGTCCTTGAATCCTGAATCGGCTAGCAAATTTTATTTGCAAATACTTTAAGAGCCAGGCACCAGTCTCACATGGCCACCAGCTGCTGACAGTTGTTGAATATGAATTTTCTTTTTTGTTGATGTAACATATAGCTACCATATTGCTCTCAGGACTTGAATAATATAGCTTTTGCTATATAGCAACTGCAGGAAATAGATCTGTATTAGTGCCCACATATAATTGAGTTTCAGAACTTTCATATTGAGCTTCATAATCCATAAAGGAATAAAGTATGTGGTATATCAACCTCTTGTAGGTGAGTGCCCCAGTCCGGAGATCAGATGTGTCTGTGATGATCACAACAGTTGAGAATGAAAATTGAACTGAACTTCTGCAATACTTTGTCTGGGAATTCTCACTAGCGGATAGCTCTAAAGACTTTTGGAGACATACGCTGCAAAGCTCCGATGTAGTTCATGTTTGGAATGAATTTTGCTGCCAACTAGTGCTGTACCTCCCTCGTTCAGATAAGCATAAGGTGGCAAGTGGAATTGCCCAGGAGACCCAAGCCTCAGGTGCACTATCACTGCTCTGGTAGGGTTGCTTAACAAATTTCCCAGAAACTCTCTGCTACAAGATGTGCCTTGGCCTAACACAAATTCAGGATAGCCCCTGTGAAGGAGATTTGTTGGGCTTATACAAGCACAGATGTGCCCCAATTTATCAAGAGACCTAGAAATTGAAACTGTATGCCTTTTATGTTGGACTTCTACATTCAGGAACACCTTGATGCTTGAGATGGATGGCAACCATTGCTATGCACTTACTAAATACTGTTGGTTTGGTAGAAAGGCCGAAGGGCAGCATCTAGATAATGGTTGACCCCACACACAAAAAGAGAGGTATTTTCTGAGAGTCAGTCTGAAATCCTTTAAAATTAAGTAGAAATCCCTTAAAATTGAGAGCCCTGCTCCAGTCTTGAGAGCATAGGATGGGAATGTACTAAAGCCTTCCTGCTGCTGTCAACACGCTGGACTTTAATTTTCTGAGTAAGCTGATTAGTTTCCAGGGGTCCATGATAAGACAAATGCTACAGTCTCTTTTTCTGGAGAAGTCTGAAAACAATAGAGAAAAGGTACACTCTGTGCCGCAAAGACACCAAATGCCAAATGAGCTATTTGATAGTTTACTTAAGAGGAAAACCTAATCTACAACGTGGACAATCAAGATTCACTCTCTAATTACATACTGAAGAAGTGAGGCAATTTTTCCAGAGACATGTAAATAAAAGAGGAACTTTTCAGTAAAGTTTATGAAATATTTAAAGTTTAGTTTTACTGTCTTACCAAAAACTTACCTTTATAAAGGCTAATTCCAGTTTGTTTTAAAGTCATTTCTTAATGTCTGTCAACCTTTGAACTGGTAATTTTATATATATATATACACACACACACATATATACGTTTTATTGACTTATTTTAGTTCCAGCTAATTGACCATGACTTCTCACAAAGATTTGGAGAAAATGAGCCAAAAACAGCTTGAAGACAGGACTAATTAGCTAAACAAAAGTAGGATGGTAGTTTTGAACCTACCATGTGTTATCCAATTCTTTAAAAGAAATACAATAAAACTACATGTTTATCTTCCAGAAGAAAACATGCATGCAATGAGGATTAAGTGTTGATGAGGAAGTGAAAAATGGAAAAATGTTTCAAATCTAAGGATAGTAAATGAAATAAACTCCCTCTTCTTTAATTCAGATCATAATATCCTTATCCATTGTACATTCAGAACTCCAAATAAAGGCAGTGGGCCAAGTTCACTTTTGATTTACCCAGACTTCTGCCAGGATAAACAAGTCTGCAAGGCCATCACACATGAAGTAGCAAGTTAAAGCTGCAATCTCACCTCTGTCAGGTGACCACAGACAGTCAATACAACCCACAAAGTGGCATCTTTGCTGAGGGGAAACGTGGCCAGTGCAGACAAGAAATACATTGACAAGGCTACTGTGAATTCATGATAGGATTCAAATCTGCCCTGTCTTGGCAACGGCAAGAGTGTATTCCACTGGGCATTTTGCATGTGGAAAAGCTGCAGGTTTAGAGTAGCCTGGAGCGAGGCAATTTTATGACAAATATTTCTGACTATATTTTTTCTAGTTCACATTGACAGTAAATGCATATTAAAGTTTTTGTTTTCCATGCTCATTTTTTAAAAATACAGCAAAACAGAATAACTGTAACTTACTTAGAAATAGGACATGTGCTTTTAGGTTTGTTAAATCAGTTGTACATTTACCAGTGTGCTTTTGATGTTGCCTGTGACTTTTAACTGTATAGGGTAAAACAATTTTGTAAGAAAAAAAGGAGAATACCATGTATGAAAGTTGTAAACTGGTTACACTCCTTAATGTATTTCTCCAGGAGGCTATAACTGTATGCGTACATTCTCTGAAATATATGGAAATTGCTAGAGAACAGAAATGTGTTTTTAAATGCAACTGCATAATCTCATCTGAGTCTATTTTTAAATATAACATCTATCAGAACAAAAAATAATTTCATTAGCTGACTCTTACTTTTAACATCCTTAATCTCTTAAAAGTGAATCCAAGATTCCAAATAGTTAACACAATGTTTTTTGTAACTATTATACCTAAACAAATATTCTGTTATTGATTCAGATCACATATCAATTTTCTTTATCTTACTGCTACACATTCACTTTAAGAGTGAGTATATGAAGTAACTGAAATTATTTTAGAATATTTAATATATGGCTATATATAAACAAAATCTCAGCATTATGAAATGTTAATATATTATTCTACCTACCTTAATTGAGTTAGGGTAATGGCTAATATATTTCACTGCAACCCAACCTCTGGAATGTGGATCACCTAGGAATTCTACATGATTGCTTTCAACATATCCATCCAAGTCATATGTCACATACTGTCCATTAAGAGGATCAGGACAAAGAATGCCAGGCCATCTTTAAATATAAAATTTTTGAGACACTTAGAAATGTATATTTTAAAATGACAAGCAATATCCTCAGTTACCACCAAATATTTAAGTTTCTTTCTCTGAGTATCTCTAATATCCTAAAGTGCCTAGCATATTTTAGTGTTATATAAATAACATAAATATAATAGTAATAACAGTTTGGCACAAAGGTCAAATTAAGCCATACATGCCAGTATCTAGTGACCCTAAACTGGTACAATTAACAGGCTTTAGCTCTTCATTTCATTTGGATTCCTAGTTGTCCTTCTAGTTCTCTTCTGGTGGTTGTGGATAAGAGATCACCTTCTGGTCTTGTTTGCTTGAAACCATTCTTGCCAACTTCTCAAACATAATTATAAAATATATATAACAGGAATGTGAAAAGGGCAAATAAGAAGGGAGAAGATTACTCACCTGCTGCAGTAACTAAGGTTCTTCAAGATGTTTCTCTGTGGGTGCTCCACTTCAGGTGTTGGTGTGTCTCAGTGCCTTCAATCAGAGATTTTTCACAGTAGTGCCTGTCTAGGTCGCGCATACACAGTGACTGTCTCATAGTGCTGTTGGTGCCTCAACCACTGCGTGCGTGACCCAACTCCCTCAGTTCCTTCTCTACCATGGAATTCTAGCTACAAACTATGAAGTAGAGGGGAGAAAGGGGGGAAGTGGAACACCCACAGGGGGACACATCTTGAAGAACCTCAGGTACTGCACAGGGTGAGTAACCTTCACTTCTTCAAGTGCCATCCCTGTGGACGCTTCATGTCAGGTGACTAGAGTAGTGCCCTGTTGTGGTCAGAAGGGACTTCAGAGTGATTCAATTAACTGATGTTAAAACTGTAGAGCTGAGCACTGTATCAGTGCCTGAAGTCTGTGTAATTGCATATCTTATGAATATACATTCAGAAGCCCAGGTCACAGCTACACAAATGTCTTTAAATGGTATATTGTTCAGGAAGGTGACGGAAGTCATCATCACCCTAGTGGAGTGAGTTCTAATCCCCCGAACAGTTTTTATTTTGCTATTCTCATAGCATAGGTGGATGCAGCTAGAGATCCAACAGGGGATTTGGAGTGAATATTGTGGATCCCTTGGATCATTCTGTGATAGAGATGAATAGTCATGGGGATTTACGGAATGGTTTGATTCTCTCCAGATAGAATGCCATTGCTCTTCAGACATATAATGTGTGCCACCTGGCCTCCTGTTCATTCCCATGTGGTTTGGGGTAGAACATGGAAAGATGGATTGTTTGGTTTATATGAAAGGAGAACATTACTTTTGGTAGAAATTTAGGGTGAGGTCTCAATGTGATTTTATCCCTAAAGAATATGGTGTATGGTGAGTGCATCAGGAAGGCTCCTATTTCATAGACTCATAGACTCATAGGTCAGAAGGGACCAATATGAT
>ML675603.1:65360870-65412109 GCA_007922155.1 Mesoclemmys tuberculata | reverse complement strand
CTGTTAGCAGTCCTGTTTGCTGGCTCCTGTGCTGCTGCAGCTGTCTGCCCTTTTAGCAAAGGTGATCATGATTAAGAACACTACTTTCATTGACAGTTATAAGAGTGAGCATGTAGCCAAAAGCTTGAATGGGGGTCTTGTGAGAGGTTTTAATACCAAGTTTAAATCCCAAGTTGATGTGGGGTCATGGACTTCCAGGTATGTGTTCTGTAACCCAATAAAGAAATGTTTGGTAATGGAATGCGTTTTGACACCCCTTGGATGTTGTGATAAAACCTGTTGATGGCTGCAAGGTATACCCTACTGGAGCTCATGGAACGTCCCAAAGTTTTCAGTTCTAATATGTAGTCCAGAAATAGCGGGAGGGGTGGTTACTCACCCTAAGTGCATTAGTGTGTTTTGATTGGTAGAACCTCTTCCATCTATGAGTATAGGTTTTACATGTGGATGGTGTCCTGCTGTCGAGCAATGCCTGTTTAACCTGTTCTGAACAGTTCAGTTCCTATTGGTGAAACCACATAGGAACCAAGCTTTCAGATGACACCTGTCCAGATTGGGATGGAGAGTCCTTCCCTTGTTTTGTGACAAAGGAGCTGCTGTGGGGTGTGGATCGACATTCTCATCAGGTAGGAGTATCATGACCGTCTGGGCCATGCTGGGCAATCAGTATTACAGAGACCGTCATGGCATATCTTGTATGCTATTCATTGAGGAGGAAGGCATCCTATAGGGATTGGGGTCCTAACTCCATTCTGGAACAAAAATGTGGGCATTTTCAGTTCCTTGCTGTTGCAAATAGGTCTGCTGATGGAGTTTCCCATTGCTGGAATACAGACTGTAGCACTGTTATTTAAATTCCCATTCATGCTCTTGGAGGAATTTTCTGCTCAATATGTCGGCCATTGTGTTCAGACAGCCAAGCAGGTATGAGGCTGACATGTTTATGTTGTGCCCTACACACCAGTTCCACAGTCTTATGGCTTCTGTACATAGTGAGTGGGATTGTCGATCATCATTTGCACTGTCCTGTTTACTATCTGCAGAAGAAAGCGTAAGCATGCATTGTGAACTGCCCATAACTTGAGTAGATTGACGTCCAGACAAGCTTCTGTAGGAGACCACTGTCCTACAGAATGGATGGTGTGGTGTTGCATGTAGGCACCCCACCCAATTAGTGAAGCATCTGTTGTGATTATTGATGATGGTTGTTCCCAGTGGATTGGTATTCTGTTGCAGATGTTTTCTGGTTTCGTCCCCCAGCTTAGAGAGTATTTGACTTTGGGGGTAATATCAGGCATCTGTTGAGGCTGTCTTTTTCGGTATGTAGACTGAACGCAGCCATCCTTGTAGGCAGCACAGATGTAGTTGTGTGTGTTGAACTATGAACGTAGTGGCCACTGTATGTCCCAACAGCCAAAGGCAGGTATGTGTTACAATAAACAGGTTGGTGTAACTACTGATACGAGATTTGTTAGTGTGTGGAATCTGTGTATTGGTAATGATGCTTTGGCCTCCGTGGAATTGAGAGGTCCCCCTATGAACTCCAGTTGTCGTATCAGTGTTAGTGTTGATTTCTGCTAGTTTATTTGCAACCCTAGACTTTGAAAAAGATTGATGGTCCTCTGGGTATTGTGTAATGCCTCTAATCATGTAGGGCTTCTCAATAGGCAGTCATCGAGATATGGTAATATTATTATCTCCTGCCTGCATAAGTGTGCTGCCACGACTGCAAGGGTCTTGGAGAAAACCTGTGGTGCAGTAGAGAGGTCAAACAGTAGTACCCTATATTGATAGTGTTCTGTTCCCAATGTGAAATGAAGGAATCATCAGTGTGCTGGATTAATTGTTACATGGAAATATGCATCTTCCAGGTCGAGGGCTGAGAACCAATCTCCCTATTTGGGCACTGGGATTATTGTGGCTAACATGACCATCTTGAACTTTTGGACTCGAACAAATCTGTTGGGCTTTCTGAGATCCACAGTTGACCTCCTACTTCTCCTTTTTTTCCTGTGCTAAGATATAGTGGGAATAGAACTCCTTCCCCCTATACTGTGGTGAGACATGTTCCACCGCACCTAACTGTAGGAGATGGTATATGTAGGGCTCGGAAGAATTTGTCACGCGGAATAAGTACAGTTGGCAAGGTTAGGCCCTAAACATCCAGTTTAAGCTGTGAGCAAGACTAGGCCCATAACTGCTTGGGCAGCCCCCTGCATTAAGAAGTTAGACTGACCTTTGGCTGGTAACCTTTGTCTGGTAACCTTTGTAAAATACGTTGGCTGGGCGGAAGTTGTCTGAGATAAGCAGTGGGCGACTAGCCACAAGTCGGCAAAACATCTAACCACAGGATATTGGCAAAGGGCAGCTTCTCTCTATTTTCCAGCCTGTAATTATTAACCAATAGACTAATGGAAAACAAGTTTAAGACCAATCTCTAGTCGAGGTTGAGAGCTACGTATTGTGTTGCTAGGAGAAACATTCTGTTAAGGCAGAGGGCGACAGGGGTATAACAAGCAGCCTCAGGAACCGCTCGGCGAGACTCTCCGTGGATCCGTCAAGGCCTTACCAGATGCCCCGGGCAGGTTGGTTCCCTGGTTGCGACTCACCTAGAGAGTGGTTGATGGGTCTCCCCACTCTATTGCTTTTGGTAGGTGCTTCCTTCCTATGCTTTGGGACAGCTGTAGAGGGTGGTTGCTAGGGCTACAGCTTTTGGAGCTATGCCCAGCTTTTGTTCAATGCAATAAAATATTTCTGCTTAACCACTTCCCATTGTCGGTCTGCCTCCTTCCACCACCGTGATAAGAAAGCAAATAAATTAAGAACCCTCCGCCCCAGCGGAGTACAGTATACCTCTTGTTGCAGGAGGTGCTTGTGAGAGGGTTCCCTGAAGAGGGATGGGGAAAGAGGTTGGATGGGTGGTTTGGATATAAAAGGGATGGAGTAGCCAGTTCGAATGATCTCTAGTGTACATCTGTCTGTAGTGATTGATATCCAGGTGTTGTAAAAAGGGGGTAATCAGTATCCAAAGATTCGTGGACTGATGGTCACTGGCGCTGAAATGGTGGGGAGGTGTCTCAGACCCTCAACCAAGACTTCAAAATGACTGTTTCACCTGTGATGGTTGCGAGGATATCTGGGTCTGAGTTGGTCTCTGTCTTGGAGGTCTCTGCCTTTGTTTGTATGCATCAAATGGTCTTTGTTGCTGGCAAGGAAATGAGGATTCCCTGCATTTGTATGGCTGGTATTTTTTATACTTGGGAGCAGGTGTGTATATCCTAAGGGTTCTCAGAGTTGCTCTGGAGTTTTTCATGGAGTGAAGTACCTTGTCAGTTTTCTTGGAAAATAGTTTTTCCCTGTTGAATGGTAAATCTCTATCTTTACTTGTGGGTCTCTTGGGGTGCCCAATTATGCAGCCAGGATGCTTTGCGCATGACTACAGCTGTTGTTGTTGTTCGTGCTGCTGTGTCCGCGATGTCGAGGGATGCTTGTAGCTACGATCAAGCTACCGACTGTTCCTCAGTTATAATCGACTTGAATTGTTGCTGTTTTATTTCTGATAGGTCATTAGCAAAGCTGCTTAGTTTGCTGTAATTATCATACATTTGCCAGAAGTTTATTGTAGTTAGCTATCCTAAACTGTAAGGTTGCAGACGAATAAAGTCTCTTGCATTCTTGCAACAAGTATCTTGCATTCTTTATCATGCAGCGTAGATTTTTACTAAGTGTTTGCTCCTTTAGTTTGCGGTGTCGACCACCAAGGAGTTTGAAAGAGGGTGTGTAAATAAAAATTCCATGCCCTTACTTACTAGGGACATAGTATATTCAATATGCCCTTTTGCAAATTGGCAGAGCAGTGGCCGGTGTCTGCCACATGACCTTTGCATTTCTATTAATACATTGCTTATTGGCAGTGCAATCTTTGTGGTGGACAATGTCTGTAATATTTGGAGGAACTTATGTTGGTTCTCTGAGACTTCTTCCTAGAGTATCTCTTGGCTTTGTGCCACCCTTTTAAAACAGTCTTGGAATTGCCCAAAGTCATCCACCATGGTAGTAGGTGGTGGCCTTATGGCCTTGTCAGGTGATGAACAATTGTGCAGTGGCATCATGTCTTGCTGTGTCCCTTTGTTTGTTTTCTCTATTGGGTCTTCCTGTGCTGTAGATGCTTCAGGCCTAGGTGACAGAGGTGATGATCTTAATTCACCATGGGGTGGCGTTACAGGGCAGCTATGTTGGGCTTTATACACAGGTCCCATGGAAGCCACTGCATAGAGAAAGGCATTTGTGGGTACATCCATGGTTGTTTGAACCATTCTTTCATCATTCTGCCAACTTGGAACCTTAACTGTGTCATAGATGTTGACTCGCAGCTGATGGGGGAGGAGTGGTGTGGTGAAAAGGCACCTTCCTGCAGTCAGTCTTCCTCATCGCTTGCAAATGGTGGAGTAATGGGAAACTGTGGAAGCTCCAGTGCTGTATGTCCTGGCAAAATGTCAGTACTGAATAGTGGTGAGTGTGGTGCGAAGAGTACAGTGCCATCCTCCGCACTGAACCGATGTTGTTGCTTCCGTATTGTCAGTGACGGTGTGGTTGTCTCAGTTGGCATGGTGGGTGGTGTCATGGTTTTTTGCCCAGTTTTTCTCGGTACTGTCTCAGTCAGTGCCGATGATGGGGGCACAGGTGCTGTGGAGGGTCTCAGTGCCATTTTCACCGGTGCTGTGGAGGCAGTTGGACTTGCATCTTGGTTTCATTGTTTTCTGCTGGGACTTAGCTGAGGTTCCGGTACAGATGGTGCCAGAAGTTCCCAGAGCATTGAAAGTGTACAACTGTGAGACTGTCGGGACAAAGAGCAGTGAACTGGCCAGAGATCACTTCTTTTTAAGCACATCTCTAACTGGTGGGGTCAGAGCTCTTTTCCTCGATTTTATGGAGGACCGAGCCTTGTCTTTATCCTGTTTTTCACTGGACTTTCCTGGGGCTTTTTGTGCTGGTTCAGAGATAGGTTTGAGGGATTTTTCCATCAATACGTGCTTGAGGCAGAAGTCTCTATCTCACCTAGCTCTTGCCTTTAAGTTGGTGCAGTGTATGCACTTTTGTGCAACATGTCCTTTCCCGAGGCATCTGATACACAAATAGTGACCATCTGACATGGGGATCACATCTCAACAGGATCCACATCTTTTAAAACCTGGGGAACCAGGCATTATTGAATAGTTTCTCCTTTGCAGAAGGGAAACTATCTAGAAAAAAACAAAGACAAATATATATATTTTAAACTAACTAAGACTTATTAAGCTACTCTAAAACTAACTTATTCTGACTAAACCACTGTTGGTAAACTCTCTCTATAACTAATAAAAGTGTTTTTCTGATTGTGTCAGCAACAGTGCTGCAGAGTTCTGTCTTAGGCTGGGGACTGTTGAGAAAGAACTTAGGTGGTTGGGTTGCACGCAGAGTGGTTGAGGCACCAATGGCAATGTGAGACAGGGTACTGTACATGCACGACCTGGACAGGCACTGCTGCAATAAGTCTCTGATTGATGGCACTGGGACGCACTGACACCTGAAGTGGAGCACCCACAGGGACAGCAATCGAAGAAGGGAGATTTACTATCTGCCTACAATGTCAAATTTCCAACTACGATTATCCTGATGGACATCTGAATTTATTGGATTCCCCTCTCCACAATGCTATGGTTTTGAAAAAACCTCTCATTAGCACTGAAAATCTATAGGCTACGTTACACTGATACATTACACACATGGAAGCCTCACTTTCTTTCATTCAGGTAGAAATTAATTGATATTTGTTCAGTCTGAAAAAAAGAAAATGGTGGTAAGCTACTTGTAATAAGAGACTGAGATACACCCATCATAATAAAAAGCATAGGAAATATGTTTGTGAAAGAAAAAATGAACATTATTTTTTTATTCATCCATGATAACCTCTACATGTATATACAATTAGAAAAAAAATGTTAAAAAGCAAGTAATAAAACAACGAAACTGACAAAGGGAAAGAACTCTTTCCTTTATCCACATTGCAATGGATTGCATAGATCCAACCCTGGTGTTGGCAGGAAGAGTGTTAACCTTCCACTTCAGGAAGGATCATAGTTCCTTGCAACAGTGCATACAGACTCAGGAGAAAAGATGTGACTTAGGATCATGTGGCTATCAGGACTATATAAAGAAGTGCTCTAGGCCAGTGGTTCTCAACCAAGGGTAATGTACCCCTGGGGATATGCAGAGGTCTTCCAGGGGGTACATCAACTCAACTAGATATCTGTCTAGTTTACAACAGGCTACATATAAAGCACCAGAGAAGTTAGTACAAACTCAAATTTCATACAATGATTTGTTTATACTGCTCTATATACAATAGACTGAAATGTAAGTATAATACTTAGATTTTATAATTATATGGTAAAGATGAGAAAGTAAGCAATTTTTCAGTAATAGCATGCTGTGACATTTTTGTGTCTGATTTTGTAAGCAAGTAGTTTTTAAGTGAAACTTGGGAGTACACAAGACAAATCAGACTCCTGGAAGGGATACAGTAGTCTGGGAAAGTTGAGACCCACTGCTTTAAGCGCAGACTGAGAAAGACCAGGGAATGAGAAATGTATACTATGGGCTATCTAGAAAAACAGCAGAAGGACACCTGCCAGCTGTACAGCATCAGCCAAGGTCTGGAATGGTCTCAGCAGAAACACCTGTGAACAAGAGGAATATGGTGTGAGACATGGAAAGTCCTAATGTTGACACCAAGGTCACTGTGAAGCCATGGGAAAGGGCCAGTTGAATTAGGAGCCCGATACAATGGTGAAAGGTTAAACAGATTTTTGATAACTCATAACCAGACCCCAGAAGAGGAGGTTACTCACCCTGTACAGTAACTGAGGTTCTTCAAGATGTGTGTCCCCATGTCTGCTTCACTGTAGGCGCAGCAGCACCTTTGCACCTGGAGTCACAGTTCTTCAATAGTGGTGCCCATCAAATTACACATGCGCACCTCCTCTGCCTCATACATTGTGCAGGAAGTATAAATAGAGGTGTGTGGTCCGATGCCCCTTGGTTCTTTCTCTGCCACAGAGCCATAAGTTAAGCTCTGAAGCAGATGGGAGGAAGGTGGGTAGTGTAGCACCCAGGGGGACACAAACAGCCTCAGTTACTGCACAGAGTGAGTAACATTCTCTTCTTCAAGTCTCCATGGGTGCTCCACTATACGTCACTACAAAGCAGTGTCCCTTGTTGGATGGTTGAGGCTTCAGAGTGGCTTGTAAAGTCAAGGACAAAATGCTGCATAATGCTGAGCAAAGGTATCTGAGGACACCTATGTGGCCACCATACATGTCACCAATAGGAACATTGTTCAAAAAAGTGATGGAGGTTGATACTGCACATGTGGAATGTGTTCTGAGATAAGAACCTGTGTATTATGAAGTCCATATGATATGCGAATGCATTGTGAGATCCATTTGGAAAGACACTGCTTTGATACAGCGTCGTCTTTGGACCTCTTGGTAGTGGAGACAATGAGACATGGTGACTTTCTGAATGGTCGTGTCCTGTCAAGGTAGAACGATAATGCACGTCTTACATCCAGAGTATGGAAAGCTGTGTCCCATGAATTACTATGTGGTTTAGGAAAAAAGGTGGTGAGGTGTATGGGTTGGTTTAAATGAAAAGAACTTATAACCTTGGGTAAGAATTTGGGATGTGGATGAAGAGTGAAAGACGTCCCTGTGAAAGATGGTATCTGGTGGATCAGCTATGAGGACTGAGATTTCCCCCACCCTTTGAGCTGAGGTAATGGCAATGAGAAAGGAGGTTTTCATCATCAGATGTAGAATTGAGCATGTTGCCATTGGTTCAAAAAGGGGTTTCATTAATGATCGTAGGACTAGAGTAGGGCCCCAGGTAGAAGCAGGAGCTCATATAGGTGGGTAGATGTTCGTATATGTGGGTAGATGCCTTTTAGGATGCATTTAATGATCAAATAGGTGAATATGGAGCATCCATCAATATGATAGTGGAAGGCGGTGATGGCTGCCAAGTGCACTTTAATGGAATTGTTAGATAATCCGCTCTGTTTGGGTTGGATAAGAGAGTCTAGGATGAGTGATAATGGGGCATTAATTGCCTGTATATGTTTTGGGCACACCAACATTAGAATCTGTTTCATCTGCTATATAGTAAGACGAATATTATTTGATCAGAACAGTCTATCTCCAGACCCCGAAACCAAGAAGAAACCATGACTTCAAGTGAAGTATCTGTGGACTGGGGTGACAGGCACACCCATTGTCCTGTGAGAGGAGCCACAATTCAGAGAAAGGTTGATGGGTCAGCATAGAGACATCCATAAAAGGTAGATGTACCACACTTTTGGGGGCCAAATTGGGGCTATTAATATGACATGAGATTGATCCTCTTGTATTTTGCGTAAGATTTGCAACAGTAGGGAAAAGCGGGAGAATGCATACAGCAATGTTCCACTCCAAGTCATGAGGAATGCATCCCCCAATGATCTTCATCCCAGGCCTGCTCTGGAGCAAAACTGGGGGCAGCAAGAATTCAGTGGGGTGGCGAATAGGCCGATGGTGGCATGGTCCCATTGGCGGAATATGGGACGTAATGCTCTCATGTCCCATTCCCATTCATGTTCTTGGGAAAATTTTCTGCTCAGCATGTCCGCCATGGTGTTGTGCTGTCCAGGAAGGTTGCAGCCAAAATGGATATATTGTTGTGGATACAAAATTCCATAACTTGATTGCTTCTGAATATAAGAGAATAAGCATTCGCTGCTCCGTGTCTGTTGATATAATAAATGCAGGCGAGATTGTCTGTCATCACCCTTACTGTTTGGTGTTTGAGAAGTGGTAGGAAATGTCGGCAAGCATTGTGAACCACTCTTGGCTCTAAAAGGTTGCTATGTAGAGTGCATTCGGTGAGTGTCCATCTGCCTTATATCTTGTGTTCCAGTAGATACATTCACCAGCTGATAAGGGAGGCATCAGTTGTTAGAACTATGGTTGGTGAGGGTTGAAAGAAGGGAACTCCTGTGCAAATGTTGTTGGGCTGCATCCACCAGAGCAGCAAGTCCTTGACTTGTCTTGGCATGGACAATGCTTCCTGGATGTCATGTTTGTGAGGGAGGTACACCCTGCGTAGCCAGCACTGGAGACAGCACATATGTAGTTTCATATGTCTTATCATGAAAGTGACTGCTGCCAGATGTCCCAGGAGCTGAAGACATGTGTGCTGATATCAGTGGGCACGTGAGAATGTTCAAATTTTAGGTCTGTTATAGCTGCGAATCTGAGAGGTGGTAGTAAGGCTCTTGTACGAATCAAGTTGAGCACCAATGAATTTCAGTGTTTGAACTGGCTTTAGGGTAGATTTTTCTAGGTTGACAAGAAGGCCCAAGTTGTTGAAAGTGTTCATGGTCGTGTCGAGCACTTAAGAGTGCTTCAGTCTGGGATGGAGCTTTGTGAAGGTAATCATCTAAGTACTGGGAGAAAGATGGTGATTCCTGTCTTTCTTAAGTGGGCTGCTACCAGTGTGAGTACCTTGGAGAAGATTCATGGCGCTATGGTAAGGCTGAAAGGTAGAACCTTGTACTAGAAGTGGTCATTGCCCATGTTGAATCATAGGAAGCATCTGTGAGCAGGATGTATGGTGATGTGAAAGTAGGCATCCTATAGATCAACAAGAACCAGCCCCCTGTTCCAGTACTGATATGATCGTGGTTAAGGTGACCATCTTAAAGTACTGCAGTTTGGCAAACCTGTTTAGGTTGCGAAGGTCTAGGATGGGGTGTCTCCCAGAAGATTTCTTCTGAACTGAGTAGTGTGAGTAGAATCCTTGCCCCCTGTGTTGTGCAGGGTCTGTGGCTCCCCGTTGTAGAAGATGGTTTAATTCCTGCCTGAGAATTGTCTTGTGAGAGGGGACCCTGAAGGGGATGGAGGGATTGGATGGTATAGTTATCAAAGGGATAGAATATCCTTCCTTGATTATTTCCAGGATGCATCTGTCCAAAGTGATAAGCTTCCAAGATGCAGGAATGAAGCCAATCTGTTGCCAAACTGATGCTCTCTTTGTGGTGTTGCAAACGGTGCAAACAGGTGGAACAGAGGGAGTGTTCTTGGGCCCTCAATCACACCTTCAAAAATGTTGCTTATTAGAAGGTGCACAAAACATAACCCCTTGTGCAGCAGGGTATCCACAGTTGTTGTGGTTGTTAGGAGGGTGTTGATGTCAGCGTTGGTTGTCAAATTGTCTTTGTGGGTAGTATGGTTAAGGCCTGGCTCTCAGAGGAAACTGGTATTTCCATGACCTTCTCTTTGGTTGTGGGGTATATATGCCCAAAGATCTTAATGTGGCTCTGGAGTCCTTCAGAGAATGTAATGGGTTATCCATCTGCGCCAAAAAGAGTTTTTGCCCTTCAAACAGTAGATCTTCAACCGTTGTTTGTACTTCTTTTGGGAATCCTGAGAGGTGTGACCAGGATTCACATCTCTAAACTACAGCAGTAGCAATGGTTCTAGCTGCGATATTGGCTGAATCCAGGAAGGTTTATAGCACTGTGTGGACTATGAGATGGCCTTCTGCTATCAAAGACAGAAATTGTTCTTTTTTGGCCTGTGGGAGGTCCTGGCATAACTCCTCCAGTTTAGAGTAGTTCTTGTAGTTGTATTTGGCCATCAGGGCCTTGTAGTTAGAGATCCTAAACTGGAGTGTTGCAGAAGAGTAGGACTTTCTTCCAAATAAGTCACTTCCAGTCTCAATCAGAATGAGACGATAGGAGTTGGTAGGGATGGTTCTCCTCATGCACAGCATTCATCACCCAGGAGCTTGGAGTAGGACGGAAAAACAAAAACGCCTCATTTTTTGCTGGCATATATTTTCCATCTGCACATTTGCATGTATGCGGGATAGAGGCTGGAGTCTACCATAAGAGGTTGGCTGGTTTGAGGAGAGCTCCATTTATGGGTAGCACAATTTTTTATGTAGTGGAGGTGTAAAGAATGTCAATGAGTTCGTGTTGTTGTTCTTTAGCTTCTTCTAGTTGTATATGTAGGTTGTCGGCAACCCTGCAGAACAGCTCCTGGAAGTGTTTAAAGTCATAGGCCGCCAGGTGAAGTGGTGGCATGATGGCCTCATCCAGAGAGGATGATGAAAAGTGTAGTGTGGGTGATACTTCCTGATCTTACTCACCATCTTGTTCTTCCTCCTCTTCCTCCAGCTGTTTTTCCTCCTGTTGTGTTTATGGAAGTTGTATCTGTGGAGGTCTGGAGAGGAATGAGGATGGAATGGACAGCGGACACTGTATCTGCTGTGGAGGGGGATTGCCAAACTGAGCTCTATACATAGCTCATGAGTCCCAAAAGGGCCACTTTGGTGGGAGGGGAATGTAAAGCTGCATCCAAGGAGGACCCTGCCAAGATTGGGTTCCCTGAGATGTTGAAGGGCAGGCAGGCGAGACAGGTGCTAACTGACCTGGTGCGATGGACTCAGCATATTCCTCCTCTACATCACTAGGAAACAGAGGAGCAGTCTCTGCAGGAAAGAATGAAGCGTGGCTGGATTCGGGAGATGGTGAGACTTGTGGTAAGGCTCATCTCAAAAGTGGAGATTCTGAGGTATCAGATACTCTTAAGTCCGAGATGTATCTGAATTCTTGCAGCATTTATGGAATCCACAGTACAGAGGTATATGCTGTACTATGGCCAGCAGGTGGCGCCTAGGGTTTCTTTGGAGCTGCTGGTGCAGTTGGTGTGGATGCCGGTGCCAATGTCCTTACTGGTGCCAATATCTTCACAGTTGACAATTTTGTTGGTGCTGGCAGTTTTGATGATGCCAATATCAGTGTCGATGGTTTCTTTGGAATCAAGAACGTTCTTGGAGTCACAGATGAGGTAGAGGGCTCAACTTGGTCACCACAGAAAGAGGTAGTGCCGATAGCTGGCAGTCAGCACTGGTGTGTTCCTCAGATTTTCTGTCAGAGACTGAGGGAACAGGTCTCTTTGTGGAGCCGTGACCCATATCAGAAGTTGTTGATACTATGGATCTAGCCAGGGAGGACATTCTGGAGGTTTGCCCCTCAGAAGCTGCGGAGTGGGGTGGGGGGTGGCTTTCTTCATACCCTCCACCTGGTCAAAGGATGCCTTTCTCTTGGTTGGCCTTGAAGCAAGGGGGTTGGTGGATGATCTTGCTAACCATGAGGGTCCTTCCAGGGAGGACTGAGAACCCAATTTGATGCTGGTCTAAGGGACTTTTCCATTAGAATAAGTTTTAGCCTAATGTCCCGGTCTTTCCTTACTCTTTGTTGCAGTTAAGGCAGTAGGAGCACCTGAGGTGAACATTTCCCTCTCTCAGGCAATAAATATAGCATGCATGGCCGTCTGCTAAGGAAAAAGCAGCCTTGTATGATAACCGCCTCTGAAACCCGAGGGAGCAGGGCATAAAGGTGAGGGATGACTTCCCTATCAGAAAGGGGGAAATGAAAAAAACTAGACTATTCTAAAACTGTAGAAGTGGAAAGTTGAAGAAAAGAGTAGAGAGAAAAGGGGCTTTTTGGAAAAAAATTCAAGAAAAGAAAAAATGGAGAATGAGCTATTTAAGGTAGAGGTAAATATTAGAGTATCTGAAAAAAAGGAGAAAGAAACAGGCTCTGCTAAAGGTTCCGTTCCAGACCACAGGCAGTAAAGAAGGAACTGAGGACAGTTGGACTCCACAGTGCTATTTATACTTCCTGTACAATGCACGAAGCAGAGGAGATGTGCATATGTGGTCCGATGGGCACTGCTATGGAAGATCTCTGACTCTAGCGCAAAGGTGCTGCTACACATACAGTGGAGCACCCCTGGGGATATCACTCAAAGAAGTGTACATTTTTATTTGGAATTATCATTTTATTATGTATAGTTACCACAGAGGCACAGAAGGGTAAACTGAGGCACAGATACACATCCAAGGAAGGGTATTGGGACCCTTTTACAATACACAAACACTCATCCCACCCAAGTACTATCCCTCAAGCAAAAGCATAATGGCCAGACTCTGCCACTTTTACTCCTGATGAATATTACTCTGCAAATAGTCCTACTAAAATCAATCAGACCACTTGCAGAGTGAGGTACTACTCCATATGAGTGAAGGTAACTGACTCAAGCCTGAGTAGAGAGATACCCTTTGCATTGTGCAGTGAAGGTCTATGGACTTGGACTTCGATGGACCTTCCTTTGTGGGAGGAAATTCCAAAGCAAAAGACTCCTCCTGTGCCAACACGTTGACATTTAGGGTTAGCTAATGTACTTAAATGGATCTCAACTTTGATAGTGTATAGAGGAGTAATCTCGGGGGAAGCCAGGATCCAAACAAACAATCTGACAATTTAGATTAAAAAAAAATCAATTGAAGCAAATCAATAACTAGTGTAGTCTTCTGAACATAAGTACAAAATGTTGCATTTGAGAATCATTAAAAATGAACTGCAATGGTTTTTTGAAAAAGTGAACTTTTGCTCCTTTTTGCTTCTTTATGATGCATAAAGAAGATCTAACAAATTTTCAAATTAGAAATGTCAGAAATGTCAACACTGGTCTTCTGTGAATTAGAGTAAAGAGTTGTTGGGGAAGGAGTCTCCAAAAGGATATATTGCTGACATTCACTCTTGAACAAAGATTCCCTTCTCCAAAATATGAGTTGTTGAAGTTAAACAGTTATTCACAACATAATGTTACACAATCTAAGAACTTAAACTGCTCAGCTTTTGCTCTCTTGGCTTTTATGATGCTTTCACTTCGCTATTTATCCAAGATCCAAGTCTTCCAAGTCAGACAATACCTGAATTTCTAATAAAACACAAGCTAAATTTAAAAAAAATAAAAACAAACCAAAGCTATACTTCACATCTTTTAAATTCTTTACACATAAAAAAGCAATATGGCAAGATCCACATCACAGAAGAAATATTTCAAACTCCCCTCCAAAGAAAGATATAAACATACTACTAGCTGCTGCATCTACTTGGGAATCCAGTAATGCCAAGGATCAACAACAACTTTAGATTGTGAATCTCACTAACAAAGGGCACACACTTCTCTCTAGAGAGGAGTGGCTATCACCTTCCACACCTTCTCTGGGTAATTACATCTATACAGCAGCATGTCATCTTATCTGGCCAGACATCAAGAATACAAAGACAGAGCATTATATCATTCCAATGAAAAGGAGATGCAGGGCTTAGTCATCTGCACACAAATGGCACTTAAGTCCATATTGCTTCTTTCTCCCTGAATCCTGTATACACATTCAACAGGATGGGCAACAGAGCCCTAAGGTTCCCCACATCAGAAAGCTTCTGGAGCAGATAAGCAACTGTTCAGCAACTACCTTTGTGATATCTTCAAAAGGCAGGAATGGAGCCACTGAAATGCAACTCCAATCATTCTCTTCCAGAGCCATAGGTGAGTCAGCTTTATTTCCTAGTCAGTGACCTGAAAGGCTGCTCATGTTTAAAATGCTCAGGCCTGGTCTATACTTACCTCCAAGATTTGGTGGCAGTTGACGGGAGATATGCAAGCGACGTTAAAATCTTGCATAATTCACGTTGACTTCGCTGCTTCAGTTCTGCGTGCTGTCCATACTGTGCTGCACTGATAGGAACAGCGCTCCCCTCAACACAGCACTACGCCACTTTTGGAGGTGGTTTTCCTAGGTCTTTCTGGATCGACTGAGCGGGTCTTTATTGACCACTTAGTCGACCCAGGGAAATCAATCTGACGGTGGCAAATTTGCCACTGTCAGTATAGACCTAGCTTCAGTGTGGATAACTAGGAGTATGTGCTTTGCTAGACTATCTGCCAATGAGAACACCACAGTCTCCACACAATTCCTAGATGTAAAGACAGATATTAAGGATCAACAAAGTCTTTTCAAATGGTATCTGTGGCTTTGCCACAAACTTTAAGAAAAAAGGAGGGTTAGAAACTGCCACATCAAGAAATGATTTCTTGAAAAAGGGATAAATAAGCATTTCTTCAAGGAAACCACAACCCTGACATTCTCATAGGGAAGCATTAACTATCTTTGCCAGTAATGTTCCCAACGTCCTCACTTGCTTTTACCATGAGTTGCCTGAAGTTACAATTGTTCATACGTTTCCAAAACCAGTGAGCAACACAGGCTGAAATTCAATAAGATGTAATACTTCCATCTGGCAGGACTCTAGTATTATGGAGCAGAAAACTCCAATCCACATCATATGATTTTAACCAAAATGTATGTGGAAAGTACTCAGAGCACGATGTCAACTTTATTTTCAATTGTAGGAGCCCAGATTCACTACACAGAACAGTTCCACTGACTGCAGCCTATTAAAATATTTATTCATGTTAAATAAAAATGTAATAGAAATGTGAGGAAATGTAAGTAGAGAACAGGTTATGGTGCATAAATTTAGGCTTGTCAATACTGAGACCTACTAAATTGTGGGTGATATAAAGTGATATATTTCAGAGGCAAGTTAGAGATAAATTTGGACATAATCCCAAGTCATTTAAACATGCTTTGGCCTAACTAGTTTTAACAAGAGTTTTAGACAAAATGTGAATGTTTTGGAAGAATGCTATCTGTACTGACAATTATTGTAATAGCATTTATGCAGATGTTAATTATGTTTAATATTATATAACCAGTGAGGGTGAAGTAGCAGAAATATAGATATGGTAAAAGGCATGCTTAATACTAATTAATTAAGGGGTGTTGTTATAACTGATTATAAAAAGGTAGTACACTAATTTTCTATTAATGTGCTCATGCACCATCGAAATACCATTAGAGAGAGAGATTATACACCATATTTCTCAACCAAAGACTGATCATCCCTGGATGCACCATTTCATCTTAGAATGCAAGTATAAATGCAGTGTATGGTTATACTGTAATGCCTGTTTGCTTTAACTAATTATTTTATTTTAAATAAAATTTTTAATTCTATCACTCATGTCATTCACAGTCCTCCACTACATTAAATTAATCTGCAACTGTCCCAGAGACTCAAACCTAAAGAATTTAATTTAGTTATTGGTATTATTTGTATTTAAAATACTAACTGAAAATGTTTACATCAAAGGTTACACTGGAAACATCTGGTAAAGAAAAAAAATGTTGGCCTTCACAGAAAAAGACCTCAAGCTTTTTCCTTGCAGTAGTCTTGTAGTAAGACTTCAACCTTTTAGAACAGTAACTTTTCATCTCTTCCCCAATATCTATTGCACACTAACTGTACATATGAGAGGCATTTTAGGTTCCATAATGGTCAAGGAAGCAATATGATAATATTTGATTAGGCTATCAACATGGTGGCCCACTACTGTGCCTTAGAGATCTGACACCCAACCAAAAGTGAAACAGGAAATGAGAAAGTAGAGAAAAATGCTAGCACAATACAATAGCACTTCTATTTCAGGATATGGATTCTACAAGGATTTGTATCCCAAAGAAATTCAGGAATCCCTTTAACTCCTAGTGCATTTTATAGTTCTTGTCTTTCCTCCCCATATAGTTTCACCTCTCTCTCCTTCCTCTTTCTCTCTTTTACTCTCATTTTTGTAGTATCTTTTTTTTTTACAATTAACACCCTGTGCACTTATATACATAAACATATTCAAATATATTATACACACACAAAACTAAGCTGAAGTGTCTCCTGTAAACTGAAATGAAATTCAGATGAACTACTGAACACAAGTGAAATGACTAAGTCAATACTTAGCAAATTATTTGCCTTGCCATATTTCAGTAGACACATTTAATGAATGTTAAAAATAGTTTAAAACCTTGCATGTCCATAATGGGTCTCACTTTGCCCACACTATAATTAATCTCTGAGAATTCACCACTGATTTCAAAAGAGCAGGGCTAGGCCCCAAGTATGCAAATGTGCCTGGTTGCAAATCTGAGTATGCCTAAAACAAACCTTAAAACAAATAAGACAAACCTTGCCTAACAAAGATGACAAAAAATGTATTAAGATAACAAACAAACAACCAAACAACAACCAAAAAACAAAAGTCATTTTTAAAATAAACACAGTATTTCTGAAAATATTTAAGATTTACAGATTATATTAGTGGACAATCTGTCTTAAAAATGTCTAGTTTTATATGCAGATTGATTTTATTTCTAGAGTTTGCACATCATCCTTGTAATGCCAAGAGGCACGAAGCACATAATTATTTTATTATCCCATAAGCAGTGAGCACCTTTTACTATTGCTGCTGCTACCATCTGCTCAAAAGACCCTTTAAATTAGTACTACAAATCTATGTATCTCACTGACAAAAAAATTATTTTGTGCTTACAGTAAACTGCAATTCAGTAATTATAAGTGTATTTTCCATGCTGCATGTGATCGATTCACTGATTAAAACCTTTAAGCAGTAAAAGAAACTATCAAACCACCTTTCTTAAATTTAGAAAATTAGCCAATCATAAATTTCAGGTTCTGATTTATTATTCAGAGGATTATCTGGTAGATGAATTGGTGACTGATTAGATAGCTAAGGGATTTTGGCTTGCCACCGGAAGTTTTAACTGTTACTGTAGGGGTGAAAACCCCAAGAATGTAGGGGTGAAAACCCCAAAAGCTGACCTGAATAAGACATGAAGGGAGAAAAACTAAAAATAATAATAAATAGCCAGGTCCTAAGTTACTATATACTAATTGGCCTGAGTATGCAGCTGTTCATTCTGTTCCTTGTCTTCTTCATTTATCTGCTTATGCATATGTAATCATTGAAGTATAATCCCATTTGTATCATAGATCACCAAGAAACAGTAAACCTTTCCAGCACAAACAAGGAAAGGACAGGGGTCAAGGGGTCGAGGTAATTTTGCTAAAGTAACAACCAAAAACAACATAACTGCACTTCATGGCTACAGGATGGGCTTCCTGGCCTAAAACACCTGTGCCGCACTGCGACAAAACCCACCCAATCAGTAACACACCATGTACGCGTTTGGGATGCAACCTGTAACATGTCATGTATGTTTTTACTTGTATAAAAAGATAGAGCCCCCGCTGTTCGGGGCTCAGATTTGGAAACTATTCCTCTGAGCCTTTGCTGGCAAATAAACTCTGCTGCTTTCTACGAAGCCTGGGTATCCGAGCTCCTTTTTTGCGCCTACATTCCTATCATTAACACTAAAAGCAGAATAACAGTAAGCAAGAATAGCTTCTATCTAATAAACATTTTATAACAATGGGTCTCATATTCCTAAGCTATAACTGGATAAACATCTTACCTGTTACTCTGTTTTCTGTAGTTGAACACTAACAGTGTTAGATATCTTACATCACCTGTACACTTTACAGAAGTGGGTATTGTATTTAATACATTGGACTAGATCTGGCAAAGCACTTAAGCATGTGCTTAATTTTAAATTCATGATTATATACTTTTCTAAAGAAGAGATATTGTACTATGAGCTATACATGGGCTAAGCAGAGACATTATGCTGTCAGTTTGAAGTTCTATAACCATTTCAAATGAATCTTAAATAAAGTGCCACATCTGTTAAAGGATATTACCCTTAATAGATTTTTAAATTGCAGTGTTTCTCATGTTGATGTTTAATATTCATTTTATACAGATAAGTATTTTCCCTCAAAATAACCAAGATAAAAAACTATAGCTGACACATAAAAGACACATGATGGGTTAAGAGATTAAGTTTAAGTTCCTTTTAAAACAAACCATTTAAAAAAATTCTATTCAGATACTAATTTTAGAAAATCCAGTTAATATATGAACCACCAATAATATATGTAGAAAAATACTGTACACCAGTTAAATATGAATGTTGTTTAAACAAACAAGAAAGTGTTAAAAGAAATATAAATTTAGAACTATATACATGCAATAATGTTGAAATTTAATGGTGCAAAGATCTGCAAGCCAACTTTAAGTCATTGCCCTAGAAGTTGTAAAAATGGTACTGACTTCAGGCTAGGAGTCCAGCCAAAGAACCTCCAAAAAAAAAGCTTTGTCATGCTTTGTCAAAAAGCCTGAATTCAAGCACATTCCTGCTATGTGTTAAGGTAAAAACCTGACGCCTGACACTCTTTATAAAAAGGGTCAAATTCTGCCCTTAATCTCACCCAAGCAACACACTGGATAGTGTATTTGGCATTAGAACGCATGGGAGACAATCACCCAACCCAGATACTTGAGCTGGGCATTATAGAACACTGTGGAGATAATGAGAAACTCTCCACTCCTATCCCACTGCCCCAAAAGTATACAGCAGGAGTGGAGTTGCTCCACAGATTCTACTTTAATTCAAGGGCAGTCAAAAAGCCTTTTTATGCTGACAGCGCTAGAAGCTCCATATCCAACTGTGTCAACTGGCCTCCAAGTAACTTCTCCTTGAGATACAGTTCAAGGCCTTCCAAATGTTTTCATATTATGGCAGCAAAGTCAAAACAGAGAAAAATCTCTTGACTGTTGCTTTTTCTGAAGCATGGCAGGTGGTCATTGATGACCAGCATTATGATGTTGCAAGCAACAAAGAGCTTGAGCTGTCTTCTTGGGTCTCTGGACCCAAGAATCTCCCATGGCCACAGGTGCCAGACTCTGGAAGGAGTCCATAATGTCATGGATTACAGAAAAAGCAAGTTTTTCTTTGTTTCTGTTGACAAGAGAAAAAATAACTACTCTATATATGAATAACAAATAAAATCCTAATGGGAAAGAGAAAGGACAAACACACGCACACAAACAAAAATGACAAAGAAAGCTTTGAGATCACTCAACTGGGCTCTCTGGTGGTCAGAATAAAGCAAGGAGCCGTTCTGGATGTGGTCCATTTCATAACTTTGTATCTGAGTGCTTAGGACAATAAAAGACAAACATGCAGCACCAACAAAGAGTACTTGCTAGAATTTTCCCAGCTGGTGTACCAGAAGCATTCCTCTTCCTAGTGTGAGGATCCATACACACAATCCTCAAAAGAGAAACTATCTAATTTTGCCTCACATACAATTTTTTCCATGCATTTCCTCACTTCTCCAGATCAGTAAGTAGATATATTAAACACCAGCCTTAGAACAGAACCTGGGGGCAAACCATTATTAAACTCTTTTCATGTTGACAACTCACTTTTTATTCCTATTCTTTATTTTTGATCTCTTAGCCAGTTTCTAATCCATGCTGGAACTCTTATGTCTCTATCTGTGACTGTTCAGTGTCCTTAGTAACCTCTTGGGGAGGCCTTCAGCAAATTGTAATGGTTGTAGCATTAAGATAGCTATTTAGAGGTCTGTTTCATTTCAGCTGGGACAAAAATAGCTGTAAAACTTTTTTTAAATAGCCTGGATAGCTAGGCCAGTTTCTCCATTTTGAATTTTTGAGAGCTTATTTTGGCTTTAAATGCTTTGAAGAGGAATAATTGTCTAAATCATCCTTTTTCTCTGAAAGAGCTTACGCCTCATAAGCATTCTCCATGCACATATAGATCACTCCCATCAGCACATATACTTGGTAAAATAATTGCTTCAGTTGAAGCAACAACAGCTCTGACAATCTTGTGTGGGGACAGAAAACTAGGACTCTTTTGGTAAAATTCACTTTTAGTAAGGCTGTTCTTTCAATCAATTGTCAGTCAGAACCACTATCTTGGAGGCCTGGAATCTCTGTGATTATCACAGTTTATATAACTCCAGTGTGTTATGGTCTTTTCAATACCTCATTTTTGTGTAGGTGTTTTTGAAAGAGATGGTCTTTTTATGGTTCTGTTCTTAAACTACAGTAACTTTGATGCATTTTCTATAAAACTTCCTGCAATAGTTAGCTACTATTCTTAATCTACACTCCCTACATGATCTATACTTTCTGAGTTTAGTTATTTCTGGGGTTTTTTCTTCTAATACAGAGGTGAGGAGTGGCTGCTGCTACTCACTGTGAAAGGGAGAAAATCTGGATAATTCAGTAACAAAAGAGTGCAGCAGATACTGGTACTGTTGCATGTTTATTGAGGAAAAGAGGTGAGATGAACTATTGCTTCCAAGTTGAGAACTGATAGCACACAATCCACATTTTATTAATTGATGCTACAACTGTTAATTGTAATACATTTTTAGAAAGAAAGTAACTTTAAAAATTGATAAAATAAAAAACTGGTAAAAATCAAAGTCCTGATAAACAGTGCATTTCTACTCAAAACAAACAAACAAACAAACAAACAAAAAAGAAACCAGATTGCAAAAATGGCACCTTCTTTCTCAACTCATATATTCTTTTGGAGTATCGAGATGTTAGTTACTTTAAGTTAAAAAGAAAAGGTTTTACTACATCTTATTCTTACTCCTGTTAGCAATACAAACTCAACGCAGCTAGAAGAGAGTAAGCCGAATTCTATTCTCCTTGTCCATTATCTACAGAATTGTTTACGAAGTACTAATCAGCTACACTTGTGCAAAAGTAGTGAATGCAATGGGGTTTACATAGGCGAAAACAATAGAATTGCACAGTTGTAAATGAGGACTTGCTTTTTTCCCATAGCTACTTTGCTTATGCATAAAAAGGAAAGACCCCAGATTGTTTCTCAAAATCTAGGTAGTGTTTGTAGAACATTAGATCTGGAAGTCACTGAAAAACCGTAAATATTACAGTTCTACCCCATTCTTACCTTTCAAAGGAGAACTTAACTTTATAGCTCAAAATGAAGTGTACATTACAATATGAACAGATGTGTTACTTTTTTAGTTAAGCTTGTAAAATGTTAATCTTACCTCGGCCAACAGCGCATTTTCACCAAAACTAAACTTCCTATAGGAAGTTCTGAGTAGACATATTTAAATCCATTTTTATTAAACTCAGACTCTTCAGGGAAATATTCTTCAGAAACAGAACAATTATTAAACCATGGGTCAGTATTCATATAGCAGTACCATGGCTCACTTTGATCAACTTGTGCAGCATCATCACTTGATAGTAGTCTCCATTTCAAACAACTGCCAATCTCACACTGAACCCACACTTTGTCTAGATAAAAATGGTTTTCAGTAATAGCATCCATAGCAAAACCTCCAAGATTTTTCCAATCTTCTAAGAGTCAATTTTTGTAATTTATTTATTCTGAAATGTAAAAGAACAAGATTAGACAGATGAGTACAAAACAAGATAAATTTACAATTCATATAAAGAAAAGTAAACTTTTTACAGATTGTCCTTTTCCCGTTCAAGGAAAGGAAACATTCTGAATGAACAGCATTCTGTCTTCATCTACCAGCAAGAAAGGAGGCCAAAAAGATATAGCTCACCCCACCCGCTTCCTTCTCCATTAATAAACATCTAAGGCTGAAGATAAGGAAGACAGGATAAAGATCAAGGAAGTAATATGGAGAAGAAGGATGACCACACCAAATACGTTTATCAGTATTTCTTCTTTATTGTATATCTCCTCTTCCCCATTCTACAAAGGAAACATTCTGAAGTAAAAACAGATGTAACAAGAATAAAAAACCAGAAAGGTGGGTTTTCTTAAAAAGACAGGTTGAAATAATCTTCTGCATCTGAAAGCACAACCATCCATAAGATAAATTAGTAATTATAAATATATATGAATGAACAACTCCTTTACTAACCATATGCAACATACACTTTTTATGGTTTCTTTTGATCTCCCATAAAAAGAAAAATATCATTATGATGCCCTGACCTACGGACCAGAGGCCAGTCCAGAGGCAAAGTGTATTGGAATGTGTATTATCAGAAGATCTATGGAGCACAACAATGCTCACAAATTATCAGAAGATCTATGGAGCACAACAATGCTCACGAAAAATGAATTCTGAAATTCTCAAATCAAAATCAGGTCCTCCAGATACATGTGTTCAGCAAGTACAGTTTGATGATGGGTCTGAAGGTCCCATCCTCATACCAGGAAGGGGTAGGAGTAGAAAATCTTTATCTGCTCTAGTCAATAGAAAAGAGATGATTTTCTTGGCTTGAGATACCATGCTCCAGAGCTAGGCATTGAACAGAATCACAAGGGCCAAGGTGTAATTTTGCAACAGGAATAAGTCTGAAGCCAAAAGCCTCTCAATATCACTTTAATTACCCAGATGTCCGATGAGTAAGGTCCCTTGCTTTCAGTTTTTACTGAAAAATCCTCAGGTTTTACAAAAGCTATTATTCAGTTTTTTTGACTGTCACCTGACCTGAATTTTGGGCCACTCAAGTACATGAAAATCTTGATTATGTTAAGAAAATCCAATACATTCATTAGGTGGATGTGCTTATGTTAATAATAAATTAGTCCAAGTGTAAACTGCAAGGCTGTCTGTCGAAGTAAAACAAAGGAGAGGAAGATATATACACACAAGTATACCTATTGTTAATACGCAGTTACAGAAATAAACCACAGCATTAAACTGCTTTTACTTTCAATACTCCTACTTTTCGCTATTTATTGCTTATTTCTGTCCTTTTATCTCCCAATATTTACCCAAAACACTGTGAAGCTAATTTTTTACAATTTTTTAATTTTTGTAAGAAACAATGATAAATTCCCAAGAAATTTTAAACACAATAGAAACCAAAAACAAAGGGCCATGCTGATGAGAAATACATGAATGTTCACTCTACTTCCTGAGCTACAAAGAGAGAGGCCCACAGGTCCCGACATGGAATTCTCCTACAGAGTTCTTTAACTGGAAGACAGTTTGAAGGGTTTTGGCTGTACTTGTACTATTTTTCAAGTGAAAATGAGTCTAGAAAAAAGCAAGTTCCTCAGACCTCAAAAGGAAAAGAAGAAATAGGAAGGCAGACAACATCTCCTCTTCTCTTTCTAGCTTGCAAGAATGTCAAAAACTATAGACTGGAGAATAAGAAGGAGCAAACACCGTGATGATGACAGTTTCTTGGTCACCTTTTAAGGATCTCTACAAAAACTTGAGGCTTTAAAGGACAAGACTGCTAATTTCAATTTAGCTGTTATAGACTCATAGACTTTAAAGTCAGAAGGGACCATTATGATCTAGTCTGATCTCTTACACTAGGCAGGCCACAGAACCTCACCCACTCCCTCCTGTAATAGACCCCTAACCTATGACTGAGTTACTGAAATTCTCAGATAATGGTTTGAAGACCTCAAGGTACAGAAAATCCACCAGAGAATCCACCAGCAAGTGACCCATGCCTGATGCTACAGAGGAAGGAGAAAAACAGGCCTCTGTTAATCCGCCTTGGGGGAAAATTCCTTCCCGACCCCAAATACGGTGATCAGCTAAACCCTGCGCATGTGGGAAAGATTCACCAGCCAGCCACCTGGAAAGAATTCTCTGTAGTAACTCAGAACAAACCCCATCTAACATCCCATCACAGGCCATTGGGCAGTCTGACAGATACAAAATGGGAACAGTCTAAATTTGGGCAAGTAAATTTTGAGACCTGTAGCTGAAAAGTGGGCTAAATTCCCAAGTCTAAGTACTCAGATAAGTGAAAGATGAGCAGCTTTAGACTCCCTGTTCTACATTTGGCCTGCTGAATAGTTAGGTTTGGACACTGAGTGATTCAGAGCATTACACGTAAGTAAAGACAATGCTGATGGTTCAGTATATTACATTATCAGAATCTAAGAATTCAACTATCATGTTAAAGGGCACCTTTTTTTGTTGTGTTTTATTAGAGAGTAATTTACTGCTGGAAACAGCAAGAGAAGCCACAAAAAATACTAAGAGTGCATGACCTCAGAAGAGAGATTAAGGGGAAAAATTATAGAAAAAATGACAATAGTTAAAATCATTATCTATAAATACATGACTGACACCATAAAAGACAGAAAATAATTACTTAAGTAAATAATGGTACTCAATGTAAAAGTGATATTCATCAATATCGCTTTTCACAACAGACTTGGTACCCCATAGCCACCTTTACTTCTGAGCTGCTGCTGCCACCCTGGGGCTGACAGCAGGAGCCCCTAACACAGGAGCCCCCAGGTGAGGGAATGGGGAGGGGTGGAGGTGGGGAGGAAGAGAGCCTGTGCCTAGGCTGCCTGCCAGTAAGGGATTGGGATTTCTTTTAAAATTAAATCCCTTAAAATACTGACTACTTGCCTGATTATTCTATTGAACCAAGACTTTAAAACCTATCTCCCATCTCTTCCCAATTGTACGTTGCACAAAAAAACTGATGGTCATAAACAAAAAGAAAAAAATGGATGACAGGCTACGCAGAACGTTAAGTAAGGATCTGATCCTGTGCCCATTAAGTCAATGGCAAAACATTGAATTCAATGGAGCAGAATCAGGTCTAAATTTCTTCTAAAATCTTTGTAATTCAAAAGCCATTTCCCTAAGAGTACAATAATAATAAGCATAGACGTCAATTGCAGGGTGGAAATACTGTAACTCCCTAAGAACCCTATATGTTTTTTGTCTATGTTTAATGTATATTTCAGTACCATTTCCTCCCAAAAGCCTGAATTTTCTTTAGCACAATGTTTACTGCTGGATTAAATTTGTGCAGAAGCCCACACATTACATGCCGCTATCCTAAAAACTTATGAAAATTTATCTTGCAAGAATCTTTCCAGCTCACCTGTAAAAACTGTCACACTTGTAAAATTCCATTATATCAATTTGGTCTCAATGATATTCCTACCCTATCTCTCTCTAATTAATAAGTTTGCTATCTCTTTGTGTGAAAGTGGAATTTTTCACTCCTTTGTATTACTGTGGTGTTGCATAAAAACAGAATTGCAAATAATCTCAATGTAGAAAACATTTTTCCAATCTGCTTTAGAATGATATCTAGGTCAAAACTCATGAATTGTAAATGTTTGAGCTACAGATAATAAGAATTGTTAGTTAAATGTCTTGAGTATGGATAAATAATTTTTATACCGCAGACGAATGGATAGGTGCTAATTTTTAATGTTTTATATTTCAAAATACAAAGAACAAAGTAAAAGCTTTCTATAATTAACACTTGTTCCAGCATAAAAAAGCTACCTTCAATTTTAGAAATAGGCAAGTCTGTCTGAGGGGAATAATATGGGGAATAGTCTTGCCCATTAAATCTCATCAGATAGATGAAGTTAAATTCTCCACACACAGGATAAGATTAGCATTTACCTTACCCTTCTTTCCTGATTTTTAACCAGATGCCACAAAAGACAAAGCTACAAAGAGGCTGCTTAATATTCCCAGTTAGGAAATACCATAATATAGGATTATAATGTAAGAGTTTGTAGCAATCTGTACATTAAAGCTAACACTTCCAATTATATGACCATTTCCAAGATTATAACTTTGCCACACTTTGACTGTTTAGACAGAAATTTTCCATTCTTGATCTCTTCGTTTTAAAAGATCATATTTTCATTCACAACAAAGTTCATTCAATTTTGCTGACATGTTCAAAACAGTTCATCTTTTCAAAAAACTTAGTCTGTGAATTAATACAAGGAGTGAAGTCAGTGGGAGTTTTGCTATTACTTTCAATGGGGCCATGATTTTCCCCAAGAAATCAGGGCCAGTTTTAGGGGGCAGTCAAGCAGGCTGGTCACCCTGAGCGCCACCTTTTAGGGAGCACTACACGATTGTGCTGTTCAGCTTTTTGTTGTTGTTGGATTTTTGGGGAGGTTGATTTATTTTGTTACTCTATTGCTGATTAGCTGGCTATTTTGTTTTTTCTTTGCTCTGCAGCACTGAGGATGGGGAGTCTGGGGTGGCACTGAAAATGTTTTCCTCCCTCTCCAGCAAAATCCCTAGGCCCACCCCTGTCAGAAACGTAACTGTTTAGTTATGAGATGGTGAAAAAAGGAGTTTAAAATGGAACCGTTATTCCTATTTATCTTTATGGTACTCTTTAAGCGATGGAATATTTTCTTCCCTTTATTTTAGGCTTAGATATGAAATCACTTTCTACAATGATTATCATTATTCATTATCAGAGCTATCTATGACTTTCTAACAGCAGCACTACAACTAAACATACAGCATGCAATCCATTTACACCCAAAGAAGTGTTCATTGTCGACAACCAGAAGAGTCACTGACAATTCTGTACCCAACAACTCGGGACTAGTCTCTAGGTGTAAGGATCGCTCAGTTCACATGTGGAACTATTTCTTCCTTTGACCCCTTCAAAACAAACAGATGTGGTCGGTGGAGGAAAAATGTAAAATCTGGTTCTAAGTTGTGACATCTACACTATTTTCAAACTTAAAGTGTTCTTCAGAGAAGGTCATGCACACACATTGTTCCCAATTTTAAAAGAAACCCCTTTTTGAAGATTTTAAAAAACCTTTGCTTTTTAAGATAAAAAAGAAAGCCTGGCTGAACACAGCACAGGCTTCAAAAAAGTTGTCCAAGGTGGCATCCCTTCTGAGCGATGGGTGCAGTAAGCAACAGAGGAGAGGCACAACGGCCTCCCGAAGATGCAGTGGGCAGTTTTCAGAAGCAAGCTTCGAATGTTATGGCTGTGGACCCTGCAGACCTCAACCCCCTGGAGAGAAATCAAGCCTGGATGAAAACGTGGGGAGGGGCCCGGGGGGGCAAAGTGCGCTCTCACGTATCCCTACCACCATACACCTACTCCTCTTGTGCAGCTCACCCACGACAGCTTTGCCCACCCCCGGGAACGGCTATAGGGCCCACCCCCTGCCATTATACTGCCTGCCTCCAAAGCCCTACGGCCCCCTAGGTCACCCTACACCACACAGCCCCCACCCCCACGGTCACCCCGCTGCTGAACAGCCTCCTCACACCTCCCCCGATTACCGCCACAGCATGCGTGCGCCCCTCCCCCCAGCCCCACCGGTCACCCCCATACCGTACGGCCCCTCCCCATAAAGCCCGGATGTGGGTGTGGGTGTGGGGGGGTGACTCCAACTTCTCGCGTAACGACGGTGCCCGAGAGGAAGGGGGCGGGTGGCCGCCGGCCTCAGGCCCAAAGGGCAAAACGACGACGAGCCCTCGCGACCAACGGAATGTCTGGCCAGGGCTGCTTCCGCGGAGCCGCGCGCGCCGGTTCCAGCCGCAGCCGAGCAGCTAAGCGCGCGGGGCGACGCACCCGCGATTGGCGCGTGGCTCGTCGTGGGCAGCTCTAGGAAGCGCGTTGCTCGCTTCTCCAGCCCAGCGACCTGCCTAGGACAAGCGGCCGAGCCCGACCCCCTCTTCCCGCCCTGCCCTGGCGGGAATCGGCGCCTTCGGCTCCCAGTCAGCTCAGGCCCGTTCTGCCCGTGCGGCCACCCGGCGGGGTCAGCGCGCAGTGACCGCTCAGCTGCTTCAGGAACTGTTAATCCTGGGAGACAGCAGGAGAAACCCTTTCTCAGGCAGCCGCCGCCGCCAGGTCCCGACAGCTCCCCCGCACGCTAAATCTGTAGCTTTGCCCCCACGAATGTTCCCTCTGCCCTGCCTAGGGCTGACTGGCCTTTAGCTCAGGCAAGACAAGCTTTGGCGTGGGCATGGATCTGCCTTCCCTCCAAGAGCCAAAGAAAACACGCGGGAGCCCTGAGTCGCAAAGCAGAAGACAACCTTTAAGGGCACACCAAACACAAGCAGCTTCTTGGGGAAACCTCCCCTGCAAGGCACCTGACTTGGTTGTGTTCTGATCGCCAGCCTACAGCACCATCGTGATCCTGTTGGACCTGAATGGCGAGCTAATTTTCAGGATGTAGCAGGTTGTCTCCATTAAGAGGAAAAAATCAGGTTGGAGTCACGACGGAGGCCTGCCAGCTACTGGAAAGCTAGGCGATGCCTGCCCCTCTGTTGTGACAGAGGAGCTACCAGCTGGGCAGATGTGAGTGGCATGATGGCTTTCTGACTCCCAGCAATGACGATTTTATTTTGAGTAACTACACACACACAAAATCCTAAATCTCATGAAGGGGATTTCTTTTTTTTAATAAATAAAGAATAACACTTGTGTGCCTCTTAACTTTCTGTACACTTTATGGGGAGATGTGCCTGCTTGTCCAAAGACAGAACTTAGTTTGGAATATTTCAGTCATTGTGTGACAAAATAAGTGACTATTGTACCATATACTTCGTTTCCATATCCTTTATTGTTATAACATTGTGCATATGCAGTAAAAATGATGGTCACAGTGAATCATTGTGATGAAGATACTGTATAAGAATTAAAGAAAATAAAAATGGCAGAGCTGTTCTGCTTTAGCAGTCACCAAGAGATACTACTTACAAAATTTTCATCTGCCAAGCACAAGCTTCCCTGTAAAAAAGAAAGATTTTTATGGATTGCTTATATATATTGAGGTTTATTTTACAATGTTAGATGCTCTGAAAAACAGATCCTGATCTTACAAAGACACATCAGACTTCATTATGTCTACTTACATGCTCAAAGTTAAGCATCTGCATAAAATGTATGCAGGAACAGGGCCATTAAGCAGTACTTGGAAATAGTTTAAACTTTCTGAGACCAAAAATGACCAAATAGATGTAAAAGTTTAATAAAAACAAAGGATGCTGACCAGATAAATATCTTTGTGATCACTGAATACAGGTATGGCATGGCTGTGTTTGGATAGCCAATTAATAATTTGGCATACCTTTTATAGGTAGTTTCTGTGAGTGACTCTAGCTCTATCAATAGCCTTTAATATTCATCCCTGCATATACATGTGTTGAATGTGGTAGTTGGGTAAAAAGTAATATTTGGGGGAAGGGGGAAAAGAAGCAGGGATTGGGTGGAGAAGCATGTTAAAAGGTGGGCTGGGAAGGCATGAAAAGATACACAGCGGAGCCATGCAAGCTAACGATGGGCAATGGGCAACGTCCAGCACAGGACCGCAAATCTCCCCGGACGCTCCGAGCAGAGAACTGGAGGACAGCATTGTCTGAAGGCCTCATGGGCAAAGGGATAGCCGTTCCTTACAGCACGTGGGCAGGAGGGGCGCTACTGCCTGCGTGACAAAAAAAGGAGAGGTGGGGGCGGCCTCCACGCAGGCAGCCGAGCACTTTTTCCACGGCCGCAGAAAGGGATGGGACTACAACTCCCGGCAAGCTGAGTGGCGCCCAACCCGCGGCCCGCCCGCGCACTGCATGCCGGGAGTTGTAGTCCCGCCCCTTTCTACAACCCGCTTCCCTGCCTTTTTCTGGGACCTGCCGGTGCCGTCGGGGAGGGCGACGTAAGACGTTGGTGTCACGTGAGGGGTTTGTTGACTTCCTCGAGGGGGGGGGGCAAGGAGGCCTCGATAGCGGCGTCGTCAGGCCGCGCCTCGGGTGCGGGCGATGGGAGCCCCGAGGAGGCCGAGCGGAGGCCGCGGCTTCTTCGTCGAGGCCGCTGAGCGCCACGGACGCCTCTGAGCCCGGAGCCGCGCGGAGAGAGCCCCGGGCAGGTCAGGGCCGCTCCACTGCTGGGGGAAGGGTAGCGGTGACTTCGCGCTCTCAGCAGGTGACTCGGGTGACGCGGCCCCGGCTGTCGGGCCTCTGCGCCTACGCGCCCCCCCTTGCCCCGGTGCCTGCCCTGGGCCCCAGTCGCCTTCCGCGTCGTGTCCGTTGTGGGACCGTTGGCACCTCCCTAGTTGGCGGAGGCGATGAGGGGCGTGAGTCGCGCGACGTGCTCGGTCCGCTCTGGCCGCAGAGTCTCGGGCAGCGCGTTAATGCGCCGTCGGCCAGCCCGTGACCCCGGGCCTCCCCAGGAACGTGTCCTTTAAACCCCGTAGTTTAAGTCGCCTCCTGTGGAGAGGAAGCTGGCAGGATGACGGGAGAGGAACTCTGAATAGCGATTGCTGCTGTGCTGCTTCCTGTCCGGTTGCCCCCGGAGCTGGCGGGGCGTCGGGATTGTGCAGGGGAAGTAGCGGCCTCAGAAGGGCACCAGGAAAAAGCCCCCTGCAAATGAAGCCCTTTCAGATGACGATACTTGACACTTCACAGTTCCATAGCATAGGTAGTGAAGGGGAGAAAAATATTACCAAACATCATGAAGTCATAATGCAAACCCAGTAGTCATAAATGGAGAGGAATGTTTATTGTAAAATAAAAAAACTCACTAGCAAGTGGGGACTGAACATGTGGAAAAGGTTGGGGAGTGTAATTTGTCTGATAAACTTACATTTTTGATCGTTCTAGTTGGAAGATACTCACCTGAATGTGAGCTTGTGCAGTGTGTGGTTCTGAGTCTGCAGATAAATCTTTCCAGCTTCTCCACTGCTGCTCCTGTTCCCCAGCAGCAGCCAAATGAAATTGACAAGGATGGATGGTTTCTTTGCTGCTCCTCAGAACCCTCTGAGCTGGGGTGAAACTGAAAAGAATCATGTCCAGGTCATTGCTAACTCTTGAGGAAAGTTGTAAGCAGCAGCAGCTGCCAGCACTGAGGATCCAAACCAATTGAGATTTGAGAGACAACAGGCCCTGCTCGCACATGGAGATCATGTTAGTACAGTGTGAGAAATAATTGCTTTTAAAAAATTGATCTTGGAATGGATGAAGGAATCTCTTGTTTTGCACTCCCATCAAGTCTATGTGATGGAATGTGCAAAAAAGAGAGAAAGTATAGTTTCTTGTTAGATGTTCAGATATGATGATGGGGAAGTGTAACCCTTTGTTTAAAGGAAAGCCTAGTCTCAGCACAGGATTAGGAACCAGGAACTCTGAAGTGTTTTAATTCTGACTGACACACGAGTCCTCTGTGCCCTTGAACAACTTGCTTAATCTCTGTTTCAATTTCCCCATCTGTAAAATGTGTATTATACTTAACTACTTCATGTGGTCTTGATGATTGTGTAATATTTATAAAGACAGTTGAAGAAGAAAAGAGTAAGTGGCAGGTATTGTTACCAAGAATGCGGAAATGATTGTCCTAAGATATTTAACATGTTAAATTTTAAAAGCTGTTTATTACCATTTAATATAAATTAAGGAGCAACACAAAATGCTGTCGATAAGCCTTCAGCAAATCTAGGGAGGCATATAGTGTGTATTATCTGTAGGTATATGCAGGAAACATTTTAGTGTAATGTGCTCTTGCAAATATTTGGTTTAATTACTTGTAAGTGGAAACAGTAAAATAGGACTGGACTTTTCAGGCACAGACTTATTTGGGATATACAGTAACACTTCTATTTTGTTTTGCTTTTTCTTATCTTTGGAAGTAAGTAAAAATTTGTATTAACATTTAGTCACTTTTCATGAAATGTGCGTCATTCTGAAAACTGATATGAACTGCATAAATCTGTGCTATAGTCAAAGAAAAGTAATGCCCTGTATCTTATTTTAATGAAATATAGTAGATGAACCTAAGGAGAACCAATACTATCTGACCAGTTAGCTTTCTGCAGAGCACTCAATGGTCCATGGACTGTAGTTTGAGATCTACTGACTTGTGGAATAATACAGTTTAATAATACAAAACTTCAGGAAACACTGTCTATCATCTATTTAAAATCATAAATCCTTCTAATTGCCTCAAAAATAATATTTGAGAAACTGGACTAAAATAAAAATAACCATCCGAGGTCAGACCAATGGTCCATCTAGCCTTGTATCCTATCTTCCAACCATGGCGAATGCCAGGTGTTCCAGAGGAAATGAACAGAATAGGCAATAAAATGATCCACTCCAAGCTTCTGGCAATCGGAGGCGAGGGACATCTAGAGCACAGGATTGCATCCTTTAGTCTTGGATAATACCCACTGATGGACCTATTCTCTATGAATTTATCTAATTCTCTTTTGAACTCAGTTATAGTTTTGGCCTTCACAACATCCCCTGGCAATGAGTTCCATAGGTTGACTGTTTTGTGAAGAAGTGCTTTCTTTTGTTTGTTTTAAACCTGCTATTTATTAATTTCATTGAATGACCCCTGGTTCTTGTGTTATGTGAAGGAGTAAATAACACTTTCACTTTCTCCACATGATTCATGATTTTATAGCAGGGTGGATAAAAATCAATGATTTACAAAACAATAAAAAAAATTGGATTTTTTAAAATTTAAATCAGATTTTTAATTTTTTTAAAATCATCAATAAAATACTAAATTTCTCTCATTTAAAAAATGTTACAATTAAATCTCATCACAAACATGCTAAACCTACACTTAGTCTCATAAAAATGAATTAATAGCTCCAGTCTGTCCAGCCTAACTACTAGCTCTTGCTTCTTAAAAGTTTCTGGGCTTTCAGTTTCTGTTTCTCAGCAAACTAAAGTCACATGCAAAGAAAGACAGGCTGGATAGAATTGTTGTTCTGTGCTTATGTGGTGGTGGAGCTGGGCCAAGCAAGGCAGAGGAGTTAGTTAAGACACTGTGAGAGAGAGGGGAAGGGAAGGGAATAGTGGAGTGGACTTGAAAGAAAAAGGGAAGACATTATTCAGTACACCCACAGCTTCCTATATTCCCACACACTTTTGCCACAGAAAAACTGTCATGGCTTCTGGGTGTAAGAGAGACCCTATCTGGGAATATTTTGAAGAAATTCTTCCCTAGGTTTAAAAAAAAATGTGTCAAATGGAAGCAGTGCAAGAAGGAGATGCAGAGCCTAGTTGTGGGAATGAAACATCATAATGAAAACTGCTTATTGGGAGAAAATAGTGAATAGCTGAAGATGTGGATATGTCTGAAGAACAGTGTGGATCAATTTGTTAGTACCTTAAATAGTTCACTTTGCAATGCATCATTTTTCAAGACTCTCTATGCCTTTTAGTATAGGTGTGATTTAACAAGTAAATTCCTAAGCTGTTTGCTATGTTGGATTTTGCTAGAAAAAAACATTTAGCTTAGCTAATCCTTAATGGGTTGTTTAATTAGTTAACTAGGTTTAGAATCTATCACCCGAGTATACGGTACAGAAAGCTGCAGTAAGAGAAATCTAGAGTTGCCAGCTGCCATCGTCATTTTCTTATTTTATATTACATAATACGTGTCCCTTATTTTGGAACATCATGACCACAGACCATAATGGTGATGCCATAAATCTATTCCCTATTTTACTTCAGCATAACTCAGCTTTCCCAAGGACACCCCATCCTATACTTGTTTTCTCAAAAAACATGTGCCAGTAAGTTCTATGGGGCTTACTCCAAAATTAAGTGCACTTTAAGTGCAGTCAGTCTGAGCTTTTTTGGTAATTTGGAATTGGATCTGCATCCTTGCTGGAAAAAATGTAAATGATTAACTGAATAACAGAGTGGGAAGAACTGAGATGAACGACTGTTCAAAATCATTTTTGAATTTTGTTTCAAAATTCCATTTAAGTATAAGAGACTGACTGTGACAGTCTACCTGCAACAACATCAGAGTCATCTGTTGATACTTTTAGCAGCAGTGCTGCAACTAAACGTATTTCAGACAACGCAGTATCAGTAGCCAGCAAAAGACTTCAATTATCCAGTAAAACCACCACCATGGATGGGTTTGTAGTAAGGACCAGCAAATATCAACAAGACACCATAGATGAAAAGATTGCTTCGTTCATTTATGCCACAAATTCTCCTTTTCACATTGTTAACAATAAACGCTTAATTGACATGGTTGAGTCCTTACGATTATGCTGCACTCCATCTGGTAGAGCAAACATTGGTGGAAGGTTGTTAGATACAGTACATGAAAAGAAACTTGAACAGTGCAAGAAATACGGAGGGGAAATTTGCCAGTTTAAGCCTTGATGCGTGGAGCAATGTACAGAATGATCCAGTAATATGTGCCTGTGTGACAACAGAAGGTGGGATTGCATATCTTTCAGGAAATACCCACACAACAGACTATTTAAAAAGTGGCAGTGAAAGTTATAATAAACTGTGAACAAAAATTCACCTGTCACGTTTGCAGTTTTGTCACAGACAATGCTGTGAATGTGGGAAAGACGAGAAGATACTTAGAAGAAGAAATGGGAGGATGTTCCGTAATAACATATGGCTGCAGTGCCCATTTAACGCATCTTTTAGCCAAAGACTTAAGTACGTCTTATCTAGGAATAAAAGAAAATGTTGAAGTCGCAAAATACTTCCGCAACAACTATTTTACTTCAGCTTCACTGAAGAGAGCAGGAGAATCTAAACTAATTCTCCCTCAAGATGTTTGATGGAATTCTGTGGTTGATTGTTTTAAATAATTTATTAAGAACTGGCCTATTCTCATAAAATGTTGTGAAGAAAATCTTGATAAAATAGATGGAAGCATCTCATACGAAATATCTAACATTGGATTAAAGAGGACTGTAGAGGATATGCTCAGTATACTGAAGCCTATATCCATAGCCTTAAACTTCAGAGAAATTGTTGCTGCATTGCTGATGCTGTCAAAATTTGGAAGGCACTTCAAGAGACATTGAAGAAAGAAACACCTTACCAGAAAGTTAAACTGCAGGCAATAAAGAAGCGAATGGATCAAGCACTAACTCCATCTCATTTTCTTGCAAATATTTCCTACACTAGATATAAAGATTGATGCCTAACTTCTGCAGAAGATGCTGCTGCCATGGCATGGGCATCTCAAAATCACTCATCAGGTATGCCAGTCATAATACATTTCAGGGCTGGAGGAGAACCATTTAAACAGTACGTGTTTACTAATGATGTTTTGAACAAAGTCACTCCCCTGAATTGGTGGGAATCCTTAGTCAGGCACCTTGAAACAGAGAAAATTATTTAAAAAAAAAAAAAAAGTTTAAGAACAGCCATCAGCCAGCAACTCAGGAGACTTCTGCAATTGTAAATGTGAAACATTTATGTAACATTTAAGATTTAGTTTAATAAAATCAGTGCTGTTGAGTGTTTGTGTGATTTCGTTCTTACCATTCGTAATGTACTGCTGCTGCATCTGCAGCTTGACACAGGTAATGAGTATTATGTACTATCTCCTAAATTAATAAAAATCAAGTTAACTAAAAAATTACACAAAGTATGCCCTCCTAGATGTTGTAAAATGCTGTATTGAGTTGTAAATAACATGTTTTAGTGATCAGATTTGCACCATTGTTTAAGAAATATGTGAAGTATCAGTGGGAAACCTGATTTAAATCAATCTTTTCTCTTGGTGATTAAAATCAATCCATCCTGTTTTATAGACCATTATCATGCCCCCTCCTCCCATAGTCGTCTCTTTTCCAAACTGAAAAGTTCGTCTTTTTAGTCTCTCCTCATATGGAGGCTGTTCCATACCCTTTTGTTGCTCTTCTCTGTACCATTTCCAAGGTATCTTTTTTTTGAGATGGGGCAACAGGAACTGCATGCAGTACTCCAGATTTGGGTGCACTGTGATTCATTTAATTAATACTACTGTTCAGCTAGATCTCTATTTTATTTGTTCATTTCTCTTTAAAATGTCCTTTCTTACTACGCTATTTGGGACAAGTTTTTAATATTTCTCTCACTACTTTATCTCCAGTCCAACTGTTTCCAGGAAAATGAAACTGTCTCAGAGCATGGATTCTGTTTCATTTTGAGACACACGATTCCCCCTCCCATTGGTAGTGCTGTTTCAGCAATAGCCTTTATAACCTAGCTAATTGTATACTGTGTAAAGAACACATTTTGCCCGTGCATTTGCTTATAGTTCCCTTCCCTTTTAGTAAGAGCTTAGTGTGTTAGCTGAGTGTAGAACTCGGTCCCAAATCTTTTTTCCTTCAGCCAGGTAGAAGTTTTTCACATAGTGTAGACATAAATTAATCAACAGTTGATCTTACCTACTGTGATATCTTTCATAGTGTTAATTTATTCCTTAATTAGTATTCCTCTCCTATCCCAAATGACCTTATATTGCAGCTAGAAACATTAATGAGACACAATGCACTTCTTGGTCAGCTGATAGCAGTTTAATGTAAAATGAATCCTTGATTTCAGTATCATTTTTATTAGGCAGGAATCCATATCACATGCAACTTCAAAATAGACACCTTTGTTGACAGAGTGAGTAAACAGAGAATTCTCAATGGGCACAGAAACAGACCAACATTTGCAATTAAGGGAATCCATGTTATGGACACAGCTAGACTATATGTAAACTTCTTTCTTTCTCTTCTACCTCTTGGTCTATAATTTTGTTACTCACTTTTTGCTTAATTTCTTAAATTAGATTGTAAACTGTTTGGGGCAGTGACCACATCTTCCTCTGGGTGTGTGTGTGTGTGTTTTTTTTTAAGAATGCTTAGCACAATTGAAACAATAAATATATCTTTAAAAGGTGGTTCCTTTGAAATCAGCTTTGAAGAATTTCAGGGAGACTTATGCTACCACTGTTAGTTGTGTATCTGTTCAGTGTGTAAAGAGGACTTCAGTTTTCATGGGTATCCTGCTAATTTTCAAAAACAGAAAACTCACTGTAACAGACAGGGCAACTTTCTGCAGTACTTTGGGAGACCATATTGTATTAAGTGTAAGAACAATTTATGAATCATTGTGGGCAAGGTATTGTATACACTGTATGGGGGGGGGAGGGATACTACAGCTCCTCCAGGAAGTGAAAACAGTAGAGGGTGATTAAGGCAAATCACTCAGGTTATAACACTTTCAGAGAGATACTATCTCCTGGGGAGGCCCTCACACTCTGGTTTGAAGTAGATTCTGCAGCGACCAACAGACAAGACTCAGAACCTTCTTCCTGATCTAGCAAACAGACAGGACCTTCTGTCTCAGAGCCCCCTGATCTTTCTAACTCTTCCACAAAGATTTTGGCTTGCTGTGGCCCCATAAGACTGTTGTTTACCTCTGGTAAACTGTTAAAGTATATAGGAATGCTTATTGATTTTTATTTGTTGTTTCTGTAATGCTTTTACCTGAAGGATAAATGTGCTTGCTTAGAAAGAACTCTGTCATAACTTCTGTGTGCTGGCAATTACACTATTTTATCTCATAGGGCTATGAACAAAGAACAGGCACTAGCTTTATTAGGACTGGTTTGCTAGGGATATCATAGTGTAATCTAGGGGGCTCTGCAGTCTTAAAACCTCTGGTCAGGAGGGAATGAGACATGAGTCTCCACCTAGGAGAGGTGACGTCTGGGAGCTGGAAACCTTTAAGTGAATGCCCACAGATGGGGAAATAGAGGTACAGTTACCCTGAAACTATGGCACTCACTTTGCTTCCTTACCTAACTTTTTTCTTTAAACAGGTGCCTGCAGATCTCTCATGTGAAGTGTATACAAATGTCATTTCAATGGTGCAATAGTAAACTGCACATCACAGTCTAGCCTTTAAATCACTTGATTTCATCTATCTGTATGTGTTATGCAGATGTTTTTAGACTTGAGATTTCATTAAACCAAATTTAGTTTTCTATTTATGTAGCTTAATACGTTTGCTAATTTTGAAAATGAAGTCAATCTGATATCTTGGTTTTATTTGCAGTTCATGTGCATGGGCACTGTGATTGTCACATTAATGTGCGGGTTTGGAACCTCATTTGTGCCTCTTCCTTTCACATGGTAAAGGATCAGTATTTTTCCTGGTTATTGTGAATGAAGATGTTGTTAAATAGACTTATTAACTGAGATATTAAAAATTAGGTTTTTAATGCTTTGCTTTAATTTCATGCAATGTGTCTGTCAAGGCAGATGTCTCCTAACTCTAATTTTCCATCCCTTGGCACCTAGAAATCCCCAGTCAAACAGGGCACTGTTAAACTTTTCTTCCTGTCTGCCCTTGTTACTTCCTCTTAAAAGCAAACCATCTAAAAATCACACTTGTTCTCCTGAACTTTATACTTCCTCCTTTACTCATCACCCAGTCACCAGTTTTCCTCCCCAAAATAATGTGCTAGTAAACTCTCCCCACTGCTGCGAGGAAGTAGCTGATGGTGATGGCCATCCTAACAACTTGAGAGAGAGTCCCCAAGTCCACTTATCGTAAGCAGAATTGGTCATCTTTTGCAAGTGGCTTGTTTCCTGCCACAGCTATTTGTGTGTGTGTGTAATTTTTTTTTTTAAACCAAAGATTATTTGAAGCACAAATTTTTAGTGCACCAAAAAGCCTCTCAACGGGTACAGGAGAAATGTACAATACCTGAAGCACCATTTGTGTGTGCTGTGTTAGTACAATTTTTGAAAGAGAGCCCAAAGACAATAATATTTAATTAGTTAAGAAAATAGCATGGGGAATAAACATAGGACATGACAATAATGAAAAACAGAGCATATCAGAAGTTAGCAAGAGATTATCAGAATTGGTGCTAAACAGAATAAGAAAGATGCAGAGCTGAAGGTGAGGAGCTACTTGAATATGCAGAGAGAAAGAGGACTAAAAGCTGACTAATGCATATATGTAGTAATCCAGTCATACTGGCCTTTCCTAAAGGGATTGATAATTGGATATGAAATTGTTCTGCTAAATTTTGAGTCTAGCCAAAGTCAGTGCTATTTGATGGCTGTTGGAAAGGAGCTGATCTTAGGCCAGCTCCAAAAATCCATATCCCATGGAATGACTGAAATAAGCTTTTCTGTCTCTAAACATCTGATTTTATAGCCACAAAATCCTTTCATTGGCTGAGCAAAATGAGATCTAACGCTTCAGTGGTGTTTGTCTGTAAGCCAATAACTATAGAATGACACATCACAAAAATTAAGAGAATGTTCTAGGCATTGATGGGCAGAAGTCTATTGATTTTGGAGCAAATTGGAACACCAGAAAAGCCTGATTCAAGGCCCTCAGGCTTCTCATGCTGCGGGCTTCGGTGGAATCTTTCTTCTGCTTCCCCTGCTGTGCTGACGCATATCCCAAGCAGCAGCTTCGTTTGCTTCATGGGGACATTGGCTGTAACCTGGATTCTGTTAGAAATGAGAGCTTTATAGGGAAGGTTTGGAGGGAGTTAAGCCAGGACCTGCAAGGGAATGGGGGGAGAGCGTGGAGAGTGGTGGTAAGGGTAGCAGGGACTCAGGGCTATTGGGTGTGGAAGCAGGACTGAGGGGAGATGAGCTGGGGAAAGTGAGATCCTAGGAATGGGAACGCAGTCTCTGACATGGGGGGGACAAAGTAAGACCTGAGAATGGGGTACAGACACAGACCCTAGCATGATGTAGTGGGTGTGGGGGTTGTAGAGAGTCCCTGTAGTAGCGGAGGCTGAGAGGGTGGAGTGCTTCTTGTGGTATTTTTAACTGGGGGGGGGAGATTGTTGCATACTTCATAGCTTATGTATGCAGAGCACTATAAAGGGTCTCCATTTTCCCCCTTCCCTGTTAAAAGTACCAGTTAGCACAGTTTATTATTTCTATCAAAGTAGCACCTTCAACCTCAGATACCTTGGAATAATGAGTATTCTGTTGACATTCTCATGGGGCAAAGAATGTAGTAGGAACCTATTCAGTCTTTTGCAAGTGGTTCTTCCAGATTAAGTATGATGCACAGCAGTAGCAGTTGAGGGAAATTTTGTGCCACTTGTAGTTAGTTAATGTTTGTAGGTGCTTTGAATGTATGCACCATTAGATATGCGGTTTGTTTTTTGCAGATGGAAAACTTCAGTCTCATTGGCTGGACCTACACAGGTTTTCTTCAAATTTTATCACTATTGTAGCTTTTGTGATGGTATAGTGTGTACCAGCTGCTAGTGTTTTTACCATGTAAACCTGCTCAGAGCAGATCTGGACAAATATGATAGTAAAAATTGGTCTATACAAGTGACTGGTCAATAAAAGGCTCTCACTGTCGTTATGATCAGGGTAGCGGCACCAGTGGGATCAACAGTGAAAGAATTTGAAGAAAAATCTGAATATAGATAAATGCCAGGACAGTCAATCCTGATAACTTTCACCAATACTAAATTAATTAGAAGGGAATGATTGATATAGTCTGGTATTTAATATTAAAAATAAGTACTGGGTCATGTTCCATCAATGTCTACTCAAAGAGTCCTGTTGATGAACATCAGACATACCATCTCTACTTGACCTATGGTATGAGGTGCCTTCATTGCATAGCTGGTTATATTCTCTACCAGTTCCCTTCTTTTGTTTGTTTCAGAAAATAATCTGTCACTAACAGTGTGCTAGGGGCCATCTTACTCTAAACAGTGAGAGCACGTAGTCCAACTAGCATGTGGGTTTCTTGTATTGGTCAACATGAGCTTTTTCTTAAGTGTGTGTTTGTTTTTTTTGGAACAGCAAGTGTCATAAAACAGCCACAAAATAACTGCTCTTAGTTTTGCATAAAACATTATTTTTCATAAAGTTTAACTAATCCAAAACCTTGTTTGTTAATAATCATTAATCAGAATTAACCTTACCAACCCTCTGTAGTGACACACAGAGGAAAAAAAATTGCGTTCTGTAAAGTACTTCCCTTTAGGGTCGATAGCTCAAGAGTGCACAAAACTTTATTTAAATGTGCTATTTAACTGTGCTTCCAGAGTAAAGTATCAATCCAGGATAAAATCTAGATGGCTAAGATAAGTTATTTATTGTTACACTGATGTACTGTAGTCTGTAGGGTGATATTTGCACCTGGTTTAGTTTTTCCATACATAGTAGGACAGAGTATGCATGTCACTAAGTGTGTTCCGCATCTCTTTTTGCTGTTGCAAAATAAAGAACAGCTTTTGAATTGCTGTGCAGTATGTTGCCGTTCCACCACCTAAATGGCCAATAGTAGATTGTTTCAGATTTTGGGTTTGTGACTGGTAGTATTTTGGGGTTGAGAATGTGGATTTAGGTTTTCTAGAATAAAACTTTTCTGGACAAAACAGTGCATTCCTTTTGGCACTGATGCTCAGGTACTATGATGATTGGTGGGCTGAGGGTCTATATAGTTACTAGATGCCTTAAATCCACACCTTTTTGAAAATGATAATTTTGTGTAGTGAGATGGCAGCCCTCATTAACTTGCAAAAGATCCAAAGTTATGATCTAAATCTAACTTGGAACAGCCAAGCTCTAAAACTACATTAATAGCTATTTTCCATAAGTATTCTATAAACATGGATGATTAATAAACAAAGATGATTGATTTTGGTCAAGGGAAAATATTGCAAACTGTGAAAGTTCATGAAGTTTGTAAGTATAGAGGAATGTAAATAGGGAACGAGAAGTCTAAGTAAGGAAACATCTGACAGTATAATTTGAGCATTTTGACGAAGAATGGGTTTCATGGATTCTTTGTAAATTTAAGATGACATAGCAAAGAAATAAGGAAATATTTTTAAGTGCTTATGGCATTATACCTGAAGGCTTTTTTAAATGGTGCTTTTGACATGTATCATGGTGAGAATTTTTTTTAACACTTATGTCTTTTCAAACAGCTGTCATGGATGAGCCGGGAGAAGATGACATCTATATTTTGAATCATGAAAAAGCAGACAGTACTCATAGAAGAGAGAGAGAGATGCCTATTCCAGCATATACAGGGGATGAGTCTGTTGCTTCACATTTTGCACTGGTCACTGCTTATGAAGATATCAAGAAACGACTAAAGGAGACAGAAAAGGAGAACTCCTCCCTAAAGAAAAGAGTAAGATTCTTAGAAGAAAAGGTAAGTGTGTCTTTTTTACTGTTTTGTAATAAAAGATTTTTTTCCTCAAGTTTGAATGGATGAATGTCACTTCATAATATCATCAATCTGTATATCTTTAAAGAGGAAATACTATTTTGTAATAAGTTTTATTTAATTTAGGTAGGCACATACACATGCACAGAGTGTCCTTAAAATACAAATTGTTTTTTTCTGGCAACCTAGTTTCCTGTTAAATAGCCTTTGACTCTTGTTCTTTAACCTCACTTTTCTGTGAGCAAAGTTGGTAAATAGCAAAATCGAAAAACTTAACTAGAAATGTAAAATAAAAATATTTGTCTCAAGTTAAGCGCCTCAGAAAAAGGGCCAGATTTGGTGGCGAGAGGCAAACAATAGTTGTTCTTATCCTGCTCTTTTAAAATTCTTTATTTAAGAATGTAAAACTTTACCAGCTATGTGGGGTATACTATTTAATTATTTTTATTTAAACTACCCAGGCTAAGTATTCCCTCTAAAACTTGATCAGGTGTATGATCCAGTGATTCCTCCATCTCCCTATAAAGCTCTGAAGTTACAAGTGGGGAATGTCATTGCCACGAGAATGTGTACATTAGTGCCTATTTTGTTTCACTGACCAGAGGGAGTATAGATTTGAATAGACTAAAAACATTGTCTTCACAGTAGGTAATGACAGACAGTTTCTAAATGAATTAGGAATGACCTGATGTATTCAAAGACACTCATTTGCCTTATAAGATAGTGTAGACCTAAAGGCTGGACTGTGACACCTAGAACTTTTTGAAGCCTCAAGTCACTGTGATTTGTGTTGGGAAAAGGAGCTGATTCATGCTTAGGGTTCCCAAAAAAAATACAATACAAAATACCTCAAGCTAAGAGTTATTTTCTTGAGGCATAAATCTTGAAGTACATTAATTATATTGGCAAAACTATTAGATTAGTGAATTTTTTGCCTGAGTGAGGTCATAATAATTTAGCCCTGAATTTGTGTAAACTTCTTGAGAAATTGTAAAATACTTAATTTGTTCATACAGACCGCAGGATGGATTGATTTGAATCAAAGCAATCTTAAATCATCCACTTTAATTATTTAAATAAGCAGGCAGGAAATCTTGCTTTAAATAATGGATTTTGATACTGTTGTGGATTTGTACTTTAGTTATTTTCCTAAAAAAAAGTTAATTCATATTGGTTGGTAACCATTAAGATGTTGATTTACAGCTAAATGTAGCCTTCATGCTAAATTGGTTTTGTTTTTTTTTTTTGCTAACCAGGACAGTACAATATCTCTAGCCACACTTAAAGCAATTATATAGCTTAATTTACATTTAATTCAGAATACTAGTTTAGATTTTTTTTATGATGCTAGAATATGGTGACTATTTCTTATTTACGAGATGACAAATCACACGTCCAAAATTAAACTGTATTTGAATTGAAATTCAATTAAATGCACAAAACAGGATATTTATTTAATTTAAATTTTTATAAGCAGCTCACACAAAATTCTGGTTGCAGTCTGTAGTAGTAGATAGGATAACTGATGAAGGAATACATAGTCTTTTTCCATTAAATATTAAAATCCAAAGTTTTGGGATAAGTGTGGCAAATTTTATACTTTGGTTAAACCAGTTTATTTATGGCTTTTATTTGGCAGAGATTTTTAGTTGTACAGCTTTTACAAAGTTTTAACTGAAATTCTTTGTAGATGAACTAAATTTAAGAGAACTTGAACAAGAGAGAAAAACTTAAATGCAGTGCACAATATAAATTAATAAAGTAGGTAATGTAAAAAACAAGGTCAGAAGTTTACTTCTTGCGAATTGCTTTCCAGTTGGTTTTTGAAGTAGGGCCCGAAAGGGTTCACCTTAGTTTTTTTCCTCCTTCTGTCAATTGCTGTATTGCAGATACTGTTTAAATTTTGCTCTATACTTTAGAGAGCTTAGCAGACTAAGATGCATGTTAAGAATAACTTTTAACACCTGGGTTTTAAGAAAAACTCCTTATGAACCGCTGTTTAGAGGTCACCATTTCCTATTGTACAACACTATGGTGATGCTAGTGTAATTTAGAAGTCATTTAAGGGTAGAAATATTCAGAACTACACATCATTCACTATCTTTAGTGTGCCATCACTCTCTATAAAATAAACTATTGTAATGAAACCATAAAAGGCTAATTTTTCAAAAACAGATTGGATTGGTCATAGAAGGTTTTTGAAGGCACTATGCCCCCTGTACAACTCTGGAAACATGATAAAACTGTATTGTGGCAAACTGCCAGCTTCCCCTTGGTGGGTCTCATGCTTTACCTCTGTCTTTTGCGGTCAGGATGCCCTCAGCTACCTCGTTTCCCCTGACTGTAGCAGAGCTCTATCTCCTGACTGGAGAAGGACCTTCTGGCAGCTTTTCCTGCAGGTGTTCCCCTCTCCCTCCTCTACGGAAAAACAGGGTTTAAATACCCCCTGGCCTGGCCCTTCATTGGATCCAGGTGCTGCTAATTGCCCTGCTCTGCCTCATAGGCAGAGGGTTTTTAACCCTTTTGGGTCTTCATATCGGCCCAGGTATACTCTTTTGTGCCATCTGGCCCGACCATACCATATACCCCCCCCGGCTCAACCTTAGGGGGTTGGGCTACTCGGGGCGCACCCATCAGGAGTCTCTTCCCAGTGAGTAGGGATTCAAACCCTGGGAAGTCCCTACCTATCGGCACAGTGTAGGGGAGTTTCGGGACAACGCCCACAGTTACCCTCACCGTTCTCCCCTGAACCCCAACCTTGACTGGAGTGCTCGGATACATGTTTACTGCTCCATGCTCGCAGGTTATCCTGGTGCGTTTGGCCCGAGACTGCTAGTCCATGCTCACCAGTTTGTCTGAGACCAGCGTGATTACACTCCCCGAGTCTGTTACGGCCACAGTACTGATATCATTGACCTCTACTGGCCTTGTATATCTCCAGGCGGTCTCCACCACTCCTACTGAGTAGACCAAGCTGCAGGGACCGGCACACTCAACTAGCCCACATTGCATGGGCTTGTCCCTGTTGGGGCACTGGGCGGCTATGTGTCCCAGTTCCCCACATATGTAACACCTACCTCATGGTCACAACAGCCTTCCTTCTTTTTGGCTGCCGACTTTGAGCCGGGACCCCCTCCTTTGGGATCCCCAATCCTCTTGGTGGGCTCAGGCCACTCTCCAGCTCCTCCCCTCCCCAGCATGGGATTGCCCGCAGTCTCGGGAGTCTGGGCCCTTGAGCCAGGTTACAACCCCTTTTTCTTGCGCCCTTCTTCCCCAACAGTCCATGGCAGTCGCCTGGCTGCCAACTGTCTCTCCACAACAGTGACCGTGTCATCGTATGAGGTGGGGTCAGTCCGGCTAACCCCTTCCCGCAGGTCAGGTGGCATCCCCCTCACAAACCAGTCCAGCATGAGGGTCTCAATGAGCTGCTCTACACTGTGGACCTCCGGGCACAGCCATTTCTGCACTAGGTCAAAAAGTGGGGACTTGGGTGCCTGGCCTTCCTGGTACCTCCACTCATGGACCCGCCAAGCGCTTGTGGTGGTCATCACCCCCAGCCTAGCAAGAACCTCTGCCTTCACTTGGATGTAGTCCGCAGCAGCTTCCGCTGCCAAGTCACAGTATGCTTTCTGGGCCTCCCCACCTTGGAACGGGGCAAGGATACTGGCCCACTGCTCTCGGGGCCAGAATTCCTGCTGGGCTGTCCTTTCAAAGGCGAGCAGGTAAGCCTCCACCTCATCTCCTGGCATCATTTTTTGCAGATAGCTGTCCACCCATATAGGATGCAACCACCCCCCGTTGCTGGCCCACCATCTCCTATAATAGGGCACGGTCCTGGGCAGCCTGGCTAACCAGTAGCTGGTTGGTCTCATACTGCAACCTCACAGCCTCCTGCCGGGCAGCTGCCTGGACCCAGGTAGCCTCCTGTTGGGCAGCTGTGGCTTGCACTAGGGCTGTTACACTCACCCACATTCAGAGTCCTTTTTATGAAAATCCCACTGCCAATTTCCCCCTGGTGGGTCTCTCACTTTACCTCTTGTCTTTTGCAGTCAGGACGCCCCCAGCTACCTTGTCTCCCTTGACTGTAGCGGAGCTGTCTCCTGGCTGGGAAAGAACCTTCTCCTGCTACTGCCCCAGACCTCCTGGCAGCTTTTCCTGCAGGTGTTCCCTTTCTCTCCTTTAGGGGAAAAACAGGGTTTAAATACCCCTGGCCTGGCCCTTCATTGGGTCCAGGTGCTGCTAATTGCCCTGCTCTGCTCTTCAGGCAGAGGGTTTTTAACCCTTTCGGGCCCTCATACCGGCCCAGGTATACTCTTCTGTAGCCATATGGCCTGACCTTACCACAGTATGTACAACTATTTCCTATGGGGTGCTGGGCTTTTCCTTAGTGTGTGTGCATGCATGCATGCACAATTCCACTTAGAGCCAGTTATGCATCTACTAGCAACCTGCAGGATCAAAACCATACACATTCACAATTTAATTGTGAGTGCACATGCATATATAACAGTGACTTTTTTTGTATAAATTATTATTTTGAATTACAGTATCTGGGTGCCACTCATTGTGGGCATGCAGTCTTGTCCACATATATTAGAGTATACCAATAGTTCTATTATGTTAAATATTGCGCTTGTACAACCTGAGTCCTCTGTCAGACAGGGTAGCCACCTCTTCTGATAGTGGTACTGATTAATTATAGGGAGGCAAGGTGGATTGATATAAATCACTGATTTTAATCTTGATTTGATTCTCACTAGTTGCAAATCAACATGTTTTAATGGTTACCAACCAAATATAGCATTTACAGTAAGCATGGTGCTTCTTGTTAACCAGGAGGATACGTTATATCTATACACATTTATTCAGGGAATTGTAGAGCTTAACTCACATTTATTCAAATTCTTAATTTTTACATTTATTAGATAATGGCAAATGATGCATCCATTTACTAGATCATCCTTCATTTTTACTTGTGATTTGTTTCAAGTTCTACTTAGATGGAAATTCAATTAAAAATGCATAGAAGAGGCATTTTAGATTTTTTTTTAACTTAAAGGAAATTACCATAAGTGCATTGATACATATGAAAAAAAGCTTATACAAATATAATCAAAACATGTTTTGTATTTAAAACTAACTGATTTTATTAAACAAAGGCAGTATTATCTGTAGTTACTGACTTGAACTGATTATTTCTGTTCACTATGTCCTTCAAGATTTTAGAAAGAGTTGATTTAATCCTTTTATCTTGCTTTTATTCATAAATTGACAGAGGAGAAAGCAGCTCCCATTTTTTAAACTCTGAATGAACTAATCATTGAACCAAACTAGTTGAATAAACTGAAATGAAGAAAATATTCTCTCTCCATCTGCAGAAGAGGCTAATACTGTCAAATGCTGGTTTAGCTCCTCAACAAACTCTGGCTCCAGATTCTTAACCAATGACTTCCATCAGTTCATTGTTTGATTGTCTTTAAAATGTGACAGCAAACATGTACTGCTTAATATTTGTTTCTGTATTTAAATTGTTATTTCAATAACAAATAATCTTGGGCCTTAACATAAATTGTCAAATTCAATTTTAAATAGGTTTCTTTTTTAAAAAAGCCTGTATTGAATTTAAATGGAATAGTTTTTTTGTTTTTTTTTAATCCATTTTCAATTTTTTTTAAAAATCGCCAGTTTTTATTCAATCTTGGGAGCAGGTAGTTTACATTCCTAGAAGAAGTTGGTCTTGAGCAACGAGGAAATAAACCTTCTGCTCGTGGACATTTTCGCTAGAGAGAGAAGACTGTCTGCAGTACTCAACCCAATTTTCATCTGCAACTCACAGACTTTAAGGGTAGCAGAAGTCATTGTGATGTTCCAGTTTTACCTCTTGAATTACACAGGCTGAGGAACCTTACCTTATATACCTGCATATATCAGAACCTTCTGCATAGTTTTTGTTGATGCTATATTCCTGAAGAAATAAGTTTTTGATAAGTGTTTCTAGGAAATGATCTATGCTTATACATACCTGGCCAACTTTTGGTGCAAATGTTCCTCTGACAGTTCAAGAGACAGATGTGTAACCTGCAAACCTTGTTTACAGGATACAGGCTTCTCTTGCTAAACCTTGCTACTAGTTGATTCAGTATTTCTGCTTGTTCTCTTGTCTGCTGGCTTTTTCCAACATCCTCCCGGCCCCCTACCCCCTGCCCAAAAAACCCCAACATTCTCTAGCTTGTATGTCCTTGCTCTCCCTCTTCCCCCAAACTGAAGTGCTTTGTCTCTTGCCTCAACAGCTGCCTCTTCTGTATGGTATGGAATATATTATGAGTTAATTCTGCTTGGACTGCTCTTGTGTACACACAGGAAAATCTGCTGGATGTGCTTAAGCGGGGGTTGAGAAACTAAATTAACGCCCACAACCTGCACCTAGTTTTAGGCATTTGCAAAAACAGTACTCCAAAAATTATTTACCCAAAAGAAGTGGCTTACTAATCATTAAACATTTAAGAGATGAAGGGATTAAGTATTTGATTGTAAATGCGAGTAAAAGCTAAAGCAATAAGTTGTGCCGAATATTGTGTATATCTAATTGGTGTTTACTGAACTTCATTTTCTCTTCTTTTCTGCCGTAAAGAGGTTATGGCTCTTATAACTAGAACTGGGTAAATGGTTGGGTTTTTTGGTTCAGCCAGCAAGCTGAAAAAATATTCACTTTATTTCTACAAAAATTTACAGTTTGTCAGTAAATTGGAAAAATCCGTTTTAGGCCAGCAGCATGTGTCTGAGTCTGCTTATGCATCCCCTTTTATAACATTTAGCCCAGTGATTAGGGCACTTGCCTGAAATGTGGGAGATCCAGGTTTGAATTCCCACTCTGGAGCAGGTACTTGAATTGAACTGAACTCTCCCTGCCAGGTGAGCATCCTAACTTCTAGGCAGTAGGCAAATGTGAGGTGGATTGCTCTGTGTCTCCTGTTCAAGCTGTTCCATTGTGTATAAATACTTAAGTATTCATTGGGCCAAAGAGAGAGTGCCTGGCCCTGTTCCGGTGATTAATTCCCTCATCTGGGAGGTAGGAGATGTGGATTCACATCTTCGCTCTGCCTGATTTAGAGAAGAGATTTGTAGCTTCATGCTTGGATTCATAGGACCTTCAACGGAAGAGACTGAATGCCTATTGCCTGATGGTTAGGATGCTCATCTAGAAGGAGTGAGGAGAGCTGAGTTGAAGGCTCTGCTTCAGTGTGGGGATTACAACTTGGGCCTCCCACATCTCAGGCAAGTGGCCTAGTCACTGGGCTAAAGATTATAAAGGTGTATAGATAGACACACATGCGCATGTTCATTCTTTACTTTTCTTCTTCTTTCCCAGCTAAACTAATCAGGTCAAATTCAGGATTAGTTTTAGTTGGCTGAAACTGCATTTTTTGGCAGATAAACTATTCTTCTGAAAACTTTTTGCCTAGCTCTACTTTTGATAATATACTGAAACTTCTGTGGTTTGAGTTATGTTTTTAAAAGGATCATTTTACCTGTACTCTAACCATCACTAATGATGACTAGAAGTAGATTGTACAAGACATAAGTAACTTATTACTGCTCTCTAAAATTTTGGTGCATGTAAATATACATGTATGACATGACTTAATTTTCCAGAATATGAAACTGCCATTAATTTTATGGTCGCTGGCTGTAAAATATCAATAGTTTGATAATCAGACAACAATGACAAGTGTTTTATATTTATTTGAAATATAAAATGTGAGGATTATTTCTCTTGATTACTAAACTCAGCTCGTTGGCTCCCGTTTGGAAGAAGAAACAAGCTCAGTTGGACGTGAGCAAGTAAACAAGGCCTATCAAGCCTATCGAGAGGCCTGCATTGACAGAGATAATCTGAAAAGCAAACTGGATAAGATGGTATGTCCATTTCCATAACAAATTAAAAACATGTAAATGTATAATAGAAGGAATTCTAGGATTTCTTTTGCTGACTTGCTGAAGACTTGTATAGCTTTAAAAATCTAAACAAGTGAGCATACATATTAAATATATTTTGGTGGTGTTTTATATAGGAATAAGAAGGAAAGCTTTTAAACAATGCCTCTTCCTGTGGGGCCACCTTTGCTGATGGTCTAGTTCAACCTTGTGGCTAATCACCAAAAGAATGCAGGAACTTTAATTATAGTTTTATAAATAAGAGTTAGCATTATAACTAGTGCAAAGTGCAGAAAGAGCCTTGACAATTTTTTTCTTAAACTAGATAAAAGAGAATAAAGAGACTGTGAAAATCTTGAGTGAGCAGTTGCAATCTAAAGAAGTGGAGCTTCTACAGCTAAGAACTGAAGTGGAAACTCAACAAGGTATTCAGTTTTGTCACTTTCTGCTTGTCTGCACAGTATATTAGTCTGCACCAGAGAGGTGTAAATTCTAGCTTGCACAGCCTTGTTGCTCACTTACTGTACTGTCTGTTGTGGACCCTGCCAGTGTGCAGTAAATGTTTCCTAATGTATCTTAATGTAGTTCCATTTGAAACTACATTAACGTGCACTAGAGAACTTTTAATGCACACCAGCAGGATCTGCATGGGCCAGTTAGTGCACAATATGTAGTGAGCACTAGAATTTAGTACTCTAATACACGCTGAAGTGCTGTGTAGAGAAGCCATATGTCTTAGCATACGACTAAGTGTCTCAGCATATGCAGTGTAGACTTTTCAGAGCTTTAACACTATAAGTGTAAAATTGCAGTGCACTATAATAGTGGAGGGACTTTGGGTTAACATGTC
>ML675603.1:65224799-65360470 GCA_007922155.1 Mesoclemmys tuberculata | reverse complement strand
AATCAATATTAATATAGACACAGCCTACAACAACAGGAGGTCTCTTTCTATTGCTATAGAAACACCATCTCCCTGACTGGTGGAAGTATCCTTCTATTGACATAGTTGCATCTACACTGTGGGTTAGGTTGGCATAACTATGGTGCATAGGGCTGTGGATTTTTCACCCTCAAGTGACGTAGCTATGTCAGTCAGCATTTCAAGTGTATACCAGGTTTTAATGTGGATTATTTTTATGCTGCACGGTAACAGGATTCACTGCTGGTGTGCCTCCTGGTGGCTCACCTGGGGGTTAGCTCTTCACTGATGGGATGCCCCCTCCCACAGTTGCTCTGCCCATTAACCCTCCAGGACTCTGGGTAGTTATCTTTGTGACTCGGCTGCTCCCTCTTCGTGACTTGGCCCTTCGGACAGGTCACTGTAGCCCTCTCCTTCCAGAGTATGTCAAAGTTTCTTGGGACAATATGTCCCTCTGCCATTGTGAGAAGTATTCCAGTCCCTATCCATAAGCTGTGCCACTTGACCTGTGGCTGGTAGGGCTCACCCTCTACTCTGGGTTCCAGCCCAGAGATCCTGTAAGGGTCTACAACTATTGTCTGCATGCTCCCAGACCTGTTGGGTACTTCCCTGGGCTCTGACCTACTATGCTCTTGCACCTCTGTCTGAGGTTACCACTTGTCAGAGCTTCCTCTGCTTCCCAGGGCTCTCGCTCTGCCTGGCTTCTTGCCAGATCCTATAATCTCCATCACACCTCTCTCCTGTCAAGGAGTGACTGCAAACTGCTTCCTTCTGAAGCCTCCTCCTTGACTCAGCTTCTTGGCTTCATAGAAGTCCTTGTTCCTGCCTGGGTGAGTTTCATCCTTAATTAAGCATTATTGAGCCCTGGCTCCCCCTCATATGCAGCCTACATAGCTAATTGCCCTGTCTACCCCTTGTGAAATGGTATGGGGTGAACATCCCATCACATACACACTTTGATAATTCATCAAAAACAAAATCATTCAATTTATCTTGAGTTTGGATCAATGTTGTGTTAACTTAGATAATCTTGCAGTGAGAGCCTGTATGCTATGAAAAAAGTTTTTTCTGCCTGCTGAATTGATATTAGAATGATCTCTACTTGCGATTAAAAAAACTTGCATATTAGTCTTATATGTCAAGGCCACCTCTGGATATTTGTTTGTTTGTTTGTTTCCAAATAAGAAGCAAACATGACTCAAGGCTCTTTAGCTAAACTTATTGCTTGGTAATGTCTTCTGCACTTCTGTTTGAAGCTTCCCAGTAGGTATAATTGGGGGAAAACTTCTAGTAAACCTAGCATGAGTAAAACTGAGGGAAAAGGAGCAATATTTTCATATGCATGCAAGCTAGGCATGTGCCAACTTGCGTAGTTCTACATCTGGATCTGAACACTTTCCAGTATCAAATCTGTTTTCAGGTGTTTATGGTGTAGGTTGTTGTGTTGTTTTATTTTCACCTTCCTTTAGTCCTGTTTTTGTATGAGGCATTTTACAAGATGCTTTTGAGAAGTTAAGTAAAAGAAAAGTAGGGCTACATGTGTTAAAGGGACAATCTATTTTCTGAGTTTTCCTCTGCCAACAAGTTGGTTAGGTCCCTTGATAAATAACCATTGGGAAACCTATTGCGTTCACTTCCTGTAGTGTGGAATGTGATCTTTGTACAAGAAAGGCTAGCCAAGAAAACTGCTTAGGAAAGGAGATATGAAATATTGGATGGGAGTAACTCGGTATTTTACCAAGCAAGACATTGTTATATATATTAAAAATAATGATTCTAAATATTTTAATTTAGTTTATTGATAAAAAGGACTCAAAAATGTTTTTATGTTGTCTGGTGCTGATTCTCATCATGAGCTATGACACGATGTCTTACTCTGAACCTAATAATGGGAGTGGAAATCAGTCTGTTGCTTATCTTTTTTTGTAGTGATGAGGAGTTTAAACTCAACTCCTTCTAACTGGGAAATAGAAAAGCTGAATAGTGACCTGAAAGTGCACAGACTGGAACAGGAACTAGAAAAGCTGAAGAAAGAATGCAACTGTCTCAGAAAAGAACAGCAAAAACTCATGCAGAAGGTACTGTTGAATTATGGAATGCAGATATTAATAGACTGGTAATAAATTGTAAAATTAAATGAATATAATATTGAACCTTGAAATCTATCCCAAATTCTTTTGTTCACAAAAATATGAGTTGCATATTTACAAGATATGTAACAACAGAGAAATGAAAAAATTTCATAGTAAAACTAATTATCTTTCCATGAAATTATTTCTCTTGTAAATAATGCTATATAATATGTAGGGCTGGTAGCACAGCCTATTATTAAGATTGTCCAACACTTGATTATAAGACCCTGTTTTAGTTGCTTGTAGTTTTGCCAACTTCAACCATGTGAACTGAAATTTTCCCTGCCCAGTAGCTGCCTCAGGTTGAATTTTTTTTGGAAAACTTCAGTCAGTATAGTTCAGCTGGGGAAAAATACGTTTTGCCCATGTTTAAAACAGAACACCTTTTATTTGAACACCTCTATCGCCTGCCTGCTTAAAGCATGGACTTGAAATTTGACAGATCAATGGCCTTTATATCAGGGATGAGTGTTTATGCTGTCCCTGTGAAAATCTGCCCAAATGAACTATAAGCCTTTGAAATACTGAAGTTTGCACATGCTTGTAGAGATTTAATATGGCTACAGGGGTAAGGCTCAACTTTCACTGCAGTGGCTGCTCTCATATGCTCTGAGCCTATTGAGTTCAGGACTTGGACTCTGAGACCAGGAGCTCTCTCTCCTGAGTTCTCACTCACTCCTTTTTTGGCATCCAAGCAGCCTGAGGTAGAAAGCCACCTGATTCTTATGCAGAGGAGCAAACACAGCACCAGGGTGGTGAGAAAGGAGCAGATGGGGATAAGGACTCTGGTGAAACTGGGACTGGAGGCTGATGAGGAAAATGAAAAGTGGGATCTAGTTGCCCTGAGGAACACTGAGATTGAATGAGGAGCTGGAAGTGAGGTGAGAGACTGGGACTCTGGGCAAAGAGACTGGGACAAGAAGTCAATGCAGGGGAGAGACTAGGACATGCAGATAGGGATGCAATGTGGAGGAGAATGAGTGGATGAGAACCCTGAGGAAAGAGACTGGGAGCCATGGGAGGGAAGAGGGAGAGAGATTGAATGGGAGGGGAAAAGTAGGACTGGCAGGGCAAGGAGACTGGGATTGGGATCAGAAATTAGAGGAGTGGAGACTAGGACAAGGTAGTTTAGGAGAATGGGACTGGGACAAAGAGCCAGGAGTGGGGAAGAAAGAGGATGGGACAGGGAGTGGTTGGGTCAGAAGGTTTTATAGTTGGGGGAACTGTCAGAAGAGTCTGTGCCCACTAGAGCCTGGTCTCCTCCAGAGCTTAGAACTCACAATTATTATCATTCCTCTGCTGTCAGGAAATAGCTGTGAAATGTGCTGGTATCATCCCCATCTAGTGCTGGTCCACAGAGGTTTCCAACCTATTACTGCCATAGGCTACTCTGTTAGCTCAAGTGGCAGAGGATGTGCAGTGGATTTAAAAGTTCCAATCCTGCTGATGAATCGTGGATGTCATTATGATGCCATAAAATAGAATTGTCTTTTTTTTAATTTGCTTTTTTAACAACCTAAGTGGCAAATTCAAACTACTTTGCAACCTTAAATAGTGTTCTTAAAGTCAAGCACTCAAAAGTTAGTAAATGCCAGAATTAAGGTTGCCCATGTAATCTTAATTTGCCCCCTCTCTGTTTATGAATTACAATAGTCCTTAATTGCATGCTCACTTACTATTTTTCCACAGGACCCCTGCCTCATTTAGTACACAGAAGGGACCTGCTCTGTGGATGAATCAAAGCTGTGCAGTAGAAAAAGCTGTTGTCTGTCTGTAGGACCCCTGCCTCACAGAATTTGCAAGGTATATAGTGAATGAGGCAAGGATTGCAGGAAGAGAAAGGACAGTCTTATGGTAAAGGGAGTTAAATGCTTCATTGTGTGACCCTATACCTGGATTTACTGCACACTATTCAAGCTCTGCTCTGAAGACAGAATTATTAATTTCCTTAAGGGCCACTCTGTGAAATGCTCAGATGCCATAGTGATAGGTACCATAAACATGACTTCATCTTCATACAGTATCCCTGTGCAGTGAGGGGTTGGTGTTATCTCTAGTTTACATATGGGAAATTGAGACAGAGAGGTACAAAATTTCCACTAATTTTGAGTGTCTAATTTGAGATGCCTAGGGCCTGATTTTTTTTTCAAAGTACTGAACATTATTTAGCATTTTTTATGTTCAAAGCACTGCTCCCAGCAACTTTGGTTGCAGCTGTCAATGTTTATCACCCTTTTACAAATCAGCCCCCAGAGTCTCAAGTTTGGCCCCAGAAAATGAGGAACAATTAGTGGCCACCTTTGGAAAGCTTGGTTTAAGTGACTTGCCTAGAATCACATGGGAACTCCTGTGGCAAAGGCAAAGAAAAAATTCACTTCTCCAGGACAGAATTCAACTGCTTTAAACATAAGACTGTCCTTTCTATTCCTGCAGTCCCCTTCCTCATTCACACTACACCTTCCAGTTTGGTGAGACCGAGGTCCTACAGACAATAACTTCCTTCACCATACAACCCTGAGTCATCCATAGAACAGGTCCATACTGTGTACTAAATGAAGCAAGGGTCCTGAGGAAAAATAGTCAAGTGATCATATAATGAAAGACCACATGATAACTCATGAGCATATGGAGGCCGAATTAAGGTTGCACAAGCAATCTTAATTCTGGTATTTCCTAACTTTTGAGATCTTCTTGACTTTACAACCTTGATAAATTCAGACTTGTCAGCACCCAGCAAAGGAGGACGGCAATCATAATTAATTAACAGTTTATATAGTACTGTTAGTTATCTCTAGTATGGACTTGCTATTCTCTTAATGTTCTTTTCCTTGACGATGACTCCAGAAATGCAGTCTTGTTAATGAAATGAGAAAGCAGCTCATGCATCTTAAAGGAAAGGAGCTCGTGTCACCTTAATTTCCATCTGTGTTCTATATAGTGCCTCATTTTAGGTCTCAGAAGGTTGAAAGCTATGACTTTCCAGTATCTTTCTTTTATACAGGACTGTATTAGAAATGTCCATGTAACTAATGGTAATGTTTAGACCTTGGTTTTTATATCCTGCCTTCTAGAAACAATCAAGGGCTGCTGAAGCTTTGCTTGATCTCATCAGGAGAAGATCAAGGGATTGAAGGTGTCATGTAACATTTTTTCATACTCTTGGTACCTTCTACTTAGGAGGGCTGAAAGACAACATTGAGGCTTTTCTTCAAAATTAAGACCAGAGTCCAAAATCTGATTTATTTTTGCAGTGATGAGGGCACTATTATTATTTATTACTTTTAACATTTACTGTGGATATATTGAGTCAGTTTGTCTTGGTCTTTCAAACTTAGCTCATGTGGAAAGGATTAGTCACTCAGCACGTAGTTTTTTATAACTGTTAAAGATACTGTTTTGCAGCACTCTGCAGTCATGACTGAGCTCTCAGATTTAAGCTACTGATGTGCTAAATGCAACTACATGCTGCAGATCTTAAATTAAAATGCACCTACAATTTTAAAAAGGAAAACAGAGGCAAATGAAATTATTTGATTTTCTCCCCCTCCCCCAAACAGAGGACATGCTAATTTACCTTTAACAGTAAACTGAGTTTTGTTTTTCTAGTATTTAACAACATTATTAGGTTAGCTTTAGCTGCTAAAGATTAAGCATTATTTTTTTGTTAGCCAGTTGGTGTGTATCAGTATTTGAGGACTTGGTTGGGCAGCCTGATCAACTGATTGCTATCATCTTTGTAAAAACATGACATGGGTGTAAACTTCAATATTTTAAGAGTGGTTGAGCTCTTACTGAAGGTGTTTTATTTCTTGTGTCTCTACATGCTCCTGTGTATTTTCTCCACTAGATGGTGCTAAAGGGAATTGATTATCTTAAATTGAGAGCATGTTCACTATTAACTTTTCTTTCCCTATGTGGTGATTCTCGTTCATTTATATCTAGAGTTATTGTAGGTGCCTTTTCTGATTAACTTAATACATTTTAAAAAAAATTACCAACGAACTATTTTGTTGAAAATGTTTTGGAGACCTCCAGATTGAATACTGATTATTCAAATAATGGGTATTTATTGGTTGTGTGATGCATGCTGAGAGGCAAGGCTTGTGTAGATGGTGCACAGAACTCTTTTAAGTTAATTATGTTATGGTAACTGTTTTGTCTTAAAGAAGAAATACAAGAATCTTCCCCTCAAATCCACTGACAGATCAAGATAGGAGGCACATATGAGCAAGCTCATAAACTAGTGTACACTAATTTACAGTCACTATTTTTTAAAGCACTATAAGACTGAATGTCTTGCAAGTGAGTGGTAATCTTTGGAGGAAGAGGAAAATGACATTGCCAGGTGAAACGTTGAGAGAGCTGTGGAATTTCTGTATACAAAGACCAGTTTAGCAAACAGTTTAAAACCTAGCAGCCATTTCTCTTTTTAGTGCTATTATGGCGTTCTGGTTGTCATTTGTATATTTTTAGTATTCTAGATGTTCTTGTTTCAGTTTTGCATGTTCAGTGGGATACTCAACCTTCATCAACTAAAAGCTATTCTAATAATACAGTGGGTCCCTTAAAGTCACAGTGACGATCAAAAGCATGTTTGCCAGAACTAAAACTAAATACCAATTCCATAGGCTACCGGCCCTGATATTTAGAAAGGAAGGTAGGATGGGAATATTTGGATATACTAAATGGAAAAGGCCAAAATAAAGTAAATGCCTATCAAAAGAGAAGGCATGGTAAAAGCACCAGTAAGATTCAGAAAAGCTTTTATTTTGTTCATCACTATTTTATCTTGAGATTTTGTTTAATCCCATCCAGTAGAAGGCTCATTTCTGGGATAATCTTTTAAACTCTTCTACCAGCATCACTGGAGAAGGTCAACTTTTGACACACTGGAGTGATTTTAAAAGCCTCAACCAAACTTAAATCAAATTTATTTTTTTTGCTCTTATGACTTTAGATTCTATTTAATGATGAACTAAATTATAAATGCTGTTTTTTAATGTCACTCTGAATAGGGTAGCCTACTTGAATTTTATGAAACTGCTATAGGGAAAAACAAAATTAAAAAAATGAAGGCCCTGCTACCTTAAACACTACAGCAAGTACATTATCTTACGCAACATCTATTTTTATTTTTAAAAAATTTAGAGGGATAAAATCTTATCACATGAAAACAAAATTGATTCAGTGTTAATAGAAAAACGTCATTTAGACTTTCAATAAATTATTGTGAACCTTTTAGACAGAAGCCAGAATTTTCAAATGCAGATGTCCAAAGTTAGGATCCTTAAACCAATACTTAGGTACCTAAAGGTGGGATTTTTCCAAAGTACCTAGGTGATGTAGCAGCACAAATCCCATTGATTTTAATCTACAAATTCTGATAGACTATAATCTGGTTGAAACACTTCAGTTTACTTGTCTTGTGAAAGTTTGATATATTAAAACATAGTGCTTGCACGTATAGCCCAGACTACTTAGTTATCAATTTTGTGGTTGATTTGTTCTCACAGAAATAATGTTAATGAGGCCTTGGATTTGTACTGTTGCATTTTCCTCATTTTCTCAACACTGAACAACAAGACGGTCAAATTCTAACATTAATTCAGATAACCACAATTTATGTAGGAAACTTGTGAATTTTACAAATTTTCCATTGTAAAATGGCACATCAATTTCTCATCAATCTCTTCCCTTCCCAAAGTACATCAGCTAATGAAACTGAAGACCCTCATGCTCGGAAGATTAGATGCCACAAAATTGACTCTGTTTTTGTTTCAAAGGTTTTGGATGCTAGATAAAGTTAACTGTTTGCTTTTTTTCTTTTCAGGACCAGGCTCAGGAACTAAATCTGCTGAATGGAGACCTTCCCCAAAAACAAAACATTCAGAGGTATGAAGATAAAGTGGCTCTTCTGTGTTTCATTTTGTTGTTAGTGTGTGTTTGATTTAGAAACGATGCATTGAGCTGGTGTGGGCAGATGGTTCTCTGAGTGAACTTACTTGAATAATATGCTAATTCAACCAACGTAGCTCACTGTATAAATAGTTAACCAACACAAACGCACTTGATATTTGACAAAATTTATTGTTTTTATTCATGTTGATAAATTACAATGAAGGTTAAATCTATTGATGTGAACTCTAAGACAGAGAAGACAGCATCTAAATCAGGGGTTCTCAAACTGGGGATTGGGACTTCCTCAAAGAGTCATGATATTATTATGGGGGGCTGTGAGTTGTCAGCCCCCACACATGCCATGGCTGCGGCTGTCAGCCCCATGCATGGCTGACAGCCAGAGCCCTTCAGAGCTAGGTGGCCAGAGACTGCCTGCAGCAGTGGTGCAGAAGTAAGGATGGCATGGCATGGTGGGGGTCATAACTTTTTTGAGGAGGTTGTCACAGCCTAAAATATTTTCAAAGGGGATCCCAGAAAAAAAAGTTTGAGAACCCCTGGTCTAAATAGTCTGTATTGTGTCCAGATCACACAAGTTAAACACCAGATTTAATAGGCCGTTTTTTCATCATGTGACTAGTAGAGTCGGAAGCAGAAGAGAAATGGATGTGTCTCAAAGAGGTGGGTCAGTACAAATTAGAGATCCAACACCCAAATATAAACTGAGGGAACAGATGTGCAAAATGAGAAGTTGATTTGAGGGGTAAGGGATTAGATAAGGCTGTAATGTCAGAAAGATTGTGTAGCCAGTGTTTGGAGAGTTTTTTGCAAACTTGTATTGTGATTTTGAGTTTGCTTTGGTAGCAGCTTCAAGACTAAATGTGGTGGAAGATAAGAAGACATGGAAAGTAGGACCATATATCCTAACAGTATATCTAGATTCCTTTATCTTTAGTGACCAGGAGTTGCCATCCTTTTTTGTACAGTATTGAACAGCTAACATGGTACACTATCATGGAGTGAGCTGGCTCTTTAAATGCACTGGCCCCAGCTCTACTTTTGTTTGGTTTCTTCTGAATCATAAAACTGGGGTGTCCTCGGGTGAAACATCTGATTGGAGGGAACATGTGATCAGGAAGGATCACATGGCTAGGGCTGGATGACTAGGCTGGAAGAGGAATCTTCCAGAAAAGAGACTCTGTTCCTTAGACTGAGGTACACCAGGGTTTGAGAAAAGTTCTGGATGAGTTCATCCACAGTGACAAGACAAAAGACTGGTGAAAGACTTAGTAGCCAGAAGAGGAGTGGAAAATCCCCAGGAAGGGGTGACTGCAGAAACAGGAGACAGGCCTAAGTTGGTAAAGGCCTAATGGAAGTGCTACCTGAGGAGTGCAGGATGTAGCCTCAAAGAAACGGTGATGTGGATGGATGCACTTGGAGCAGATGGCTTTTTCACTAGTTGGGTCCTTGAAGCTGAAGCCTGGCGTCGAGGTTGGGACCATGTTCCCCTTCACCTTTTTCTTGTGCCTCTGTGAGTGGGCAATCCTGACAAAGGGTAAAGGATTGGTTGTGCTCCCAGTGAATGGATTTTGAAGATCTGTGTGAAGGGGAGAAAAAATGTTATTGGAGGATGAAAGGACTGAGTGGACTGTGATCCAACTTCTGTGATGAGGAGAGCACTTGCATTAAGGAGCCAAGGACTAAATCCCTACCACAAAGGAAAGAATAGTGATCTTGAAGGGAGCCAGAAGCCCACAGTAGAGGATGACAAGACTTGGGCTTCTGTTTTGTGTAGACTTTTGCTTATCCCTGGAACAGAGGCTTATGATTTAGATGGAGGGCCAAGTCACCTCAGCGCACTATACCACTCTATCAATAGTGGGAGATGGCGAGTCTGAATGGAAATAAAGGTGCAGAGAAGGGGTACTAAAACACATATGCCAGGACAAGGACAAGGGAAGCCAACAGAGTTACAGATGTGATCAAGTCAAGAAAAAGGAATTCAGTAGAGGCAAGGTGGTGGTAAAGACTAATTCTGGAGATGGTTATAGGGACTTGGAGATGTGGGAGGGAGAGGGCCTTGTGTTAAGGATAATGCCAACATTTCTGGGTTTGAGAGCAATGTTTGCTTTTAATGGAGAATAATAGTGGAGTCATGATATGGGATTAAGTACTTCCGTTTTTGGAGTATTCCGTTGTAGTTAGAAAACATTCAAGACGAGCAGATGGGAGATGAAGCATTGGGATGTGAATCAATAAACATAGTTGCGTGAAGCCACATAGAAGTGGTGGTGAAGGTAGAAGATAAAGGATCAAGGAATCAGCTGCATGGTGCTCTCTTATGGAAAGTGTAAAGTCTCTACCAGAAACCTTAAAAGGAGTGGTTGGAGAAGTAGCATTCAAGCCAGGAGAAGAGCATTCTTGTTCAGTGCAGTTGAAAAGGATAGCGTGAGCAACACCTGAAAAGCCACGCTGATACCAGGGTGAGAAAAGGAATCTGTGATCAGAAGTAAGACTAAACTAAATGCTTCTAGTGGTGATATCAAGTATGTGCAAAATGCTGTCATCTGAGCACGTATTATGTAAACTAAAAACATCAGGCAAAGCTGAGCATATTGAGGAGCAAAAATAGCCACCACTCCATTAACCACCATAACTTGCCACTTGGTCTTAATCTCCACAGTTTTATAAAAAGGTGAAACAAACTTTTGAGCAAAAAAAATGAGTCTCATGTGGCACCTTAAGGTCAGACATTTTTCCCGTTTTACAACTGGAAGTTCTCACATCTTTTAACAGTAGTCAAATGAAGATTCTTGGATAGCGAGACTCCAAACTAATCCAGGATTTAAAAGATTAACACCTTGCATCATTCCAGGAGAGAGATGTAAGTCACCAGAGATTCATGAATCACCAATGTAAAGTAGTGATGGTGACCTGCTCCGGTTAAGCATGTGGCCCGCTGCATTTTGCATTGGCTGAAGCTTAAATGACCTTTGTGGCTTGTCCCTCATAGTGCGTTGGGATAACGCAACGCGTAGATGACAAGGGCATAAGCCATCAATTAACATAGTTTCTGGCTTTCCTATCTGCTCTTCTCCAACATCTCAGAAACATTAGCAGACACTAGAAGAGGCTTGAATGGTAAAGGGAATTTGCAGCTGCTAATGGGAAGGAGTTGGGTCCTGCAAGTAGTACTGGAGCATTTGGGATTGAGATTGAAGGTTTTCCCTTGTACTGCATTTGAGATTGAAGGTTTTCCCTTGTACTGCAGAAACAGCTGTTTGTGAATGTGCTCCCAGTTGCAATTTACATTTTCTGATATTATGTACAACACTTGGATATCTTCAAGCTGACTTCTTAGAAGATGGAAGCAGAGGTGGAGAATGCAGTGACCTTGCTTTCACTGGTCAGTGCTGTGCTTTATGCCTTCAACAAACAGGAAATAAGGAAGATGTTACAATTTGTCCCTTCTATTCACTTGACAAAAACACATAATAGTCCTCTTGAAAAATGGTGGCAAATCAGATAACTTGTTCTCCTGTTTGAATAGCCCCAAAACATCTGTGCTCCATAGTCATGTTTGTATTGTAATCTGATAAATTGTTATCCTGCTTGACCAAGGGATTGCAGTATGAGGGAAGTTCAAAAAGACTTTTGAAAATGCCCTTTAAAGAAAATACTTGAGCTTAAAGGAATGTAGTGGTTATACCTATACATTTGTGAGCTAATTTGTAACTCTCATTCCCATACCCAATTTGTGTACTTACATTGTTTTCCACAAGAGGGAGGAATAGTACTTACTAATAAGAAATTTTTGTGGCGTGGTATCTTGTTGAGGCTTGCTTTGCCATCTGAGAGGGGGAAGGAAACATATTTTAAAGAATGAGTAGTGCTATGGGTGTTCCTTTAACTTGTTCTATAGTATTTTTATTACAACTGTAATATAGCACGCACAGTATCCAAGTTGCTACTTGACTTGATCTTAAACTGGTCACATAGCAAACACTTCTTTTTTCTTGTTCCATTTGCAGCCTGATAGTCAATCTTGCATGTCTGACAATAGAGGTGTTAACTACTTTATCTTGAGATATCTGTCCTTCAGTTTAGTAAATTTATTTTTTAAAAAGCAGATAGCAGCCCTGTGTATGAATTCGCACGTATACAGCGTGGTTTTATATTGTAATGTAACTGTTTGTAATGCATATTGAATATACAGAATTGTACAGAGCAGTCAGCAACTCTTTTTTTCACACTCTTAGACAGGTTCTGTGTGAAACGTTTACTGTCACAAGCAACCTTATTGTTTATTGGGGGAGGAGGACATTGGCAGTTAACTAATTTTTTGTGACTTAATTATTTCACACTTGTCAACAACTTGCAAAATCTCTGTGATTTAATATAATACCTGGTTTGCAAATCCAGTTTGCTGAGGACTTAAACAGTTATGCTGGTGCTAAGGGATTTCCAAGTAGTATTTGTAAAAGGATTGTATAGTGGTCGATAATTTTATTGGTGGGAAGAACATTTTAGTAAAATAAGCTGTATTTCACAAATGTTTGCAGTTAATACATTTTTAAGATATTCAGTAATGGGATTTATGTGGTTAGTGGATCACATTTTTTGCGTTAAACAATTAACACATCTGTGAATATTAAAATAAGTGTGTGTTTGTATGTGTTTATGTATATCAATACAGTTATTTAGTAATTACAATTTACAGTCTGGATATATAATAATAACCATGAAGAAAAGATTTGTAGTAATTAAATAGTTAATACATGCAAGGTTCCATGTTGCACATTCTCATCTGGAGGAAAATTGTACATATGGTGTACAATTTTCAAAAGCACCTAAGTTCCATTTTCAAAAGTGATAGGCTGTTCAAATTCCCATAGACTTTCAAATGAGACTCAGGCTTTTAAGTCACTTTTGAAAATGGGATTTTGTCTCCCAAATCATTAAGGCACTTCTGAATATTTTACTTTTACTCTGTGGCAGACATGGAGCTGGTTTTATGTTTTATCTAACTTGAAGACTGCATAGTTCTTGTTTGGTAGAATGATTGAACCAGTCTCATTTTCAAGATTGAGAGCGTCCAAATAAGTGAAGCATAAATTTGATTTGTTGTCCTCTGTAAAAACAAGTTTAACAAACTTGAGATAGTTAATTAGTTCAAGTTTTCAGGTGTCCCACAGATTTTGCAGTAGATATCCACAAATTTAAGATAAGCTTTTTTGCTCTCAGTGCAAATGTGTTGATAACATTAATTTCATACCTGCTGACATCACTGATGCCCAACAATCTTAGAGCTGAAGTGAAGTGAAAACTATTGTGCTGTCACGTCTATAAAGCAATTTTGAATGCGGATTCATAATTCAGTATAACAGATTTTTGTATATCACCTAGCGCAATGGGAGTCTCCATTCATGACTTAGGACTCCTAGGTGCTTTGATAATACAAATAATAATTAACGCCACAAATAGGTTTGTCTTCTGTGCATATTTACTGTTAAGTGATATTTATGGCCATTCTCTGTTCTGAAAGAATCAAATTATAAACATTAATGGTGTGGTTTCCTTTGTAAGCAATTTGTGGGGCTCCAAAGATTTTGTTAGAGCAGGATTCTTAATTTCAAAAAAAAAAGCTGAGGGTTTTCAGTAGCTAGCAGTTGACTGATTAAAACAATAGTAGCCCAGTGCCTCTACATCAGAGGTAACAGTGAATGCATATTTAAAAATATTCCAATAGGGCTTTCAAAATGGTAGTTGATACACAGTTGCTGTTCAGAATGTAAAGGCTCATTCATGCTTCTATCTAATGATTCATTTGAAAGTACAGGGACAGGATTTTAAACAAAGTTGAATCTCAGCAGCTCTTATTGTTCTCATTAGGAGCTGCAAGGTCCTGAGCACTCTTTGAAAAGAGTCACTTCATGTGCTTGCATAAACAGAAACTGAATTCTCTTGAAAATCTGGCCCCAATTGTGGGTACTGAGCATTTCTGAAAATCTGGTTCATAGTAGCGTATGCTCTGAAATAATGTGGTTCAGCAAAGCACTCAGTGTACCTTCTTCAGCAGCTATTAAATATTGGAAACATACTCTGGAGCCTGCATAATCTTCTCGTGTAGATTAATAAATAGCACTTCATAATTGATATATTTTGTTTGCTTAGACATTCTCATAACTATTTCTTGGCAAAATCTGACTTGCTGATTATCCATGATGACTTAAACAGGTAACAACTGTCTGAAATAACAGAAACCTTTATAGGGCATAACTTCTCTACCCCTGACCATCCCATCCCCCCTTCTCTGTCCACCAAAAATGAGAACTGGTTCTTGGTAACTTACACTGTCTTGTCACACTGATTTAGACTTAACAGCATGAGACAGCCTAGTCAGACATAAAGCAATGTAATGCATTATTTTAATTTGGCCTGGGTATGTGTTCAGCAATTTGGGCATCAAGTACCTAATTAATTTGAATTTTCTGTGGCAAATTGAGTGGTGTGAAGACTCAAATACCAAGTTTAAAATATCAGACACTTTGTTTTTGACTAATACTGTAGATCTATTAACGTGATCTGGAATATTATGTTAATAAAGTGTGTGTGGTAACATTTGCTAAATCACAAACCACCAATTCATATTTGATTCTTTACCACATCTACTTCATACTATCCATTGTGTGTATTAAAAATGAAACCAGCCTCAGTTCATTTCTCAGAGGGTACTGGTTTTGTGTCAGGATTGTCACTTATTTTCAGATACAAAACTAGCAGAATATTCTTAATTTTCCATTTGGAGAGTTTGAAATTATTGCATTAGTTCAGTGTTTTAAGAGCCTGATAAACAGTCAGGGTTTCTGACTTACTATACTGTCCATTGGCAATGTCAGATTGAAATGATTCTTTAGTAAAATTGAAAAGAGAATACATTCATTAAGCAAAAAAAGGCTTTGTTCAGGGTTAATGCTTTCAGCGTAAATCTTAAGAACTACAATAGAGTCAGGGTGGGCAGTTGCAGGGAAGCAGACATTTAACTTTTTAATATGTATTTCAGTGAAAATGTGCAGCAAGCATACTGGGAACTGAAGAGGGAAATGTCTAATTTACATCTGGTGACTGAAGTGCAAACTGAGGTTCTACGAAAACTGAAAACAACCCCAACTGCAACCAAGAAAGGCAAGTCAATGTTTGCAGGAATAAGCCTTGCAAGTACAAACCTCTGATCCAAGCTATACCATTTTAAAGAGCAACTAGCTATCATATCTTATCAAAATCTTATCAATTGAAGTTGATAAGCCAGAGTGTATTGTAGTTCCTGCCTACCCATTTACTGCTTTGGCTTCTGTCTCATACTGGTCAGCTTCACACATAAAGGTGTTGCTGATGTGTTTTTTCTTCAGTACTGTATTCTGTTCCCCTTGTGGCTTTTTTCTCAGTCAAGTGTCGCTGATGTGTACAAGGCTGAGGTGTTAAGTTTACTCATATTTGACCTTTTACCACAAGTACTTCATATTTTTAAAAAAAAACAAAACAAAACAAGGATTTCACTTTTCAAATGCATTCTCTTACTTTAACAGTAAATATATAAAGCATTTTGGTAGCATTTCAAAATTCAGGAAGAGATTTTAAACTCTTTCCCTGTAGCTATAATTTTTCTTTAATGATGAAAACATTCTTAAAACTTGTATCTCCTAGTCAGATACAACACCAGAAGATGACATTCCCCATACATCAGAATATGGATGCTGCAAAGCTGGTTTGCCTTCACCACTCCCTTAAAAACAATTGACAAAAATTGGTCATTTCCATTGCTCTGGGTTTAGTGCAGATTTTATACATTGCTGACTGAAATTATTTCTATTTCAACTCCAGTAATATTTCCTTCCAGTGTAGAGGTTTTACAAGAGATGGATATTTGGCACTGTCGCCTGTGATCTAATGATTGAAAGCCAAAGACAATAATGTTCAGTTAATGAGTAGCAACATCCCTATTTTTCACGGGGTAGGGAATTCCAAAATGTAGGTAACAAATAGGATAAGCAGCAGTCACTTGGGTATCGTATGTTTGATATCTGATGATGCATTTCTTTGATTAAAAGATATAAATGGATCATAAAGTTCAGATGACAGTTCCAAAATGCTCAATGTTAGAGGAACACTTTGTTGCTAAAACAGAATTGAATGGCTCAAGAAACTGATAATGGGGTTCACCTCTAGGTCACCAGTTTAAATTTGGTCCTCATCTGTGACTGACTGATCACTATCTGAGGTGTTCTACAAAAGGAATTGGTAGCTTCAGTCCAATTCCTACTGAATGAGTGTCTGTCTACATTGTAAAGTTTCTGTACTGATACTTTTGACATCCAGTTTCAGAAGAGAAATCGAGGATTGCCTGGACTTTGAATAATTCTCGAGCCCTAGGAAGTCTGTTTTGGCGTGGGCTGTGGTGGTGGTGCTGTAGGGAAGCATGCATTTGCTGTGCTGTGCTGTATTGGTTCTGCAGTTGTTGTCTTTCTCACATCTGCAGAAGTGCTAATAATTCACTTCTTCACTGGATAACTCATTGCAGCAGTATTTTCTGTAGTCAGTAGTGGAATTGTGCATCAAGGGATATAGGATGCATCATTATAAATCGGTCTGTTGGGCTGTGTGGATTTTTGCCAGGTTTATTCTGTAAATTTCTTTGCTCGTGATCATTTATTGGTACATACAAACATCAGGCTTTAAGATTGGAAGCTTGCAACAGAGAGTAAAGCTGGACTTGGTTTACATGATTCATCTATGTCTCATATTAATGCAGTTCAGTCATGGTGCACCTGCATGATTAACATGCAGAGTATAACCTTGATTTAAACCATGTCTTGAACTATTTATGGGAGAAAATAAGTTTGCCTATTAACTGTGTTAGAGCAATCCTCATCTCCTTCTAAATGTGAATTTGGCTTTTAGGGGTCATGATGACATGATCATAACAGAAACTTCTAGAGTTAAGATAAACATGATCCTCCCTTTAACAAATGTGTCCAAATATTCTGTGACCTTCTAAAACGATATCCTTGCATATGTTAGGGTTGACTTTAGTTACAAATTGGGGAAGTAAAACAGTGACGTAAAGGTGGCTGGAGTGTGACTATATAACTGAAAACCTATGACAATAGCAAAGAATTGAATTGCTTTCTCTGCTTTCTTCTTATAAGAACCTCTGTATTTTCAGAACATTTCACACTTGTAGAGTAGCTTTTTCCCAAATAGGCACATTATTATGGAAAAGGCTGGTAGAATCTGGAATGTTTTTGGAAAAATTAATGAGTCAAGGTCTACTGCATCTCGTTTAAGTAGTAATGGGCAAGGGTAGAAAGAACTTCCTCTCCTTCCCACTGTGTTACTATTCTAATTTCCATTTTTGAGTACTTTGAAGTTAGTTCTATAACTGCAGTGAGGGATTTTTTCGGAAAGCCTTTTCCTTTTCAACATCATGGTTCATTCTCCTCAGAGAAATGGAGAGGGTAAGCAATTTTGGAGTTCAAAATAATTGATGCTACATGTTAATCTTGCCAATTAGAATGTCGTGTGCAACCTGTACATGGATTCCATTAATCCATATACAGGACACTAGTCATGAAAAGAAGCTCATGGTTTCTTGAAGCAGTTTGGAAATCTTTGTAACTATGATGGTGGATGAAAAAACAAAGAGAAACTAAGGTGTTTTCTGATGCTTTACAATACCTTAACATAAACAGAGCATGAGCAAATGTAAGATTGAAGATTATGTAGTGCTGTAGCTCATTGCATGAATTGGGCATTATATGACTCTTAAATGTTGAAACAGAGTCATCCTAGGAAGCTGTTTGAATTGACATGCTTTAGCTGTTTGAAGTGTTTAGAAGGAAAAAGTTCCTGCATAATGGAGTTGCTGTCTCAGAAAAAACTGACAGTCTGTTTCTGTATTGAGTTGTTGCTTGGCTGATACAGTTGGTCAAATTGTGACTACAGCAAACGTATCCTGTTTACTATTCAGTTCTCTACAACATGTCAAAGGTTTGAGGAAATGGAACGTTTCTCTTTCATAGCTGTAACTTAGAATGCTCTCTATGCAAACATAAAAATTTTCCTCAGAATTTAGCCAGTAGTTCAACCACTTCTTTCTGGCCTGAAGTAGCTTCAGACCACTGAGGCGCAGTCATTATACAGGAGCCCCAATAAAATGCACTGATTTAAAAAAAAAATTTTTTTTGGTTTGTTTTTAATGCATTTTCTCATCCATACAATTTCATCTGGTTCTCAGTAGGCCAATACCTTCAATGTGAGAGTTTCTCTCCTTGGTTGTGTGCACATGTATGTATATGCACATGTAAGCAAAGTATTGTAAGATCCTCAGCGCAGAGACTGATTGTTTTGTTTTTGTTTGTAGAGCACCTAATACAACCGTGTACCAGTCCTAAATGGGCATACCCGCTCCTAGAAAACAAACCGAGAATATATGTTGTGTATGTAACCTACTCTGAGTAGTAGGACACGGCTGCCTAAGTGGCCCTGAACTCTTCCCTTGTCAAATCATCTTAATTTTAGTGTATAGAAACTTGGATCATTTTATTGAGATGATAAAGTACTTTCAGGTTGAACATTAGAAATATTGATCCTGAAATTTGTTTAACCAGTTATAACCCAGACTCTTAGTCACAATAGACAGTTTGCACTGTTCCACACTTTGAGATGAACAGCCATGCTATTGGAGGGTTCAGTTTAACTAGAAGTATCCAAGGAGCAATAATGTACTTTCCTTTCTACACTTATGAGTGAACAGTGCCTCATCTGTCCTAAAGCTTCAGCAATCCCAGCATTTGAAGTACAGTATATGGTTGCCATTTGTCCTTGTACCTATGAATAGCTTGCAGCTCAAGCACTGCTTTTTACACCTATCAACACACATGGGGTGAGTCACAAATTTCCTACTATATTTTCCAGATGTGACAAACCACCCATTGGAAAGTGCTTTTTACTGAAATTTGCTAATTGGTCACCATTTTTTCACTTTCCCTGGCAGAGTGATGCTACGTCCTGCCGCAAGGGTACTGACTCTTGTGCTTTGTGCCTTTTATGAGCACTGTAATTATGAGTTTTATATTCAAGATTCATAGCTATTGTAGGAAACTTCCCCTCGGGTGTGGATTGCTTAACCTATAGGATCCAGTTGACAATCTTCATTTACTAATCCTCATAAATTTGTAGTAAATGCTAAAGAGAAATATCTGAGGGATAGGCAATTTAGCCCTGCCCACCCCTTGTCACATATTCCCCCAACATGTGGCCAGCCCCTTTCCCACTTCAGATAGTTGCCTGTTTTCAAAAGGTCATCCTCACATTCTTGTCCTTGAGCAGCGGGCCAGCATAGCAGTCTGCTCTTCAGCAGAGAAGCAGCAAGCCCATTGCTGCTTCAGGCACTGAGGGGGAGTTCAGGACCTGGCAGCAGGAGGAGGCAGCTCATTAAGAGACAGTGAAATAGGCTGCAAGATTATTTGTGGACCAGCAAGATTTATAGATTCCAAGGCCAGAAAAAGGACCTTTGTGAAACATAGGCATTTCTCTCAGCCTGGTGCAGCACTCTATATTAGCCTCACCAAACTCCCAAAGATTCACCAGTTCCTCCCACACCTACATTGGAACTAGTTGATTTGGTTGTTTTTTTGAGAGTGCTATTTCAGGAATTATGATGAAACTTGCAATTTGAATAGAGATTGTGTTAACTCAAGTTAATGAATTAATGTGCACTCGGAAGCAAGATTAGGGAGCCATTATCTGAAAACACTTGTCCTGTTACACTAGATACAGTACATTTGTGAATGTGTGTCTATATACTGTATCCTTGTTACATAAATTAAGAATGACATTTAGTTGTCTTCTCTATTCAGCTTCTACTTGTGCACCAGTACAGTGTGTTGAAGACGTGGAGAAGGACCTCACAAAGTTGTATTTGACTTCTTCTGGGGCAGTCTACAAAAATGCTTCTCTTTCACAAAGTGACAAACTTCTCTGCAATGCCATAGCTCCCCCTCTCCCAAGAGATGTAAAAATCCTTTCTGAACGGGCAAATCTCCAGTCATGGACAGATGAGAGACCCATCCCTTTTGGTGGCACAACCTGTCATGAACAAAACTCGTCCGGAAGGAGCTCTTTGGAAGATAATTCCTGGGTATTCCCAAGCCCTCCAAAACCCAATGATGCAATGTTTTGGGAAATAAAAAATAAAGCATCGTCAAACTATCCAATAAATTACCTGGATCAGTGTAATCAAAACTGCATGCACAAGAGCTAATTAGCTCTTGAGAAAGACTGGGGCTGGTTCTGAATAGGCACCTGAGAGCTACTTTTCTGTTTAAAAATTTGTAGCAATCTGAAATGTGGAGGTAACTTCTTTTGTCTTGTTCCAAGACAGAGGTTCTAATCGCTCACTGCTATAAATCAGGAGTAAGTCAAAGGATCTATACTGGTAATATAGGTGTAAGCAAATCAGAATCAGGCCCTAAATGCTCAGTTCTCTTATACCAAAAATTACACACTTGCAAAGATTACACAGACTGAATATTTAAATCTTGGAATAAATCAAAATAATCCAACTCTGCATTTGTTTGCTGTATGTACATAACACTGCTTATAAAGGCATTTGGTATCCTGTGTTAGAAACTTCTAAAAGCTGTGAGCTTACCTCTGACAGAAGTGTCTTTCAGATTTAGAACTCTCAGGTAAATAATGGAATTGGAATGTTGTTTTTCCCCCTCTGGTTCAGGAACAGTCACTGGATTTAAAATGTGTGATATATGCCACCCCACCCCAAAAAAATCATGTTTACATAACAGGTGTAAACCAAAACTGCTAGGATGCACTGTTTAGACTGCAGCTTTATTTTGGCCTTATTGTAAGTATTTAAAGATCATAAAGAGATGATGCTGAAAGCTATAATTCCTGGACATAGTTTTTGTTTTTCTCCATTCACAAAAAGGAAATGAATTGCATTTTATGCACTGGTGTCTGTTATAGAATGACAGTAACCAAAATGCAATGATCTTTGTGTGCCTCCTTTGTACATCACCAAAATCTTCACTTTCTCCGTACAGTTTCTAAGGCCACCAATTTGTTTTGTTTATCACAACAACATTCAGAAGCCTTAATTTGAGCAGATCAGATGTTAGGTATTAGTGTTCGAAATATATGACTGTACCACGTCAATTGGGTTTTTAATCTGTCGTCAAAAACTAAAATGTTTCAAATGGTAGCTGCCAGCTTTATACAGGTGTGTCCGAGTACTGATGTATGTGGGCGACCAGTATAAAGATCTGTTTCTCTTTAAACCAAGGTCACTTCTAGGCAGTTACAAATCTCACTATTTAGTAGAGCGGTGTTAGCATAATTTGGCTTCAAACACCAGGCTTACAGTGAAATGGTTGGAGTGTACTATACTTAAGAGGAAAATGCTACGTTAGATATTTCATACTCTCAGTGAATATAAAGTTTTCTAATTGATGGTAAAATTTATTAATATTGTTAATTGTTCCCAGCATACAGTAAACAAGCATTCAAATTCAGAAATGTCAGTGTAAAGAAAAAATGGATTTCACAACAGTTAAGCAGTAAAATATAAAAAAGTGCCAATAACTTCTGTGAGAAAGTTATGAACTTGTAATGCAGCCATATCAATGATGCACTATAAAAGTGTGATGGAACTTGAGCACTACGTGACTTGTTCCACTTTTTTCCTTCCCTGTGCACTCAGTGCTTCATGTCCTTTTCATGTACTGGAGTTTTGTCTTTGAAGTCAAAGGAATGTCTTTACGTCCTCTGTGTTAGTGAACAGCGTACCTAAATAATATGCCTATCATTCACCAGATACTGTTTTTATCTTTCTGTTATCTTGCTCACGTATCCTGGCTTGTCTGTGATTAATGGAAATGGTGTCAGATGCTGGAATTTGTTCTGACCAATGAACACGGCTGACTCAAGGGAGTACAAGCTCTTGCAAAGTAATAGAACAAACCCCAATATGCATAAAACAAATCCAAGTCACTAGGCTTTAGCTGATAGAACCAACTACCTGTGTAATAACAAAGCAGCAGAAACTATTTCTCATGTGGCTGCATAGACTGTATTGTATCTAGTTCTAATGTAATTTAGGGGTCTATTCCCTTGATTAAAGATTTTTGGCATTTTTGGTAAGTTAAATGTATTCAACAGACATCAACCTGATTAACATTTAGACTTATGCAAGGAAGGAATCCTGTTATGTAAAATTTTAAATAAATTTATTTTTGTTTGAAATGGACTTCACTTATAAATCTCCTTCAGGCTTCGGCAAGCACAGCTGTTTTCTTTGTTGCTATCTCAATTCCTTATTTTTAGATTGGGTGCAAAGCGGGGAAGTATTTAAATCTGACCACAAATCAATGAAAATATAAAAGATGAAATTCAAGGAACCCTTTCATAGCCCTTAAGAAGAGTGTACACCTCCACCAATGGCTCTGACATGTGGAGGAGTAGTGTACTGGGCACATGGAGGTGGGGGTTCTCCCTCCCTTCCAAGAGTGCCCCTTTCCACTCTTGGTCTATGGTTCACTTTTTGTAAACAGCCAGGCTGCACTTCAGCATGAAGCTACTCTGTTCTTCGTTCAAGAAAGTCCGTGTGTGTGTTGGCCTCGGCTACGGGAATGTGCTGAAGGAGATGACAGCAAGAGGAAGCAGCACTCAGAGGGGAGATCGCTGGATTCTGACAGATGACAGGGAACGGCTTGCTGAAGGCAGGATTTCAAGTCCACTAATTGCAACAAGTAGCCATACCATAACTCTTGAAAAGGAAAGCCCTGGGTTTGGAGTCATCTGGGAACTAGCCAGTTTCTGAAGTGGCAATGCATTTGTTGGACTTAATCTACAATCAAATTTTGACTAAGGGCAGGTCTACATTACCACTTGTCAATCTAATTTACGTCGTTCAGGGGTGTGAAGACACCCCTCTGAGCAATGCAAGTTACAGTGATGGAAGCGCTGTCCAGACCAGCCCTATGCCAGCAGGAGATTCTCTCCCACTGACAAAGCTTCTGCCTCTCTCACAGGGGGAGTAATTATGCCAATCGGAGTCCATCAGCACACGTCTTCACCAGACAGTGAAGTCCACACAGTGTCTTCACACTACAGCGGCGCAGCTGCATCGGTGCATTTACACTGTTGTAGCACTTCTACTGTAGACTTGCCTTAAGAAGAGCGATTTGAATCTTGCTTTTTGTGGCTTTATTTTTTTTCCATTTTCAAAAATCAAAGGTTTGTATGGACATGTCACAAATTGCATGCTCATGCCATAATGAGGTAAAGAATGGCTGTAGCTTTTTTTGTATAAGGAAGTTCAAAATTCAGTCCAGTTGAACAACATGTAAGTGGCTATGGAAAACAAAAATCTCCACAAAACAGAAAAGTAAAAATTCCTCTGCAAAAAGGTAAATTACATTGAATGTAAAAAGACTTTTTGAACATTCAAGTTCCAAGTGTTTAAAATTTCATGTCCCATATGAACTGGCCACTACTGTGTCTCTCAGCTGTACTCATCCTTGATGGAAGTATTAGGAAAATGCTATGCATATTGAACTTTTCTTGGAAAAGCATAGCATTCTGGCATAAACATGGTTTGTTTGCTTTCTCTAGCAAGAGAGCAAAAGGCAAGCTGACTGCCGACTGAATATCTGGAATGTCACTTAGATCCCAATCATTAAAACTGGAATAATATAAACTTAGAGGCACTCTCAGTTTTAAATTCAAAAGGTAGAAATAGTTTCAGAACCTTGTATGCTGACTGTGGTATTCTCTTGTCGCTGTGTGGAATAACCATGGCAATGAGGGAAGAAAAGTGAAGCACCACAACTAGCTTCCTCTAACATGCTGTCAAATGTATAAAATGAACAGATGTTTTCCTCATGTTTTCCAATTACAATAAGCTTGGTGATAGTCGTGACAATAGTAGGGTTTTTTTTAAAAAAAAGTCCCTTTGATTGTCCCTTTTGTTTTCAAAGAATAGTACAAATGCAAAGTAAAATCAAACTCTCCCATAAACATAAAGCAGGGAACAGTTTTCTTACAAATGCTGATCAATGTTTGTATGAAGGTCTTACACAGCTTTGATTCTTTAATGCGACTGCTGTTCTGTAGATCTAGTAAACTTAGTTATGGAGTGAAACTTAATTCAGTTGCTTAAGGGTTTTGGGCAAGTAAGATGGGAGATCATATACTAAAAAAAATCTCAGGTTTTATTTGAAGGACAATATTTTGAGTGTTGAGTAAATGCAAGTGTTTGTGTTGCTCAGACCAGCAACATGGAAGGCAAATGTGCCTGTATAAATTGAAACGAGAGGTTAAAGTTACAATTTTGGGGGAGAAGGAAGAAATAAGGTGCACACTTACCTGTGCTGGTGGTGTGAGCAAGTCAGGGGGCTCCTTTAAGTTGAGGAGGAAGCATGCTTTTTCTACCCATTCCCCTGAGAAGTATCTGGCCTGACTAGCCTGAGTGCTTGAATCGTTTCTGAATCTGTTCCATTCTTTCTGCTTTGAGTCTTCAGACAGGAACTGTGAAAGAAAGAAGGAGCAGGAGGCAAAGTCTGGAGGGGGGGAAAGGAGACATCTAACTATACCGATCGACCTTGTTGAGTGACAGGTTTTTTTGCCTCCTTACTTCCTGGTAGGTGGTGATTCACTGCTGAGTGAGTGTAGGATGGGTGAAGAGAGCAAGCTAGACACATTCTTCACTGCAGCCTTAATGTTTAAACGCTTTAATGTGTTTACCTTCCACTAAAACTTAAGCAGATCCAACCCCTCCCATTTCATAGACTGATAAGCAGTTGTGTTAAACAAGCTTTCAATAGTGGAGTGGGCTCTCTGGGGACAGGAACCAGGCTGCTACACACACAGCCTGAGATTTGCTCCTGTGCCTGTTGCTTCCTTCCAGGGCCAGCAGGAACTGAGCAAGCTGGAAGGCTACGATTGGGGTGAGGGGAAGAAAGTGGGAGAGGCAGAAGCACTTACAGTGGGGCTCCAGTTAATCCACATTTGATGCTTGGAAGAGTGCACGGAGGGGCTTTGGAGAGGCAGAATGCAACACATTGCCTATGGTGAGGGTAATGTAGAGGGCGAACATTTCAAAGGCAAAAATTTACTATGCTACCCTTCCTGATGTGTGGTGCTGGATGCCACTAGCTTGGCCTGAATTGCCTGACCACTGAGTTGTTTGACCACTGTTTGAGGCCTAGCCTGACTACTTTTTACAATTGACAGAGACCAACAGAGCGCTAGGGAACCCTGTGGTATCTGTTTCTCCGCACCACAGCAGATAGTAAGTAGTGTGGTTTTTATACTACACAGCAAATAGTCTGTTAGTTTATAGTTGCATCTAGATAAAGATGAACAACAGTTTATACACTTTACATTAAAGGCATGTTCTTTTCCATCGCCTCTTCTACTACCAGATGCTGTTTTGCTCCCATTATCAGGTAAGAACATAAATATGTAGTTAGTATAACAATGAAGTATAGAGAAAGCGAACATAAGAGTATCACCCACGCTAAGCAAATAAAAGGACAATGTGTACAGAAAATTATAAAAAGTCATCAGCCAGACAAGGGGCCGTGCTTCATTGCCACCTGATTCCACAGGAGATGCTGCTGGCCTGAGCCCCTGGCAGGGCTCCTGAAGCAAGCCATTGCTATATACAGCCTCTTGAGTGAACACTACCGTTTGGATCTAGTGAGTATGATACTGTAGTTAATTGTTGGCTTTGTATTGAACTATCTAAGAAATCCTTACACATTAAACCTTACTGATCTGCCAGTCGGGTGTACTGTATCTCACTGGTAACTTCACACTTATCATCAAGAATGCCCCAGAACAGGCGGTACCTACTTAGTCCTCAAGCAGTCCCAATGGGATTTCAACCTAACCCCACTATAGTGGAGGCTTGCATCTCTCTGCCGTAAGTGCTCAAAAAAGGTCTTATTTAACATGGCTGGTGTGGTTACCTCTTTTATTTTAAAGTAGCCCTCTGACATCGTAAGCAAAGTTTACTAAGTGAAATAACATGTTGGAAAAGCATACAACCAAATCTTTCAGTGTGAAAGGAGGAATCAGTCTCCCACACACTTTTATCCTGATCTCTATGCACAATATGAAAGAGGGTATGGCTACATTATCACTTCAGTGATGTACAGATCTGTAGCGTACTTCAGAGATGTAGGCAAAAGACAGTAAATCATAGGATAAGATCAAGTCAGCATCGTTCCATTGATTGCACTGCTGTTACTCTGTTGGTATTAGTGTATATGGCTCACATAAAAAAGGCGCAAAGAGGTGCCATCAAGTATCCAAATTCTATAAACGCAAACTGTTGTAGATGCTGTATAAAGTGTTAAAATAAAATTTAAAGTCTTCATAGCTCCTCATTAGGCCAAGTTTTGGAAGATATTGGACCTGATTCTGAACTCACAGTGGTTTAAGTCCCCTGAGTTGACATACTCCACATTTATACTGAACTACCTGACATCAGAATTAGTCTCCTTTCTTCACTTTAATGCTTTATATTAAGATTCTATTGTGTGTCTCAACTTAGCTACTATGTTTTCAAAACACAATGATTTACCTGCATGAATTCCCCTATAGTGCATTTATACACAATCTGTTTAGAAAAAACACCATGACATCTATTAGAGAGTTTACATGGCAGCCTCTATGTTTAAAATACTGAAACTTTTTAGGACAGCTGATTTTAAAATGCAGTGCCCTCCAATTCCTGATAAGGACAAAAACCTGCCTTATATTTAAAAGATGTAAGGCATCAAACAGGCCCGCTCTACAGTTGCCTTCGGGATTCAGCGGCAGTTGATGGGAGATACGCAAGTGACATAAATCACTTGCGTATCTCCCATCGACTTCGCATCCGCTCTGCGCACTGTCCACAATGCGCAGCGTTCCCTTCGACGCAGCGCTACGCCACTTACCAGGGTGGTTTTCCTGCATCGCTTACTGGATCGACTGAGCGGGTCTACACAAGACCACTCAGTCAATCCAGAGCAATCGATCTGACAGTGAATTTGCCGCCATCGGTGTAGACCCAGCCTAAGACTGTTCCATGTCACCATTCAAACATAATTTACAAGCACTAGTAGTAATACTATAGCTGTCACATTTTTATACTGATTACAATCTAAGGGTTTTTCCTTCCTGTTAGTTTCAGAAGGACAGTGACTGAAACAATACTAAACTTGTGGTTAGGAGTTTAAGATGCTGTTTCATAGTTAATTTAATAAAATGCAGCTACCTCACTGGATATAGTGACATGATTTCTATGAGTGGCTATATAAAGTATAAAGTAATAACAGACTTCATAAGGACAGCATTATAATTCCAGGTGTACACATTTTCCAAATTTCAAGGGAACATACAACCAAGCAGACTTTCCATTTCATAATTATGGAGCAACCCCTACTTTGTGGTGATAAGATACTGACAGGCAAAAATTAAATACAAATCTTTTCAACGGGGGAAAAGCAATAGAAACTTCCTGAAGCCTTGCTTACTCAAGTAATTTTGTTCACCTGAAATGTTCAGTGTTTTGAATAGCGCATGTAAGTCTCCTGCTATAAGAAATGTATGATTCCAAATAAAGTTACAAGCAGATTATTTACAGTAAAGGATAAACTCCCCAAAAGGTAGAAACTGCCAAACTGCCCAGTAATGCTTACATAGGACACCACTGTTTAGAGTTTTATCTTTTTAACTAACACACCTCTGTACAGGTTTTTTTCCTCTTAAATTTTTCAGATGCCATAATCCAAAGGTAAGGTGACATTTTAAAGAGACAGCTTCTTTCAAACAGAAAGCAAAGATAGATAATGCAACATAAGATATCTAGAACCAATTCTGGCTTTGTCTTATTACTTTCATTTCCTTGATTTATTACTAGATCCTTGCTTTATCCATAGATCTGTTTCTTATACATGTTGTTTTGTTGCTTACTTACCACTACGATCCATAGTAATTTTGCAAGTGCAGCAACTCAATTCCACTCTGTAAACGGGGTTTTTAATCATGTAAGCATTATCACCTCTTGAAACAGGAAGATGTGGAGGAAGGATACTAAACTAATTGCAGCTGTTTTAACCCTTCATAAACACCCTCTCCCCTTCCCAAGACAGCAATGTTCTTGGTCTTGATCTAAGTTTTTTTGAGACAAATTCCAGATTGTGGCAGCCATTTTATTATTCTATGAAGCCATATCTTATACTAACATCTTCTCTTCTAGCTGTAAATGCTGAGTTCAAAAATGAATGAAATAGAATAACACTGCCTGGCAGGACCCTTCATTCCGTCCTGCAAACTTCAAAGTAAACCCGTCTGACTCTTGTTGGCTTTCTCTGCCACCCTTTCTTATCTCCCAGTCTTAGCTTGTCTGAGGCATTAAGTCTGCCCTTTCTTTGTTTAAATGATGGTTAAAATTCCCATTATACTTCTTGCCTTCTTTCTCTCCTGGAGACTTCTTTAGCCTAGTATGTTCTTGTTCCTTTTCCTCTCTTCCCAAAAGTTTTTCTCACAATCCAGCTTTCACAACAAAAATCTCACATGGAGAACACCTTTTCCTTAAACTATTCTCCTGCCAGTGTCTCAGCTGCATTCCATCTGGCTCTGAATGTGGTTTCCGTAAGACATGAGCTTTCTGAGCAGGGGAAACTCTACTCTACAGGGCTTATGAGTAATGAGGCAATAGCCGTAGGCTCTAGAATTGGGCAAGTGAGATTGTAATGAAGATCGAGATGGCATGCTTGCAGGAGCAGAAAGTTACCAGTGCTCTGTGTGGGCCTGATTACACTTTTAGTTATATTACACACTCCTTTTAATGATTATACTGCTGTAGAAATTATGACACACACAGTAAACTTTACCTGAGTAATCAAACAGGCAGAGACATTAAAATCCATTTGATCAGAGTTAAATTAGTCACAAGTAGAATTTTAAAAATACTGTGTTTGAACAGTTACTCAGAGAAAGGGCACTTTTCCCAGGATAGGCTTGAAAAAATATTCTGTACTTAATTGGTTCATACATCTACAGTCTTTTGTTGTACAGCCTGCTATGACAATGTTAAGTGATAAAGCCACACCATAAACTCTTCTTTTGCAGAGACAATGGCTGGAATTTATTACCATGTGTAAAACAGAAGCAAAATGTCTTCCTTTGATTTAAAAAAAATCTAAATTCTACCGAGAGGAATATTAGTAGAGGGAGGGTAATCCAGGAGAAAGTTCAGTAAGAATGTATTGGTCTAACAACTTTTTTCTCAAAATACGCTACATGAGAATTCCTCAAATCCCTGGAACTGAGCATGTCAGTAATATATTCTAGTTATTTTGGATTCATTCATAAAAAGTTTATTCCCAATACACAAAATACATGAGCTATATTTATTTCAGTCAAATCCTGCCTCGAAGACACATTGATTTGTTTAAACAAAATTAAATCTCTGCTTATTCCATTAATTTATTCCACCAAATCAAAGTGTGTGGTTGATAATTGAAGTGAATTTCCAAACTTCATTTTAGGATTTAGCTACATGCTTGTAGGAAGCTTCTGTTGTTTTTGTTTAATAGGAATTCCAGTTGCTCTGAATTCTTCCCTTTGCTTCAAGTATTCTGTTTTGCATTCTTCATAAAATGCTGGATCATTATAGCTACAAGAAAAACAAAAGATAGTGACTCCTACCTTAATCAAAGAAGTTAACAGCATTTATGGAACTGAGAAACCATCTACATATTAGTAACTCTTTACATGTTGAGTTTATGATAGTATGCAAGTTGATTTTGAATTTGCCTCTTTCCAATAGTCTTCAGCTTAAATTTGCATGTCTATCTCCTCCCAAATGCTGCCTTCCGCCGGAGAGTATGTCCTTTTCAGACCTGAAGTATGCCATTTGGCTGAAGGACAAAGCAGAAGAAGTAATTCTGAAAAATCACAATCCCACCAACCAGTGTTTTTCCTGGATACTAGCTGCTATTTTTTAAATGTTGCTTGTCTTAAAATTAAACCACTTTTGTAACTTGTCTTATGTAATAAGATAGTTATTTGTAAGAGGAGCTGAACAAAAATAGATTACTAATAAGTTTGATCTGTGATTGAGTTATATAACCCAATGCTAATAATACTGTTTAATTAAAAAAAAAAACCTACCGCTGTAGATCTTATCAGGTGGTATGTTAGGGCTTGTCTATTCAGGGAAGTTAGTGCAAAATAAGCTAGGGTCTGCATTCAAAAGGCAATAGCTTTTCTGCACTAGAAAATACTTATTGCTCACAAACACACTTAGGGTATGTCTACATTAGAAACATAAGTTGACCTATATTAGGTTGACTTACAGCTACGGCAGTACATTTCCACACTACCCTCTTCTTTGATTCAGTGGTGCGTGTCCTCACCAGGAATACTTCCACCACCTAAGAGGGGCACTGTGAGGAGCTGAGAGCCCCATCTCTCAACTCCGCTGGCAGCTCCCTGCTGGCAGCCCCGGTCTCTTGGCCCCTCCCCCCACTCCCTACCAGAGCTGGGGAGCATTGTCAATTGGTGAACTGTGAAATTGACAGGACTGCCCTGCTCCCAGCAGGGAGTGGAGTCTGAAGTTGTCCAGGCTTCTTGCCCTGGCTCCTAGCAACCGGGAGCAGTATCCAGTTCTCCAGGAGAGTGTGGGGCAGCTGGGCTCTAGCTGCCCGGATTCATCGTCCATTGACATGACAGCCAACGTAAGGGATGCAGTATCTACATAGACACTGTGCTGCCCTAATTACACCAACACCTCTTGTGGAGGCGGAGTTATTATGTCGATGTAGTAAGGCACTTAGAGTGGTAAAGGGCAGGCTGCAGTGTAGACACTGACATAATTAGGTTGATGTAAGCTGCTTTACGTTGACCTAGCCTTTAGTGTGGTTTAGCTTTGGAAGTGGACAAAGGTACTCTTAGCACAGAATAAGTATGTTCCCAGAGGGAGGTAATACAAAACAGCTAGTGGGGGCTTTTTCCCCATGTCAACAAGCCTTTAGCATCTGCAGGAATACAGAATTTGTGCATCTTTTTTCAACTAAGGGCTTGTCTACAGTGGTGGGAGAAGGTAATGCAGTCTACAGGAGTGTGATTTCTAAAGCACACATGTTTGTCTAACCTGTAATTTCTAATATGCACAGTAATTGGTCAGCGTAGACGCTGCATTGTGTTTTAACATAGTGCTGTTCAAACAGCATCACATTAAAGCCCAATAGCCCAGTGTAGGGTCTACACTGACCAATTAATGTGCAACACCTAAGTGTGCTTTAGAAATCACACCCCTGAAGAGCACATTACCTCATCATGTAGACAAGCCCTAAATAACCAATTCTGCCCTAAATTATGGTGAAAGGTACAGTGTGTTTGGTCCTGTACAAACAAGACAGGGCCCATACAACAGAAGACTGACTAACTTTTCCAATTCACCGTACTTTAATTTTTAGAAATCACTTATAATTTAGCAATAAGATGAATTTCACATTTGCTCTATACTGGTTCCTACCGTAGGACACCCACTGTACACCCAACTCTCAGACCAGAGTTCTACACAGAGACTCAGGAAATGAAGTGCTTACACAGATATATACACATACATACACACACATATCTCTGAAGGTAGTTCTCAAGGGTTATTTTACACAACTTCCACAAGAAAGTCCATAATTAACATACAGATTAATATTTACAGTAATGCAAGCTTTCACTACATAAACAGTGCTGTTAATTTGTGCCTGGCAACACATATCTTTAAAGTTGTTATGAAGCAGCACTGACTGACAGAATCCCAACTGAGTAATTGGTATAGCTTTTGGTAATGACATTAATGTATTTTTTTCCTTTCAGTTTCAGACTTTTGGTCCTAGAGTTACATAATTATTCCTCAAAACAGCCTGGCTGCAGGTACTGACACCTAATAGAGTACAAGAGACAGACTAAAGAAATTTCCCGAGTCACTGATCATATTCAGTGGACAAGCCAGAGCTTCAAAAAAGAGAAATGAGAGCTCAGTGCAGGTCTCTTTGACACCATGGTAGAATATTAGTATCTACTAGCACTTTGCCTAATATAGTGCTACCACCAGCAAAGCTGCATTAGCGTTCAAAACTTTGGGACAGTTTTAAAAAAGAATGCTAGTGTAAAAGTCCAACATGCCTTGCTTCTCCTGATCCACGAAGCTGAAGATAGAATTGCTTTCCTTCAGAAAATAACCCAACATAGATTCAGTAATGGAGGACCCAAGTCATGAGACCACACAAACTTGCCTGAAGATGTTTAGCACCTCTATTCACTTCTGGAACCGGCTGAAGATACGTTGTACCTTTTCTGAGACTACTGTGAAACTACATAATGTACTCAGGCATTGCCTACAGGACTTGTTTTTTTTATCAGTTTCTCAATGGCATCATGACCGTAACAATATACATATATTTTATTTTTTAAAGTTTTTTAGTCTTAAAGTCTTAAAGTTTTTTAAAGTTTTTAAAGTGTTGACTTACTAGGCAGTTAGACATTCTTTCAATGCTGCATTTTCCTTTTGACACTTCACCACCATAAGAAAGCCAGTCTCTTGGCAGCATTTAGTAAAAGCTGCAATAAAAAAATTGATAGTTTAGATTCTTTTACTATGGATCCATATTAACTAACACAAGTACAATATATTATTTTACAATGTCATCTGACCCCTAAATACTTCTGGCATTATGGCAAGCTTGGAACTTTTGTAACTTCAGGATATCCAAGCATTACACACTTAGGTCAGCAAAGAATGCCATGTATTTTTAAGAGACAACTGAAATCTGGTAGATGGCAAGGCTTCTCATCGATCTTAGCTGAGCACCTTAAAATATGATGCTAAACTGTCAGGAAATTACTATTATTTTAGCTCTTGCAAAAGCAAGCACATACATTGTGTGACTATGGGTATGTCTATGCTGCATTGTAAATCTGGGTCTGTGGAGCAGATGCTTGTGGACTTGGTGTTTCCAAGCCTGCGTTTGAGCTTCCACACTGAGTTTATAATTGCTGGACCCAAACCTCGCAGCCATGCTAACACATCCATGCTGTGCTGTGTAGATCTTCTGACTTGACTCTGTGACGTGAGCTGCATCCACATTACAAAACAACATGGGTTGGAACTCCCACTCCAAATCAGAGTGGGACTCAAGCTCTGATCCACCCCGTAAGCAGCATTCTAGGATCTAAGTCCTGCTGATCCAAGGCAAACTGATGAGTGCACACGCGTGTGGACAGAAGGCGGGCTTGGGCTCAAACATGAGTCAGAGTCTGCACTTAGTGTGCAGTGTAGACATACCCTATCTAATTTACCTTTGATGTGGGTAATAAATAACTAAATCCTGATTTGCCTCTCTAACAAGTTGTATACTAGTTTAATGCTGTTTATTTCAATGGTTACACTTGAACTTTACTGCTAGAAATGAAACGACTATTTATTCAAAATTACACATTTTAGGGGCATTAAGTTCTGCTTGGCCAGGATGTTTTTTGAGCGAAGGCTGGTTCTGAGCTCCTCAGCCAAATGCAAACCTCACAAACACTCAGCCTGAATGATAGTGAAAGACTGTTATTAACCAACTAATATTTTAAATGGATCAAATGCAATGCTGATATACCTATTCTGGTATTATCTAATGTCTAAATGATATGTCTCACTCCCCAGCCGTTATAAAATATATCCAGAAGATTCAGTATGTTATATTGAGCTGATATATATTTGTGGATGTAGGAGAGAGAGGGACACACAAAATAAACCACATTATAAACATTTTTTCACTCACTGACCAAATCTGATCTGCAAGCCTAACCTTGACTGGCCTGGAGCCTCAAGCTGTTTGTAAGGTCTTTCTCACTTGTTTAGCAACAAGATTTTAATTAGGATCTTCCTTCATATTATATAATACATTAACACACTCATATAGAGTGATGTTAATACTGCCAACCAATTTCTGAAGCTGTGTATTTTGTGACAAATCCCATTTAAAACTCCTCTCTCTGCCTTTCATACTGATAAGTTGATGTTACTGTGGTGAAATAGGTTGTGTATGTTAAAAACACTAAATTGATGACTCCATTAGTGTTAAGTGTTAAATAAAAGTTAGGACTGTTAATGCTGTGTTTCTTGTATGATTAGGGCTTCCAAAATTTGCTAAGCATAATAATTACTACAAGCTAGTGTAGTAATGACAGTAATTACTATACCAATTAAACACCGCTGGCTGGATCATTTTTTCTTGTGAAAGAGCCCTTGGAGAGGAGCTGGGAAACACTGAGAAGAGGTTTACATCATGGCATTTCCAAGCAATCCCCCCCTTGGGTGACAGGTCGTAGGGGATCTGGGAGCACATGGCTCCCACTCGTATAGCTCCAGGGGCTGCACGAAGAAAGAAACCATTAGTTTCATGGAGAAAATATGCTACTTTGCTGATTCAACTCCTCTGTAGGAGCACAGCTCAAAGGCGCCCTAGCACCACTAGCCGCATCTTCTGTGGGCTGAACAGTAGCCTTATAAGCATTGACGCCTCAATGCATCTCCTTTTTAAAATCCAAGGGACGTAATGCCAAGGAGACTAGGTGATCTATTGCAGTACTTCCTATCCCCAAATTCCACTAATCACTATCAGGGGTGTCTCATGGAGGGGAGGGGACAGAGTAGGCACACTTGCCCAGGAGAGAGGTGATGGACCTCAGTTCCATCTGCATAAAGAAGTGAAAGGAGCCACCCAGCCTTAAGAGAAGTGTCTTATTTTGTATAACACAAAGACAAACTAAAAATGAAATGTATCAGGTTCTTTAAATATCAATATTTAATATTTAAATATATTTAATAAATTTAATAAATATAATAAATATAATATTTAAAAATGCACTTTAACTAGTTTTCTATTAATTGGTTACTCTAAATAGAGTGCAATTTATTTTCTTTATATTTAAGTACTTTACAAAAAATCTAAAGAATGTGATAGAAAAGATGATGTTAACATTAACTAGCATTTGCTTTAAAGCACTCATGATTAGCGTAATAATTTGTTGCTTACAAGAGGTGGTTCTTTTTAAATGCTAAATTAGAAAGCTACAACAACTGGAAAAAAAGTAATTGTTAAGCCATATTTTTATTTATGCTCAATATTGAGATGTATTTTTAGAAGCCAGCCAAATGTGTGCAGTTATTTTAGTGAATATAAATGGTAAACTGAACAGTTATTTCATGCCATATGAGCTTAGGACACTTTAAAATACCTTCCTTTATTAAAGCTCTTTAAGAATATAACAAATAACCTGCTAATTCATTAACAACAAAATCTATCAAACCTAAACAACACAGGATAAATTAAATTAGGTCATTTGAAAACTGGAAATACATAATCCCAACTATACATACAAAATGGTGGGGTCTAAATTAGCTGTTACTACTCAAGAAAAATCTTGGAGTCATTCTAGATAGTTCTCTGAAAACATCCGCTCAATGTGTCACAGCAGTCAAAAAAGCTAACCATGTTAGGGACCATTAGAAAAGGGTAATAAGATAACAAACAGTAAATAACATAATGCCACTACATAAATCCATGGTATGCTCACACCTGGAATACTGCGTGCAATTCTGTTTACCCCATCTCAAAAAAAAAAAATTAGAAATGGGAAAGGTATCAAGTAGGGCAACAAAAATAATTAAGGGTATGGAACAGCTTCCATATAAGGAGAGATGAAAAAGACAGACTGTTCAGCTTGGAAAAGAAATGACTAAGGGGGGGGATATGATAGAGGTCTATAAAATCATGAATGGTGTTGAAAAAGTAAGTGTTATTTACCCCTTCACATAAAACTAAAGCCAGTGGTCACCCCATGAAATAAATAGGGAGCAGGTTAAAAACAAACAAAAGGAGGTACTTCTTCACACAACACATAGTCAACCTCTGGAACTTGTTGCCAGAGGATGTTATGAAGGCCAAAACTATAACCGGGTTCAAAAAAAAATTAGGTAAGTTCCTAGAAGAAACGTTCATCAATGGCTATTAGCCAAGATGGTCAGGGATGCAACTCTATGCTCTGGGGGTCCCTAACACTCTGACTGCCAGATGCTGGGAACGGACAGGAGATCGATCACTTGATAATTGCCCTGTTCTGTTGATTCCCTTTGAAGCATTTGGCATTCGCTGCTCTTGGAAGACTGGATTACTAGGCAGGATTGATCTTTACTCTGACCCAGTATGGCCATTCTTATGTTGTTGCTCTGAGTCTGCATGTTCCTCTTCCACATTTGTACACTGTGTTCACTCATGCTTTTTTGCATATGGTGATCCATGTGAAATAGTTACACAATAGCAAGTCACTGGATCAAATACATTTTACAAGTTTAATGTACATAAAGGTACTTTTTTTAGTAGACTGATGCTAGGAGACAAGTTAATACAGAAAGGAGCTTAAGGCTAAGTCCAGGTTCAAGTCATTGACTATATGTGCAAATGTAGCAGTCTCTCCATTTGCATGCATAATCGCATTAATTACATTCCTTCATACAGGTGTACTTTTGTAAGCAGACCCCTAACGTAACACCCTTTATGTTTGCTGTGACACAATTTCCAGTGTTTCACGTTAACTTACTGAGCAGTTAGTGCAACATTATTCTGTTAATGTAACCCTCCATAGGCTCATCCCTGCATGATGCTGGTACATGAGGAGTAAATATAGGGAGACTTGTCTCCACAAACAAAAGTAATAGGGCAAAATCTTGCTATTTTGCTTGAGAGTAGGTTGACTGTGGGTTTGATCCTGATCCCATTGAAGCCTGAACACATGATAAACTGACTATACATAACTTCCTAAAGAGGGAGAGGGCTGCCATTTAGATTGTGTCAAGCCGTCTGAGCAGGCTAGTTTGTATACTGAGATTTTCAATTCGCAGGAAAGCAGAGGATCTATCTAAAGTCCCCTTGAATATTGATGGGAGCCTTGTTACAGGCTCATCTTGAGATGATCGGTCAAGCTTTGCAACATTTTTTCTTTTGACAAAAGACCTATGAATGAAAAGTACAGGAATGATGCACTGCCTACTCCGACCATTTTGGGACAATTTTCTAAAGGGCCTCAGACTGGTTTCTAAAATGTCACATGCTATTTTGTAGTTTTCCAGGGGCAAACTTCTGCTTGGGCAAAACTGAGATGTGTGTATGCAAATCACTACTTATTCTGCTTATACAGTCCCCATTTCATCAAATTCTCCCTGTGAGTTGGGGAAATATTCATGTCTAAGGAAGTTACATGAACAATATTGTTCAGATGTATAATTACCAATATCACCAGAAGATAGTCAAATCTCAAGGCAGTGCAGGCTATATATATTGATATAATGCACTTTTTAAGGGTGAATGAACACTGAAAAGCTTTCCAAAATAAGTGTATTTTAAAGTGGGATTTGAGTGAAAAGAAGGTGCCACATGCCCAAGTGAACGTTTCCATGCAGAAAGTGGGTACTTAAAATGCCAGACTAGTTAATATATGTACACTAGTTTCAATTTTAGCAAGTTGAAAAAACTTGGAGTTCACAAAAACAAACACTGTTTTAGAGGATGCTTTGAACGGTTGGACCTACATGTTTTATAAAATAGTGTTATTAGTAAAATCAGAGCAATATAAGAGATGCAAAATATGCTGTAGCAGTGTCAAGGTATTCATTTAGCTTCTTTTAAAGGTAATGTTAGTACTGAATTAATATGTATAGCTTTTTTTGTTGTTGCTTGGAGTATTTTTATAGTGTGGCCCTATGTTACCATTTCATATCAATGTTACTTACAGATACCATCTGTATAAAAAAATAAAATGTGGTTCTCTCATTAAAGGCCTCCTAAAGCTTAAGACTTATGTAGAGAACTCTCTGATTTCTAGTCCCCATAGGCTCATGCCTAAGTGCTGTGCTGCTTTTTTGTAATAATCAGTCCTTCTGGAAGCTGTGAAGTAAAAAAAAAAAAGGGCTGGAGACACCAGGAGGTCCCTCTCACTTGTTAGCTCACCAGTCTAGATTGGTTAAAGGCGTGATGTCCCAGTGAACAAAAATGGAACTGCATAGCGAGCATTCCCTAGCTACAGACGGCCCTGCTTGTGGTATAAGGGCCATGCAAATAGAAAGCATCATTACAAAGTGATAAAACTGCTTCAAGCTATATAGCTTTAATGTTGCTGACACTTAACACAGAAGGAAAAAACGGAGCAGGTTAGAGCATATTAGACATCCCCGCATGAGCACACACTACTTAATTACTCCTCTCTCCTTGTATTTCCAGCACTCTAAAATCCTTCTGATAATGGTGTAAGGGACTAACTACAGTACAAGACAAATTTAGTTAGAAATATTTACCAGCAGCTTTCCAAGAGCCAGGAGAGCATTGTTTTAATTTTAGTTCTATTCCATTTTATAATATTTCATGAAATATCTTATGATCTCTACATGCAGAATATCAAAAATTCCATTGTTAAACATCTGATTTGGGGAATAATTGGGTGCAGTGTTTTCAAATGTAATCTCAAATCAAAATCTACAGAAATAGATATTAGGTTTAGCTGTCAACCCAATTTTCTGGTTCTAGCTATTTTCATACTGCAGACCGATAAGATACAGAATGGGCTACCACAAAAAATAGTAAATATGTAATGATCTGATTAAACTCGGAGTTTAATATTTTCATAATATTTTATTAACAGCTACCAATGTATATTGTAACTCCAGGAGTCTAATCTTTTACATCCAACAGACTGCAGCCTGTTTCTTGATATTACATGGGGAGTGAGGAACGGTTGCTCTTTCAATGATGATCTCCGCTCTGTGATGGAAGGCATCAGGGTATGGAAATAAAGACATAAATTTGAATTTTTTGTTGGTACAATAAAGCATTTTTAAAAACCTGCCAATTGGTTTTGCATGGCTTTATGAACCAGTGTAGGTAATGAGTATTTACTCTCTTATGGGTATCAGTCAGGCATCAAAAGATCAGACAGGAGCAAGCACGCTTCTCCCATTTCAGGCACTCGGTGCAATCCTGGCCACACTGAAGTCTATTGTAAAGCTTCCATTAACCTCAATGGAGCAGGATTCCACTCCAGAATCCCCAGTTAATGATTTCCAAGCTGTCAAACAAACCTGGTTGGCCGACACTAGTATTCTACGCTAATCACTCTTTGCCTAGCTCCTCATCCCAAAGGGCAGCCTGGGTGGATGTCCACCCTGGCTCACTAACCCAAAGAAAGCCAATTAGCAGGTATGAAATGTTGTTTGTCTGTGGCTCCCCTCCCCAGTGTGGATGGAACTGGCTGGCAGTAGCAGCCCAGAGAGAGAGAACAGGACATTAATGATTAGCTAGCTGGGCACAGATGATAGCAGAAAGCGGGAGGAAAAGAGGGTGCCTTGTTGACAGGACAATGGGTCCTTCTTCCTAGGAAAGGAGACAGGAGTGTGGCAGAACAACTGGAAGGCTCTATATTTAAATGCTACACCCACTGATAAGGGTAGATCCAGTGGAACTTGAAGATGTAGATAGAGTTGCAGACAGCTGCTCTGCAGAGCTTGGCCATTGGAGTCTTCTCTTCTCTTAGTCTGAGAGGCAGCTATCTGGTTTACCTATGCTCATCAAGCCTGCATAGCCTGATCAGTTTAAACCCCTGTGGCACATGGTTGCAACAGGGTTTAAACTGATCACACTATGGAGTCTTGCTGAGGCACAGACAAAGCAGATTCAGAAATTAATGTAGAGGGAGGACAGCACAGATATGAACATTCTAGGTTTCCTGTGAAGGCCCTCAGAGCCTGAATGGGGAATAGGATCTTCTGAACTCCTATATCCAGGATGAGTTGGCCTGTATGGGGGGAACCTATGAGTCCAAAGGACTCCAAATCATTGTCCTCCTTGAGGGGTTCTGCTTCCCAGAGGAAGGAAAGGGAGGGAAAGATTTTCTTTGGCAGTGAGGCAGCAGAATGCTCTTTGAAGAAAGTGAGGGAGGAAAGAACCTGTGAAGGAGGGGCCCACTTAGAGAATTTCTCTGGGGAGAAAGTGGAAAACAGATCTGGTCCCTTCAAAGAGGAAAGTAGGGAGGTATTGTAGGTTCTGTTGCTGCAGGTAATGGCTCCAGAATGAAGATTTTGTTTTGAGGGACAAGCAAAGAGTGAGTGACTAAGGGACAGCCCCAGAAAGAATCTCCTACTTCCTCTTCCCCTCCACTATCCTTCCTGATCAAGATCTAGTGGAGGAACACTGAAGCAAGGTGAATTCATCTAGGTCCACTCCTTCTGACAAGCAGCTGGATGGTGAAATTACTGAGTCACTGCTTTGTTGGTCCTGAGCTGCACAAACACAAAATAATACAAGAAAAGATGCTTCTTGTAAGTGATCAGAAATATGTGATTTCCTGCCAAAAAGAGAGGAAGAAATGTACCCCAAACTATGGGGCAAAAATTACACAAACAGCCTCACGATATGTGACAACATCCTAAATTGGAAACAGAACATTGTTAAATGTGATATAAACTCCATTTCTAGTGTGAGACCCTATCCTTGGCAAAGACACTTTGAGGCATACTAACTTTGGTAGCATTTGTTTTATCATGCCAAACAAGTTACTAAAACTGTAATCATTCCAGTTTTACTGATATCTATCTAAAGATAACATCTCTGACTCACAAGTAGTGAAGCCATATGAGAACAACAGGTCTTTCCTCTTAAATATACCGCTCAGGAATTCTTCATCACATGCACAATGGCCATTCCTCATTTTCAACACCAACGTATTACCTCCTTCTATTTCAGACAAAACTGATTTATCTCATTTTTATGTTGTAAAGAAATTAAACTCAAATTAACTAAAGTTTTAGACACATTTCTCATGTATACCTCATTCTGAATCTCACATCTGGGCCCTCATCACACAGAGATATGATCTCAAATGCTAGGATAAATGTACTGACAAGTTTAATATACTTCCCGATTCCCTTCTTTCATTTTTACACCTATAACACAACAATTATATTTCACTGAAACAAATCAGCATTTTAACTGATTATTAAAACATTTTGTTTCGCTTACAGTTTTAAAAATAGATAACCTAGTACACCATTCTAGATGTCCTCAGTGTGCTGGTTTAGTTGAGAATGAAAATATATTACAATATGGATAGTCATAGTATATAGTGGAAGCACTTTTCTTTCAGAAGGGTAGGGACAGGCTGAACCAGGATCCAAGTTCAGCAGAAAAAAAAAGCATACCAAATATAAATTTCTACCCAAAAAACATGTGTGTGTGTTTTAGCACAAAAGATACACATTCTGTTTAGCTTTCTAGAGTATAATTATTTTAGTAACAAATTATAAAAGAAACTGGACTATTATTCATGTGGTTTGCTAACATACTATATTGCATTTCTGTGTTGGACAGATTTGGTACATGAAAGGGTTTGGACTGGTCTGACACTAAAGGGTAGGAAATAAAGTATGTGCAACTATAATTTTACATTTTGTATTGCATCAGTTTCTTCAGTGCTACATCAAAATGAAAGGATGGGGTTACATATCGTTGCAGTATGCACAAGTACACTAAACAGTTCTGACACAGTAAATGCAATAACAAGTGACTACAACTGATTCTTAGTTCTCTAAGTTGTAAGCTTATATTACTACCAATAGAGAAGAAATGCTTTCTTGAATAGTTGACAAGTGCCATGTAACAGAATCACCTACCTATTGAATTATTTTTCTAAAGATCATTGATCTGTCAAGGTAATGTGAGAGAAAAGATCTTGAAACAGGTAAAAAAAAGATCAAAATACTGAACATTATATATAAGATATCATGGAAAATTAACATGATCTTGAGACTCTTTGGTCCCATCTCCACATGCCTTTAAATATAGTTTAATGCTGTTTAAAAAAGGTTCCAACTAAACTGATTGCCAATGCTACTGAGACAACTAACATAGGATCAAACTATGCTATAACTGTTAAAAAATAGTGCTGTAGCATAGTTTGGAATTCATGTTAGAAACTGGTTTTAATGGAACCACATTTTTAAAAAAATGTGAACATATTTCCTTAACTTTGAGCCCCAGTAAATATAGGGCCTTCATTTCTTGCTAGGTGCAGCAAAAATTCGTACTGAAACACTATGGATGTGGGTGGACTAGGGGGGAGGTGTTATATAACACACAGATTTTAATTACAAACATTTATTTCCACTTACAGTCACATTCAGTGGGACAAACAAACAAAATACGTTATGAAGTTTGAATACATAGAATTTTTTAGTTTGATCATATAGAAAAAATCTGAACTTGAAGGAGTGGTCTGTTCTAAGAGGAAGTACTGCCTTGACTTCGATTTAAAGGGGCAGGTCCATATCTGATGTAAACTGTCATAGTTCCATTACACTAGATGAGGAGCTGCTCAAAAATCTTTTAACAGGGCAAAGTTTGAATTTATGTGAGATTATCTTGCTGTCACACGTATTTCTCTGCTTTTACTGACTGATGGCAGATACACAAACACAGCAGATAATATCAACTGCACAGTGTGGAAAATAAGAAAGTATCTGCATTTTCTTTTAATTATTCTATCTGCCCTATAATATTCAGGAGTAGAGAGATTTTCCCACGACTTTATATACAAAACGATGTTCTAATATTGGTTTTGAATTTATTTTAAGATGTTAACTTCATAGTAGTTTATGAAAGTTTCCATTAAAGATACATAATGGAAGGCCTTTTAACAGGAAAAAAATTTGTTCAACCATCCTTTCCCCCAAAAAGTAATTTTAAAATTAATCACATAAGAGTAGCAGTCTCTGGCTTTAAATGGAGCAGGCCACTCAAAGCTAAAACTAAGTTTATGGTGAGCAGTGTTGCTTTCTTTATTTTTAAAGTATTCATGGTTGAATAATATTATGTATTGACAAGCTCCCACGTACAAAGACAGTGAATATTAAGCAGATTATCTATTTTAATATTACAGTTTATCATGTCCGGACAACAAGAAGCATGGAAATACTATGCCAATATAGAACTACACAAAGAACAGTTTTGTTCCTAGTGCGCTGGCATTAAGAAAAGTTACATTAAGGAGTGTGTCTGGAAAATTTATTATTTTGCATATTCATGACCGGGAACGTATAAAAATATCTTGCTAATAAACTGTTCTAATACTACTACTTCGCACTTACCTAGCACTTTGCATTGTCGACGTGCTGTGCAAGCTAATTAACTAATATATCTCAATCACCGCAATTATTGTACACCCATTTTTAATATCCATTCTATATATGAAGTATTCCCTATTATCAAGGTCAATCGATCCTCAGCTTTGGCTGTAGTTTATTTAAAGACTTTACAATTTTACTACTTAAGATCAAGTCCTATAGAGGTGTTATCGCACCATTTATATTTTCTCAACACTTATGATACCGCTATCACACTCTTAAAATAAAAAAGCCTATATCATGATCCAGACCAGGTTTAATGTTCTCTCCTCTCTTTTTTTGGGGGGGAGGGGGTAGGGGAAAGAGAAATAAGTAGACAAACAAATAAATAAAAGTACATTTTTCTAAGATATGAATCATTCTCTTAGCATGACCCGCAGAGAAAAAGCATCAAAGCAGCAACTGTGTTTAGGAAAACAGCAGAATCTAGCTCATATTTAGAGGAGTACACAGACAGGGCTTTAAATCCCATGTTTGTGTAATGTGTGGAAGATATTAAAATGATATAATATTTTATGATATCAATAGTTATTTTATGACCATTATACTTTTAATTTTGTATTAAAGTGTGATTTATTAGCTTGTTACTTTGAAGATCACTTTGTGTGCATAGAATGGATTTACTGGTGAATTTAATGAGCCAAGAAGGTAGCAAGATGAACATGAAAAGATTGTTTTTACATTGTAGTGCATGAGCTATTTGATATTTCTAACACAGTACAAAAGAAAGCTTCTCTGTAGATTGATCATGGTTCAGTTAACATCACTGAATATCTAATACCTCCAACTCAATTAATTCTCACCTGATTAAGATCAGACTGATATTCAAACTAAATCATCTCTCCAGTCAAGTAGAAATCAATATTTCTGATTTTACTTTTAAATTACAACAACAAATAAAATATATGCATCTCAGTATGCCAAGAGTGGCTTTCCTATTCTAGTCTACTATGGCATGCATAACGCAGCTGATTAAAGAATTATTCTAATTTGAGCACCAATATATATATGAATAAGATTAATTTGAATACAGAGAGATGGAATGAAGTAATTAAATACATCTTGTATAGGGCAAACAAAATTGACATAAAATAAACTCTGACTCTTTAAAATGAATCTCACTGTTATCAAATCAAATATTTTATTTGCCTTCACAAACGTTCATCTGCTATAACACACTAATAATATTATATTTATATAATGCTCTTCCTCCCAAAACCACCTCCAAACTAGGGATGGTAGCAGGGCAGACAACTAGAACATAGCACTCTCCCCAGGAGTGGCAGAGAGGAAAACTCATCCTTTAAGAGGTGGGGGTTATTCACCATGTCAAAAGCAACCTCTCTTATCCCAGTAGTGTTCTCTGAGCATGGAATAGCAGCCACCTCTTTAAGTGACAACATGATCAGTGGATCCTACAATAAATTGGAGAATCTCTCTTATTCTCCAGTCTGAAATGTTGAAAAAATTACATCTCATGGCTGAAAGGGAAACACTGTCATGGAAAACTGTTAGAGCGAAATCCAGGCTTAAATCTCAGTGTGTAGAGGAAAGTTGCTGGAATGCTCTGAATTAGAGTGCTTCTCCACATCTAGAGTGTAACAACTGCATACATCAAAATTCTGGAACCAAGCTGAAGTAGTTTAATTGTTAGGGACATAGATGCTGCCATACTGGATCAGATCAATGATCTGTTTAGTCCAATATTTTGTTGCCATCAGGAGCTAGTAACAGCTGCCTCAGAGGAAGATGCAAGGAACCCTGTAGTAGGCACCTATGGAATAATCATTCCTCAGGGGACGTTTCTTCTTAACACTCATCTGGTAGACGCTTGGCTTATGCCCTGATGCATGAAGTTTTCTCTCTCATCTAAAACCTGGGGACACATCCTCAAATTGGCATATCTCCACTAATGTTAATAGAATTATGTCGATTTACATCAGTTGAGGATCTGGCCCTTGGCTATTTTAAATCCTTATCTATACAAACGTCTAATCCTTTTTTCAACCCTGCTAGGCTCTGGGCCTCAAAGATATGCTCAAAGCTCTAGAACATCCCTGCCTGTATAATCATTCTCACTTCCTCCCTGCCTGATCTTTAAAGTATCTATGCAATGCCAAAGAAGCAAGGAGGAGACAGCCCATATGGATCTGCAGAGGCAATATTTTCACAATACTTCAGTTACTGATAAACAAACTTTCTCCAGTAATTGCCTCTGTGAAACCCCACCATAGGAGATTAGCAGCAGTAATAACCACCAGGAGGAGGGCTGAGAAGTTAACTAAATAAAGAATAAAAGAGCCCTCCTGGCATTTGCCTCAACATCTGAGAGAACAGTATTGAGTAAAGGAATAAACGGAACTCTAATGGTGGCCTTATGAATCTCAGAGACCAGCTACGGACAGGGCTTTAATGTCCATCTGGTAGCGTTATACTAAAAGCTCATAGCAAGATTGTATGCAGAATTGTATTTAGGTTATTTGGATAAGCACAGAGGTTATACATATTGTTCTTGGCCTTTGAATGGTCATTTCCAAGTAAGAACTCAAAGCTCTTTTGACATGCCACTGATGCCACCTGCCATCTTGATGCATACTAAGAGGCTTTTGTTTCTTTGTTTCATACTTCATAAGAGACATAAGTCAACATGGCATCTCTTCTTTACTTCTCTGTTTGTTTACCAGTATCATCTATATAATATCAGCATAGCTCTGGGAATAGGATTGGTTCATTTTTGCTTCCTCTGCTTACTGGCTCTATAGCAGCTGGGTATAATGAAACCCTACTTTAGCCCCTAAAAATGCAAAGACAACAATTCTTTGGTCATGTCTACACTCAAAACGCTACAGTGGAATAGCACAGCTACTCACTACAGTGACTAGAAGGAGTCTCCCGCTGCTGTGGTTAATTCACCTTCGCAAGAGGCTGGTTGCGCTGGGGGTTAAGCTGTCATAGCTAGGTTTCTCAGATTGCCATAGCTAGGTTTCTCAGATTGGATTTCTCAGTGTGGATTTCTCAGATCCCTGAAAGATGCAGCTATGCCAATGTCAAGTTTTCAGTGTAGACCAGCTCTGAGTTTGCTTTTTCCCCCCAGTAAAAAAGCATTAGATATTTTAAAAGATTTATTTTTAAAAACAATTTGGAGAAATCTCTTAACCCGACTGTAGGGAGCTTTTTAAATTTAACTATGATCTTAAAACAAGTTGCCTTTAGATAGACATTACAATATAATGCACATTCTATACAATGAAAGAAAACTATAATGTCCATAAAGTTTGTTTTTTTAAAGGTCAGGTTAACTTAAAAGATAACAAATCTGAAATAATAACTACCATTCAATTGCTCTTCTACTTCTCTATTTACAAAAAGTTTGAGCAAATGTTAAACTTTTCAGGGACTCAAATGATTAGAGGCATGGAAAAATTTCCATAAGAAAGGTTTAAGAGATCAGGATGTTAGAGTGGAGATGAATACGAGTGGACAGATAAATATGTACAAAATAATTAATGGCAGAGAGAAGGTACAGTGAGAACTTCTGTTCTCCCTGTCTTATAAGACAAAAACAAGCGGATATTCAATGAAACCAGAAGGCAGCAAATTTAAAACCAGTGAAAGGAAATGTTTTCAGACAGTGCACATTCAGCCTGTGGAACCAATTGCCACAAAGTATCATTGAGGCCAATAATTAAGGAAATTCAGAAGGAGTGGACATTTACATAGATAACAAGAATAACTGCAATTGTAGCAGTAAGGATTTTAAAAAGAATTTAGGAAGGACTTCAGATGAATGGGGGTTAGAAAGAACCTTTTGGCAGTGGGACGTTATTCCAGAACTGCCTACTGCAGTATTACTTGCATCTCCCCGCGATTCAGCTTGTGCTGGCTGCTGCTGTCATCGATAGAACAGTGAACAAAAGGTGTGATCCAGTATGGCAATTCTAATGGCTGTTTTAAAACGGTTTTTGTACAGCACCTAGCATAATCGCAACTGATAGTTATTGTTGTAATATTAATAAATAATTCATGTTTTCCCCACATTACTTGCACACTATGTTTATCCTGAGTTCCATACCATCACAGTACATAGGTGCTGAAAAACATGAAAGCTCTTAACTTTTTAAGGAAGTTCTCAAGAAAGAAAAGGAAGAGCCCAGATTCACTTGTGTTTAGAAAAGCAAAATATTTAAAATGCAAGATGTAATGAAAAGCAATCTGATTCAAATTCAAAATGTAAAAGTCAACATGAGTAGAGGTGTTTTACTAAATGATGGCATAGCTAGAACAAAAGATTTATAAAAATGTTGTATCTCAAAAATAGAAGTGAAGTTTACTTGTTGACTGCAGCTGTTTGTTCAAGGGACCCCCTGGCAGACATGCACCTTCAGCGCTGCCACAAGATAAATGTTATATCTCGATAGCAGTACAATTTTAATAGAATTTCAACTAATCAGTAGCAAAAGAGAATTGGGGCAGGAGAAGTGATAAAGAGAACAAGAGGCAAATAGTAAAGTGTATGGTCCGGATTAGCAGGCACAAGTTTTGACCTGACCTAATCTCCCTCTTTTATCTGTTTGCAGAGTCCTTGTCATTCTGTATGTGGTTTTTGCACAAAACAAAATGCTATCACATATTGTGTTAAATGGGGAGAGAAACCTATATATGCAAATAAACCAAAAGAACAGCGTAAAAAACAAAAACAAAACGCCCTCAAATAAGAAAAAAAATGTGTATGTCAAATCTTTAAGGCTCACTAAAAGCAGGAAGAAAGGCTTTTAAAAAATATTATGAAAAATATCTTGATGTTCTTTGAAGTGAACATAGTCTTCTGTAATTTACTTTGCATTTAATTAATTGGGTTTTTGTCCTCTCCAGAATGCCTGCTTTACAAATAGATTTCTCAGGTCAAAATAGCTGTAAAAAGTGAGTAGGCTTTGCCAGGTTGTATATATATAGCATGCAGTGAATATAGTCTCCTTCAGTCTATTATTCCAAATTGCTTCAAAGAAGTGTTACCTTTAAGAGTGTTGATTTAATTTAATTTTTCTCCCCATCCTATGCTAAGAATCCTTGACATCAAATGTTACAGTATCAGGTGGTAGAAGAGGCAGAACTGGAACAAATGTAAGTTCCCCGTGGCTACTGCCCATCAATGACTGGTTCTATATAAGCAACCTACGCTGGAGTTGAGCAGTGCAACGTAGCCTCAGTACTGATTTTCCCATTTCCTTTGGGAGAAGCGGTCCCACGCACAGAGAGGCATCTGAAAGCAAGTGTAACATAGTTGATAAAATACAACCACTTCATTGTGACTGATTCCTTAGCTGAACTCCCTGCCTAAAGAAAGTCAGTCTGGAAAAAGCAGAGATTCACAGTGAGTTGCTACACTGGAAAGAAGGCAGGATCATGATCTGAAGAGAAGATCTCTTTCCACCACAAGATGGAGATAAAGCAGCCAATTTATTCTCCTGGAGAGGCAATCATATACCTGAAATCTGTACAGCTACAGCAGCTGAGGCTTAAAGCTGACTATTTCATCTTTGCTTAATCAATTTACTGTACTTTCCATGGAAGGATCTTCTCTATTCAAAATTAAATAGAACGAGCAGAGAATATAAAATTGTATTTCTTTTTTGTCTGAATAAAGTAAAAAGCCTTCCACAACTGGAGCCAGCTCGAGCCCTGTGTCACTGCACAAGTGCAGGGGATGGTCAGTGGGTGAAGATGTGTAGCTGGCTGCAAATGGGCTTCCACAGCCACTTCGTACCTCCATGCAGGAACAGGGTAATCACAATCCTCCTTCTGCTCAGAGGGCCACAAGCCACCCTGAAGCGCTGCATGAAAAGGGCAGGACCACAACTGCAGCCCAGGCAGTTGACCAGGTCCTTTGAGGAGCATGCTGCACCATCCTAGAGCAAAACTCCTCTTGTGTATGGGGAAGCAATTGGGCATCCAAAGTCCCCAATGGAACTCCCCTGAATTGTTATGGCTCCATCCCCAATACAGGATGTGTAACATGTTATTCATACCACCTTGCTCTAAACATACATAGACAAATATTTAAAAGCAGCCTCTAATTTTACAAGTGTACATGGCTGTGGGCTGGAGTGCTTGTGAAGTAAGATACTACTCAATGGGAGTAAAAGTGACAGATTCTGGATCATACATCTTAATGTTTCTTTTTCAGAAGCATTCTATGCTGTGTTTATATACTGAAATTTGTCATGAAAGAGTATTTTGGGTACTTGTTACAGCTGTCATGTTGAGATAAAATATGCATTTATCTGTACTTGAAAAGAAAATGCATGTTGGATTATGTAGGATAGCATAAGATTTGTGATTTATGATAAGATTTCCTTAAATGTTTATTTCCATGTTTTTAAATAGTTGGGTATTACACATTTAGTCCTAGGTGATTACACTATCACAACTTTGCTTTTTGAAACAAAGTACTTTTGGTTTGGAATTTCTTTGGTGGAGGGTTGTTGATTTTTTTTTAATTATACTTTCATTTATATACACACAACAAAGGTGCAGTTTTAAAAGTTATAAATACATAGTTTGGAGTAGCCAGACTATTAAAAAAGAATACATAATATTGGCCAATTTAATAATGACTGAAAGCCAACATCCAAATTCCCCCAGTAGCTTTGAAATCGTTGTGAAAATAATCTTTCGGCAAAAAAGCACTGTGAGCAAGAGTGATTAGTATTTTGTACGAGTCATGGAAAATACTCAGTGTGAATGCACTGTATATAAGCAGTACATCTCAAGTCTTTCAGATCCTGATTCAGGAACACACTTTAGAGCACATGCTTAACTTTAAGTATGTATTTATGTCCCACTGACATCAATGCGCTTGAGTGCATTCCTGAACCATGCCTGAATCAAAATGCTCTTATTGAGTACGTCCCATCACACTTCCAAAAAAGTCTTGCTTGTAATCACAGTGCACTTGGCTCAGTTACCCCGTATTTTCTTCAAATGTGGTTGCTAATGAGTCTTCAAGGAGATGTAACCAAATGTAATCTTTGACAGGATAGCACGTTATTTCTGACAATATTAGACAAAAGCCAAAATTTCAAACCAGTGTCATGCTTTTGAGTTATTGGACACTAAAAAACCTTTGATAGTTTTCTTCAGACTTCTCAGAAACATTTTCCTTCAGCGCAAATCTGGCTATTTTTAGGCCAAAGCAATTTTCCAAGCCAAATCCACAGAGGTTTTATTAATGGAAGCTTGCAACCAGCTTCACCATGGAGGAGTTACCACTGCTCCATAACAAGTTTAATTATTAGAAGCTTGTATAAAAATAGGAGTTGGCTTGAGCTCATCTACTCAATGACCTTGAGGGGGGTCTGCGCTGGTCAGCAAGACTTCTGATAAGGGGACAAGTCCCCTCTCATTTGGAGTTTCACCTGGGCTCAGGGCGCAGGGGTTTCCTGCATCACTAGTGCCAGGGCCATAGTCTGGGTATGAACTGCCAGGTGAGGATGGGCAGGGGAGAGACAGAAGCAGGAAGAGGCAAGACTATCACCACAAACCAAGGGTCTGCAGCCTAAAGTCCCCTGCTCAGAGCGGAGCTGCTGAGGGAAGTTGTTTGATGTGACTAGTGGACAGATACAGAAGACGGAGGCTGTGCTGCTGTGCACAGGCTTATGTGCATTCCACAACAGTCTATCAATGGCTACTTCTGTGACATTAGTGTACATGGTGACCAAACAGTTAGTACCAGACCTAAAGATCATATGTATAGGGTTTATTAATAAAACCTGGTTTTAAATTAGCTACAGAGGAGCTACCACCTTCTCCGTAATAACAAAATCAGTTATTAGAAGCTTGTATAGAAGTTAGGTAAACTGAAATCCTTCAAGACAAGATAAGGGTTTGAAAACAAGCCTTTGGCTGAAGAAAACTTCTGAACTGTGAAAGAACTATATTACAGAAAGACTGGGAGTCAGTATGTCAATGCATGGCACAGTGGACCTGATTCAGATCTCAAATCAATATGAAACCAGTGAAGTGCTACTGATTTTAAGAGATACTCCTGATTTATACCAGTGGAGGTAATAGCAGAATCAGAACCTACACCTTTAAAGCCCCACAATAACATACAATTATCTGATCTGTATACAAACACACTAGGGGAAAGGAGACATAAGTGCCTGCATATTTATTGTGTGTGCCTATCCCTGCTTTGAACATTGGTTTCCAGTACGTTTTTGAAAGCTTTATCTGAAGTGTGTTTTTTCCCCAAAGCTTTTAATTTGAATGACACAAATAGTTTTTAAAAATAATGCACCACAAAAAACACATCTTTTCATAAGAGTAATGAGACAGAAAAAGCTAAAAATGATTGCATAAACAAAACATTTTGAATATATAACATACAACTGTACTTTAAAGAATTGAAATATTAGCTATGCATCTCATTAGAAATCTACTATCAAAACCTGCATGTTTATAATGTAGTCAAAGAGATGGTATAGCTTTGTTTTAGAAGAGCAATCTGGTAATGTTTCTTTCCACAGCAGAAACATTCTACACCAGACAAAAATGAGACAGGACTGCTTAACTCTGATGTATTGTTCTCCAAGCAGTCTGGCAATGAAAAGTCAGTCATAATGATGTCAGCGCTGCAGTTAAACTACAAAAATGAACACTAACAAGTTGAATCACAGGAGCCAGCTAGCAGTGTTGAAACTATGAGGTAAGATTCAGAGAAAGTTCTCCACATAATGACCTCTGAAACCATAAGGTATCATTAGTTCACTACAGATCTATCGGAGACTTAATTTTTGGTAGATTGTAGCTGTGAGTTGATAACTGGGTTTCAGAAAGATGAAGAAGAGAGGCAAATATGGAGGGGAGAGAAGATGACCCAAAACAGAACTAAAAAATATGGGTGAAATGGGGTTGTTGAGCAATAAGATCATGAACTTGTGAAAAACTGAGAGCCTTTAATTCTCAGAATCAATGGGAGCTGAGGGTACTCAGATCTTTGCAGGATTAGAGAGACAGCAGTGTCTTAACAAATAGGACTCAGGAGACCAGGGTTCTCCACTGCCATTGACTGATCATGGTCAAGTCACTTTAACTCTGTGACTCTGTTTCCCTTCCCACCCTTTGCCAGTCTTGTCTATTTAGATGGTAAAGTCTCTTACTACCTCCTCTCTTACTATGTAAGCTTCAATCATAGTTAAAGCGTTTTGGTGCTACCATAACACAAATGAAGAATAGTTGGGCCCCAACAGAGGTTGAAAACAGAGCAATATTCTGAACTCATTTACAGTTGGATAATGTGGAGTAATTCCATTGATGGAAGTATAATTACCATAGATATGTTCTCCACTGGAAATTAATTCATAATCTAGCACAAGACTTTACTTAACTGCTTCCGGGCGCTGAACCAGATTAGCTATTATTTATTAAAAAACAAAAAACAGAACAACTTCACAAGGTACATATTTCAAGGATCTCTCATACTTTTCCTTTAAAATACCAAAACCAAAACCTAGCATGTGCTGTATTAATGTAAAACCCCTAGAGGGCAACTAAACTTCAATTTCAACCTCCTTAAATATTCAGCTGCTTAACTAGTTTACAGATTATGTAAACTATTTCCTTCAACCTTGTATTTTTTCATTTAAAAGAAGTGAGCCCTTTTCATGCTCAAATCACATTACTGCTGCCCATTTAATATAAATTAATCACTACTGCCCATCCAGAGACAAAGTTCTCAATCTAACAAAGCTCAAAATTTGGAACAAACTTCTTTCAACTGCAACAGCGAGCCACAAAATCAAGGATTTCATTTAAACAAAAATGCACAAGGGTGAAGTCATATTGGCATCATTTCTTTAATATAAAGATTACAACAATGTAAGCGCTATTATTCAGCTCAGATTATTCTGCAGTTTTGTTTTCTTTTACAGGGAGTAGCAGAGTGAAAATATATTTGCCTGAGACTGTGACCAGCGTGAATTTGAGTCTATAATGATGGTCTTGCCTTGGAATGAAATACAGTTGAGAGGAACAGATGGAGGACATGCTGGGATATTTGTCTGGCCCTCCTTGCACACCACCCATGGTTTAAGTTTTATATAGAAAGTATTTTGTGAGCACTGAAAGAGAAGAGGGGGCAGCAGGTATTAAAATGGAAAATTATTCTAGTCCTAGAAAAAACAGATTAATCTCTTAGATGACATATGCAATGTTGTCATAGCTGTCTTGGTCCCAGAATGAGAAACGCAAGGTTGGTAAGCGTGACATGCTGTACCTCAAAGTGGCACCCTGTAGCCCACATATTCATCGTTTGTATATGGTTGTGATAATTCATACAAAGCTTGCCATGTAAGATACCATAGGAAAGGATATAATCTTCTGAAATTTATAGTTCAGCCAAAATACGTTTATCATTAGTGTGAATTTTACTATATGGCTGTTATTGAAACATGTTGTGAGTTTGGGAGTCATCCATTGCTGGTTCTACAGGGACAACAAAGGCGATAACCCGCACTTAGGCAGGTGTTAAATGACCATTGTCCAGCAGGGGAATGGCGAACAAGAGATTTACAATTCAATAAGACACAGTTGCACAAGCATCACACAATGAGGACACTCAACACTATGACTCAGCAAGGCCCACCAGAACATGCCTAGGCCAGTTTCTTTCCAGGGGCTAAGAATATAGTTCTCAACCTGCGACCCAACCCAATCAGCACACAGCTATGGCCCATGTGACATCCTCAGGGCCGTAGTGTGGGTAGCAGTGGATGTGTCCCACAATGGTAAATAGGTGGAGAACCACTGGTAAAATATAAGGGACAGTAGCATCTTGAGACCACCTCTCTCCTCCCCACCTATGCTGAAGGTGACAAGAACGATGGGAAGACAAAGACTTTGAACTGAGGAGATTGGTCCCAGGCTGAAAAAGAAAGTCAGCCTGTGTATTAAGAACTGTAACCTACCTGGCAACATCCAGTGGAGTGAGAAAAACTGCTTGATTCAAATACTGGTCTAATAAGGTTTAGAATTTAGACTGCATGTTCACTTTTTATTTTCTTTGATAACTATCTCTGACATTTATGCTTACCACTTATAATCACCTAAAATCTATCTTTCTGTCATTAACTAACTTATTTTAATGTTTTATCCTTACCAGTGAGTTTGTCTAACATGCTTGGGAAATCTGCTCAGGCTACAAGGGCTGGTGCATATCCACTATCCTTTGATGAAGCGTTGAACTAACTAATAAGTTTGCACTGTGCAAAAGGTCTTCAGCATTGCAAAATGGTATATTTCTGGGGTGCAAGACTGGGAGCTTGGGAGATTTGCTGGTGTTTCCCTATGTATGGTTTATGAGTTGCTCAGGCAGCCTTCGTGCAACTTAGTTGGGTGTGCGTCTGCATGCTGGTGACTGAGTGATAACAGCTGGAGGGGTTTTTGATGCTTGTCACTTGCACAGCATTGTGAAAGACAGCCCAGATTGGAGAGTTAAGGTGGCAAAGTAGTCCCACAATTCCAGGTTGTACCCCGAGGTACCCATCACAGTAAGGTAATATCTTTTATTAGACCAACTTCTGTTGGTGAATGAGACAGAGCTCTTCTTCAGGCCTGGGGAAGGTACTCAGATAATGTACTGAGGGCTAGTACAGTGAGCTCGATCTAGTCCCATCATTAAAGATTAACTGAAAAACTTTGGGGGAAGTAACTCTAAAGATCTGGAATCATGGAGAGTCAGATTCGGATACCTTCACTTTGTACAGGTTGGTTTCTGTTACTGACTAGGGAGCAGAACATTCTCCTGAGTTTGGTGAGGGGTGAATCCTTTCTGTGCACAGATGAACCCTGTTCATGAAGAAGGTAGAAGGATTCATTTGTCTCTGAAACACCATTCCCACTTTCCACCAGACTTTGTTGTGCAAAGAAGAAGCATGCCAGAAGGATGCATGTTGTCCTCCCAATCCACCTTGCAAGAACTCTGTTGACATGTTAATGTAGCTGGAAGATGTATAACACTTCATTGGAGCCCCCTTCACACTATGGAAGATCCTTGAGGCTGGGAGGAAAGAGCAGCTCACTGAAAACTCTTCAGCACGTGTCCCCAGAGCTCAAGGGCCTCTTTGTAGATTCTAGGTCTACGATGGGGAAGAGATGGGAGGGCAAAACCTCCCTCTCCAACCTGGCTCCCATTACCATAATATCACAGCACATCACCATCTTTTTAATTCATTATCCTCAGAACATCTTGTGTGATGTAGGGAAGTACTATTATTATTATTTTACAGATGGGGAACTGAGATACAGAGACACTAACTGACTTGCCACCAGTCGCACAGGAAGTCTGTGGCAGTGCAGGGAAGTGAACATGGGTCCCCTGAGTCCCAGACTAGTACCCTAACCACTAGACCATCCTTCCTCAGAAGAGTCTCAGAAAAACCACAAAAGGGCTCTGGATCATACCCTTAACATGGTTCTGACACTGGAATTGGATAAGGGAAAGGAAGGCACTAAGAGCTTTACAAAACTTCTTGACCATCAATTATTGCCAAACCAGTCATTAACTTTTAAAAAAATTAATCCTCATTACATTCTGAACTGGTGCCAGGGATTCATGCAAAGCTTCTATCAGTGTAGATTTTAAAGATCTTGAGAGCAAGAGGACTGAACAGTTCAGAGTATTATTATTGCACTGTAGACCCTTTGTACGGTATAAACCACTCTATAGAAATAATTAAAACCAGATGCCCATTTAATGGCTTATGTGAAACAAGCTGATGAAACATTCCAGTTTGTAGTGGAGAGCTGCCCACAACACCAAAATCGCTATTACAATTCACCCCCTTATTTAAAAGAATAAATGTGGAGGGTAAAGAATTGGTAAAAATGGACACTGAACTCCTTCTAATCCCTGGAGATCATCCCTTGAGATAAGAATTGAGGTACATTGGTGGGACAGCCTAGGAAAGCTTGCATTTTAGTTTCCAAAGCTCAACATGTTGTCAATAAACAGAAGACTAATTTTCTAGTGCTGTCAATATGGCAACTTTCATCAGTGAAATAAAGACCAAAAAAACCTATATTTCCATTTCCATGTTCCCTCTACTCATCACAACAAAAATCCTTCACTTTGTCATCAGTGATGCTACTGGGATATTCCACTGAGAGCCTTGATTCATTTAAGCATGCGAATAGTCCCAAAGAAGTGAATGGAACTATTCATGTGCTTAAAGTTCAAAACATGCTTAAGTACTATCTCAAATAAGTATGTATTTAAGTTCATCCCTAAGCCTTTTTCCTGAAGTGGGGCCTAAATGAAGAAGGGCAAAACAGCAGGGAAGATGAGGGTTATTATTAATCTGCTGGGAGAGAGAGGTAAACAATATAAAAGTACCAACCCTGATCCCCACTAAGTAAACATCTTCTAGTGATTCCGTAAAAATTCCTTTTGAGTCACAGTGAATGTTTCTGGAAAGTTTAAGTAAAAACCGCTCAGCCTTTTTGAGTTATGTGAACATTTGGTGGAGAGAAACACCAGACTTTATCCATATGTTCCAAAACTGTTGCATTCCCATAACTCCACCATTGCTGAAGAAATAAACTTCAAAATCGGTTTGTATTATAGTCCCCAAAGAGGAAGGCAACCCCTCCCAGAGTTGAGAAAAATCTGTTCAAGTAGTTTTCAATGTTTAAAATTAGCATTTTTGTGCATGTCTGCTGAAATTTTATATTTTTTCCCCCCTGACATGTTTAATCAAGAGTGGTTTACAAAACAGAGTGCGCAGTTAAGGACACTTATGCTAAAAGGACTCCTTCAGTCAATGCCTCCATTAAGGCATCATATAAAGGTCACTCTTAAAATGATTCAATGGAGTTGAAGCATCTTTACAATGATTTTGAATCACCCTCTCTTTTGAAAAGGGAAAGTGAAAAACCAAAAAACTCAGGACATTAGGCAGAAGACATTAATATGCCATTCAATATGAGAAATCGAGCACCCAAGGTTTAGGGAATTCCAAAAGTTAAAAATTCCATCTTTAGCCACAATGCACACACAGCATGTATCATTTTGTAGTCTTGCTTGCCTTGTTTGAACCTTAGGGTACTACTGTTTATGAATCAGACTGTGCCATTTACATGTAGCCCACATTAAAGGAGCAGTACAGGGAAAGCATCAGAAAGAATTCTGCCCTGCGGAGGATCACCCTGAATCCCCTGGCATACACCTACTATTATATCCCACTATGGCTTGGTCTGTGGTGTGTTGGTCCCACTCTGTGAGCCTGCCTGCACTAGTTGGGCATGAGGGTTTGGGTCACGTCCATGCTGCCCCACTTGCGGTGTCACCCATCTCCAACTGCCTGCCTCATTTGTGCTGACACTCACCTTGAGAAGAACTGGGACCCAGCACCTGTTACATGAATGAGTGAAATTCTGCTTTCCCCTTATGCAGGCTGCACTTGGTAGAAGGGAAATAGAAGGTCTCTTTAGCCCTTCCCTCCCACCTGCATAAGGGCAGAGGTAATCTAGCCTTAGGCTATATAATCTATACCAAAAAATATTCAAAAAGGAAAGCATGGCTGAATTAATGTTGTGGCAAAGGCCCTAACTTCTGGAATTCCCTGACCTGAGGGCTCAATTTCTCAACCTTAATATTGCAATATTACAAGTTATGCATCTAAATCATATACCTGGTCACCATCATCATCATCCCCCAAAGTAAGATGAATGGAAAGAAGACTATCAAGAAAGTCTATAGATGATACCAAGGATTATTTTTTAAAAATTCGTGACAGAAAAACTAAGTGAAGAAAAGACATGGAGGAAAACCTGAACAGACAAGGGATGGCAAAAATTAACTAGAAAAAAAAATTAGTTTTCACTGCTGCCCTTACGAATTATTTTGAACAGAGCTCAGATTTACTGCATAAAACTCCTACCCCAAAGTCTGAAAAAAGTAATTGACTGAAGCCTAATACTTGATGTTATAGGCTGAGAACCCAAATTTCCTGTTAAAGTTTCTCTATTTTAAATTCACAGGGCCATATGCTCTCCTAACCGATATTGGAGAATCAGCAGTAACACCAGCAGCCATCCTGGAAATATCAATAAATTATTTCTTCTGTTTTCATAAACTGTCCCTCACTTTCTCTTTAAAATTTTGCTTTTTATTCAGATTATTATTCAGACCACCTATAGGTTCACAGGAGTGTTTAAAAGTATTTCTGCTGACTTATTTTCACATTGTAGCTGCTTTATCTTTTTCCCCTCAAGAAATACTAACTTTATTGAAAATAAAACATTTGTTCATTCTTTTGATAAGAGAATCACAAAAGGATATTTTCAAAAGAATGGCCATTTAAGTTGCAGCAGCGAGTATAACAGGGATTGTTATGCTATTTGCTGCTACTGGTGGAATTTTTATAACTTATAAGGAAATTACACTCAGTACAGGAAATTATTGCCTGTTAAAACATGCTGCAAAGCCTTTACGTCAATTTAACACTGCAATTCAAACACTAGACATGTAGTCATCGACCCTGTTCAATGAGCATTTCACGGTAACATAGGGCAGGATCTTCCAAAGCACTCCAGATTCGCGTAACTCTGCTCCCACAGAAATCAATGGCACAGTGTGCAATCCTGAGCACTTCTGAAAATCCTACCAACAGTTCTCTTTAACTATTTGTCACTGTGAATTGTTCATCTACCAATTTTAATTGTAAGATTAATACACTGCTAACATGGTATTTAGATTACGGCTTATTACTCGGATAACAAAAGCTGTCTGAATTACGTGTAATAGAAGTCTATATGCAAAAAAACTCAAAAGTTGTATTGTTCGCACAGAATTATTTTCTTCTTCTTATACTAGGAAGTGACAAAAATTAGGTATCAACACAGACCACCATAAAGAAATCAAAGCATAATGGGAGTACAAGTTAAAGAACAAGGATTACAGGCTAGTAATCCTCCCCAAATAAATATAAGATCCCAATTCAGCAAGGTTTTAAGCACATATCTAAATTTAAGGATGAGAGTAATCTAATTGATTTAATATCACAATAGGGGTGCTCACATGCTTAAAGTTAGCCACACACTTAAGCATCTTGCTGAATCAAAAATGAACAGAACTGCTTCCAGTTAAAATAGTTTTTCATTTATGTGAGAAGATGGAAGAAGTAACTTGATCCTTCGACAGATGCTGGGCATAGATATGAAATAACAGTTAACCCACAGAGGGCTGCATTGAGAGGTGTGTGCCGTCTCCTTTGATAAAGCGTATACCATAAATATCCAAAACTGAAAATCAGAGTGGGAAACAGACACCCTAACCTTTATTAAACTTATGTTTCAACCCACAATTTAAAGTAAAATGAGACAGTTGGTCTCTTCTCTATCATGACTGATAACTACACATTCCGCCCAGTCAATCTTGGACAATTTTCTCACCAACACTGACTCTTCTCTCCATATCCTCTTACTGCCATCCAGGTTTGATCTTACTGGGTTCTTCCTCCATCTCCCCAAAATCACTCTCTTCCTCCCTATCCCTACTACTAAACCACAGGCCATATCTAGTCACCTCTCATCTCAACTTCTGCAACTACTTCCTCTTTTACAGCTAACCTGATTTTTGCATAATTCCCTTCAAAACTATCTAATATCTAAAATCATCTTCCATGCACCCCACTCAAATATTGTAAAACCTCACCCTCACAGGCCGACTTCTGCCTGCCCAACTTCTCCCAGTCCTTCAAGCCTTCTTGCCAACTTGGCAGTCCTTCACATAAATGACTCCATGCCTTCTGTCACAAAACCTCCCCAAGCTGGTGGTATCCATCCTGATCCTGTGCACTACACAGCCTTGCACTCCTTGAGATTCTTATATTTTACTTTTGGCGGGTCTTCTTTTCTTGACTTAAAAAATTAAATATTCTTTATAAAAAAATGAGGAACTAACAAGATGTTTATGCATCATACAGCTACCAGGGATCTTGTACTCTTGTAACCTTTGATCTCTCTATATTCCCCCATCTTGACTACCATCATATCTGAGAATAAGACTGTACACTCTTTGGGTCAGAGACCCATCTTTTTATTTTTCTTTAAAGTGATATATATTTACTGTACTATATGAACAACAATAACGACAGTAATAATAATGATAAATGAATTCACAGGTTTTATAAATGGGAGGCATAAATGGGGTTTTAGTCAATAATATAGAACACATTTTCTTTTTAATATATAATATATATATATAAAATATAAATTCTTTTTAAGTTTTGTAGCTATCTGGTTGCTATGGGTTCCATTAAATACTATGTCAAGAAGGACAAGCACTTGGGGACATTGGAAGGGTCATCTCACCTCACCCGCCAATAGCCCCAGTTAGATGGTGCAAAATTCAGAATTTCTGTCCCACAGGAAATTCCAAGGGTTTTTTGGCATTTATTTACACCCCAAAATAGAACAAAAAGTTGAAATGTCAAAATTTTCAATAGAGCAGAAATTCTGAAAATCTTCTATTAAGAAACCCTGAAACATTCTCATTGGGAACTAAACAATCTGACATTCCTGGAATAAAAGCTTCATTTCAGTTTGCTGAACTGCATTTCCCTGTTGTCTGATGAGGGCTTTAATTCTGACTTCCAGGGTCCCTGGCTGGACAAAATCTCCCATAATGTACCCAGAGACATGTGATTCTCCCCCCTATGATGCACAACACAGAGGAATGCAGTTTTATGGGTTTTTTTAACTGATTCAAAACCAAGGATTTTAGATCAGTACAGGGCACGAACAATTCCAATTTGAGTTGAACAGATCTGAAATGAAATATTTCATTTTGATTTTCCTGATGGAGATTTGAAAATTTTCTACAAAAATAAAAACGTCAAGTTTAAGAAAACTGCATTTTCCATAGGAAAATCATTCCTGGGGAAAATTCCCAATCAATTCTAGTCCTAATCTTATCTTTCACCTAATCAATCCCAGAGGTAATACTGGGCAATTATTTAAATGCCCCAAGAGCTCTGTAATATGGCATTCCACAGGGTTTTGTTGGGTCTCTTCCCTCCATTTAAATGAGGTGGGCTGCAGGGGAAACAGTGGGGACAGTTCAAACTGCAATACTATCAGTATGTGGAAGACACACAACTAAATTCTTTTTCACCTGACCTGAATGGTGGAGTCTCTTCGTTCTCTTTGTGTCTAGTGGAGACTGGGACTTAAATGAGAGCAAGCTACAGTCACGACTAGGCTACATAAAATTGAGATCTATTTATTTATCTGGGATCTGATATGGCTCCGTTGCTGTGGTATCTGATGCTGCTGGAGAGGCAGAAACATCTGAAAAGGGTGGTAGTAGTGAAGTGTCTACCCACTGTTATTGAGGTTTGGCCGACATTTTGTAAAGGATCAAGATGATGCTTCTGGATACCCAAGAACTCCAGGATTTTCAGGTAAGATCTCTAGATGGAAGATCCTTTTTAGTTTTACTGTTTGACTTTGGGTGCATCATATCTGCTTTATGAGATCAACTTGTAAGGTATTTGAAAGCTCCTCTGCTACTGGTTTGTAGTTGTGAATACACAATGAGAATCACTTAACCAATGGCTCTTTTGACCACAAGCATAGTCAATTTTCCACTGTTGAAGTAAATCATTTCCACAGCAGACACATTGACTTCAACAGTAGAAAAATAACCTATTTCCAGTGTGAAAGTAACCTCAGGGTAATATTTATAATTTATACAGTATGTAAATATTTATGCATATACATAGGGAATAACGCATGACCTCTTGAAATTTTAGGTTTATTTACACAAAGTACTAACTGCATTACTTTTGAACGTAGAATGAAAAGGGGGAATTATTGTTTAAGTTGCCAAGGAACATTTTTATATAGTTAAGCGGATGCATTTAAGATAGCAGTTACTGTGGAAATCATGTGTTGTATTAACAACATGAGTTACCATGTACAGCTATTCCATAGTAACACATCATTCCAATGTTATTTTCAGAGTAACTATATATGACATATGCTTCATATGCCAGAGTATCTGTAGAATTCTATTCTCACCAGTGCAAGGTGTAATATTAATTACCCTGAAAGAAAACCAAGCTTGTATTCACAAATAAGTCGTAAGCAGGGGTCTAGTTGCTGCACAGACATACCCAAAGTGACAGGGAGTAAGGCAGCAATGTCAACATCAATGGATAAGTAAGGGAAAAGAGGGTCCTCAGTTTTCACCATGAGTTTAAGCTAATGTTGGGTTATCCAACCAATGACAGAAAGACAGTCATAACTGAGAGACTGGACAGAAGCAGGAAGGTCAGGGTGGAGAAGCAAAACTTGTGAATCATCAGTAATAGAGAGAGTTGCTGAGGCTCTGTGAGTATTTGAGTTAAAATTACTGCCCAGAGTAATGTGTAAAGGAAAAGGAATATTTCCCCACCAGTTCTCATTCTCCCTTCACTTTTTAGTAATTGTTAACGCCATCTCTGATATGTATGCCTTCTACCAATCCAACCATTGGAGAAAGGTGGGAAAATCAAAGACAACTATTCTCTCCATCTCTTTTTACATGATAAAAATGCATCAGTTCCGCACATGTTCATGCACTTTCAATCAGCCTAAGACCTGGAAGAACAACTTCCCTTCTGCAACTGGCTCTCCAAGGAAACACTTCAACACGCTGTTTATATCATCACAAAAGCTGAGAAGAAAATGCATTCGTAGGTAATTTACTGTTTAACCCTAAGGAGTCAGCTGGGTCAGAGTCCCTGCCCTGGGCATTAATGCAAATATATCAGAGCAATGTCTCAGGCTATAACATCTTCCAGTTAAAGGGCATTAAGGATGGTTTAACTAGTTACAGTGCAAAAGTTACAGTATGTATGTTGTGTAAGGAGAAAACAATGTAAGATTCTGAATCTCAACTATAGATCAAGACCAACTTCTTAAGAAAGCCAAAATGAAAGATGTAATAAATGAAATGTAAATCTGCCATCATATGTGTCAACTATGGGCATTAAACTATCAATACAGATAATTAGGTATAGATAATTAAAATATGATAGAAGGTAAACGAATCAAAATGAAGAGAGTCTTGGTAGGAATATGGCAACCTGGCTGAAATTGATATTCATTAGGGTACTCTTTGCATGAATAGGGAGCATTTGGACTCTGTGGTCTTTATCAGAGCCCCAGCTGGTAAGAGCTGAAGGTTAATGCCTTACCCCATTCTGTTCAATTTTCTGTCCTAATTAGTCCTCCAAATCTATAGCTGTGAACACCAAGTGTCTGTGCTCAAAAGAAACTAATTAATGCTAGCAAATTAGATCAAGTCCAAAGATCCAACAGCCAAACTCTTAAATGCTCCTTGTTAATAGGAAGTGTAGCTGTCAATAACTGCTGTTGGTGGCTATAATGAGGCTTCTTTCTTTCATTGAAAGTGATTTCATTTCTCTTTGTCCTTGTAAAAGCCGTTCCATCCCCCCTCCGAAAAAACAAAAACAACAACAAAAACCCTAAGTTGCAGTGGTGAAGCTAGCAGTCTGACCCATTTCTTGTGACAAGCTGGGTTGAAATGAAATGAAAAATCAAATAGGAAAAGTTCCCTCCCTAAATTACGTTTTATACAAGCCTTCTAGGAAGTCCTATCATTAGTTAGAATATCTACATTTTCTTTAATGAACACCACATAATATGCTCTCATGTTTCCTTAAAAATTTCTTAATTAAACAGAGCTAGGCCTAAAAGCATCAGAAGGGTCTAGGTCCTATTTCTTCAAATTGTAATTTACATATAGCTGTTCTGTTTGCCCAGCTCGTTGGAGCAAAACTCAACTATAATCCCTCTTGAGGTTGTGTTAATTCACATAGTTAAATGGGATGAGACTAAATGTTCACTGGAAATATATGGGGCTGAATCAGTATTTCCAAAATAGAAACTATTCTGCATAAAGCGATAGTATAAAGAGTTCGCATCATATTCTCAATAACTATTTTGAGAGAAAAAAGTTAATAAGTTATAACAACTCTCACAAACTAAGACTAGACACTACCAACATAATCCAAATGAATCTCAATTATACACATAAAACTCCAACACAATATATACAATACCATTCACAATAGCTATATATATATATAAATATGATGGCCACATTAAACATTATTCTAATACAGACATTTTAATATTCTGGATAAAAAATAGAGCAGCAAAGGATAAAGATTTTCTCCCTCTCTCTAGCTGCAGCTTTGTTGCTGGATTGAAATGAAGTTCTCAAATTATATTGATTTTCTTTTCTCACAAAAGTCAGATTGCAGATAATAAGGCAGCCTACTCTTTTCACCTTCATATGGAAAGCTATATCAATCACATAACCCATGATTTGTCTAACTTAACGAACCAGGATTTGCATCCAAATCTCAATTATGTGTCTTCCAACCAGAGTCAAAAAGCAAATGAGCTACTTCAGATTTGAGAGAGAGAGAGAGAGAGAGAGAGAGAGCTCTATCTGCATAATGAAAAAGTGGCAATGTCAGCTGGTTTATCAGTTTTTGTTAAATAATTATCTAGATATTTTTATTTTTTATCAGCCTGAATGTCTGATGTTGCCATGCAAATTACTCATTTTACTGATAATCTAAATCCTGAATAGTTCCGGTATTTCTATTTTTAATGAATATACAACAGTTCAGTGTTAGTAATGCATTTTCACCCCTACATAAGGCAAGTGAGCAAATTCCATTTCTGATAATGGATGGTGTATTTCTTAACTTTAAAGTCATTATATAGCTTTAATTTTCCCAAGGGAAAAAGGATCAATAAAATTTTAAACATGCTAGCTATTGGGCAAGTGTATCGTAAAACTCTTGATGCTGTCAGTCATGGATCAACCAACTGATGTCAGCTGCATTTCAGAACCCTGACTGCAGGAACCAACAGGTTAATCTGTCCCAACACCTGGAGAGTGTTTGCATTGATTAATGGAACTTGGTCCTCTTTATTACAAAAGAGAATGAGCAATGCCGGTGAATGGCATCAAGCTGAGATCCACTAAGTATTTCACACATTTTCCTACCTACAATTCCTGTAAGAGAACATAATAAGCCACTTATTTGTATGGAAGGAAGTGCTACTTAAGGTGTCCTTGGGCATTTATGTATGCAGCACCACGGTGCAGTCCAAGCGTAGGAACTGCTGTCCTTTTGTGGGTCGTGATATGTCAGGTGCAGGGGTCATAGTCTGGAGCAGATGGCCCCTAGAGGGACAGAAATTATCCAGTGACAGGACTGTTGAGTAAGTGTATATAACTGAAACTATGGTTGACATTGGCCATGCTCTACTGTAGGGAAGCCTGCAGTAGTGTTGCATCCTATCATCTTCACTAAGTATCATTGTGGTCCCTGGGGAGAGAAGGGCTAATGGGGGATTGGGGGAGGGGAATTAGGAAATGCCCTTTGCCAGCAACACTTCCCTAACTCTTTGATAGCCAAGTGATTTTAAGAATTTGTTCAGCCATATGTATCTACAGTTGCTCTTCCTAATTATACACTTTTTACTGACCACAGAAATCATTTTGAGATATTTCACATTATAACATTTTGTCCTAGGAACTCAAACTCACAATGGGTGGAAACTCTTAAGCTCACAATGGGTGGAAACATCTCTTCCTCTCCTCTTCCGCTGTGATACTACTCCTTTTCTCCCCTCTCCAGTAAAATAAACACTAACCTCTCACAAAAATGAATGTAAATCCCAGTTCACAAGACAAGCCTGCGTGGCAGGCAGAGAAAATTCTAATTTGGGTTGTCCACGTCAGACACACAACAGGGTCCTTTCCAGCAATACTGACATGGAAACTAATCACATATCCAATCTTCAAAATTTGCCAATAGAAGTAGGACCCCACTTCATACAAACTGTCTGCATAGATTCATGAGTGGACCTTGCTAATGGAAGAAACACCTTGTCAGAGATGAAATCAGGTTTGGATAAATTAGCCTGTTGCCAGCTGGATCTGTGTCCAAAAAGTTTTTTACTAGATCAGTTTCCTAACTGAACACTGCAATTATTACCAATGTATCATAATTACATAATCATCTATTCTCAATATCTCATAGCTTGTTGAAATCACAATTTTGAAGTGGATTGCAACAAAAAATGATTCTGTTTCTTACCTGTGGCATAGTGGCTGCGTACAAGACAGTAACAATCAATAAGTGGGGACAAAGTTTGACTGCTGCCCCTTGAGACTGGGAGTGAGAAAGAAGTCCATATTTTGTTTTATACAACATACACGACATGAATTTTGGCCTACATTTTCAAAAGGGACTAATGATTTTTGGTGCAGACATTTTTGGGGTTCCCAATTTCCAGCAGCTGAGGCCTGATTTTTAGTGCTGGGCATCCACCTTCTGAATATCAGGCCCCTTTTAAGTTCTCTCAAAATGGGCACCCAAAGGTCACAAAAAGTAGGTATATATAATACATACCCTACACGTATAACTATTCAAGTACTTTTGTCTTTAGAACTCTCTACTTCCATCCCCGCCACCAAGTTAAAGTATTTCAGACTCCATGACCTATTGACTTAATTCTACTCTCTGTTGCACTGGTGTAAATGCAACAATGTAGAATCTGGCCCTCGCTGTACAGTAAGTGATCTTGAGGAATTGATGTAACAGGTCACAAATTGCAGTCACTGAAATTTATAAGAGTTCTAACACCATTACTGCTGGGTACTCCTTGTTCTGACAGAAAACAGGCTTCCAAGTCCCAGGAAGCATTACGATTGCCAGCTGAATTGTCGAATTCTTCACAATTTCAGTTGTCACAAGTAAATATAACATTTCCAACATCACCTACAGACTTTGGGTGTTAATGGGTTCCTGAAATATGTAGTGATTAAACTTTGAAAAACATATTAAAAATTTTAAGTTGCAGATTTAGCTTTTTAAATTCGTTTTAAATTTCATTTTAAAAAAAATAAGAAAAAATGTGTTTTGCTTGAGAAAACCATTTTTTATAAAAGCAATACCTGCAGTCTTACTAGATAAAGAGTTTTCTGAAATCACTTATTTCTGTATGATACCCAGAATGCACTGTAGCAGAGGTGTGTGGATCTTATATAATATCACACCATGTCACATGCTACTGCATGTAATGCAAATGAAATAAAATATCACATGAAAATAGGGATAGTTGTATGAGGAGGGATTTATTTTCAAAATAAGATACAATACTTGTGTGATAATGTTCCATTATGAATATATTTCTATTTAACAAGATGACAAACACACAGATTTAACTATTTTAATTGATGGACGTTGGTACAGTAGAGTAGATTTACTCATTGTACCATTAGATCATTCTCTAAACCAGGTCACTATGTATATTTCAGACAGTCAGAACATCATAGCTGTAAAATAGTTTTTCAACAGTATTACTTAATTCATACACCTTTTACCAGAAACATTTTTTTTCAGTTATCCATACGGATCACAACCCATCACTGCCAGCTCTGGAGAGATACACAGCAGTCAAAACAGTATTAGCAATGCCAAACTCTAAGAAAAAGCTAGAAGTGTCTCATCTAATTGACATGCCAGAAATGTAGATATGCAGTGTAGTTGTTGCTGTTTCAGTCCCAGGATATTAGAGATACAAGGTGGGTGAAGTGATATCTTTTATTGGACCAGCTTTGGTTGGTGAGAGACATTTAAACAAGCAAATATAATTAACTAAATTGAAATACGGCCAGCTGAGATGCCACTACTTTTACAGCTTTTTGTAAGATTAGCAGATAATCAGGAACTTGTTTTTTCTCTCATCCAAAAGATGGGAATTCCAGCAATAGCCCCATGATAGGACATCAGTTTAACTGTGATTCAGATCAAGATGTATTTAAACTCTGACACTCTGAGTAACTTTCCCAGATCTGAAGAAGAGCTCTGTGTAAGCTCAAAAGCTCATCTCTCTTACCAACAGAAGCTGGTCCAATAAAAGATATTACCTCACCCACCTGGTCTCACTAATACATGCATGAGGACTTTTGACTACTTAATGATACAATTTCTGTTCAAAAAGAGCTTACAAGGAGTATTACTTACTCTGATTAGCACCTCTCCCCTGTACACTAACAAGACACATACATTTGCCCCAGAATTTCACAGTGGAATTTAAAAAGAAACCAACTAATGTTAGTCCCATCTCTAGAAAATATTAATTTAAAATAGATTACACATGTTCTGCTTAATGACGAGACTGCCAATACACCACTTCTCGCATTTTGTTTTATGATGTATGAAAGCAAGAAAGTAAAGAAGGATCTATAGGATGTACTAGAGGGGCTTTTGAATCTATATTCGGGAGGAGGGGCCTATATGTAATTGCAGCTTTACCTTATTTTACATACAGCAAATTCTCCAAAAATATCATTTCTTTGGTTTGTCCCCAACTCTGAAGATTAACTCAAAGAAAATGATGTAATGCATCTGCTATTTGAAATATTTTAACTAATATTCCTCTTTGGGAAGAATGTATTAAAAATTGTTACTCTAATCTTATATTGTGTGTGAGCGCCCTCCTCCCCCACCATGACTAGTTTGTGAGTGAAACACAACCGTAAAAAAGTCACATCACAAGCATACTGAATTATTATATTTGGGTTTGGGTTTTTTTAATCATCAATTGTACTTTAACAGAATTTGAACACTTTTTACTTTGATGTTGTTCCTCTCTTGGTCATAAAACATGGGTTCTTCTTGTATTTCTTACAGCATCACTGCCCTTTTCTCTGTAATTCCAAAACACATATGGAGTGGCCCCTCGGGTCAGGGGTTTGGCCAAACTGACAGGTGAGATGCCTGTGCCAGTTCCTTTCCTCTTCTCAACTATTCTCTCAACTGCCATCCACCCTTAAAGGAACCTCTTCACTTTAAAAGGGACATTACCTCAGAAAGTACTGTCCTGTTGTTTTGATCAACTGGATTCCAGAAAAGGCTTTTATTCAAAGAGTGGCCACATATCCTCTGCATCCTCAAGCAATGAGAGTTCATTTTCTTCATGTTCATGTCTACTGTGATAGTGGTTGTGCATGGCTTGGGGTTGGGTTTTTGTTTGTTTGTTTATTTTTAAGATATCCTGTACACTACTCATTTCTTATATTCTAATGTTTACTTCTCTCCCCTTAATCAGTCCAGGTTTCTCGCTACACATAACTTATCCAACAATGCAGGTGAACTTTTTCTAACTCATGGGTCCCCAGGGCTCCTCACAGAATGCATTCTTCTTTGGGTCTCCTCCTAGTGGATTCTTTCTTGTTACAGAACTTAATGACAGCAGTGAGCTCTCTCTATTCAGACGTATTCTCTATTCTCCCACCGTGAACACTCATTCCAGATGTACTGTATATCAGAGCTATATTTTGGCTCTGGGGCTGCCGGTGGAAGGGAGGGAATGTGCTCCTTAGACCCTCCTAGGGATTCCCTACATGTGGGAAGTCCACTTTTACTAAAGGAACACAAAAGAGATTGTTTGGGGGGAAGCTATTGCTGTGGATTTCCTCTTCCATCACACCTTCCAGACAAAAACTTGTAAAGTTTTCCCTTAGTCTAACTGAGCTTCTGTGCAAGTTGTTACACCACATTATGTTGGTAAACAGTTTACATTGTAAATCAACTAAAACAAGTCTGATGGTTTTGTAAGCTACTGTACTGGTCTCAGAGCAAATAGATGAGAAGCAGATCATATATAATAATTCACTGACTATCTGACTGAGGTGAAGGATTAAATTCAGGTCTTCTGATAAGATTTGAATCTTACCTTGCACTTTATCTGAACATAGCTCTTTGCCCTTCTCTCTCATCATTTTCGGAATTAAAACATCTTTTTCCACATGTCTCAACTTGGGTTCCTCTGCAAGAGAGCAAAGACATTGCTGTATTTCAGGGAAAGTCATATTTCAATTTATGGAAACAACGTAACACTGTGTATAGATGACACACTTAATCTGTCACAAAAATCAAAAGAATGGCAAGGTAAGAAAAGCACATGAGATATGAAAATCAAGAAGCAAGCAAGACTGATGATCACAAAAGATGCAAAAATACATCAGATACAAATATGAATATTATCTTAACTTTTTTTGTTTTGGTATTAACAACTGTGCATAATGAACAAGAAGCAACCGCTGGTAAGGCTGGTATCCGTTTCTTATTAGCTAGCCTGTCAATATGGTTTGGACATACACTATATAGTAGTTTAGAAAAATATTAGTAAATTGTAACAGAACATGATGTTCTATATTTACTTCCACACTTCATCATAAAGTTATATTCTATGGATTTTTCATTCAGAATCATTCAGAGTGGAGAAATGTAACACATACACTCAAGCACAAATTTAAACTGCAGTTTAGTTTACTGCTTTTATTTTTCTACAGTGTTGGTTTTTTAAACAGATTGCTTGACCTAAAATATCCTTTTTGGATTAATTTAATCCAACAGGAATAAATATGAATGACAAGAACACAATGTTTAAAATACTGTCTCAGTTCTTACTTAACTCTCTTTGATGACGGAATTCAGATCTCCAATTATAAATAGCATTTCTGACCATGATTAAATCAACATTCACCATTTAGGCCTGGTCTATAGTGCCGGTGAAATTCGGCGGCAGTCAACGGGAGTGACGCAAGTGATGCAGAGCAGCCTGTTTAACTCCCGTCAACTTCGTAACTTCTGCTTGGCACGCTGTCTCCACTGAGCTGCGCCTACAGGAAATGCGTACCTGTTGATGCAATGCTACGCTTTTTTTGGAGGTAGTTTTAATAGAGCTACTTCTGAATCGATTGAGCGGGTCATCACTTCTGCTCAATCGATCCAGATAGATTGATCTGACAGCGGCGAATTTGGAGCCATCAGTGTAGACATACCCTTAGTAATACTATACTGCTTTCAATCCCCTTCCCCAACTTGAAAAAGACATTAGGATTCATCAATCAAGCAGAGCTCCACTTTTCAATCTTTGAGTGACTTTAACTGAAAGAAATTTGTCAAGAAAAGCCTACTGTACACCATGGTTCTACAAACCATCTTAGTTTGTCTCCTTAAATGCACAGTTCTCAGTCTGCATAAATTATTCTTCAGAACACCAGAGCTGTCAAACTCACATTTCACCATTATACTTGCTTATGCTCCAAGTGAGTGTATCTGATTTAGAACATGTATTACATGAAAAAGAAGTGAAATAATGAAGTATTCAAAATAGGCATCCTTGATTAAATATTACATTATGCAGATTTTCAAACATCAATTTACTTCTCAGATCATATCCTGGGTTACTTTGTAGATTAGATATAGAGATCAACATTTGTCAAAAGCTCCCCTCTCTTTCCTATCTCATCATAGCTTGAAGTTTGTTAACACCATGAGGTTACAGAGCATTGAACCTGTGATATTACTGTGGGAATCTGGCAATGAAACAGAGGATTATAACACAGCAATATATGGAATCAAAGATAAAGACAGTTATCCTTTTGCTCATACAGCTCTCTTACCTCTTACCTAGGGCAGGTATAAAAACAAACCTCAAAACACCCTTCTACAAAGGTGGAGGGGGGAGTGAAAAACCCTTACTATTTAGATTTGAGTCTGTGTTCTAGTGTTCATGACAAAGATCAGCATTACAGCTAATATTATAGCTAAATCAATATTCTCTATTTTAACTTTGTTTTGTATACCAACACTATTCTTCTATATAAGAGACCATTTATAATGTTACTCAGTACAAAACTGACATTTACGCACCATGAGAAATCAAAGTGGTCTTGTCTATATGGACAGCTATTCTGGAATAGCTATCGTTAAATAAGTATTCCGCTTTGGAAGTGGATTAAGCTAATTCAGTATAAGGCACTCTTGTCCTAGAATAAGAGCATCCAATCATGGAATTAATCACGAATACTTAATTTGCTATAAATTCACGTCATCTTAGTCCAATTAACTTTCATGTGTAGACAAGGCTCAACCAATCAAAATCTATCAATATAATATTTGGCTGCTTGACAAAGCATACGTGAAGCAATGTAGCCCTTTTCAGCATTTTTTTCAAAAAATGCTACAAGTCAGGTAGTGCTGAGAACGGTACTAGCTCTGATTCGACAATATTTAATATGCACTTTGTACAATTGTAAATAACTGTACAAATGCAAGGCAATGGAGAATCAAAGCCCAATGTCTCAAATTTGAGTAAAATCTCTAACTTCAAGCATTATGGGGAAACTTCTACTGACATCAATAGCTCCAAGATTTCACCCGAGGAGAACAACAAGAATTCCCTCTCACCTGTCCAAGACTTTTCTCTCTCTCACTGTCCCTTCCCTTAAAAAAACTCAAACAAATAAATTCTTTTTCTTCTATAGACCATAGGAAAGCTAAATGGTCTAATTATGATTCCCCAAATCTAATTCAACACAGTAGCAAACATGGAGGAGATAAGGGCCACTTATGTTACCTAGCTTTGCAACACAATATTTTTGCACTGTCAGTAATCAAATTAATTGCTTAAAATTCTTGTTACATACTACATTTCAAACTCTAGAACTTTAATACAATGACCACAATTATGTAGTGTATGCTGCAAATGAATGAAAAAAGAAAAGAAACGGAAAATTCTAAAATCATTTCTTAATATACCACATGTAAGGTCAAAGAATCACTACACATCTATATGATATTTAACCTTTAAATACAACTACAGTACTATTTTTGTTTGAACAAAAATACATAAACTAGCTTGGGTTATTAAACCAAAGACACAGGACAAACCCATAAACATAGTTGCTGTATATTAATTGACTGCAAAATGTACCAGCTAAAATAATGAAGTATAGGTTAGTGTTATTTCCCCTCCTTTTAGGAACATGATCTCTATATAATCATCCTTCATTTTGTTAGGATTTGGCTCTTCTCCATTATATAACTTGTTCTTCTAGTGTCATCAATTACAAAGTCAGCCTGAAGTAAAATTGCAGTTTCCACATTTTTAAGTTCTATGGACATATTGTACAAAGACAGTTAAGCCACTTACTTGTGCTCTGTCCAATAAAAGCCTAAGGCCTTATCTTCACATAATTCGAACACCCATTTAAGTAAATCTATAAATTGGTACAATCCCTTATCTGTGGAGACTCTTAATCCAAAATTAGAGTATCTGCATCAAGGGGTTGCATTGATTGACCTAAACCAGTTTCTAAATGAATTTAGTTTTGGTGCTCAAACTGAGAGTACACCAAAGATGGCCTAAATTAGAGTTGTACGGTAGAAAAAGTGGCAGTTTAAAGTAGCTGAGAGATAACATCTAATTCATATTTTGTGACAAGGTCTAAGAGAAATGACTTTCATAACTATTACACTTGAAAAACTCTTTTTGCTCAAAAAAATAAAATTCATTCATGTTACTCAGATCTTATTCACATATTATGCCATCATTTGTTCCATCTTTGTTCTATCAGAAAATCAAGTAGTTTTCTTTGAACAGGCAATGAAAGTTCTGACAACACTGATCAACAAGTCCTTCTCAGTAAATTGATGTGCAAAATTTTGACCGTCTCCCCAGCTGTATCCCTTGTCACTCTGTATCAGAATTTTTAAGTTGTCTCTCAAATAGACAGGGTTATATCGGCAAAAGGACGTGCGCCTGACAGACACTTTAGGCACCTAAATCCAACACTGAGATCCTCAAATCCTCCACACAGCTGCCACCTAACTGTGGATATGCCTGAAGTCCCGAGGTGTTGAAATTTCCACGGTTAAAAGTCCCCTAGGTGCTTATGTTTCTGACAATGAGCATGTACACAACTACCTATCGCATTCCTAAGCCCCAGTGGGATCTTCCAACTAGGCATTCAGTAACTTTGCAAATGTTATCCAGCAAGTCAGTGGCAGAGCTAGACATACAACAAAGACTTCTGTCTCCAGTTCTAATGATTATACCCTCCAACACAGTAAACCTACTGGGGCAGACTCTCAACTGGTATAAACTGTCATAAATCAACTATTGTAAAACGAACGCCAGGGTTACGAACTGACCAGTCAACCACACACCTCATTTGGAACCGGAAGTATACAATCAGGCAGCAGCTGACAAAAAATTTAAAAAAGCAAATACAGCACAGTACTGTGTTAAATGTAAACTACTAAAAAATAAAAGGAAAGCAGCATTTTTCTTCTGCCTAGTAATGTTTCAAAGCTGTAATACAAGTCAATGCAAACATAACAAGTCAATGTAAACTTCTGAAAGAGCAAGCATAACACTTTGTTCAGAGTTATGAACATTCCAGAGTTACAAACAACCTCCATTCCCAAGGTGTTCATAACTGTGGGGTTCTACTGTATAATTTATGTCAGCTGAGAATCTGCCCAGTGTGTGACACAGTATGCACTTCTAGAGAGGTTAGTGATCAAAAGGCAACATTAAGAACATTTACCACTTTAGTATCGATAAAGAGCAGTTAACAATAAGAATCAGCTGAACAATGCTTAGAAAAAATATTCACTTATTAATATAACTGAAATAGTTTTTTTTACTTCAAGTATGACAAGTACAATAAAAAGATATCTTGTGTCCAAGATCACAATCTACCATACAGAATAGACAGCAATAATTACAATTCCCATCAAATGAATTATGCCCTCTAAGACCACTTCATTTCCCTTCCTTTCACTTCTTCCCCCACACTGTAGCCACTCTCTCTTTAAGACTTGTTTACTCTGAAGACCATTAACAACCAGCCAAGGAAAGCCAGCTCCGGAATAGCCTCAAAATATTTCTCTAACAATTGCTACTTTATGTGAAATGCAGGACTTCATAAGGGGATATCTGAAGGTAGAGTCACAACCCATGCTGTGTAGTCCCTGATGCCTTTTGCCATTTCCAACAATTTTACACCTTCCCAAAGAAAATGTATTCACTATTCTGCAAGTTCACTATTCAGCACTGAGAACCAGACCTTACTTCTATTCTAACATGTTAATTACAGAACAGTACATTGGTACTGCCATGTTATGACAGTATCTTACGTTTTGCATGGTGTGTTTCCCTTTACAAAGGGACATGGGAAATCCCACAAATAGCGTAAATAAAAATGAATGCAGACGCTAACCATTTGTACCCCAAAATTAAGAAAACTAATACCAGAGCATCAAAAACACATTTGCCCAAGGTGAGTGGCACAGTTGGCTCCTTCACATGAGCAGGAGGAGGGAGCCCAAGAAATTGTGTGCCTGGAGCTACTGCCTCCTTTCAACAGAGTAACCAAATGCTATTCCTTCACTTAGAGATCTGGTCTACACTACAGAGTTTTGTCAACAAAACAGTGTTGTTGTACACACTGCAATCACCCCCTACCAACAAAACTGCCCTAGTTTTTCGACAAAATAAAACCATATCGACGAGATGTGTAGGCCTTTTGTTGGCATAGCTAGGGCAACAAAGTGTCAGTATAGACTCTGCATTCCCTTACAGCAGTGCAGGAACTGTCATTCTTGTCAATTTCACAGCTTCAAATTGACATGAAAGCTGAGGCAGCTGGTTCCGCTCCTGGCTGCGAGCTGGAACCAGGCAAGCCGAAGGTAGCTACAAGCCTGACTCCAGGCCGCAACGCAGGTGGCTGCCACGCAGCTCCGGGCCACGACACGGGCAGCTGTCAGCCGGGACTGGGTGGGACACAGGTGGCTGCCACCCAGCTCCCAGCTGGGATGGAGAGCGGGGGCACAGACCATAGGGAGCCTGGGAGCCTGTGGGTTCCCGGCAGGGAGCTGAGAGATGGGTCTCTCAGCTCCCCACACTGTCCGTTAGGCCAGCAGAAGTGCTCCTGGTGAGGATGCATTCCACCGACCCAAGGAGAGCAGTGTGAACATCAGCCACCGCAGTAATTATAGCATTAAAGGAAGAGATCTACAGGGGGAAAAACAGATGTACCGCTGAATCAGGGCCTAACTTTATTCAGCAAAACACCTAAGCAGGCACATAACTTTCTTCAAAAAGAAAAGCTGTGGGTTTTGTCAAATCTCATTGCTTGAATTGGTTCTCTTGTCACATGCAATAACTAGGGCACAAGGTAACATTTATAATAATCTTCTGTGGTTGAGTAAAAGCCTCAGCTCAAAAGCCATTTACTGCCTTGGATGGCAAAGGGCCACAGCCATTTGATTTAACAGTTTTCGTTACCTTTACAAAGAGAAGAAAGAAAACCAGGAGGGAATAAAAGAACCAGAGTATCAGGACTAAATCCTAGAAAAGCATTGAAACCACACGGAATTCACTAACTACAGAAATCAGGGAGGAGTACAGTACTGGTTACTCCCCTCTCCTTCCTACTCACAGAAGCCACGAAGGTCTGGAGGAAAGAGTATTGTTGCGGGGACCTTTTGTAATAGTAAGGAAGCTCTTGAGGAGGGAAGAGGAGACAAAAAGCTTCTTTTTGCTTCTAGCAGGTAAAGCAAAGGGGACTGTCACATTTATTAGACAACTGCTACTAGCCAAAGGCTGATTTGATTTTGAAGGTCCTGCAAGAACAGCATCCTAATAAAATGGCAATACCCTGCCCACATTTCATTGCTGCTGTAGGTTGCCTGGGAGCAACTCTCCATGGTTTGGTCCCTAGACCTTGCTGGTGGCCTCCCACCCTACCTATGCTTTTCTTATCAACCTCCAGCTGGCAGGGTTCTGAAGGTGGAAGAGATGTGTTTTTGGAAATACAACCCATTCACTGTTATCTTCTTTCTGCTTAGTTAGAACAGCTTCATGGGCTGCTCTTTAATTAACCTCACATCTCTCTTTCCTTTGTTCATATAAAGGAGAATTGAGAGAAAAATATTGATCCATCTACACAAGCATTTATATGGTTCTCATTACTCGAGTATCAAAGAGGAATGGGGGGGAGGGAAGGAAAAGGGGGAATATTCTAGATCTCTCTCTCTCTCTCTCTAACACACATATACATGCACACACACAGAGCAACCTGGCTGTGTTGTCAGCAACAAAATGGCTGACAAAGATAAAAAGAATAGGGAAAACTAAGTCAATTAACCTCTAAGAGGAAACAAGAGGACCAGAGGAGTTCTGAATATTTTAGATGACTCTGCATCATGGTAAAAAGAATGAGGGAAGGAAACACCAGCATTGTTAACTCTCATGATTTTATTACGAGTCTTACAAAATTTGGGGTTTTTCCTGAAGCCCCAGTTCCTGGACTCATTTGATGATGGGCAAATTTCAGCTTTCATTTTTTAAAAATAAGTAATTTGCTAACACTTGAGGTTGCAGAGAACAAGCTTGATAACATGAAACCTAAAACGCTCAAAAAGCAAGAAGGAAATAAAAGGAACCACAATTTCTTGTACTAAAAAAAAAGTTTGTTATGTAAATTTCATCATGTTTTGGGGACCTGGGTCAGGATTTTTGAATGCTTGGGTTTGGCAATACTGTAGCACAAAAGTAAATGACACTGTTTCCACACCTTACCTGCTTCATATCAGCTGGCATCCAACAATCTGCCAGTAGCTAGTGTGGTAAAGTCAGGCCAGAGGGCTACCAAAGGGTATACCAGAGCTGGTATGAGGGCCCTAAAGGGTTAAAGGCCCTTCACCCTGCAGGCAGAAGAGAGATTGCAGCACGGCAATTAGACACACCTGGATCCAATGAAGGGCGACGCCAGGTGTATTTAAACCCCGCCTTCCCAAGAGGGGGAGGAGGGAACAAACCAGTAGGAAGCTGCCAGAAGGCTTGTGGTGGCTGGAGGAGAAGGTTCCCTCCCAGACCTGGGGGCGCCCTGGCCCAGGAAGAGAGTTAAAGTGTGAAACCCACCAGGGGGAAGCTGGCAGTCTGCCACACTAGTCTTCTGGAGGACAAGCTGCATTTCATCCAATTTGTGCAACCACCCAAGGATCAAAGCATGATAAACAGGTTAATTAAAAATGACAGTCTTTAAAAACATCTGCATTAAAAGAAATAAGATTAATTTTTCTGCTTACTTGTAGGTTATGAAAAAAAATGGAAACATTCCCCACAAACATACACATTTTAAAGCTATAAATTTTTCTGGGAAGAGGGGCTTGCCTTCATTCGCCTCCCACTCCATTTCCTTTAATTGACCAGTCTCTCTTGCTCGCATTTTATATATAAGAATACATAGTTTATACATCATTTTAAAAGTTTAAATTATGAAATATATATTACTTTAAGTTAAAACTTCCCCATTTTTAACTGAGTTACACAAGCTTTCTAGATAAATTTTTTAATTATTTTTGCTTTTGCAGAATTTCAAAATTGAAACTCTCAACTAAAATAATTCCTGAATTGTAAACCTCAATATTAAGTTTCAGCCCAGGGCTGTGTTTGTTTGTTTGTTGGGGGTTTTTTAACCACTAGTACCATAATCTAGTTATAAATCTTTTAAAAACATGGTTTATTAATAAACATGATAGTACAATGTTAATTACAGACATACTAGTGGCCACTTTCTTCCTGTTCCATTTTGCTTAAAATACATCATCTGTATTATTTACATACTGTATTTAAATTTTGGGGGAGGGGATTTCAAAGCCCTCAATTTTTAAAGCTACCAAAGAACTCAGATTTATTCTAGTATTCTCATTACAATAATTTTGCATACAGAAGGATGAGTATGCCTTGCTGTACCCTCCTTGCTATACCAGGGAAATAACTTGTTCCTCCAAAATTCTAATCTCCTGCTTACTATCTTATCCCTATCATTTTAAAATGACGAATTTATGTGATTCTTATGTTGAAGAGTTTGCCATGGTCAACTGTTTTAAAACATGGGAGGAGGGGAACTGCACAATGGTGTTATGACAACATTATAATTTTCATATAATTATGTACAGTATGTCTACACACACATTAGTAATTAATATAAATATGTAAATCATTGTATTAAAAAATCTTTGCTGTTGATAGTAATTAATATTGAGAAAAATGGTGTACAATTGATTTTTTTAAATGAATAATGATGAATAGATCAGATAGATTTCTTAAGGATACTGAATATGAAGATGACATTTCTAAAGCTAGGATTTTTTTCCTCTCCTACAGTAGATGGTCATTAAAAATCATTTACGTTTGAACATTAGTTGAATACATAGTTGACACATCTAGGTCCCAATCGTACAGCCTGTGGGCAGATCAGTGTGGCTCTCTATGGGTACACCAAAGTCAGAGGGACACCATGTGGGTACAGAGATCCTCCCATGTGCTATCGGTTATAGAGCTGGGGCCTTAGACCCCAGTTTGCAGTGAACTCTATCCAGAGTCCCACTGAAAGTGGCTGGGCTCCACTGAGTTCAGAAGTCTACCTGTGAAGAGCTCACTGCAAAACTGAGATCTTAGAATCTGATCCTGCAAACACTAGGTGAGCAACTTTGACATGTGAATAATCCTATGGAATTCAGAGGGCCTACTCATAAAATGTTTGCCGGACTGCGATCCTAAACGTAATGATTTCATTACATAAAAAATATAAAAACAAGATGAATAGTAAATGACATAAAAACCCTGAAATGCTAATTAAACAACAATTTAAAACAGTATGGTTAGTGCAGCTGCTATATACAGTAGTAGATTTAGGATTTTCTTAAAACCTAGGGTAGTTCATCTCTTTGTATTAAAAAAGTTACAGATTTTGAGATTTTCTACCTCAATTCAAATTAAGATAGAGTACAAGGATGACAACACCAGGGAAAATTTCTGAAACTCTAACTTCTCATGATTCTATCATCACCTCGAAGTCAATTTTCACCTTTTTCACTGGCTGAATTTGTTATCTTACACTTTGCTTTGGGGCTCATGTGTTCTTGCAATATGGCAGTACTAGATTATGAGAATACTGACAAGCATGCTTGCTAGAAATCCACAATTGCTATATTACAGTAAATCGGAAATCAGGTTCAGCAGTACTATAACACTTGGAAAGAAATAGCAAAACAGACTAGGCAAAGTGCCATATTTTTGTTAATTATGGGGGTTTTAACTACCCAGATATCTGCTTAACAAGTACAGTCAAATATACTTCGAAAATGATCCTAAAAAGACAAATTAATGATCCAGACAATGGCGAACTGTCAGAGCTGAAGACATCCTGTATTTGTTTCTTGTTAATAGTGAGGAAATAATTAAGGGCCTGATTCTGCAAACACTTACTATAGGGCATAATGCTTACTACTGCGAGTAGTCCTATCTGAGCAGGTTCATCAACAGCTACCCTAAATTGATGGAGCTACTCAGGTCTTTCAGATCAGGACTCCTTCGTCAAAACTAAGGAGAGGTGAGGGGAGAGGAGAGATGGCTGGTTGAGTTTGCATGAACAGCCTGAAAAAAGATGGTCCATCCAACCAAACAACTGCTCATTTGGCAAGGAATCTGTAGGGCGTAGGGCATTGAGGCAGGTCTCCACCATGTAATTCCATTCACTCACACTGCCTCCTGGCCCCTTTGCTCTTCTTGCTTCCATGAGGGGTGGAGATAGGGAGCAGAGAGGTAGACTAGATAGCAGAACTATGGAGTAAGTATATCTCAAATGCTAACAGATCTATCAAGAGAGGTAGGTGCCCCATGGAAAAAAATATCATGAGATCATGTAATCAAAGATTATCATAGTGAATAGGGTAGAATTAAGGCAGCATGGACAACCTTAATTCTGACATTTGCTAACTTTTTACTTTGTAACTTAAAATTCTTTTAACATATTTTGTTTTATGTTTATACATATGTTTATGTATGACACAGATACACTCTCTGCATGGATGTTATTAAAGTAAAAAGATATACACAAATATGACAGCAGGAATAAAATGACAGCATCAGTGCAGATCAGGTGCAACATAACATTCCTGAAGTCAAACCTGAACACTTGAGCTTCTTTTGCCAGAACAGCAATCCCAAGAGTAGCATCCCTATTACCCATATACCCTTGATACATTTGCCATAGTTATTGTTGCATTTATCAGCTCACCACCTCCAGATGAGAAATCCTTGGCAGAATATGGCATTTAGAACTCCCCAAAGACAAGATGATGGTTTGATAAAGCATCTCTCTCATATTTTCAGCTGCACTATGTCCCGAGTATGACAACATAATTGAAAAAAAAGAGGTATGCAAGTCATGTGAATTAATTGGTGTACATAAAACATGAAGCCATTCAGTTTCCATGCTGGTTAGGAGCAAACAACCAACCTGGACCAGAGCCTTTTAAAACCAGTGACAAGAGAAATGCTATATTTGTTTATGACAAACAAAGGAAACAGGAACAAAATTAGAATATAGCATAAAATTAACATCCCAGCAATAAGTAAAAATAAGCAGCATCTGGATAAACAGAAAAACAAAAAACGAACTTACAGGAAATGAAAACCAAACTATTTAATGGCATCAGCACTAAGTGAGAAATATATTGTTGGATAAGGTCTCAAAACACAACAAATCAAATCAGGGACTGAGTTCAGTGTTGTATGCACATCTTTCTTAACATATATAATTCTTTATGATTTACATCATTTATCTTATTAGTGGCTTTTACTGATGACCTTTAACCCATATTCCAAATACCTTTTTGTGCAAAGAAATCCTGCTGAAGAACTATCTGGGTGCTAGATCCTTCAATTTCAGTCAAAAACGGGAAGGGTTCTTTCTTTTTTAAAATAGTTTTTTCACTAATATATTTCTTTCAAGATCCTATCAAATATTGAGAGCCCTCCTACAGCATATTCCTTCACAACGCAGATAAGGAGTGGTGTGCATAAGTTAAAAAAAATTAAGAGCAAGGAAGCAAGCACAAAGGAACCTGATCTTGTTATTTCTGCCTAGTAATAAGAGTAAGGCTTAAAGAGGAGAATTTCATAGCTATGTGCTTAACTAGCTCACACTTAACTTTGCTTGCACCTACACACAGCCTTCCATCTCCACTACAGCACAACTACCTTGAATACCCAGTTACAAGCTGCAGAAAAATTAAAAAGATCAAGACTCCCAACAGTAATTATATATGTACACATGTAATATAGTTTACATGCTCAAAACACACTTTGTTGTGACCACCTAGATCTTCACATCTTGCTATATGGGAAGGGATCCTGAGATGGAAATGGTTGATAACTCTGGGTTACATTATTTTCAGATGAGAAGAATCTTTTTAAATTGTTCAACATTCCAAACTTCAGTCCCTGTCCCAGGTACTTATATATTTGCCATCTTATTTCCCAGGGCAGTTCCCACAACGGTCCATCAAACACAGCTCCAGCTAATCACAACCATCCCTTCTTGTAGGTTCCCAACTATGGCCAAGGGATACAAACAAGACCAAAAAACAACTGCAAGGTTCTTATACAATTCTCCTTCTTGAAAGTGAGCTGTACCTGCTGTTTATTCTGTACACTGAATCCATACACTACTTAACAGAAACTAAATAAAAATACAAAACTGTTTTAAAATGGCTATTTCTTGAATTTATCTTTTGCACAGCTTTTCTCCTTCCTTTTTATTTTGAATTATCCTTTAGCTATAATTCTCCAGTTCTATTCTTTACCTGACTGTTAGTACTGCTGTAACTTCTTACTCTTAGGCTGTCTACACAACCACTTATGCCAGCAAAACTTATGTTGCTCAGGGGTGTGAAAAAAAAGCCCCCTGAGCGACATAAGTTTCACTGGCATAAGTGGAAGTGTGCACAATACTATGTCAGCAGCAGAGCTTCTCCCACTGACATGGCTTCCGCCACTTGTTGAGGTGGTTTTTATTATGTTGACAAGCGCACTCTCTCCCATCAGTACAGAGCAGCTACAAAAGCAGTCTTACAGCAGCGCAGCTGCATCAATACAGCTTTGCTGATGTAAGTTCACTAGTGTGGACATGGCCTTAGCTTCCTTGTCTTTTTCCTATCTCTACGTTCCTACATTGTAACTTCTTTCTGTTCCTCCATCATCTTTTTTATGAGTCATGATTCTCGATTATTTATATACTGGAGTGCTGCAACCAGCACTCTACAAATCAGGTTTTGTAAGTCCCCCAGAAGGGGCTCATTAAAAGAATCAAATGTTGAAGTGCAGAACATCAACAAAAGCAAGAGGCTCCCTTGAAAAAATTCCGTGTAAGTAGATGACTTCATACAATGATTAAATTGGGGGGGGGGAGAAATGCGATAGTACTCTTTCAAGCTCTGAACACAAAATAAGCTCCACCCATATGAGTCGCCAAAATGGGACACTGCTCACTATAAATTGCTCTAGCGGGCTCCTTTACCTTGCCTCCCGCTCAGCAAGGCTTCAATACATCCATGGGTTCTGCTGGGCAAGTGGGACTTAGTTTCTTCGTAATGGTGGAAAACAATATGTGGTGATATAGGCAAACCTATACCACCACCACTTGTGGTACTAAAATGAGACATCTCTCAAGGAAACATTGTACAGATGTGATCCTCCCTCTCCTTTCTTACTTGCAAAATGAAATAATTAGCTATGTTGACATTTAAAATACCACACTGAGATCTGAGTTAACCCAGGTAAATGAATGGGGTAGTTCACACCTCTCATAGCTATTGTTCCAGTCTCTTTGCAAACATGTAAATATCTCTGCACTGGCTACATCTGGTTCACATTTTGATGTTTTCTTTGCAACCTAATATCCAGCGACAGAAGGCTTCTCTATACTGCCCTGAAGTTTGGACTACAGGGGTATGAATTGCAGTGAGGACCAAAGTGCTGCGCTGTAACTTACCCATGAGAACTAGAGTTCCTAGTTTGTGTTAACATACAGTAGGCCTTTTCAAAGAGGACTACATCAATGAGAAGTAGGAACTTTTCAGTTCACGTCCATAGTGTTCACACAAGGGAATTCCCACACAGCACTTTGGTCCTCACTGTTATTTACAGCCCTATAGTCCAAACTGCAGAGCAGTGTAGACATAACCTGAGTTTTATTTTAAAAAATTAAAGCGGAGATACTGAAAAACAAAATAGCAGTCTTAGAGAAGTACCAGTGTGCAGTGACACTTCATAACAACTGAATCCAAGCCCTGGCCTTGTACAGCATAGCAATTCCCGAACTGCATCCTGAGTTTTAAAATGTGTTCATTGCAATCCAATCTATGTAACTGTAGCATAAGGACACATATGAAATGCAGGTTTCTATGACTGATAAAAAACAAAAACTGACAAAGAAGAAAATGTTATTTAACTAACAAGGAAGATGCAATTGTATATCACTATTTTCATTTACTGTTTGTTTTAAAAATTATGTCTGTCTATAAATAACACTGGATTGGTGCTGAACGCTAACTTGTGGAGCTGCCAGTACTGCACATACATTCTATAGTTGAAAATGAGCCAGAAACAATGCTTAAACATGGGTGTTGCTATCAAGGTTCTAAAACATTTTCCAGGACCAATGTGTGACAAAGGTTATTTTTTCTGAGCATTAAGCTATCAAAAAACACTACCACCATTGGGAAGTGTACAGCAAATTTCATAACATGCTCTTAAAACCTATTTACACAGTGCTTTCTGCTGAATTTAAACTTGATTTATAGCTGTGTGTTTATCTAAAGTAGGGCATGTGAAGCCAAACTTCTAGCAAGAGCTATGAACTCAGTTGTTGCTAGCACACTTCAGTTGTTGCATAGATAAGGCCTTAGGGCTTTTCTACAAAGGAAAGTTTTATCAATTGAGCCAGGTCTGCATTACAAACTTCTGCCAGCACAACTACATTGGTCAGGGCAGAATGTGAAGAGGTGTGATTTCTAATCAACACAGTTGTGCTGATAGACGTTCCTACTGAAAACACAGCTATACCAGCAATGCTGCAATATTATTGGTATAGCTTATTTCACTTGTGAGGGGTGTTCTTACTACACCAATACAAAGTGCACATTTGCTGGTCTAGCTGTGTCCACACTAGAAGTGTTTTGTGCCACTATGTACTATAGATACACACATACGATACTGGTAAAGCACTTCTACTGTAGATATGGCTCTATATTGATATAGATAAACTAATATAGTTATGCTAAAATAAACCTGTGTGTGAACATTATTATTCTAGTACAAGAATGGCTTATTTGGGGTTTAACTTAAACCCCTTCTCAAGCAATATAAACTAAACTTGGAAAAGGCCTTTTTATGCCAGAATAAGAGCATCTACATGGGGGTTTATTCTGGTATAACTATCTATGATTATATTTAAACCAATAGCTTTACCTTCATACTTGAACTTTTACCAACATAATTTTACAGTGTATACAAGCACTTAGTCACAAGGAGCCAGCAGCTATAGTTTACACTAAGTGTTCCCCCTTACATTCCCCAGTATAGCTGCCTCTGGTGTGAGCAATGGGAAAGCTAACTTAGAGCAGATGCTGACATTTCGGCCACATTGTCATCAAACTCTGCCCACACCCGCCTGGTTTACATGGCACAGCGCCTAAGAAGCAAGGAGGGGCCACCACGGGTATCCACACTAGGACTTGACCAGCTGTTATTGCTGGTGGTAGCAAGTGACAGTCTAGCAGGCGGGTGGAGGGAGGCGGGGATGTTTCCACAGGCTGGTACCAGATCATGCCCATGCTGCCTTCCCCACCTTACTAGACGGGGAGGGGGCAGTCCTGCTGCACAGCAGATTGGGAAGCGGGGCTCTAATAAAAAACAGGGTCAGCGAGGGCATCCAAATCCCAGGCACGGAGCAAGCTCATACCAGCCCCCCCTTTGGGCCACTGATTTGGCCCACATGAACCCCCCCAGGCGGGGCAAGCTGGAGGGTTACTTTCGCTTCCCAGAGCGCCCTTCCCGCTGGCGGGCTGACCTTTAACACCAGCTGCCAGCGTCCCAGGCCGGCGGCCAGCCTACATCTTCCCCGCCCACCGCCCCCGGGCCCTGCGGGCGCGGGGCTTTCCCAGCGCCCACGGGCGCTCTGTGGGGCGGTGAGAGCCGAGCGGAGCGGCAGGGGGCGGGCGCTTGCTGTTGCTGCTGCCCCCCGCACCCTCAGAAGTCACGCACGCAACGGGGGGGGGCACGGGGGTGAGGCCGCCTCTACCTGCCGTGCGCGGGGGCGGCTCCATGGGGGGCTCTCGCTACAGCAGCCGCTACCACGGGGGCGCCGGCCTCAGGCCCGCCCCCTCCGCTCCGCTGTCGGCGCAGGCGCAGAAGATCAAGGAGAAGCGCTCGCAAAACGCCCGGCGCGCAGATGGGCCGAGCCGAGGGAGAGTAGAAGCGCGCGCACGGGCGGGGGGAGAGCGCATGCGCTGGCAGCCCGGCCACCCAGGGAGAAGCCGGAAGAGAGGGCATGCGCCGGCCGGCTGGCGGGCGTCGCGTGCTGCGAGCCGGTTGCGGCGACCTCCGCCTCAGGTGGGCGGTTGCTGTGCGCGGGTAATGGGGACAGGCCGTTACAGAGCCTAGTTGGAAGCGATGACGTACAAGGGACCGGGGGCCTGTCTGGGTGTTGTCGTGGAGCTGTGGAACGTCCCGGGGGCTTGGGGAGAGGCTGGGCGGTGATCCCACTCCTGCCACCAGGTCAGAGCCAGAGTGTGGGCACGCCACCTATCCTCCCTGTGCCTCAGTGCTACATCTGTACTATGGGCTTAAAACCACAGTGCCTCTGGGCAGCGTGTCTGTGAGGGTGGCGATAGGGAGAGGCCAACTAGAGGGAGTTATTGCAGTATGTCTAACTATTGACGCTCCGGACTAGTCTGTTTAAGTGATAACCCCCCGCCCAGTATACACACCTGAGCTCAAAGGCCTGTGAGGCCATGCCTTGTTAGTGTTTAGTATTTGTACGCTTGGAACTGGGGTCCCCTTGTAACGGGCACTGGTCACACAATGAAAAGAAAAATGATCAATGACTTTGCAACTTACTGAGCTGCTGAGAGATGGGTGGATGAGCAGACGATAACAAGGTACATGATTGAGATACGTCTCATAAGCAGTGGTCATAATCATTGTCAAGTGTTTTGTATACATTATAGCATATGTACGTTTTAAGGAGAGATTTGAAGGCAGGCAACGCAAAAAAAAGGGCTTGTTGGAAAATTAGATTATTAATAAGCAAAGGCATTTGTTCAAACTCTCTATGCATCTTGCATGGGCTGAATTTGAACCAGTGTGTCTTTTAAGAGTATCTTTGGGATATGCTATTGTTTTCTGAGAGGTAAATGATCCGGACACAGTGGATAGCACAAAATGAAAATGATGCTATGTTGTCCTCATGAGTCGCTATTGTCAAAAACTCTTCTTCCTTTAGTAACGGTAAGTGTGAGTTAGGATTTCCAACTTTTAGAGAATGAAATATGGAACAATAAGCTGTTATAAAATATAACAGATTTGAGGGCCACCAAGGTCCCCCACCACAGAGTGTGCTGGAATTACAAACTGTCATTTTAAGAGTAGGTGGTTCCCTAGTCCTCCTTGCAGGGTAGAGGCAGCCTGAAACAAGGTGGAGTTAACTCTGCCTCTCTTGCCTTAGGGAACAGCCTTCTTTGGATTCTTGTGTGTTATCAGTCTGAATTCCATAATACTACTATTTTGCAATCTTCCAGCAAGAGTATTTTATGTTTTTATCCAATCTGTGTATGGCATGAACATAACACCCACAAAATTCAGAAAAATTAAATATTAGGGATACAAGGCAAGAGTTGAAACTCCAAGAACTGTTACAAGTTATAAAATCCTGAACTTTCAAACAGGCCACTGTCCTCCCACTGCCTCAGTTTCCCCTCCTCTCCCCTTCCCTCCAGCAAACTGACCAGTTTTCCAGGGGGGAGTATACTTGTGCAGTGCTGCAAAAGTGGATTTTCGCTTAGCACCTCCTCCATTGTCTTGCATGCTTATATACCGCTCCACATAGAGATTTCAAGCTGAAGAATTATATTTCTGAGACTTTGCATTTTCAAGTAAGCAGGAAATCCAAGAGTTTTCCCAACAGCAATTTTTCAAAATAGATGCAGACATGGGATCATTGTCATGACAACCTGTGTTTTCAGATATTTTTGTTTTGTTTTTTCTTTACTATGGAGGATCCTCTATATCTTTGTCAGAGTTGGGAGGGTCCAACCATTTCTATTTCTTTAAACACCCTAATTAGAGGCCATGTGTGCTTCTGGAAGGGATCTGGGAGCAGATGATGAGGGAATCAATTGGGAAAAAAATAGAACATAGAGAGCAGAGGGTTATCCTGCATGTTAATGTTCATTAAGGGAAAGGATCTGAGGCTTAGAACAGCTCTTCTTCTTTTTTTCCAGACCCACTTCATTCTCCTCTTATGAAGAACCAAGTCGTCTTTTTTTTTTTTTTTTGGTTGAAGTAGATTGTTTCAACTTATATGGCCACATTGAGGATCAAATCCCTCCTACTTATACATTCAGAATAATTAGCAGAACATGAGGTATCTGGAAGACAGAATCTTCCAGCTGATCGCTCATGGCCTTGAGGCTCTAGAGCATTTCTGTTAAAAGTATTATATGCCCTGACACTTTCTACATCCACGAATTTGAGCTCAGTCTCTCAAATTTGAGTGTCGTGTCCCTGTAAACTATGAATTTCCCACCAAAAATGGTACCATATTTTTGTTATTTCAGATAAGGTGCTGTGAACAAAGATTGTCAGCTCTGCAAAGTAACATGTAAACATGAGGCTAAAGGCCCTGTTTATACCAGTGGTTCTGAACCAGGGTTATGCATGCTCCTGGGGGATACACAGAGATCTTTCAAGGGGGTACATCAACTCATCTAGATATTTGCCTACTTTTACAACAGGCTACATAAAAAACACTAGCAAAGTGTATGAAATTTTATTTTTGTACTGAGACAATTGTTTATAGTGTTTTATATACTATACACTGAAATGTAATACAATATTTATATTCAAATTGATTTATTTTGTAATTACATGGTAAAAATGGGACAATAAGCAATTTTTCAGTAATAGTGTCCTGTGACACTTTTTTGTATTTTTATGTCTGATTTTGTAAGCAAGTAGTTTTTAAGTGACTAAAACTTGGGGTATGCAAGACAAATCAGACTCCGGAAAGGGTTCAATAGTCTGGAAAGGTCGATAGTCACTAGTTTGCACTGCAGGTATAACACTGTTTTTGTAGCCATTTAATGACAATCATCTGACAGAGTTACAACAAACACTGTTGAGTTTTATCCATGCAACATAAAATTATAAGCCACGTTTTTGGATCCACAGCTTCCATTTTACCAAACTACGTTTATATCAGTGCATTCTGGGAAAATTTGGACAGCTTTCTCATTAGTGTCTCTGTAGAGCATAGTGCCTGGAGGACAGTCACACAGAATGGCGTCAGCACTATATGAGGCTGTTATCTATTTTTTGGTAGTGTCTATGGGCCTGAGTCAAGGATCAGTGTCCCATTGTGTTAGGCATGGTACAGATACATCACAAAAGGGCAATCCATGCTCCAGAGAGTTTACAATCTAAGATAAGAGAAAAGAGGTGCATACCACAAACAGAAGTGGGAGAGCACAAGTTAACAATGAAATGATTATGATCAGCTGATAAGCAGTGGTCACATCACATCCACTGTGTAGCTATTGCTGAGTTTTTTGTAGGCAGAGAAGAGTTTTAAGGAGGGATTTGAAGGAAGCAATGAAGTAGCTTTACAGATATTTACCGGGCACTTCTCCCGTGCTTCAGGGACAATGTAGCAGAAAGTGTAAAAGTGCCCAACAGAAAATTTGACAGATGGGCAGTCAAGATTGACATCACTTGTGGAGCACAGTCATGGGATTGGCATCTCAATAGTGTATATGAGAAAGTATGGTGGGGATTAGCCAGAAAAGGCCTTAAAAATGAATACAAGCAGTTTGTTTTGCTGTAGATGGGGTAGCCTGTGGAGTGATGCAAAGATGGGGGGAAGGGAGTGCAATGGTTGAAGCAGTAAGCCAGGAACATGACAATTGCAGCAGCATTTTGAATGATCAAAGATAGGGCAAAATGGCGTTTCTCGAGGTCAGAGTGAAGGAGGTTGCTGTAATCATGACATGAGATAATGAGGGCTTGGCAAGCATTTTAGCTGCCTAGACCGAAAGGAAAAGCTAGCCCTTAGAGATATTGTGAAGGAAGAAGCAGCAACATTTGGACATGACCTGGCTTAATGAGTCTAAAGACAAGTCTGAGTCAGAGGATACTCAGGTTGTAGGCCTGAGTGACCCAGAGGATAGTGAAGTTGTTCACAGTGATTGAGAAAGGCAGAGTGGGGTAGGCTTTAGGAGAAAAAGAATAAGAGCTCTGTTTTTAAGGTTAACCAGACCCGTTGATATCCTCAAGTTGGTATCAGAAAGACAGACCAAAATTTTAGTTTGGGTAGGAGACAGGTGAATATTCTACAATTCATTGGGTGGAAAAAAAACTTGGCCACATTATGTACACTGACATGGTTAAGTGGCTGCATCAACACTGCAAAAAGTGTGTGCGCTCAACTTGTTGTCAGAATGAGCCATGTGCCAGCCACTATCACTGGCAAGGGTGAAACACTGTTAGAAGCTATAATTAATTGAGTATTAATTATATTGTGTGTGGTCACAAACCATGCTTAGGGATAAGATGGGAGAGATTAGAGAGGATTGGAAAAGGGCAAATATAGTGCCAATCTATAAAAAGGGGAATAAGAACAACCCTGAGAATTACAGACCTGTCAGTTTAACTTCAGTACTCAGAAAGATAATAGAGCAAATAATTAAGCAATCAGTTTGCAGACACCTAGAAAATAATGTGATAAGTAACAGCATTGATTTATCATGAACAAATTGTGTTAAACCAACCTAATAGCTTTCTTTGACAGGGTAACAAGCCTTGTGGATATGGGGGAAGCTGTAGATGGGGTATATCTTGACTATACTAAGACTTTTGATACTGTCTCGCATGACCTTCTCATAAACAAACTAGGGAAATACAGCTTAGACGAAGCTACTATTAGATGGATGCGTAACTGGTTAGAACACCATTCCCAGTGAGTAGTCATCAGTGGTTCACAGTCAAGCTGGAAGGACATATCAAGTATGGTTCTGCAGTAATCAGTTTTGGGTCCAATTCTGTTCAATATCTTCTTCAATGATTTAGATCAGTGTTTCTCAACCTTTTAAGTAGCAAGTACCCTCTAACTTCTGAAAATTTTAAAAAGTACCACAACACTCAAAGAAATACAATCTTTTCCCCCTTTACCACTGGACTACTGTATTTCTCGTAAAGCAGGAGAGTTCTGAGTTCGGCAGTGCTGTGTGGCTGTGGCAGATCACAAAACCTGCTGCTGTTTCTCTCCTCCTTCCTCCTCCCCATCCTCCATATAGGAGCAAAGGTCAATGCCAGCCAATCACTATGGCCTGATGGTGGGGTCACGTGGTGTCCTCCTCACACAGGTGGGAACTTGTGAAGTATGAGCAGGCACTAGTGGCCCACCAGAGTGGATAGCAGTGCTCGCCATGGCTGTCCCTAAGGGGGTGTGGGCCTGAGGCAAATCACACTGTGTGGGCCCTCAACATTTTTATGCTGGTTAAATCTGGGCCTGTCAAAATCTGCTCAACTAGAGCAGTGAAATTGAGAAGTAAGCCTGTGGGTAAAGCCCGGCTCCAGGACTAGGCAAGCTGCTGGGCTCTCCGCCTGGCTTTCTGAGCACCGGGCTTTGAGCCGGGGAGGGAAGCTGCCACCTGGAAAGTCGCAGGCGGCTGCTGTCTGGCTGCCAGACCTGGAGGTGGGCGACTGCCACCTGCTCCAAGCTGGGGCGGAAGAGGCTTCCATGCAGGCTACGACTCAGGGATGTGGGCAGGCAGCAGGCGGCTGCTGCCCATCTTCAAGCCAGGGCACAGGAGGCTGTCTCTCTGCTTGGAGCCAGGGCATGAGTGGCAGCCACCCATCTGCGAACCCAGCTCATAGGGCGCAAAAGGCTGCTGCTGGGCTCCCACCTGGTAGCTGGGACCAAGAGGGATGCAGACAGCTGTTGCCCGGCATCCCAGAAAGCTGGTGGTTGCTGCCCAGCTTCCCAGGACTGGGGCGGCTGCCGTCTACCTTCCAGCTGGGAGTTGGGACCAGGCGGGAAGCAGGCGACTGCAACCTGGCTTCCCCAGAAGTCGGTAGCTGCCGCTCGCCTCCCTTCACTGGGTTTGTTGCCGCATACCCGCTGCCTGTGTCTCGCGTACCCCCAGGGATACATGTACCACAGATTGAGAAACTATGATTTAGATAATGGCAGAGAGAGTACACTTATAAAGTTGCAGATGATACCAAGCTGGGAGGAGTTGCAAGTGCTTTGGAGGATAGAATTAACATTCAAAGTGATCTCGACAAACAGGGTGGATTGATTTAAATCATCAAGAAAATCATTGATTTAAATCAAGTTTCCCACTGATACTTCTTCACATATTTCTTAAACAATGGTGCAAATCTGATCACTAAAACATGTTAATTTAGAGCTCAGTACAGCTTTTTACAACATCTAGGAGGGTTTACTCTAATTTTTTAGATAACTTGATTTTTATTAATTTAGGAAATAGTACATAATACTCATTACCTGTGTCAAGCTGAAGATGCAGCAGCAATACATTAGGAATGGTAAGAACTAAATCTCTCACACAAACAGAATGGCACTTAAGTTTTATTAAACAAATCTTAAATGTTACATAAATGTTTCGTGTTTGCAATTGCAACAGTCTCCTGAGTAGAAGGCTGTCCTTAAACTTTTTTTTAAATTTTCAAATTTTATTAACTCTGACAGACAAGTTATCACAACACTAAATGTACACTGTCCTTAAAACTTCTACAAGTAGTGCTAATTACTCGTACCCCACTCCCACTGTCATTTTTATTCATAGACTGAAACAGATATACGAGTTCCTGCTTTTTCAACTCCCTGTCAATTTCTTAGCTTTGAGTGAATAATACCCAACGATGAAAATGTTCTCCCTATACCTGCAGAGGAAGCTACTGCTGTGAAAAGTTGGCTTAGCAATTGAAGGAACTCTGTTTCAAGGTTCCTGGCTAACGATTTCTACCAATTCAGGGGAGTGACTTTGTTTAAAACATTATCAGTAAACACATACTGTTTAAATGGTTCCACTCCATCCCTGAAATGTATTATGACTGGCATAACTGAGGAGTGATTTTGAGATGCCCATGCCATGGCAGCAGCATCTTCTTCAGAAGTTAGGCATCTACCTTTATATCTGGGGTAGAGAATGTTCACAAGAAAATAAGGTGGAGTTAGTGCTTGATCCATTCGCTTTTTTATTGCCTGCAGTTTAACTTTCTGGTAAGGTGTTTCTTTCTTCAATGTCTCTTGAAGTGCCTTCCAAATTTCGACAGCATCAGCAATGCAGTAACAATTTCTCTGAAGTTTGTTTAGGGCTTCAGTATTCTACACATATCCTCTACATTCTTTAATCCAAAGTTAGATACTTTGAATGAGACTTCCATTTTATCACGGTTTTCTTCACAAAGTTTTATGAGAATAGGCCAGTTATTAATAAATTGTTCAAAACAATCAACCACAGAATTCCATCGAACATCTTGAGGGAGAATTAGTTTGGATTCTCCTGCTCTCTCCAGTGAGGCTGAAGCAAAATAGCTATTACGGAAGTATTTTGCGACTTCAACAACATTTTCTTTTATTCCTGGATAAGATGTACTTAAATCTTTGGCTAAAAGATGCATTAAATGGGCACTGCAGCCATATGTTATTAAGGAGCATCCTTCCATTTCTTCTTCTTAGTATCTTCTCATCTTTGCCATGTTTGCAGTAATTGAGTTAATACCACCAAACAATGAAAAATATTCTCTCTCTGCTTTTAAGACAGTGTCTTAACTAACTCCTCTGCCTTGCCTGGCCCAGCTCCACCACCACATAAGCACAGAAAAACAATCCCATCCAGCCCATATCTGTCTTTGCACATGTGACTTCAGTCTGCTGAGAAACAGAAACTGAAAGTCCAGAACTTTTCAAGAAGCTGGTAGTTAGGCTGGATGGACTAGAGCCATTAATTCATTTTTATGAGACTGAGAGTGTAGGTTTAGCATGTGTGTGATGAGATTTAATTGTAACTGTTATTTTTAAATGAGAAATTTAGTATTTTACTGACAATTTAAAAAAAAAAAACTTTTTTTTTTATTTAAAAAAAAAATCATTCATTTTTATCCACCCTGTGAAGAAATGGTCTGAAGTAAATAGGATGAAATTTAATAAGGACAAATGCAAAGTTCTCCACTTAGTAAGGAAAAATCAGCTGCACACACACAAAATGGGAAATGGCTGTCCTAGGAAGGAGTGCTGTGAAAGGATCTGAGGGTCATAGTGGATCACAAGCTAAATATGAGTCAACAGTGTAACACTGTTGCAGAAAAATCCGTTCTGGGATGTATATTAGCAGAAGTGTTGTAAGCAAGATACAAGAAGTAATTCTTCCACTCTACTCTGCACTGATTAGGCCTCAAGTGGAGTATTGTGTTCTAGGTGCCACATTTCAAGAAAGATGTGGACAAATTGGAGGAAATCCAGAGAAGAACAATAAAAATGATGAAAGGTCTAGAAAACATGACCTATGAGGAAAGATTGAAAAAAATGAGTTTGTTTAGTCTGGAGAAGAGAAGACTGAGGGGAATATGATAACATTTTTCAAGTACATAAAAGGATGTTACAAGGAAGAGGGAGAAAAATAGTTTGCATTAACATCTGAGGATAGGACAAGAAGTAATGGGCTTAATTTGCTGCACGGCGGTTTAGGTTGAACATTAGGAGAAACTTCCTAAGTGTCAGGGTAGTTAAGCACTGGAATAAATTGCCTAGGGAGGTTGTGGAATCTCCATTATTGAAGATTATTAAGAGCAAGTTAGACAAACACCTGATAGGGACGGTCTAGATAATACTTAGTCCTGACCGAAGTGCAGAGGACTGAATAAGAAGACCACTCGGGGTCTCTTCCAGTCTTGTGTGCAAAATATAGCAAGCTATGCACTGGTTAAGTTGTAACATAGCCATGGCCTTAGGAACAAGTCACTTACAAATTTTACTTACTCAAATAGCATACAAAAACTGGAGCATGACTGGTGTATTATCCTCTGAGCTAAGTAGGTCAAATAACTGTTGCCAACTTCTGATGAACCACATAAAGAAGATGGTAAAAAGTTTCAGTACGACCCGTGTTTGATAAAATCTGTCTTACAGAGAAACCCATATGAGTACCAATGATGATTCAGTGGGGGAAGCTTTTAATTGAATCCATTGCAACGCTTCACTAAAACATGAAAGTTAACTGAAATGTGATTATTTTTTCAGCATTCACAATATTTCCTGGTAAACAAATTAGTTACAAGAAACTTGTGTGATTGATGGAAATGTGTGATTCCTTTAGTGAAAGTCTTTTTTCTAATAAAACACAAGATAAGTAGTCTTTAAGCACTGCTTGCTGATAGCATCCAGCCACATATTTTGGAAATGACAGTGGGTTGCATTTTAATAAATTACATTCTGAATTTAAATAATAATCAACTCAGGTATATGAAAGTATAAAATAATATTCTAATACCCTATTTCAGGATTATCATGTTTAAATGCCATACATATAGCCAAGACATTTTTTGAATGATATGGCAAAGCGTCTCGTGTTGGAACTCTCTCTTGTTAATTGTGATGATTGTCAACTGTACACTAGTGCTAACCATAGTTGAAAATTTCCAACAGATTCCTATTGTCTCCAGCTGGCACTTAGATTTTGGTTAAGAACACTGATCCTATTGGTCTACTGATTGCTCATTTCTATTGGAAGACCAATAGACCATGGGGATGCCAGTGTAGGATTAAAAGAAACCAAAAGAGTCCAGTTGAAGGGTGTAATGGATTCTACTGGAATTTCCACTGATGTAGGTTAAAGGACATTGTTAATGTGAAATATCAAATTTTAGTCTGACCATATTGGCCCAACATTTTCAAAAGTGTCTAGTTATTTTAAATGCCTTCATTCTTGTGTGCCCAATTTGAGAAACTTTAGCAGAGATTAATTTTCAGAATCTGTATACTTGGCACTTTTGGAAACCACGCCCCTTTTGGTAACTTTTTGTTGGGCACCCAGAATCAGTTATCTTCATGCTGTTGTGCATACTAGAGTTACAAGTAACACCTAAAACTACCAATAAGAAATTAGCAGGAAAAATATTTTTCTATAGGTTTTGTACTCCGGCTGACAGCATCCAGTGTGTTTACTTTTTACTGTTTCCCATGTATATTGAGTTATTTTCTCTTTCTATTAATTATCTTCACAAAAAACAACAGGAGAACAGAAAATCACAATTTTATTGCAAGGATTAAAAATATCAGTGCATCATATTTAAAGGATGATCTATTAGAAAATGGAATTTTAAAAAACTTACATTGTCAGTTAGGTTGCTTTATCTTTAAATATTATGAATAAAAAAATTACATTAATGGGAGAGATTTTTACATGTACAGCAGATGCTTTCCACAGCAACTGTAACTTGCCCCCACCTTCAGCATAATCTTTGTAATAGTATGAGCCTAATGTTTTGATTTTACCAGGTGCTTGGTTGCAGTCAGATGTAAGATTGCAAAACGTTATGATCTCTTGCTTTCACAAAATCAAAATATGCACACATTCATTTTCTGCAGTGAAATTTAGTATGCTTAGTTTCTGCCCAAAGGTACTTTAAAAAAAAAGTTTGTTCAAAATTTCTTCAGCTAGTGATGTTAATTCTGTTTCACTTTCAAACAATTTTTGTAGTAGCCCTATTCAAAAAAGTATGATTAAAATTTATTTACAGTAGGAAAAAATGTATTTATTCTCTCCCATAAGTCACTAATAATTTTGTCTGTGAAAAGATCTATGTCTAAATCAGGACATACGTCATTAAATAATGTCAGTGTATGTAATATAATAAAAAGAAATAATTACCAATCAAACAGCAAATTGCTATCTTGACAGTCTGATATAGTTTATCAAGCTGTTAACCAAAAATCATTTCTTAACAGCTGCGGAACTTATCTTAAAACATTTTTGTAATTTTTTTGCTTTTAGCATGCGTCTCAATAGTGACCTGCATTTACTATGTCTCAAACTACCTCATCAAACCAGACTTCCTGCTGGAAATAATCAGTACAATTACTAAGAGAGATCAGCACTATTCATATATAGAGAGCTACTGGAAAATTAGTAGGTAAGAAATTGTTTTGAAAATCATATGTGAAGAATGAATTTTAAATGTAGTAAATAATCATTTGAGCATGAATCCGCCAATGAGCTCTGGAACCCTGTTAAAAAGCTGTAAGGTTTTAGCTGCAGAGTTCATATATAAAGATATTATAGTACGCTCCACTTAACTGGGACATACTTATCCAGGAAATCTGCCTAATTGAGAAATCTCCCAGGGACCTGATTTAAGATCAATGATACTTAATAGCCACAACTGTTTTAACAGAGTCTCTGTGGGGCAATGACTGCTGCTTAATAGCATCTGCCTTCTGGTGATTTGATGGTGCTGAGGTCATCTATCTCATGAAACTCATCTATGGTAGGAAAATTCTTGCTAACACCAGTTTAGCTCCTCTGTTGGAGCAATGTTGGGAGCGCTAGTATAGACAAACAGCTGGCTGCTGTTCTGATTTTCAGCACTGTGTGGATTACATTGGGAAAAACCTGCTAATTTTCCCCATATGTTTGAGGAACAATGCTTTTCAAAAAGTTTGCAAAACTGCTTGAGAAGACTGAAAAGTACAGGTTTTAGGGTTTTTTCCTAAACGTTACAAAGAAATATAAGAGTCATAAATAGCTCTAGCTTGCAGTCATTTCTGTGTTTCTGTCTGAGATTCATATTGTCATTTGATTAGTTAATCACCCATTTTCTAAGGTGTGAATGTGTTTTCACACGTCTACCAAGACAGTGTTAACTATGAAACTATAGATAGCAGTAGAGATTAATTATCTATTGCACAAGTCTCCACACCTTTTTTACCAGATAAAGGAAGAGAGAGTATATGTCTGCACACAGGTGTGATTTAAAAAAAACCCAAATAACCCTGGTCAAATTAGTTCAAAGGAATATTTTCAACTGGCATCTCTTCAAAATGTGAACTAGGTTTGACACCTTTGATCTTGTTTCATAAAATATTTGATTTCCAGTTAAAGGCTGTGATTCTTGACAAAGCCTACTTATATGAAGTATATTCACTCATAGGTGACATATGGGGGAGCAAAATGAAAATTAACATTTAGTGGAATCAACGAATAAAAATGGCTTCTCTCTTTAAGGGACAAAAAACCCCACTGAAGCCACTCTCAAATTTCTCATAGGACTTTTGCACTTTCTCTCTGAGATTTCATAGACTGGAGATGCCCTTTTCAAAAGAAGAAAAAAGGGTTAGTAGCTTAGTCACTAAACATTTACCCTTTCATATGAGTGTAAATCCTGACCCCACTGCCTCTGGTTCTTGGAGGTCCACAACTTGAGGGTCTTTACAGGAGAGATTGCTGTTGCTGAGAGAAAAAGAGTGAGGCGTGGAGACCTGGGTCTGCCTCATCTGGTTAACCCATAGTTAGGAGAAGCAGGGGTCACCAGATGGGAGACCAGAAGGCCTGCAGGGAGCTGCCAGATATCCTCCCTGCAAGAAGCTGCTATTTGTGCTGAGGAAGAGGTAAAAATGCGTTGCAGGTTCCCTGAAGCCACTGACTTCTGTCTGCCTGCTGCTCCTGAGTTCCAAAGGCAGACCCGATATAGGCAGCACAAGGGAAGCAGCCTTCTGCTCATTTGGAAAGGTGGCTTCAAGTAACAATAATTTGTCAGCCACCAGCAAATATGATAAATGGGAGGTGGGAGAGCAGTAAAAAAGATACCTGGGGGAATAGAGGGTCTGCATCACCAGGGACGTTGAGGGTTACAGAGGGGTCAGAGGCTTAGGAAGAAGTGAGGAATTCAGAGCTACCAGGTACATCATATGAGGTAAAGGAAAGCATAAGATAAGGATATTGTGAATTAGGACATCTTGAGTGGGGTACAAAGCAAGCATGGAGTGAATTGACCCTACAGCGATATGTAAGGGGCCCATTTTGAATATGTTCTCACCTGACTATTGTATGTTGGGGCATAACCAATTTAAATGAAACTTCTAATGTACTCGTTCTTAAACCATCGTCTGTGGACCACCAGCACAAACAATGTCACAGAGAAGGTATGGAACTCATGGGAGTTTAACTCCTCCTAATCACCTCCCACACAGTCCATGCTTAGGAAACAATCTGTCACTGGTTTTTGATTCCTTGACATTTCCATCTTCATCTCCATATATTTTTATAATATAACAAAAGAAATTGTTCTTCATATCATTGTGAGGACTATTCCTTGATGTACAAGTAATTAGAGCGACGATGGGTGAACCTCACTTTGCTTGGAGGTTCATTTTGGAAACGTATTTGAACCATCACTGGGGTTTCAGATCTCTAGAATTTCTTTGCTTCTTATGCAGCTCCCAGTCTTGTCCCTTCTTATGACCTGCTTTCATGTAATAGACCCCATAGCCCTTCCCTTCCCTTTGTCCTTCCCTGATGACAGCCACCACTTTCAGAAGGGCCTGTTTCTGATAAATATTTAGTAGGAGAAGGCCTGTCTCTCTGGCTGATCCATACCCGCTCAGTGTGGGAGAATTGTTGGTGGAGCCACCGAACTGAGAATCCACTGGCACTATCCATACTATTCCCCTTGTCCAGCCACTCCCCAAAAAACTCCTTTGTACTGGGGCACAGAAAATCCCCATTGAGCAGAGCTCTGAGGTACACAAGGACTCCAAATCTAACTATACCCTTTCTGCAGTAGAACTACTCTAATTGCTGTGGGTTAGGAATCTGTGATCAGAGAGGTCAGTGCGGGTATGATCCTGAGTGGCTATCACAGGCTATAGCAACGGCTGCTTGAATACAAAAAAACAGGCAGAGAGCTCATCAGCAACAATCCTAACACCGACTTTTTAAAAAGCAGTAAATCCCTCTTTAGAGCTGTAAATCCTGTTTTATCGTGAAACAGTTCTCTGGGATTATTTTCTATTTATTTAGCTCTATAATTAACATGGTGCCCCTGCTGTCTGGAATAGTCGTTGTCCCTTGATGTTTATTATTAATAATAATAATAATAAATGAATAATCTTTTCATCTGTAGATCTAAGTGCTTTATAAAGGAAGTATGGCATTGTTTTTCTCATTTTACAGGTGGGTAAACTGAGGCACAAAGAGGTCAATGTGATTTGTTGTAAGTCATATATCATGTCAGTGGCAGAGGCAGAAATCAAACCCAGGTATTCTGATTTATAGGCCACTGTGATAGCCACTGGGTGACATCACCTCTCGACATTTTAGGAGCGAAAAAGCCTAATTTAGTGTGAGCTTGGCCACTGGATATTGTTCTGAAAAATGGTTTGTTGTCCCTGGAAGAGATAAATGGTGATATAAATATCAGCCATCAGTAAAAGAAAATAAGCACGATGAAACAGAAGGAATGCATTGGTGAATGGCAAGAGAATTTTGAGGAAGCTATCACAAGTATGTTCATTGACGTGGTGATTTCAGTAATTGTATATTACTCTGATGTATTTCTCAAAAGTCTGTTTCCCTCCATTACCTTGTGACTTCTTTTTCATCAAGTGAATTTTTGGATGAATAAATACAAATCTACACCTATCTTTTCCTAGCATATAAAATATAAGGGAGCTTTGCATCTAACAAATCTCCACTGTTATCTACATGTGATCTTACAATAGATTAGTGGCTGTGGCATCATATTCATCCTATGCACATCTCACTAGATGTCATATATGAAAGAAAGAGATTGCTGTTTCCTTCATTTTTCTCATCAAAAAGACAATCTATGGTTTTGTTTCCCTTGTTCTTTTATTTATTTGTTTATTTATTTATTCATTTGATTAGATATATTCACTGCATCTTATATGTTCCAAATTTAAACCTGACACCTAGATAGAAAACTGACAAACAGGATGTGAGTAGGGGAAGACACATTTCCTACCGTGGCTGATATGATCAAAACATGTTGTTTTTATAAAGCCTTCCCTACTGCCTCTATTTTCTTTGGGTGTATAAGGGTAATGCAACAATAATAATACTGAACACCTATCTCCTCCACATTCACCAGTCTGGAAAATTCAGTCTGACTTAAATTCAGCACTTCTTTGCCAACGACCTCTGCTGATGAGCATTAATTTCTGCATTTTTGCTTACTAGAATATGGACCTCATCAAGAGCCAGTATCGATAATCATAAAACACCATCTTTTCAGTCACAGTTGGGCAAAATAATTTCTGTCTCAGTGTACTTCTGTGTGTTGGATAGGGCGTTTCAACCATCGCTTTTGAAATTAACCTACTGGGGTTTCACTGACTAGCGTGTTTTATATTGTGCATTCCTAAGGCCCCATTTTCAGTAAGTTGCTTAAGCACGTGTCTTATTTTAAACACATGAGTAATGCCAGTGAAGTCAATGAGACTCCTCATGTGCCTAAAGTTAGCTAAGTGTTTAAGTACCTTGCTGAACTGAGGAATAAATTCCCTCTGTACCTACAGATGAATATGTTTTGGTTTTTTTTCTTGTCCCAGTGTTTTGTTTTGTTGTTGCTGTGTGCTGTTAAAACAGCTGTTGTGTTCCACTCTAGCAGCTATTGCATTTGAGTAATAGGTAATGTGATCCATAATACAGATGAGCCTGAGCTGTTAAACACAGATCTGAATCTGTATTTCCTCAAAGTTCATGTTTGGATCCATTTTTAATTACTTAAGTCACAAAGATGTTGTGAAAAGTAATATATATGCTATATAAACCCTATTATTACTGTTGTTTTTATTTGTTGTTGTTAGTGTGGTAAACTATGGTACTGTTTGGAAAAACAGATATCAAGATACTGTTCAGATTACATTTAACTGCATCCAAAAATTCAAAGTTTCTTGGAGCCAGAGGGCCTGTGGGTTATAAGCCTTTAGATTTTTTTTTATTATTATTATTGTTTCTAAAGAAAGCCCAGACAAATTAAACTAGGGCCTGAGTGGAGCTGGAGGTGGAGTGGGGCTGGGTGGAGCTCCCTCCCCGCCCTTAGGTGGAGGCTAGCCCCGAGTCTGTCATGCTTCCTGAATGTTCCTCCATGGTGCGCCCCACAGTTTGGGGACCATTGGCCTAACCCAAAGACAAAAGAGTTCAGTGGAAAAATTCCCATTGATTTCAATGGACTTTAAATAAGGTGCTAAGATCCCAGCTACTGTAATGCTTAGATCATAGTTACATTTTTTAATTCATCATGTGTTTTGCTTTGAATGGATAAAGGGTAAATTCCCCTTTTAATTCTACCCAGAAGTGAACAGTGTATCAGGAAGCGTAGTTGAGTGAAGCTGACTAAACTCAATACTATTTGGAAATCCTTGAAAGAATTATTTAAAGAATAGTATGAGGTTTAGGAACTGCCCAAATAGTTGAGCATCTTGAGTTATGGTGGCAAAAACTTAAATCTTTCTACAAACTGGAATTAGGGGAAAAGTAAAGATACTGTGACTTGGTGTCTCACAGCAAATAAACAGTGCTTAAATAGTTTTCCTTTTTATCCAACCAGCAGCATTGTGAAGGCTGAACATGCCAATGCACTTCACTTTTCCCCAGTTCAATCACTATATTATAATTCATGTATTTATTTATTTGGATTGTGGTATTGACTGCAAGCAGGGATCAAAGCCACTTTTGCTATGCACAAAAGAACATCTCTGCTCCAAAGATATTGCAGTTTAATCATGTGACAAAACACAGCAGTGTTAAACAAAGGGGAGGAGGTCAAGGTAAAACTAAAATGGTCTTATCTGGTATAATAAGGAGCAGTCACAGTACGCCCACTGCCTAGCCATTGTTATATCATATGTGTGTGTATATTTGAAGGTGTAATTAGCCCTCCTCTTTTCCCCTGCACACCACAGAAGGGAAAGGCGCATAGGACCCAAAGTTCTGTAATTTAAAAGTGACATATATAGGAAAAAAACTGAGCATTTGCCCTTTTTTGCTCTTGATGTATAACTAAGGCTTTGCTTTTTTGGCTTTTTTTTTTTTTTTTAACGTGAGAAATGACATGAGAACTAAGAGAATGAAAATTAAAAGGGCAAGAGATTTTTGGTCATGCTATTTACAAGGGTCGACTATTTAAAATTCTTCGTTTCTTGTTTTTTTTATTAATTCCAGTGACTGACTAATATTCTAGAGAAAGGAAAGCTCAGCATATTCACCCTTAAAATGAAGATGTTAGAGCATCCCCAAGACATCCCACAGGTTTTCTTGCAAAATTAGGGTAAATCAAACTTGATATTCCTGCTAATTCGAATATAAAAAAATGAAGAGCTGGGATGAGAGGAGTGCAGGAAAAAAAAAATGTACAGACTAAACAAACCCTCTCCCAATGTTCATCCTTTGTTTGCAACACAAAGAAGAGCTCAAAGTTTTAAAAACTCCTCATTCTCAATTCAACTTTAAGGGAAGTTTGTATTGTACTAAATCCACTGCACATGATAAATCAGTTTTTCTGAGCACTGTCTTCTACCACACAAACATGTAAATCTCTTTCAGTATCTTAATTTGTATTCAGATAAGTACCAAAAGGATTGATTGCATTGTGATGAATCAATTCCCTTGATGAGACCTAAGCTGCAGCATGAGGAAACTCATGCCTGAATTTCATCAGTGTCTGATGTGTAACATCAGATTATGGACAACATCTAGATTTTAACCCCCTGTGTTTTTAAAAATGACATTTGGCATTGCAACCAAGTAACTCCCTTTCACTTTAAGGGGAGTCACTTAACTCATCACTACTTTGAATCTTTAGGAGTAGGTGCTCTGTTCTGAGATCACTGTCTGTATGAACATGGCAATAAAATAGAGGTTTAGGAATTGGGAAGTAGTTTTGGGGCATTGGTGTCAAGTCATAGAAACCATGGCAAAAGTGATGGAACAAATCAGACCTTTTGGAGAAATCAAACTGCCTTTACAGAATCACACTTCTAAATACATTTCTGAAGATGGTTTGGGGGTTCTTTTGGATATCTAAGTGCTGTTTCCATCTCTTTTACTCCCAGGCTTCTAATTTTTCATTCCACAAGTATTATTCTGCAGTTTTATGTAGTACTTTGCCATTATATATTTTCTTTCACCAAAACTTCTCAAATAGTCTTATTTGTTAGTGCTTCACCCTGTTTTACAGGCTCGACAGTCTGGCCCTTTTTGTCTTTGCTTTTCGCCTTTTGTCAGATTCAAAGGAAGTGTAAAGCTACATATCAGTAAGTCAGTGGTGTTAAGGTTCAATGCTTTATTAGTGTCTTGACAATTATTTTTTCCTGCTAGTGCTATCACCCAACCTCTCCACCCTTGTCATGTTGATTACACTAATTTACACCTGCAGTGAGTTATCAGCATACAACTTAAACCACAATTTACATCTTCTCTGAATTTGGCCTATTTATTGGCCTCCTTTGCCATCCTTTGTAGGCTAGTAGAGATCTTCAAATTTTAAACTAAGGAACAGATTTCCAAAAGTGCACAACCCCTGATCTGAATGGGTATATAAGGATGTATGCACGCAAGTAAAGTTGTATTAAGGCATTGGAGTTTCTGCATGTGTACTTTTTCTCATTCACTTTTGAAAATCTGGTCCAGTGCAGGGATATAGATGACTTTTTTTAGGGGACAGAGGATAGAGTTAAAAATAATAAAATAAGAGCTGTTGAATATCCCCTCAATTAATAGTTTTGTACCATGATTAAATTTGTCCCTTTTTCATAAGATAAATGAGTATCTATTCCCAAGTCAGTGGGTTTTTTCTTTCTTTCGTAATGCAATCCCTGCATTTTTGTGGAGCTAATTATCCTCCAACCCCCCTGTTGTCTACACCCCAGTTCAACTCTTCACCTTCACATTCACATTCACATTCACCTGCAGTCTCACTCACCCATTGTGATGGGATGTATCGGATATTCATGGCCTCTGCTTGAGGCCCAACTGTTCTGCTGCACTTCAGCCCAGGAAACAGGTATCTGTGAAGAAAAAAGCAGCCATTTTTGGAAACCAGCGAGATCTGGTTATCCAGCAACCAGAAGGGCGGGGGACCAGCAACAGCCAATCAAGGCCCAGCATACCAAAGTAAAAGGAGCTGCATGCTGCCAGAAAGTCAGTTCCTATCTGGAGCCAGAAGAGTGAGAAGGGATGTTCCCTAGCTGTAACCAGAGGAACCAGGGACTAAGAAGGAGTCCCTGATGATTCTGTCCTGGGGAGGGAATTTAACCTATAAAAGATAAGAGATTATTTTGTTTATAATTGACCATAAAGGGCCGTTTTGTTAGTTGTACTCTGGAAAGCTTTTGGATTTGTGACCTGGCCAGAGGGCTGAGTCACAGAAGACCCACAGAGATCAGCTGCCAGCCTGCAGGGGGTGCTAGTAGCAAATGAGAATGACAGCACCGCAACTGGGTGTCAAGGGTGTGCTCAAGAGATAAGTGAAACCCACCACACCCATTTACTCACTGACTTGCTTATTACCACCCACACACACACACAATCCTAATATGTCAAAAGTCATTAATGTGTACACCAGCTCATGACTGGATGACTAGCAAAGTTACCAGTTTGTTATACCCTGAGGCACACTGAGCAGTACCAGGGTCTACAAAGTGTCCCATTGATTTCAATTAGACGATTTGTGGAGCACATTGCTACTCAGTGGGAGTAAGGGAAATCGAATTTAGTCCATAACTAGGACCAACTTAAATTAAGAGAGAGGTTTGTTGCATACCTCTTAATAAAGGTGCAACTAGCTGCTACAACACAGCTCTAATTCAGGCTCTGCTTATTCCCAACATGTTTTCCCCAAGAATAGACATATTAAATATGTCCTAAAACCAAAAATCGCAGCTTCTTGTTTCTTCACATGGCACTTAAAACTAGAATAAACAATTCTTTGCTGAATTTAAAATAACCTTTTTTTTTTTTTTTGGTAACAAACATATCCTAAGAGTATATCCACTCTTAGGAAAATCCTTTTAACATTAAACATTATTTACACTAAATTAGAGTTTATGTAGCCTTAGTTCCGATTGCTTTAAACTCAACTAGAACCTGATGAATTTCCAGACGTAACTGTTTTTCCACCAGTGGAATATAAGCTAGCCAGTTTATTGCTTAAGTTAAATCAGTAGACAAAAGTTCAAAGTCCTTTGAACCCAGATATTTCAAATGTGGGAATGTACATAGGTAATTTTTAAGGCATTATTAGTAATAATATAGCTCCATGTGCTATGCAGCAGTGCACAGCCATCTGGAAGTTCTGAACACAAACCAGATTAGGGCACTGCAGGTTTCCAGCCAGTGAGCTCTGGTTCCATCACAGAGGTGACATTCTCAGTCCCTGGAGAGAGAGCCACAAATGGTACCTCCTACTGGCTGCTCTGTGAACCAGCCCTAGAAAGCAGCTGCAGAGAATGCTGCTCGCCAACCTGCCTAGTTGGAAATACGGTATTATGGCAGCAGAAAGCCTGGGAGAAAGAAAGTAGGAGCTTTGATAAAAGGGGCAGAATCTCAGTGGCAGGATCTTTGGCAGGTTAGGGATTATGTAACAGAGCAGCTGTTGGATATACAATGACAGTTACCATCATGGTTTTGGCTGCTGACAGCATGGATCCTAAAGGGACAGTGGAGGGGGGGAATATGTGGGCTTCTCTAATCAGATGTTCAGTGGAGGGATTGGGGGGGATGAACTTCCTGTCATTCAAATCCTTGTGCGTCCTGCAAAGAGATCAAAAGGATACAGCCATTAAAAACTCACTGGCTGCTGACTTGCCTAACAATAAGCATTAAAGAGACATGGTGCTATTAATGTGAAACTATCAGATTTGTTTTGTAAAGCCGTACATACCAGTGTCCAATAAAGCAGTTCAGTCTGTAGCAATGCTGATTTGTGAGGCGTGTCAGAATGATGGAAACCAAGAGATGCTTTTAAGCATTCTTTTGTATGTTAAGCTTGGGGGTTCCCCAGGAGACATCACCCAAGATATAATTGCTCTGGTTATGGAAAAGAGCGGCTGCAGGAAGTGGGAGAGAAAAATGGTGATTTTCATTTTGGGTACCACAGTATTTTCTGAAAGTTTACAACAGTAAATGAGGAACTGGCATCAATATCAGGGATATTTCTAACTAGCGACTCACCACATGCATGGTTGTGCCATAATCCCTGTATTGTCCATATCTAAACCCACAGAAGCACATGTCTGAAGGTAAGTAGAGAGCAAGAAAGTTGGCACCCTGAGGGATGTGGGTAAGTACACACCTCAACTGTGGCACAGCCTAATACCTGTGCCAGTTTACAGTGTGGATGGGGGTAATGGACATGTACCAGGTCTCAAGTTTCAGTAGTCTACCCCTTTCCCCACAATGCACTGAACCCTTTTCTTCCTGACCCTTACCCAATCTGTAAAGGTTCCTGTCCTCTCATTGTGACAGTTAGTAGGGAGTTGTGCTGACCATATCAAAACAGCCTTCCGTTCCACTCTTTTGATCAATACAGGTGAACATGGATTCTACTCCAAGAGCACCCCCTGGCCTGCTGACCACACCCAGGTGCTGAGCAATGTGTGGTTGGATTACATCATCCTCAATGACTTTTCCCAAAGAAGCAGGAACATGCACCTCTACTGGGATGTTTCTCAGAGACAAACAGGTGGGGATTGAGCAGTTTCCAGCCCAGTGCTGAGAATGCATAAAGCACTTGAGGCTCCTATACCAGAGGGCAAAAAATCTAACAGTTGCTTTCATTGTGCATGCCCTTTTACAATCAGCTGGAGTGGGTCTTGTCAAGACACTCAATGAAATGGCTCATGACTCCATCCTCAGTGCTGCTGGTTCATTGTCTGCCAGGATGACAATGAGGGCCAAGACAAGGAATCCATATGGGGTGCAGAACACGATTTTTGCACCTCTGCCTGGAGGAGCTGGTTGATGAAGCTCCCCGATGATCCCAAAGAGGACCCTAAGCCACAGCAGGAAGCAGAACCCAAGGCTGGTAAGTATAAGTGGATTCCCACCCAATCTGACAATATCATTTCTTGCTCTGATGCTATGTTCCTGTTTTTAAGTCCCACAGCCATTTAAAGTACTGTGTACTGATTTCTCCTCCATGGATAATATGTCATGTATTGCTGTGTCTCCTGGAGTTTGAACTGCAGTGCTGAATCCACAGCATTGTCATGCACCATCTCTTTACCTGCACCAAACCTCTCCAATATTTCCCCCTTCATCCAGCCCCTGCTCTGCTCCTCCCCAAAATGGCTCCTGAGCATGACACAGATACAAATCACTGATTATTGCTTTCTGGTGAAGCACTATTACACATTTGACAGAAGCTATGTCTTCAAAACAGATTATTGGTGAAAAATCATTGTGCCCCTGTGTTTTTGTATTTCTTAGCCAGCAGTCAGGCAACAATGAGTCTGGGGCCTAATGGACTGGCAAAAAGGAGCGTGGGGGTTTAAAAAGGTCCTGACTAGGGATGGCACAATTGTAAAACAAACAAACAAAACTTGTTTGTTTAGTGTTAGTAACAGCTGTCTTTGTCCCGTGGAAGATTACAGTTTCAGAATGGAGGAGGTTAGGTCTGGGAAGGAAAAGGGAAAAGTTAGTCACAGCAGTCTTTCCTTGGAAGATTACAAAATTGGTACCATCCCTGCCCTACGTGTCTGGCTTGTCCAAGCACTGAGCCATAATGCGCAAGTGGGAGTTGGAGAAGGATACAGTCTGGGTGGTTGGATAAACAGTACCATGTCGCTTTGCAGTGGAAAGGTGAGGGGCTTGTGGTGCTGATCTGAAACTTCAGGGAATGAAATGAAGTTATGATGTTTCTTTCTTTCCCTTACCATTTCACTGTTGTTAAGCAGGCACAGGATTTTCTGGTGATCTTGGGTGTGGGTTGGTGGTTTTTGTGGTTTGCTCTCCCTTTATATGAAAACTCTGTACGCTAGCTGAGAGTGTAATAAATTTCCAGTCAAATTGCCTTCCAGTCCTGTAAGCATATTTCAGCAAAGTTCTGGTGTAGCAGAAACTCCAGCTGGACCTTGAGGTTCAATGGCAGTGCAAATCTGATTGGTCATAAGAACATAACTGCCATACTGGGTCCATCTTGCCCAGTATCCTGTCTCTGGCCATGGCTTGTACCAGAGCTTCATTGAGTATGTACAGAATGGGGCAATTATGGAATGATCCACCTGACTTCCACTCTTGGCTTCTGGTAGTCAGAAGTTTAGAGTGACCCCGAGCCAAGGGGTTGCATCTCAAATCATCTTGGCTAATAGCCACTGTTGGACTTATCCTCCATGAACTTATCTAGTTCTTTTTTGAACCCAATAACATTGTTGGGCATCACAACATCTCATGGCAATGAGTTCCACAGGTTAGTTGTGCACTGTGTGAAAAAGTACTTCCTCTTGTATTAAACTTGCTGGGTGAGCCCTTCTTTTTGTGTTGTGTGAAAGGATAAAAAACACTTCTCTATTTACTTTTTCCAAACCATTCATGATTTTATTGTCCTCTATCATATCCCTCCTCAGTCGTCTTTTTTCTAAGATGACCAGTCCTAATGTTTTTAGTCTCTCCTCATATGGAGCCTTTTCTTTATCTCTAATTGTTTTCATTGCCTTTCTCTGATCCGTTCCCAGTTCTACTATATCTCCCTGTAGTGTCCAGCCCTCTCCTGAAACAGTCATAGAAGTTCTTAAATTCACTGCTGCTTTAAAGAGACAAGACACTTCAGCTTATTAATTTGACTGGGGGTTTGACAAACTATTCTTATTTCAATCACAGCAGTGAATTGGTTTATAGTAAAAGTAAATCAAGTTTATTTAACAAAAGGACAAGTGATACCAAGTATAAGGAATAATTATATAAATGGCTATGAAGAAACAAGTAAAAAGACATGCTTCTAGCAAGTTACAATCTATGGTAAGTAGGTTTCTCACCTAAACCCAGTTCAAAGAGACTTCAACCCCCTCAACTGAAAGATCCAAAATGCTGTGATTTCAAGGGCTCTGCCCTCTTGAATCCCCCAGGTGATGAATAGTTCAAATGTCTTTTTACCACCCTTATATCACCCCAAAGTTTACTGTGTCTGTTTCAAGCACCAGGAAGGCTTCCTGCTGTTTCTCCTTTCCTGTAGACTTCCTACGTCCCAGCTAATTCGTATGTAAATTGGGCTGCCATTGTTTTGATTTCATGCAGCTTAATTTACATAGGAGGGAAGGCAGCTATCTACTTGTCTTCTATTTGGGAGAAGATCTGTTTCTCCATTTGTTTGGTCACAGACTTTAAAGCATAATATCAATTAGTATCCATAATTCCTCATATAGTTTTAATAAATGTATTTGACAGTGATATTAATCACCAGTGTGTCACCTGCTTTACTAAAATATCTTACTCAATACACTTGTAAAGTACAGTAACATTGTATACAATCAGTTGATTCAATTGCTTGTTCTTTGGAATTCAGTCCCCTCTATGCTTTCCCCTTGTGGTGTCTGGACCCTTAGTGTCACAATATGGCATCCCTTGCCTGCTAGGAACCAGGACCAGTGTGCATGGGGGGAGGAAGCTGTCTGTCTGTACAGAATCCCCACTCGGGATGGAAGCACTCCTCCTTATCCTCACAAATGTTATGGAGTGTGCAGCAGGTGGTGAATTATATGAATGGCATTTGCCATAATATCACTCAGACAAGTGCATAGGCAACATGAACAAGATTTCAGTCTATCAAACACTTACTGCATGCTGTTGAAGTTTCATTTTTCCAGGGTCATTGATATTGGGTCAGTTTCATGAGCCAAGTTAGGAACGGGTATGCGGGATCACCTAAAATAACAGTGGGCACAGGCACACCAAACAGAATAATATTGTTTCTGGGTATCAAGTCCCTTCTTCTCTCTTCAAGTACAGTCCTGATCTCTGCAGCAACCTGTCATCGTGAACCTTTCCAGGATTTCACACGTCTGTATTCATGAATTTGCTTCTGTGGTTCACTAAGGCTTTCAGAATAAGTGAATATTCAGTGATCTTTTTGGTTTACATACTCACTTGGCCCTTGCAGTGGGCAAAACATTAGGATATGGATGCCATCAGTGGCCCCTGCACAGTTCAGAAGCCCCGTCCACTCGGATCCAGCTATTACTTTTGGGACTTTTCTTATGACACCAGCTGTGGGTAGATCACAGTGTTAATTGCCTCGCAAACCTGTACAATCATTATCCCACCTTTGGACATTCCAACTCCAAAGTAGTTTGCAGTGGGCCTACAGCTGTTTGGTGTAGCTTCCACAACTTTCCAGTTTCCACAGGGCAATAACCACACACTTCTGCACCAATATGAATCCCTGAATCTAATGTTCTGGGGCTGGAGGTTTGATGCAGGCACCTCACACAGCTCCATGAAGATCTGTCTCCTCATTTGAAAGTTCTCAAGCTACTATTGGTCATCCCAGGTTTCCAAAATGATGTGATCCCGCCACACCATGCTGGTTCTCCTGCAGGAAAATTGACAATCCACTGAAGGTTATTTCGCGGCAATACTGGCATTCACATATCTGTACCATGTGAGCTGAATGAATTTTCATTGACCCCAAAGGTCAGCCAAATTTGACATGTCAGAAAGTTCTGCCCAATTTCCATCGAGCTTCTTGCTTATAACTTGCTCCACAGCATAACCATTTGTCCCACAAACAAGACGAAGAGCAGAACCACATCATCCTCCCATTACTCCATGTCTTCCACCCAGTTTGGTAGGGAATAACAGTGAGGGAAGAAGTCGTAAGGAATTGCCATTTTCAAATGTATGAAGGTGGGTGACAGTGCAAATAACACACAGCAAAGCGGTTTCTAGAGTGTCTTGCTGACTTCACAAAACCCTGGGATACCACCCCTAAAATGATAGCACCAATGTCACATACTAACAATAGTTATAACAGCAACAGTGTGAACATAAAAATAGTCATATGGGGTCAGACACTGGTCCATCTAGCTCACTATCTTGTCTTCAGACAGTGGACCATGCTAGATGATTCAGAGGAAATGAACTTAACACGCAATTATTGAGTGATCTATCCCCTGTCGTCTAGTCCCAGCTTCTGGCGGTCAGAGGCTAGGGACACCCACAGCATGGTATGGCATCCCTGCCCATCTTGGCTAATAGCCATTGATAGACCTATCCTCCATGAACTTATGTAGTTCTTTTCAGAACGGCATTGTAGCTTTGGCTTTCACAACACCCCCTTGCAATGAGTTCCACAGGTTGACTGTGCTTTGTATGAGGAAATACTTCCTTTTGTTTGTTTTAAACCTCTTGCCTGGTTCTTGTGTTATGAGAAGACGTGAATAATACTTCCTTATTTACTTTCTCCACACCTTTCATGATTTTTTATACCTCTGTTAGATCTCCCCTTAGGAATCCTTTTTACAAGCTGAAAAGTCCCAATCTTATTAATCTTTCCTCATATGGAAGCTGTTGCATACCCTGAATCTTTTTTTTTTTTTTTTTTTTTTTGCCCATCTCTGTACCTTTTCCAATTCTAATATATTTGTTTTGAGATGAGGCGACCAGAACTGTATGATGAATTCAAGGTGGGTGTACCATGTATTTATATAGTGGCATTATAATATTTTCTGTCTTTCTATCTATCCCTTTCCTAATGGTTCCTAACATTCTGTTAGCTTTTTTGACTGCTGCTGCACATTGAGTGGATGTTTTCAGAGAATTATCCACAATGACTCCAAGATCTTTCTTTTAGTGGTGACAGCTAATTTAGACCCATCATTTTGTATGTATAGTTGGGATTATGTTTTCCAATGTGCATTACTTTGTATTAATCAAGATTGAATTTCATCTACCATTTTGTTGCCCAGTCACCCAATTTTATGAGATCTCTGTGTAACTCTTCAGAGCATGCTTTGGACTTAATACAAAATTACTCGAGATAGTTATCTGCAAATTTTGCCACCTCACTGTTTACCCCTTTTTCCAGATCGTTTATGAGTATGTTGAACAGCACTGGTCCCACTACAGCTCTCTGGGGGACACCACTATTTTATCTCTCTCCATTCTGAAAACTGACAATTTATTTTTACCCTTTGTTTTCTGTCTTTTAATCAGATACTAATTCATGAGGGGACCTTCCCTCTTATCTCCGGACTGCTTACTTTGTTTAAGTGCCTTTGGTGAGGGACCTTCTTAAAGGTCTTCTGCAAGTTCACATATACAAAATCCATGGGATCACCTTGGTCCACATGTTTACTAACCCACTCAAAGAATTCTAATAGATTGATGAGGCATGATTTCCCTTTACATTTACATTTCCCTTTGTTGACTCTTCCCCAACAAATTGTGTTCATCTGTGTGTCTGAAAATTCTGTTCTTTGCTTAGTAATTTGCCTAGTACTACAATTTGCCTAGTACTAAAGTCAAGCTTACTGGCCTGTAATTGCCAGGATCACTTCCGGAGCCTTTTTAAAAAAAATTGATGTCATATTAGCTATCCTCCTTTCATCTGGTACAGTGGCTGATTTAAATGCTAGGTTACATGCCATAGCTAGTAGCTGTGTAATTTCATATTTGAGTTCCTCCTTGAGTATTTGGGTGAATACTATCTGGTTTTGGTGATTTATTACTGTTTAATTTATCAGTTTGTTCCAAAACCTCCTCTACTGACACCTCAATCTGGGACAGTTCCTCAGATTTGTCACCTAAAAAGAATGGCTCAGGCGTGGGAATCGCCCTCACATCCCCAGCAGCGAAGACTGAATGCAAAGAATTCATTTAGCATCTCTGCAATGGCCTTATCTTTCTTGAGTGCTCCATGAGCACCTCAATCGTCCAGTGGCCCCACTGATTGTTTGACAGGCTTCCTGCTTCTGATGTACTTACAGAAAATTTTGCTGTTAGTTTTTGAGTCTTTGCTAGCTGCTCTTCAAATTCTTTTTTGGCCTGCCTAATTATACTCTTACACTTGGCTTGTCAGAGTTTATGCTCCTTTCTATTTTCCTCGGTAGGATCTAACTTCCAATTTCTAAAGGATGCCTTTTTGCCTGTAACCACTTCTTTTACTTTGTTGTTTAGCCGTGGTGGAATTTTTTGGTCCTCTGATTGTGTTTTTTAACGTGTGGTATACATTTAATGAGAGCCTCTATTATGCTGTTTTTAAGAAGTTTCCACGCGGCTTGCAGACATTTCACTTTTGTGACTGTGAGTTTGGATGTGGGTATGTGTGTGTACACAGTGTCATACCCATGCACAGCACAGCATATGAGGACTCTCGTGTGAGTCTGGGAAGCACGCGCTAATAACTTAGTATGCACTCCAAAATAGATATAGCCTGGGAAAGGAAGGACATAATGAGTAGAGTTGAGTAAGAAGTTGTTTTCCTGTCCTACTAAAATGTTTCAGATTTGAAAATCTTCTCTTGTTCTACATCAGGATGAATCTAAGGCTTTTTGAGAAAGAGCTTGGTGATGAGGATGCTCACCTGGGACATCAGAGACCCAGGTTCAGGTTCTTGTTCTAAATCAGGGAGAGACATTTTCCCATATCCCAGGTGAGTGTCCTAATCAGTGGACTATTGGCTATTCTCTCTGTGTCTCCTTTTCTTCCCCCACACCCCCAAAAATCTATCCTGCATCTGCAGAAGTTTTGTCAAAACTGATACATTCACATGGAAAATTTTGGTTTTGATGAATTGACATTTTCTGTCCAAAAACTCTTTTTTGTTGAATAATTTCCAACCAGCTCTAATAATGAGACCATGGTTTTTATTTTAAAGGGATACATTCCTTTTGACTCGAGTTTAGACATTAGGAGTTAGTCGGCTAATGATCAAAGAATACGAAAGATTTATATTTTACTTTACAACTGTGTGTTTGTCACATCTCATAACAGGGGTGAAGGTTGTGATGCTATTAAAGAACTTGAACTAGGAAATGTGTCTGTCAGACTCTCATCAGGGGGAAGAGAGGGTACAGTGGTTTTATTTCTCTGATCCTGAATTTCTGTTCTTGTTAGGGAGACGAGAAAATGAGCTTGGTGTTTTTCATTCTGACTGGCTTTTGTCCACATCAGGAAACTGTCCCTCTTCTCCCCAAATTGTAGTCTCTTTTGAGGAGAGCTTCAGCGTTTATTTTAGCAAGAGTGCTGCACTGCTCTGGCAATGTTGCCTTGGCATGAGCCCCCTGGACTGCCACCTAGCTTTTCTTACTGTTCTTAGCTCTTCCTCCAACTATTTCAACAAATTTGATTCAATATCTGATCATGTGATAGTCTTGTGCTATCTGTAAACATGCACAGTACTTGTTTAAAATAAGTTTCTTTAGTTCTTTGCTTTCTGTAGCATTCTTCTGGTATTGTAATGATTAGTCAAGAAACCACATAAGACTTTTGGGCCTCTGGGAGAGATTCTTCATGCATTTCATGTGAAAACAGGTCACTGCTCTTATTGATTTCTGTGGGCCTATCACACGTTCTCTGTGTGACTGTCCAATTTTTGTTCTTTTCTTATGTTGGTATTGATAAAGAATTGAGGTTAAAAAGTATTCTTGTTATGTAGGGACAAACCTAGGTAATTCTACCTATGCTTTTTCTGAGTATCAAGTACCAGAGAGATCAGAAATGCCCTATTGCTTTAATTTTCCAATGCCATAATGTTGATAGAATATCTTTTTAAAAGTTAATTCAAGGGTTTGGAGTGTTTTTGTTTTTGTTTGTTTGTTTGTTATTTCTAATAGAAGCTCAATAAAGAAGGTATTTCCAGTATTATTTCTGTAAGACTCCTGGAATCTTAAAATTGAGGTCATCAGTGTCAGACATAAAATAGAAGCAAAGAGAGGCAGTAAAATGTTCTTGCAGGAAACACCTTCACAAAGAAATGATAACAAAAAAATTTTTTTGGATATGCACAGCACTGTATAAATCTGAAACAAGAATACTCAGTAATAAGACATTTTTGAGTAACCATCCAGCAATGAAAATCTTCCAAGAATTGCCTTCTATTCTTACCCATCTCTTTTGCACAGAATGAGCCCAGTTGTGGAAAATGTATTTTCAAAGAAGGACCTTGATTTTTACTTACTAATGTTCTTGATATCTTAATATTACCAGAAAATGGTACCATCTTTTATGGAATTGTAATTTTTATACAATATTATGGTTAGCAAAAATTATGAAGAATTGTTGGACACTCCAAATGGATTTAAAATTGCATTAAGGCAACTTGGTGGCAGTTTAACTAAGTTGCAAGTAATTATATCACATTGTAAAAATAAGTTTAATTATCTCCTGTGTATTGGTGGGCTCCGAGCCTGTAGGATTCTTGGACAAAAAGATTTGGGATGAAATTTCCTGGCCTTAATGAAGTCACTGGAAGAGTTTTGCCACTGACTTCAGTTGAGCCAGGATTTCACCCTTAAGAGTTACAGGGTATGTCTAAAGTGCAATCTGCTATTGCTTGTAGCATGCGTAGATATACCCCAGCTAACATTAATTTAGCTAGTGTGAATATCAGTAGTAGTGAAGCTGCGTCAGCACTAACTTCAGAGCAGTCTAGCCTCCTTAGTAAGTATCCAGAGTCCTGGATGGGCTTATAGATCCTGCTTTTACTACTTGTGCTAGCTAGATTAAAACTACTTTAGGTATGTCTATACATGCTGCAATCACACCTCCAATTGCAGTGCAGACATACCTGTAGTGGTTAGCTCACTGACAATATCTACCTGTGTATAGCAGCAGCTAAAGGTGCAATGCATTTAAAAATTGAAAGAAAATTATATGAAGAATCCTATGATGACGTTATTATATATAGCTAGAATTTTCAAGGGAATTATAATGGGCTTTGGAAACTAACTTTTTCAGCCTCTTTTAAAAATCCCAGCTTGTATCATAGGTGGAGATGGCAGTGTTACTTACGTGAAGGTTGCTCAACACTTTCCATTATAAGACCCTGATTTGGGTAGCTTATATCTTTGCAGAACTTTAACTGTTTAGGTTGAATTTTCCCATGCTGGATGTCTACCTGAGGCTGAATTGTTTTGGGAAAGTTTCAGCTAAAGTGAGTTAGCCACTTCTGAGAATAGGATTAGGGGAAAATACATTTTGCCCACTTTAAAACATTTTGTTGAGAAGCTCTAGCACCTCCATGCTCTGGAACACAGACTTTACATTTGACATAGGTTCACGCTAGTGTAAGGCATCTGCAGTTTACCATCCCTGTGAACATTTTCCCAAACTTGACCAAGTTATGAGCCTCTGAAAAATCTCAGTTCATACATGCTCAGTAGAGACTTGTTAGGATTTGGCAGCTAGATTCTCCATTCATGCTCCTTCCTGGAGCTGCAGGGACTTAATAGAAGTTTCCCAGTAATTGCCCTTCCAGGTTGCCAGTGGCAGCTGTGGTGACAGGTCCAACTAAGAGCAGGATGACTGCAATGTTGGAGGTGAGTGGGGGCTGCTAGGGGCTGCAGTGGGTGGGATATGTCAGGTTTGCTGGGATGTGTGTGTAGGCTGTCAAGGTGAGTGGTGTGGGGCTGGTGGAGGTTTGTTGCGATACATGTAGGGAGGAAAGGGCATTTGGGAGTCTACGTGGGGAGAGGTTGCTAGAAGGACTGGGAGGGGCTGCAATTTCCCTAGTGCACTGGGCCCCAAAATTCTTTAGTCTGGGCCAGTATTTGAAAATAAAACGGTCTAGAGAAGGGCAATAAAATTTGTCAGAGATATGGCTGGCTTTAGCTACTAGGAAAGATTTCAAATTTAGAATTATTTAGTCTGGAAAGGAGAAGAGCAAAAGGGCTCTTGCTTGAGGTATTCAGAGTTCTGAATGATGTAGTGCATGTGATCAGTCCCTCCTTTTTGTAATGTACTACTATATAATAATAATAATAATTAATAGTACGTTTTATTGCCAAGTGTCAAGTGGCCAACGGCATTTGAGCTCTCTATCAAAAGCTAATTAAATAATATTACAAAAAACTACCATAAAATTGATTAACTAGGAAAGCTTGTTGGAGAGTCTTTTGGCAGGAGGATTGTTTAGAATGTGTTTCATGGACTTGCCCAGAAGTAGGATATTTTTGGATTAAGACAATCAGGTTAATTAGGAAGATTATTAGTAAACTAGACTCCTTATGTTGAAAGCAACCCAGGCGAAAAACACCTTCTTATGGGAACACATACAGTTTTTCCTCATGTATGTTTCACTACTCTTATGAAGAGAGAGGCCAGTGACAACCCATACCTGTCTATAGTGAGGAGGCAGAGTGAGGGCAGCAGATGTTTCTGAGCATGCTGTTCAGTGCTGGCCCTGGGTTGGAACCCAGAGCAGCATGTGGGACTGGGTTTCCTTTCTGACCCCCAGGAAGGGGGCATACAAGCCCACACAAGGGTTATCAAGCCCAGCAAGGGGGATAGAGGCTGAGCCCAAGACAGACCGAGGAAGAGCCCCAGGGAAGGGGAAGGATTTTTATTTGCGTTAGATATTTTTGAGACTTTTAGTTTGGATAACTATGTCCCTAGAAGTGGTGGACTTAAAATGGTGACCCAGCTGGATGGTTCTGTCACTGGAAGAGGAACTACTGGAGCAACCATCAACAGGGGCATGAGCCCAACAAAAGAGCTGCTACACTGTACCTGGCCACCTAGAGGTGGGGGGAGGGCGTGCCACATGGGGTGAGTGAACTCCTTTACAGTACCCTATTGTACTAGTCAAACTCTTTAGTGAAATTCAGACAGGAAACATCTCTTCATAGACTGTCAAACTGAGAAATGTTTACTGGGAAAAATAAATGAGAAGCTTGTGAGGGTATACGACATATAATGAAAGCATTGCAAATAAAGTTCTGCATATTAAGACCAATAATATTTGTGACTCAGTCTTGATAGGCACAAAATGTTGTTTTAGGTTTACAGTTGTTTGAAATATATGGCACTTAAGAGGGATGACCTATGTATATGTCATGTCATCCACACTTCTTGATGCAAAATATATTTTTACTGTGCCCACATACTTTAACTGTGGTCAAGAATCAAGATGAAAGGAGATTCTAAGATACATGCTGAGTGAGCCCTATTGTAAATGTTGAACCCTTTTGGGACAAGTTGCTTTCCAGACTGTTCTTTGAATCATTAGCAATGTCCCAAAATGACAAATACGCTGGGTCAAATTCTGCTCACCACAACACCAGCAGAACCCAGTGCTTGAAAATCAGATAATTTTTGTAGGTTTGCACTGCTGTAACTGAAAGCAGAATTTTTCCCTTTTTGCTTTCTCTTTATTATTGTCATTCCATGTTCTTGATGATTGTACTTTCAGAACATAATATGAAGGCACTAATTGATGGCTCATGTGTAGTGAAAATGTGCTTTTGTTTATTCAGTAAATAAATAGCTTATAATAATTGTAAGAACCTAACTGTTGAAGACTCATATTGAGACAAATGGTTATATTATACACTGCTGTGAAGTGCAGAAAATCCAGACTACAGCTAAGTACCAAATTAGAAATAATTTTAAATAAAAGAAAAGGGAGGGAGGGGGAATCAAAATAATTGAGACTCAAAACAAATTGGCAGGCTACGGTGTGTAAATAAAATGACCAGCTAATTGTATTCTCTAGTGAATCCAGTCCAAATGGACCAGACGAGTTGAGTGCATAATAGAACACACGAACTACGGTTTGAAAATCTCTGGGAATACTGAGCTGCCTTGTGCCACTCAATGGAGCTGAAATTGTAGTGAACAGAATGCTGGAACTATGTTGTATTATCAGAGGACATTGAACCATTTATTTGAACTAAACACTTAGTGCAGTCCTGCTGGTGTGACAGAAAATGGCACTAAAGCACAGATGAGTGACTATTTTAGTCTGGATAAATATTCCAGTTTGTCAAGCCATGTCCTCAGATCTGCTAAAGCATATAGATATAGTTCAAAATCAGACGTTAACACTTCACTTTTTGTAAGCTCAGGAAGAGGTATTGTCTCCAGTTTTCTTCTGACTGCATGCAGTTCCAAATATATCAAGCTAAATTGGCTTTTCAGACTATTCCCCCAAAGTGATTGATTAAACATGCATTTTGTTGATTTTTTTTTTAAAAAACATTTTAAAAATGTGTTTAAATCTACTGAAAATCTATCAGCATTTTCAACTTCTGGCTTTATTGTCTGTGAACATATGCCTTGATTCAAGAAAGCATCCCTGTTCAGGACAGTGCTTAAGTATGTACTTAAGTACCATTTTTTATTTATTTACTATTTACTATTTGTATTACTGCGCTGTCTAGGACCCCACCGTGCGAGGCTTTATACAAACACAGAGTACAGGGCCCCCAATAACTGGCAGGGGCACATAGCTTCTCCAGCCCCCAAGCTGCGGCAGAGAGAACGAGCTCCCCTGGGGTTGTGGCAGGGGCATAGAACATGCAAAGCAGTGAAATTTAAATTCCTGTGCATGTCCCCCTCTCTGCCCTAAAAAGCGTACCATGTAGAATACTGTGTCCAGTTCTGGTGTCAGTGCTTTTAAAAGATTGTTGAAAAATTTGAGAGAGCTCAAAAAAGAGCCACGGGAATGACTTGAATTTAGGAAAACCTGCCTTACAATGAGAGTCTTAAGAAGCTCAATCAGTTTAGTTTGTCAAAAGAAGAGGTTTGATCATGACTTATACATGCCTGTGTGGGAGGAAAGTATTTGATGCTGGAAAGCTTGTTAACTTAGAACAGGGGTGTCAAACTCAATTGGTATGGCGGGCCACATTTACATTAAGTTGAGTTCAGGGGGGCCACGCATAACACACACTACTCTACCTTTCATGCTCTACTCTCCGCTGAAAAATCTCCCCGCAGGGTAAAATTCGGCGGCACAGTAGGAGAGAGAGGCTCTCACAGGGACTTGCACACTCCACTCTCCGCCGTTAAATCTCCCTGTGGGGCCACATTCGGCGGCCATTTCCTTTTTAAGAGCTCACGCAAGATGTCCCACAACTTGCCTGAGCTCCGCTCAGAAAACACTGACAGCACAAGCCTGCGGCCCGGATTCGGACTGCGGGCCAGATAACACAAGCCCGCGGGCCGCAGTTGGCCCGCGGGCCGCGAGTTTGAGACCCCTGACTTAGAAGATGCATGCAGAACAAGATCTTGTGACTGGAAGTTGAAGCTAGACAAATTACAACTGGAAATGAAGCTCACATTTTTACTATTAAGGGTAACTAATTACTGGACCAACTTACCAAGGGTCTACACTTAAAAATTAAATTAATTTAGCAATGTTGCTTAGGATTGTGCACAATTTTGTGCCGTGGTTAGCTTGAACTAATCCCTGGGGTAGGTGCAGCTTTCTTCCATTAACCTAGCTACCACCTCTCAGAGAGATGGATTACCTACATTGACAGAAAAACCCCTTCTGTGGATGTAGGAAGCAGCTACACTGCCGCTGTGCTGCTGTAATGCTTGTGGTATAAACATAGCCTTAGTCTTTAAATCAAAACTGTAAGTCTTTCTAGACAATATTCTCTAGCTCCCCCAGAAGTTATAGTGTTATAGATTCTAAGGACAGAAGGGACCAATCTGATCTGCTGTAAAACAAAGGCCATAGAATTTACCCAGAATAGTTCCTGTTTGAGCATATCTGGGGCACATATGCAGGAGATCAGACTAGATGATCAAAATGGTGTCTTCTGACCTTAAAATCTATTTGAATCGATAATAATAATGGAAGTTATGTCCCAACTGGGAAGAAATTCATGACACAGCTACATTGGGAAACTGTGACCATACTGAAGAAGGGGCCAATGGATCTGTTAGAATTCATTCACATTTTAAATGGCTACATCCTTGTCCCCATGTGTATGAGTTTGCATTTTTCTATATTGAAAGTTAATTGTAGTGTTCTCTGTTCAGTCTTTGAAGTCCTCTGGTATCATTGTTAATATTTATAATACAGTTGCACCAAGACAAGAATTACAACTCTATGCTGTACATATAATAAAGTGCATTGATAGTGATGCCTAAAGTTAAGGTTGCCTGGCAGTTTATATTATAAGACCTTGTTTTCCATTGTTTATAGCTTTGCCAAATGTAAACTATTCCTGCTGGAATTTTCCGTGCCAGGTGCCTGCCTCAGGCTGATTTTTATTTATTTATTTTTAAAATTTTAGCAAAACCAGTCCAGCTGTTCTAGAATGAGTTTAGGGAAAAAAATGTTTTGCCCATGTTAAAAAAATCTTTACAGCTGTTTCACTAAGAAGCTCCAGTGCTGCCATGTTTTGGAGCAGGGACTTGATATTTGACAGGAGGGTCATCCTAGTACCAGGAAAGTGCCTTTTGCTATGTCTGTAAAAATATTCACCCAAACTTGGTCATATTATAAGTCTCTGAAAATTGTAATTCACTCATGCTTATGAAAATTGCATTACAATATACATGTAAATTGTGCCATGCTTTCACTTTCTTTGCCTGTTCCATTTTTAAGAGCCATAAAGTACTGAAACAGACAAAACTCTTGCTCTCTTTCAGTTAAATTCAACCCTCAATTAGCAACTCCACGTTGCAGACAGGTAACTGAAGGCTCAGTTTGGCTCTTTGAGTGCTTCAGAAAGCTACATCCCTCTCAGCTTGATCCGCATTGGCTCATAAGATCAGAGCAACAAGGGAAAGCAGGACGGTATGACATATGCATGTACTCAGAATAAAAATCGGAGTTTATTATTGGTTTGCCCGGGTCTGCAATTGGAATAAAAACAGTAGTTCAATTCCTGTTAATTCCTTTATCTGAAGAACATATTTACCAAATCATTTTTAAGGGGATGGGCCCATCAAATTTGACAGCATCCCTTTTTAATTCAGATCTTCATTCTAGCCTTAGAATAAGAGGTGATCTCCTCAGTTACTTGGCTGCATACTCTGACTAGTAACACTGACAGATACCCTTTCAGAATGATTGTATCTTCCCCAGGACAAACCCAAAGCAAGTGTAATCTTCATTATGTGCTGTGTCTTGTACACACAAACAGCTTTTCCACAGGCTATGTAGACATTTCAAAATGAATTCAGTCTGATGATGCACTCGAGAATAACATGATGCCATCCTAGAGGATCGACAGGGGGCATATATTCAAACTCTGTTAAATTTTTAATTTTTAAAGAACATTGTTATGTATTTCTCTTCTAGGTAGGATAAAGCATCTTACCAGCAAGACTGGAATGCCCTGAGGATCCCCAAAAGCCTTTTAAAGAATATTTCATTTACTGGGAGGAAGATTTGAGGTAAACCTTTTAGGTGCTTAAAAGTTTTGTAAAGTTGAGGTGAGCCCAAATTGGTAATGGCAATCTTCATCCCAAACTTCTTGCAAATGGTTTACTCTGTTCCAGCGTCTTGATAATGCCAATGCATCTGGCATTAAGGATTTTTCAGTAATATGTATATATATATATAGTACTCATGACCAATGTTACCTAGCACCTAGGACTGAAGTTGAAAGTGATGGGCACTGATATATATTGGGCAGTGAATAGCCCTGTACCACCGTTCAGTCAGCCCCACTCCAAAACTGAGGATCAGAATTCTATCCTCTCTACTGCTTTACTGCCAAATCTACATTTTTATCCATGTAAATACTAGGAATGTGGGGCTAACGTGATAAGTATTTGATTATGTGCTGCTGCTGGCTCAAAGGGATGATTGCATTTTTTCTTTGAGATTTTAAGTAGTTGATAGGGTACCCACAATCTGTTTATGAGTGCTTTCTGTTTGTTTTAAATTGGAAAAAGCCAAAAAGATAACTTTTGTTTCTTGCTTCATCAAGAAGCAAATCCTATCCCCAGTGTCCAACCCTTGGCAGCTTTTGTGGGATATCTAGTTTTTTAGCATGGAATTATTATTAAATCCTCCTAAATTTCAAACAGGGAGTGTGTTGATCTTGTTTTTGTCAAATAGCTTCAATAACTGCATGATTTCTTAATCCAAATCCCTTTAAATATGCTCAGCTCCAGAAGGTATAACATAGAGTGTGCTGATTTGTTGTACACTCAGGGCAATTTAGGTTATTTATGAAATCTATTCTGTTGCTCAGATGCTGTACAATATAACCTCTGAATGCTTTTATAGGGCATATGAATGTGATGTGCACAAATTGAAGTTGTGTGTTACTGAGCAAATGTCTTCAGATTCTGATTATAAAATGCTTTCGCTTAAATCTCTTTCCCATGTAACTTTGATTTTTATTGAGTACTTTGGAGTGTAGTAGTTTACCAAGCAATTGATTTTTGATACTGCTTTTTTACTTGCTCTTTCCCCTGCCCTAATTATATGTCTTAAGGAAAACTAGAACTAGAGTTTGGAAAGGAGGTGATTAAGATTGATATGATGATGGTATAAATATGTTGTTTAAAAAGGTCGATCTGGTGTTTGTTTCCCCTCTTCCAGAATACAAAAGGCAACTCATCACTGAAAGAAATTAAAATCAAATAAATAAATAAATAATATGAATAAAAAATACTTCTTATGCAACATATTATTTAGTAGAATATATTCATTACCACCCAATATTTAATTGTGGCATACAACAGGAGTGACTTAAATTAAACAGTCATGGGAATAAGTCCTATCCTGGTATGTTTCCAGGATAAATTTACGACTATCTAAACCTCATACTTCAGCATATAAGATGATACAATGCTATGGTGTCATGGTTACAGTCTCTCTTGAGTACTCCTTTTGGGGAAAGATTTTGCTATATTTAACCCTCTCTGGGTAGAACCATGTGGTCTTCCCACTGTTTGACTGGATGTCTGGGCTGCAGCCCTCCCCCTCAGTGTACCAACCATGCTAACATGACAGACCCAACTGGATTTAGCACCCTGTAAACCCTTTTCCTCCAGGGATCTGTGACCAGCAAGATGATTGAAGTGGCTGAAACAAAGCTTCTTCAAAACAATGCGTTGTTTATTCACACAAAGGTACATAGCATGCAGAGCAACAGGTAAAAACAATAAAGGTCTATACACATATTTCCTCTTCCTTTAAAACTTAATCTTTACCAGCTTTATTGACTCACTCATACCAGTTACCTCCATCTCAGAGGTGGGAGATGCAGACTGCCCTCTGGCAGCATCTCTCTGTGTCCCTCTGAGTATGCCAGGGACCCACCTTTTATCCAGTTCAAACACCTTTGTTCCTGGTTTTCCCAAAGACTCCACCCTGCAAGTCACTTAGTTTGGTCTTGGTCTGGGCAGAACTGGTTTATTCCTTTCCCTTGAGGGATTTTCCCTTTCCCTTAGAGTTGCCTGACAGACTTCAACTGGAGATGAAGCTTCAAAAGAATTTATACTTGTATCGTATTTGCAATATAGTGCCTGGGTTTATCTAAAATCATTGTCTACACTTCCTGCATATGGCCAGACCACAACTCAGGTCTGATTTAACCCTTTGAGCTTGGGTAGATAGACAATTAAACAGGTAAACTGAGGCACATTGCATAGCTATAATATTTTTTATTACTAACTCCCTCATTCTCCATATAAGGTGAAGAAGGAAGTATTTTACTTGCTATAATATTGTGCAATCTGGAGTCTAATCATCCAGCATCAGCTAATGTCAGAAGTACACTATTTGTTAATTTGTTCTGACATAGCCATTCCTATGGTTTTATGTTCTAAAGTTGTCTTCCCAATGCAAATGTCTTTTCCATGATTCATCTGGCAAATAAAAATCTTTCACCCAAGGTATTGGTTTTGAACATCAGTCTCCATTTGAATAATGCCCTTTTCCAAAAAACAGATGTGACAAAATTGCCAAATTTAAATAAATACCTTACTGCCTTAGTTCCTTTTTTCCTAAGGAAACCTGTTCAAGACTTCATTCTAATCTAATTTTAGCCAAACTTCAACTGTTCACATTAAACTTTCTGAGATCAGAACAGCTCTGCTCTTTAGTATGCTTTTCTTTTCTCATGACTAAGGTTTTTGTTAATTTAGGGTGCATTATTTTTGTTGCTGTTGATAGCTTTAAAAATGTTCTTGATATTTGGACTACGTTGAAAAGCATTCAGTAAATATATATTTGATGTAACTAGTACACTATAATAAACCTTTTTATCTAAGTAATAAGAGCCACAAACTTCTAAATCTGATAGTTCTCTTATGAGCATGGATTACATAATGTTTTTGCATAAACTGAAGCAACCAATTTTGTAAATGAGCAGAGACCACAGGAAGATATTTGATTATGTTACTGAGATAAATCTACGTGAGGTTTAGCCATCTTAGACTTTGCGTGTGGAACAGCACACATACTGATAAGTCAGCCCACATTTCAAAAGCATGGAACGGCTCATCTTGAATGTGCATAAAATCAGTGGGTTGATTGGGTTTATGATATGAAGAGATGGGAAGAAGTCTGAAACACTTGTCCAAAATTCAAGGTAAACCTAGCCCAAACATTTTTTAAATATATGCCAATCTTTTAAAAGTAAACTTTTAATTTCATATAACTCTTCTTAGATCTGGCCATGATTGGAAGTGGAATCAAGGCTGTTCTTATAGTATGTTTGACTCGAACAGAAGCAGGAAGTACTTGCACTCCTACCAGAATGCCTGTTCCCATACAGATTTCAATCCAGTTTTGTAGATCCAAGAGGTTAGTGCAGCTTGACTGAAGTTTACAAAAATGCCTTAGCTCCTGAGTGTTTAACTGAACTGAACAGCTGAATTTTCTGAGATCTGTCTGTCATAGTTATTTCTTAACTTTGGATAACATCATAGAATTATAAACATTAGAAATGTAAACACAAAGTAAATCATCTGGTCCATTACATATTTCTGCAAGATTCTCCTCATAGTGTGTTTGAAAAGATTATAAAATATGGGGGGAATTTACATCTGATTTAGTTCCACTCAGTTCAATTCAAGCACTGAACTCAGTGATTTTACAGACGGCATGAATTTGATTCATGATCTTCAATCTTCTCTTTCAATATATAGAAGTTATCAAAACATATTTTGGTTGCAGTCAAAATAATTTGAATGCATCTAATTATGGTGATACTAGTAATCAAATATCCTTTAAACATTTGACAGAAAAAGTTAAGAAATTCTGAAATGTCAACCACAATTATAAGAAGACAAGGATCTGAATAAAATTATTCAAGCTTATTTAGCTTAGGTGTCTGACAAACATTTGGGAGAATAGTGCATTTAAAGTAACAAACACCCTTCAGTTGAGGATGGAGAATTCTCCCCCTTCCAGTGCTCTTGTCCTCCAAGCGTACCTTCAGCAAAAACAGGAAAGCAAGACTTAATACAGTTTAAAAAAAAAAACAGAAAAATATAAAACAAACTTCCATTATGAATAAAAAAATCAGCAAAGAAGGACATAAAAGCATTTTTCTTCCTTTGCATTACAGTAACTCTGAACCATCTCCACTCCAGGTACATGCTATCTTCATTGAAGCTTCAGTTATACTGTAAAAGTTTGTAGGTTTTAGGGACCTCAAACATTTTCTAGGTATTTATCTTTCTTTAATATAGAGGTTATACATTCCATTTTCTATTTTTTCTGAAAATTAATGGAGGGAGTAATGGTATTAGGTAGTTAAACTGTGTCATTGCAATAATTCATAGCTTGGTGCCATCTCTGCCAGTTTTCCTGTCTGTCTTTAAATATGCAGTTTTAGGCACACGTCAGTTAATACTGTTAATATTTTCTTTCACAGCAGCTGTAGCTAAAGTCTTTCATTTCAAGACAAATTCCACTATCAGAAATAATTCACCAAAATATTCTTTAATTAAAATTATTAAATAATTCCAAAATAATAGTAATAACTAACAATTGTATAAAGAATTTCTCTCCCTTAGCTGTGACATATCTTCCATGCCATTTACTGTGTGGCTACTGTGAGAATCAGATTCTTTTAAAATAATTTTAAAAGCAGATATGCAAGTTATCTGATCCAAGCTGTACAGCATACGGCTGAAGTAAAGAACATCTTCTCCTTTGTTCAACAAATGATTTCCCCTCCCTCTTTCCCCCCAAGTCTTCTACTTTCCTAGTCCTCAAATAAGGCTAATTACAAAGGGGAAAAAAAAGTTGGAACTGCTGGAGAGAGATCCTTTAAAGCCATTCCTTTTGCAGAATGGAACAAAAGAAAGTACCAAGGGCATGGATAGGCCTTGAAAAAAAGAAAAGAGAAAAACCATCTAATGAGGATGTTGAGATAAGTGCTTGTGAAGAAAACTGGCAAAAAAGAGCTTTTAGTCTAAAATCCATAAATAAGTGGGCATCAGATGGGTACTAGAACATTTTTAACAACAGAGGCCACCGAACTGTATCCTCCTATGCAAGAGCTACAACCCTAAAAAATCTTTTTCTTCTCAAGATACTTTTTTCTTTCAGATATTAATTTTAAAAAGGAAATACTTGAAAATTAAGGAGTTGTATTCATGTCTTTGAATCCATTATAGAGGGGGACACCATCAGACCTGCTTTAGATATAAATTATGAATGCTGCAGGCTTTCTAAAGTTCAAAAATCTCAAGCAGTATGAAGAAATTGTATGCTGGCTCAGGCAGGATTTGTCCTTTGATCTCTTATTGGGTCTTGAAAGCTGGGGGAAAGAAGCAGCATGTAAAGCATCAACCAGATAGGAGTTCAAGAGGCAAATCACTTGCTCCTCCTCCTCCTCCCCTTCCCCTTAATACTCCTGGGTAATTGGGTACTCTGGTCTGGTTGGTATCCAAAGATGTGCAGGGCAGTGTTTGAGATTCAGTCTAATTATCTGCAAATGACTGTCACCTAAGCATTATCTGATTCAGCACTCACTATTGCTCTTGTAAGAAAAAAGAAGGAAAAAAACAAACCTGAAAGGGAGAGAAGATAAAAGGATAGACAGAAGAAAAACATAGGGCCTGATGCAAAGCCTATAGAAAAACATGGAAATAGTCCTGTTAGCTTTGATAAACTTTTGATCAAGTTCCTAGTTCTTAACCATGTGGATTTTCTCTTCTACCATATATTGGATCCCTTTCCTCACCCACTGTTTGTCAAGCAATTGGCATGTAGTATAGATGACTCTGTTATGGGACATATGTACAGATAGCTAAGTTCACATATCAAATATCTGATGCCAAGACAGTTCAACTTCTTTAGTGACAGAGAAATTGAGTTCCATAAAGTTTACTGTATGTGGGTGCTTTGGGATAAGACCTTAAAATCCCGAGTTCACTCTGACTGGTGTAGATAGTAAGGACCAAAAGAACATTTTTTCCTTTGTGCTGGATGCAGCTCACTTGTCAATCCTTAATATGTTAAAGGGTCTTTTCTGATACCTGTAGACCTTCCAACTTGAAATATTCTTTGGCTAATGTGACTAGACTGAGATTGCTGATTATAATGCCATCATGCCCTGGAGTGATGACAAAATGCAATGTGTAGCTGTGTAATGGTTATGATAATTTTTTGTGTATCATGCTTTTCAATTTCTAGGAGTCTGCTAGAGACAGCTGCCATTTTGTTTTCTGTTCAGATGCACTCTGTTCTCTTGTTACCTTTGTTCTCAGCTTGTTTCCTCTTAGTGTAAAAGAAATCATTCAGACTGAATGGTGTTACCTTGTATATGAACCAACATTGCAGCCTATGTAATTACACCAGCATTTCGTTATGCTTTCATCCAACACCAGTGTCTTGTCCTGACTCTGATGTCACCCTTCTGTGAGTAGTAACAGGTCAGTTTCCCAGTGGAGGAGAAATCAGTGTTATGGAGTCTGGGTATATTCTAAATGTAATTTGCTCTCATAGGCATGCGCACGGGGTGTCCCGGGTGTGCCCAGGCACACTCTAATGCCGGGGTGCCAAACCCTTTTGGTCAGGCCTGTGGCCGGAGAGTAAGACTTGCGGCGGAGAGTAAAATCCTGCGAGATCTTGCATCAGCGCGGGAACGCGAGATCTCGTGGCATAGAGTGAACTCTCCTATTCTGCTGCTGAATTTAAGCTGGAGATTTTACGGCAGAGAGTAAAAGACCCAAGTTTGTATTGTATTGTAAGTAAAGTTTATTTGCTAATTTTAAAAAAAAAGTTTAGTTAAGTTAATTAACTTCAATAAATGTTCGCCTTGAAAAAAAAATTTAAAAAATAAAATATAAAATTCCCTGGGTGCACACCCTAATGAAATGTCTTGTGCACACCTATGCTTGCTCTATTTACACACATACACCAGTCTTGGACCAAGGTGTTCAAACAGCATGCAGGGCAATCCTTTCCATCAGGATCTCAGTTCAACACCAGCATTGTACGCCCAGGGAAAAACTCTGCCTCAGGAACTAATCAGAGACAAAGGCACAGAGCAAACACTTTTGCTGCTCTCACAGCTCCTTCTACACAATCTTGTATAACCAAAAACTAACAGCATGTCTTCCAAGTCTAAAAATGTATTCACTTGTTAAGAACTTGGAATGTTAGTGTAACATCAGGATTTGATGCCACTTGCCTAACAATGCTTGTATTGCTATTGGTAGCAGTGTGGCGGCTGATCTGTTAAAGTACTTGACTACAATCATGACGGTTATAGGTTTGAGTCTTGTGTGATCTCACAGTGTGAAAGTCACCTCCAGTTTACCAAACTGCAAAATGGGTACCTGATCCATTAGATTAGGGTGGTCAGACTTCATGCTGGGTATGTCACTCCCTTGTGTACCATTGGCTGTGAAACTGTTGTGCCTTAACTGTGCCAGCCAGATGAGCCACTAACTTTGGGGAACGTGGATGCTATTACTGAAAAGTTCCAGAGGGGTAGCTTTGTTAGTCTGTATACAGCAAAAACAACAAGAATCCTGTAGCACTTTAAAGACTAACAAATGTAATTCCTGCAGGCATAAGCTTTCATGGGCTGCAAAGTGGGTTGCAGCCCACAAAAGCTTATGCCTACAAAAATTAAATTTGTTAGTCTTTAAAGTGCTACGGGACTCTTGGTGTTGATGCTATTACTGCTTTTTTTGCTGTTGTAGCTGCAACTGATTGCAGGTAAAAGAACCCAATAAAATAATATCGGCGACCTATAAGAAATATATAATGTTTTACGCAGTTGCCTGACTTGTTCTCTGGAGCTGGACAAAAGAAGGTAGTGAGTGGTATTAATGACTACATTGTCATAACCTACAGGTTCACACATGTAGCCACAGGGTTTATAGAAGCAGCCACACTCCAGCCCTCCATCTGGCAGCCTGCTGATGTTTGCTTACCTAATGCCCATGAAGCCCAGCCTCAGATTGAGGCTCTGCCCCTGCAGTCATATTGATGAAGTCTCCTGACTCTGACCCTCTGGTATCCTGGCCTGGCCTGGCCTGGCCTGACTCAGGTTCCTGACTCATGGTTCTGGTCTCCTGCTTCTGACCTGCTAATATCCTGACCCAGCTGATTCCTAACTGTTGTCTTATGACTGTGGACTCTGGCTCTGACTACTAGGACTGGCTGCCCATGACCTGGCTATGACATACATGAGCTAATGAGGAAACTTTGTAGTGCTACTGTGTATGTCCAGAATTAGCCATATTCAATTTATGTTCAGTATCTCAACTCTCGGGGTATGTCATGTGTAAGCGAATTTAATCAGTGTATAATCACAGTGCTGTGTATAATAATGGTGCTTTTCCTTTCTCTGTAAGCTATCTTGGCATCACTGTTTTATTAAAATAAACAGAGGTCTCAGAGAAATGGCTCTAAGTCACTCTCCATCGTAACTGTTTCCACATCAGATGGAGATCCTTTAACATAGAGTACTGTATGTATCCTGATTTTAGAGCTAGGCAAGGAAGGATTATCATACTGGCAGATAATCCTCTGGGCTGTAATAGACATGTAGTTCACTACTGACTGCTAATTCATATGTATGATAATTTGAAGACCTCTTCTTCCCTTATATGAGACTTATGATCTTTCATAGGTTTTTAAATCCATCTGCCATAGCTTGAATCTATCTGGGGTACAGTTCATTTTAGCTGGAATAAAAGAGGTAACAAAATGCTCAGTGCAGCTCTTTGAAAATGTTTCCTAAATGTAGTGTACACATAGTTCCTTTCCTGGTCACCATAAATAAAGTAGCTGACGTGTACTGCAGACGGACCAGCAAAATACACATATCTAATCCTCAGGTTTTTTAACTTGACTGCCAACTAGCCTGCAGCTTCCATTGTGTTGGGAGATTCACCCACAGGTGTCCCACACATAGGAAAGTAGTCTCTTGGCACTAATTTTTCATAACTGTCTCCATGCTTGGTCTGCAGCCACTACTTTGGTTTTCTTGGCCTTTTTATCTCTCAGACTGCACGATTTTCTACCTTTATCATGGATAAAATGACCTAATATGATACCACAACACTGAATGGGCTTAATATAGCTCATCTAAGTAATTCACTTTTTTATTGTGTGTCACAGGGTGCATTCATTCCTTGCAGCACCTCTTGCTGTTCATCCAGGGGATTAGCTCTGCCAGTTTATGCTCTCCCTCTGGTGTTGTCTTACCCAACCTCTCTCTTGCTCTTCAGCCCTGCTTACTCCTGGATCTGCAGTTTCCTCTTTGTGGCTTGGCCATCTGGCCAGGTCACTAAAATCCTTTCCTTCTGGACTTCCTTCACAATGTCTCCAGACCTGCTGGCTGGCTGGCGTCTCCAACACCCTTTGACACTCTCAAGTGTCTGATAGGGGAATGCAGGCCCACCCTCTTACACTGGGTTCCAGCCCAGGCACCCTATAACAAGTAGCCATAGTCCCTATGCAGTCCTACCCCTTGCTGCTGTTTCCCTGGGCCTTTTCTGTTTCACTGGCTCTCACCCTCTCTGGGTTTGCCAACCTCCAACTGCAGCCTACTTCCCTGCAACCTTTCCCAGCAGCAGCTCTTAAATACTCATCCCTCTTCCCAGGGAGTGATTGCCCTATTTCACTAGCAGCCTCTCCCAGCAACAGCTGCCACTTTCTGCAGCCAAGCACCTGGCTTTCTACAAGCCCCACTGTTCCTGCACAGATGAGCCTGTTCCTCTAATTAGGGCTTTCTTCTTAGCCTCCAATCAACTAAGTTAATGGCCCATTTGACCTCCTTTAATCCCTTCCATTCCTGTGTGGGGTGGACACTCTATCACACTCTACAATAATTGTTCTTCCTTTAACTGTATAATCAGTGAATCTGGAGGACTGTGGTCATTGGTCCTTTTCAGTAGCGTCACTGGTTTTCTCAGGCTAGGCTGTCAGCACTGACATTTTCATAGATTCCACGGTCACAGTGGACCTATGATCATCTGACCTCCTGTATAACAGAAGCTATAAAACTTCCCTAGAATAATTGCTGCTTGAACTACAGTGTATCTTTGGATATTTTTTAAAGAATCTTGATTTAATCATTATCAGGGATGGAGAATCCCCACAACCCTTAGTAAATTATTCCAGTGGTTATTACTCTCACTGGTCAAACTTTTTATTCTTTATTTCCAGTTTGAATTTGTCTAGCTTCAAGTTCTAGCTATTGAATTGTTATAGCTTTCTCTGATAAATTAAAGAGCCCATTGTTAAATATTTATTCCCCATGTTGGTACTTATAGACTGTGATTAGATCACACCTTAACCTTCTCTTTTTGTTAAGTTAAATATATTGAGCTCCTTGAATTCTGGCATTATAAAGCATATTTTTCTAATCCACTAGCCATTCTTGTTGCTCTTCTCTGAACCCTCTCCAATTCATCAACATCCTTCTTCAATTATGGACACACGAACTGGATACAATATTCCAGCAGTGGTCACACAGTGCCAAATACAATGCCAAAATAACCTCTCTACTACTACTAAAGATTCCCTTATTTATTTATCCAAGCATAGCCCTCTTGACTACTGTCTGACACTGGGAGATCATGTTCAACTGATTATCCACCACAACCCCAAAATCTTTTCTAGAATCATTGCTTCCCAGGATACAGTCCCCCATCTTGTAAGTATGGCCTATATCCTTTGTTCCTAAATGTATACATTTACAGTATTGAAATGCATATTGTTAGCTTACCAAGAAAACCAGATTGCTTTGTATCAGTGACCTGTCCTCTTCTTTATTTACCATTCCCCCAGTTTTTGTTTTATCTGCAAATTTTCAGTGATTGTTGTTTTCTTCCAGGGCATTGGTAAAAATATTAAATAGTGTAGAGTCAAGAACTGATCCCTCCAGGACACCCAAGAAACACACCTGCTCAAAGATTATTTCCTGTTTGCAATTACATTTTGAATCCTATCAGTTAACTAGTTTTAATCCATTTCATATGTGCTATATTAATTTTATAACATTTGGGCTTTTAATAAGTGTCATCCAGTACAAGGTCAAATACATTACATCAACACTATTACCTTTATCAACCAAATGTGCAATCTCCATAATAAAAAAAGATTCATTTAACAAGATCTAGTTTTTACAAACCTGTGTTGATTGATTGTCATTAATTATATTATCCTCTAATTCTTTATTAATTGAGTCCTTAATTAATTGGGATTGAAGTCAGACTGACAGGCCTATAATTATCAAGGTCTTCCCTTTTACCCTTTTTAAAAATTGGCACATAAGCTTTCTTTCAGTCTTCTGGAACTTTTCAAGTGTTCCAAGACTTACTGAAAATCATCATTCTTCTTGGAGTGCTTGCTCATGTACATTCCATTGTAGGTGTGTGCCTGCCTCTGCACAGTTACCAGAACTTTTTTCCTTTAGCAGTACCCATAGGGCCAGCTCCAATGACCCCTGGAGCCCTGCACACATGCCGTGACATGTGAGGCGCTGCTGGCACTATGCCCCCTCAGTTCCTTCTCTCCACCTGTGATGGTTGCTGGAACTGCTATGACTTCCATCGCAAGTGTTCTCAATCCCTTTTGTTCTCCTTAATCCGTTGTTGTTTGTCTTAGGTAGGTAGATTAGTCCTTAAGTGTTGTTAATAGTGGTAGTTAGTTGCTTAGGATAGTCTCGGCTGGGACTTTGCCAGGAGCAGGGCAAGGTCTTCAAACCTTGTGTCTCCTGTGAGAAGGCCTTTCCACTGAACGACCCCAATGATAGTTGCCTAAAGTGCTTGGGGAAGCTCATCATAAGGAAAAATGCAAGATTT
>ML675603.1:64851725-65224399 GCA_007922155.1 Mesoclemmys tuberculata | reverse complement strand
AACCCGTTCTACCTTGGCATTGATCATGGCAGCTGTACAGAGCATGCCGTTGGCACTGGCCCCACCTCAGCACCAGACTTCTTTCTCTCCATCAAGGAAGAAGCAGCGAAAGCAGCACACAGAGCGAGACTGCTGCCCTGGCCTCTCCCAGTACCCTGGTGATAGATGCTGCCAACCAGCAGGATAGGCAGGGACAGCGCAATCCCACACCCAAAAATAAAGACAAGAAATTGACCTGTTCGGGGGAGAGGTTTAGTTGAAGGCAAGCACGCAGTTCTAAGAGAGTTAATGATCCACAAACGGACAGCTCTAGCTCCGTCTCTAGCCCAATGTAGTTGAGAAAGAACTGATTGCCCACATGTGCGGCTAGTCACATGGCAGGCAGGGAGCAGCGCATGTGCAGGTGAAATGGACTGCTGCCAGTTCACCAATCAGCAGCACAGGGATGCAGACATGCCTACATAAGGACAGTACTGAGAGAAGAAGTTGTTTTTACCTCACATGGCTCCTTTGCTGGATTTCATAATTAAGGACCAGATTCTGCCACTTTTGCTCCTGTTGAGTAGCACCTTCTTCTATGAACACAGTTTCTCTGTTTAAAATAGACACATTTGAGTAATACAGTGGAACTCAGATATTAAATTCATTGGTTTCCTTTCACAATAATGGGAATTGCAGTTTGCACAATTAAACAATTCAGGAGTTTCATTCTACTTTTTGAAGTGTTTGCAGCCATGGTGCAGGCTGCTTTGGAGGAACGTACACATCTCCAGTAGGTCAGTTCAGTTCATAGCTAGGCATGCTCCTGGATTCCTCATGATAGTAAGCTCTCACATAGCAGTATCCATGAGCAATGTTTTCCACAATCTCAGGTTAACTAGGAGACTCTATTCCATTCTGGTGAATGATGACCTGTCCTCAGTTATTCACCTTTTTGTTACCTCTTGGCTAGTCTACAGAAATGCAATATACCTAGTCATAAAATGTTCAGCACTGAGGGAACTCCATCTAGTACGTAACACTGCAGCATGTCTCCTCAGCAATATTGGCTTCTATGGACACATCAAACCTGTCCTTAGCTCCCTACACTGGCTTTGAATGAAGTTCAGAGTCTTGGTTTTTATCTTCAAAGTGTTCAAACAACCTGAACTCTGGCTATCTGAAAATTTAATAAAGCTCCAAGTGAAGAATGGTCAACTATTTTCCTCTTCTGGCACAATGGAACTTTCTACAATAAGGTTAAAGTTAGTCTGTGCAGAGATGAATCTTTCTCAGGGGCCAGCCCAAGACTGTGGAATGAAGTCAAGTATCTAAGGAAGTAAGGACCATCACAAACATCACCACATTGTTCTCCAAGTGTAAGGCGCATTGCTTTGACCTTGCCTTCTCTAACAAACATACACAGACATGTAGACTATATATATTGTGATATAGCAAGGGCAGAGGGTAGTAGAAAAGTTCTAGAAGGGCGCTATATAAATGTCAGAATGATCCGGGCTTTATTCCCTATAGACTAGCCAGAGTCAGTACAGGGTAATTAGTCAGCTGACACCAATTAAGGCCCCACCCAGGTGCCTATAAAAGCCCTCTACTCCTGAGAGACAGGGTGGAGTTGAAGGAGTAGGTGTGTGGTGAGCAGAGCAGTGTGTGAAGTGGTGGAGGAGAACAGAACAGAGTACGGTGGTGTGTGGAGTTGTGGAGGAGAACAGAACAGAGTTCAGTGGAGTGGGGGAGAGAGGCGGAGTCCTGAAGATGATACTGGACTCAAGAAGCCAGAAAGACAGAGGGGGGAGAGTAGACCAGGGGAAAAACCTGCAGCTGCAAGTAAGGTGCCAGCAGCACATAGCTACTACTTAGAGGGTCCCTGGGCTGGGACCCAGAGGAGCAGGCAGGCCCGGGTCCCTACCCTCCTCCCTGGGAAGGAAGGGTAACTGGCGACACCCTGGCCCACTACAAGAGGCAAAAGTGCAAGACCCACTAGGGAGAAGCAGGCCATTTGCCACAATATAAAACATTCCACTGCACATATTTCTTCCCCTGGTGGGAGGAGGACAGAACAAACATGTGACAGATGGTAGTCACCTTGCTTAATGCACTACTAGAAGGTGCTCACATACTATGGTGATAAGTGCAGTACAGAAACCTCAACAGAACAGAGTAGAATAGAATATAGTACTCAGTATAGATTTTCACTTATGAGTGAACTGGAAATGAGTTAACACTGTGTAAAGTGAAGACAGAGGAAAATATAAATTCAAACTCTCAGTGCTGTGCATAGTAGAGAATAGCTGTATCTAAAGCACAATCAGTCACTAAGATAGAAAGTGGTAATAGTTCCTGTGGTAGGTGAGATATTTCTTGTATATAGTGAGTGAGATTTTAAAGCCACTGGATGTGCAAATATGAATGTAAAATGCAGCTGAATTTGCTGGGCTAAATTGCAAACACATTCAGTTAAGTGGATGTGCAATTGACAATTAGTCACCTACATACTCAATTGCACAACTAGTTGCAGTAATGCATACTCATTTTAGACATTCAAATGCATCCACATTTTTGCAGATTTGTCCATGAATCAGTCTGAAAATCTGTCTCATTTTTGTAAAGCACTGTAGTATCCTTAGGAAGGAATGGCACAGTAAACACCTAAGACACATTATTATTATGAATGTAAGTTCCCATTTTCAATAGGAGCTACGTCAGATGAAGTCATCAACCAAACCTAAGTTGGAGAAAACAGTCTATCAGAATAATACCTTCTGTCCAGCAGCAATTTAATATATGGGGCTATGGGCTACTCCTCTAAGTGAGATTAACAATCGTACTTGACTATTTTCAGAGCTGGGCTCACAGTCTGTTTAACAGTTCTAACATTGAACACCGTTAGAGCTTGACCTTACATTGGAGTGTGATGTTGCAGGAATCAGTGTCTCTAGCATCACCTGGAAGTACTGTGTGTGCAATTCAGCCCCTCAGCTGAGTTGTGTTTAAGGCCATGTCTGCAATGTGGGGACTAGAATGTCATAGCTACAGCGTGATAGATATACCACTGTCAACCTGTAGTGTCGACACTGACAACAGCAACTGAGGGTTTTTTTTTTATTGCTGTAGGAACTCCATCTTTCCAAGCGACAGTAGCTAGGTCAAATGGAAGCATTATTTTGTTGATGTAACTGCCTTTACACCAGGGATTAGGTCATCATAATTATGGCACTCAGGGGTGTGGATTTTTCACTGCCCTTAGTGCCATAGCTATGTCAACGTAAGATTTAAGTGTAGGCCAGAGTTAGAGTCCAACCTCTTTCAGGGCAACAAAAGCTCAAAACTAGCAATCACAGTCTCTCAACAAATTTATCCTTTTCTGGGCTGTCTTTAATTTCCTTCTTCAGCTACAGTGGAATCTTCCCCCCCATTTCTGGCATTGAGCACTGGTCTCTCAGAATGAGCCTGTCTTAGGTGTCTGCTGTCTTGCACACTCTATCTTAGGCTCCTTCACAGAAGTCCTTCTGCTCCTTAGGATTCTGTTACCCAGGGTTTTCAGAACCCAAAGCAGTGATAATTTAACTGCTTCTCTCCAGCAGTGTCAGGAATAAATCAATGGGGACACAGCTCCTCCATCTGATAAACGATTGGCACAAACAAGAGTTCTTTTACTTAGGACTATTTTTTATTAGGTCTCAATTGTGCATGGGCACACGCTGTAGCAGTAGGTTCAGAGCATTCCATACATTTATATTTACCAAAGTCTGAATGGTTTTGAGGAATCAACAACCAAGCTTCCAGGGGCCCTCCTTCCATCAGGCTGGTGGGGAGTTTTAGGTGTCAGATCCTTGTCCAAAGAAAGGCTCCCTCGGATTGCTCCAAAGTATTTACTTTTACTTAATCGTTTATAGTTAACTCTTACAAAACACCTAACTCATAATAACCCCTACTGGGTTACCATAGTAACCCTTGATGAGTCATCAATTGTCCTGATTTCACCAAACTACTCATTGTCTCTTGTTATCAAAGCATTTCTAGTCATAACAAGAACAATATAATAATAATAGATATGTCAGAGGCTCCTAAAACAAAAGTCTGTCCGCTGTCCAAACATTGCTTCTATTTTCGTGGAAAATTAACTCCCTGGCCTAACCTCCTATTCTGATTAGCAGAGCTGCAAACATGCAGCTGCATGGCCTTGCCTCTCATGGTCTAAAATTATTTCTAGCTATGTGGTGTTTGGTTTTCAGCTAGCTGTGGCTGACTACACAAGATGGCTGGCTGCAGTACTGTCAAATTCTAGGGTACACACAGAAATGTCAAATTCTGGGATTACAATTCTCCCTTTCAAACTGAACTCTCCTGCCCTTTCATGGGGTCCAGATGTCCATTAAGTTATCACCTTACGCTTCTGACCTTTTGACTGAGAAGCACCTATGCCTCTTGCATCTGTGCTGTAATCACTTAATTAACCCCTTTCCAACCTAGAATGGGTTTTCATTCCATCACAGACCCACTGCCCCTTCCTCCTCCACTCAACTAATGGTTAAAAGATCAGGGGACCCAGAGAAATTGCAGAACTCCTAACAACAGACGTTGCAGCAGGTGGTACCACCTGTGCCCATCTAATACCAGTGTCAATAATTTTTCACTCAGCTGTGGGAAGAGACTCTGACCAGGATTCAAAATCATGGCGAGAGTGGTAAAAATTATGGTTCAAGATTAAACATTGAGTCTGTTATGCTGGTTGATTATATTGTTAATGCTAAAGACATGGAAAAGTCTCTCTCTCTCTTTGTGATGTAACTGTGGGTGACTACCTCTCTCTACTACAAGGATAATTCTGTCTACTTGATGACTAGTTAGAAAATAAAGCTCAGTTGCTTCCAAGTAGCTCCTTATTAGGTGTTTTGAGAGATAAATCCATTAGAGAGATCTCAGAAGCATTTTTATCTGCTCTGTTCTCTTTTGGTTTTGTTATCTTACTTATACTTTAACTCTGGTTCTCAACCCTGATGGAACAATGCTTATTACAATCTCTTGGCACCATTAGAAAAGTCTAAATTCAGAAAGTGAAAATGCAGTTCACACTTTGAGCACCAGCTAGGTAAAGTTATCTAACTAACTGCAGATATTTTACAGGTGACATGTGTGCTAGACAGCTTAGATTATTTTTAATAAGTGAAACTGGATTTACCAATGAAGTAGACTCATCATTGAATAAATCTGGGGAGAGCAGAGTCTCACAAAACACGAAGACAAAAGTTCAGCATTTCAAGAGACTCTTCCAGCAAAGGTGGAAGCTAATAATGCTTCTCTGGATTCTGTATTAGACAGCAGAGCATTGGCTGATGGACCAAGGGAGCCTAGTCTCCAACAAGACCTTTAAAGGAAACTGATTACAGTTAGTGGGAAAAGGAGAAGCACTATCTAAAGTTTCACAATGAGGGTATGTCTATACTGATAGCAGCAAAGTTGCCACCATCAGATTGACCTTTCTGGATTGATTGAGCAGTTAATGAAGACCCACTCAATTGATCCAGAAGTCGACATTTAAAACCACCCCCTCAAGTGGCATAGTGCTGTGTCAACGGGAACACGGTTCCCATCGACGCAATGCAGTGAAGATGTCACACAAAAGGGGAGCACAGCAGTCGATGGGTATTACACAAGCTACACAGAGTAGCTTGCGTAACTCCCGTCGACTGCTGCCAAATCACCAGGTAAGTGTAGATCAGGCAGTCTGTCTGCTGTCCTCACACAATTAGAAATCACATTCTATCTCTGCAAAATAGACTTGTGTCTTGTCTTCTTTGGATGAAATAACAAATGAATATACAGTGGACAGTAGTTAAATTTTAATCATACAGAATATTAATGTCATTGCTTCACTGAAAAAAGATAGGCAATTTCTAAATAACTGTTTTGTGAATTCTCTCCTATGGTCAGTATAGGGAAGGGCTTTACTAAAAATCTGCATCTCAAGCTCAATATGGCTGTAGCCACATTATGCAGTGACAACATATTCTTTTTTGCAAAATGTTAGTGTTTTAGATAAATTGCCAAACTGGGAAAGATTAAAAATTTAATTTAAATTTTAAAAAAAGAATGCCCATGCTTCAAAATCAGAGCAAAGTTAGTAATTCTTGAGTATTTATTCCAGTCCAAATTCAAATAAAACCTGAATGGAGACAAATTGGATGTTTCTTCATTTTCATTTGTTTTAACATAAACAAGTTATCATAGTCCAGGATGAAAATAATCATTGGATTGATTGTTCTTTTTTGGCTTACAGCTGAAACAGCAAATAAGTTGAACAGTCTTAAGAACCAAGCTTATCAGTTTGCTCTATTAATACAGTTCTACTTTCCACATCAGAACAGATTCTGGTCTCTTTATTGACAGCAGGTATTTGAGCTGAAATAGAGTGAATCTTTAATCCTTTGATGTGCACAATTATGCTGCCTTACGTCAAGTAATGCCACCACATCAGCTAAGACACAATGTGACAGAAAACATACTACAATGTAGCATAAAATGTAAAAACACAGCTCGCAATGGGATACATCACAATTAAATACCCAGTTTTAACAGATGTGGTTCCTGAAAAAGCATGTTTCAAATTGACTGAGGATTGCATCAGTAACAGACTACACTTGTTTTTCAGAATGTCTTTACTGAATGATTCACAAGACAGCTTCTACCTGTACATAACAGTTGTGTTGCATATTACTGATACTCTAAAATATGTCCCCGATTAAGAGACTATGCACTGGCAAAAGGAGAAAAGGGAATAGAATGATGTAAAATGAATTATTGTTCCCTCAGCGAGGAGAAAAGGGATTGAAAACTGATCCCAGCACAGCTTCCTATAATATCTGCCAAGCTTTACTCCAATAAATGTGATTAGAACAAACAGAATAGCATTGCAACAAACGAAAAGTTGTATTACACTTTGCACAAAAAAAAATTCACTAGGTTTGATTTAAGTCTGGCTGGCCAGCCAACACAAAACATAAAAAGCAAAGGAATAAAAAGATAATATATTTAACATGTCATCTATACTCCACTCATCAGTTTCTCTGTTCAACTCTTTCCACCACCTACAGCACAGATATCTTCTTCCTCATCCTGAATAACCAACATTCAGTTAAATATAATACCCCAGATCACATACAAATGCTGCTGTGAGTGGGGAACAAAGCTGGTCATTAAGATTCTATGAATACAAAATTATCATGAAAAATGGAAATGGCATTTTTCACAGAAAATAGAAGTAGTTAATAGATCTGAGCAGTTTCATTTACTAATCTTGGCAAAACAAGATTAGGTTATGATGAATAAGAGAGAACTGCTTATAGTTTTAAAAATTCAAAAAGTGTCCTATGGCCAAAATGTTTTTAGAGTGTGGTTGAGTGTTGAAAGTCTGAAGTTTGTGGAGACTGATTGTTTAGCTAAAGAAAAATCAAAGATGTTAGGAAAATGGGCAAATATTCAAAAAAGGAGCATCTTAAGTGTATTCTCTGCTACAATTGGTAAATAGTTTTCTTAAGTTACAAAGAAAATTCAGTCATCATCTGAGTTATTGTGCCAAATTTGGAAACTAAACTCAATTATCAAATCATTAAATGGGGATTATAGTCCTGCTTTAAGCCTAAATCTCAACACAACTTTAAGGAGTCACTATTGATACCTCATTAATATTGAATGTGTTACATTGAGCAAAAAACTGTCCATCTCACAGGAAAGGCAGATTGGGTAACATCAAGTCAAACCTGAGTTAGATGGAGAGTGCTCTAATCCCTGCTGCAATCGAAGGTGATTTCAACTGTGTCCAGCAATTGTCAATCAAAAAATGCACTTGAAAACCAGTAAAATGCATATAAATCAGAAGCTAAGAATTGCAGAAAATTGATAAAGGAAGCAAAAGAACACAAGTAAAATCCTACTGCCAGCAGAGTTAAGAACAATAAGAAGGAGGACCTTTTAAGTGTATTGGGAATAAAAATAATCTTAATAGTGGCACTGAGCCATTATTAGATGGAAATGATAGAATTATCAGTAATAATGCAGAAAAAGGCAGAAGTATTCAATAAATATTTCTGTTCCATATTGGGGGGGTGTAACCCAGCGGCTGCTCTGCGCTGGTCACTGCAGCCCTTCCTGAGGCCCAGCCTCCGCGGAAGGCCACTGCACCTTCCGGAAAAATGGGGGAATTAGTCAAACCAATAGTCTATGTGCCCCGGCCTGTGGCAGGGCAGGCAAGCACGCAGCCTTATGTGCCCCGGCCCATGGCAGGGCGGGCAAGCACGCAGGGACTCACTCCAACAGCTTGGGGTGAATGGGGATTCGCCCGGTTTTCAGGGAAGGGGGAGGGGGACGCAGGCCCACCCGACTCCACTGCGTCCCAGCCCAGGGCCCTAACAGTGACAGAGGCGTTGCCACTGTGCCGGCGGGGTCCCACCGCAACACAGCGACTGTGGCGAGCCTCTAGCCGCAGCCACAACTATGGCTGCCCCTGGGCCACTTCCTCCCCTCCAGTCCCAGGTACCTCCTTCTTCAGGGTCTTCAGGGTCAGCTGGGTACACCGCTCGGGGCAGACTTAGCAGGCCCTCTTCATTGACGGGCGGCAGGGCAGGGAGCTCCTCGGCGAGGGGCAGCTCCTCCAGGTCACAGGATCCCGGGGTTGCTTCGGCTTCGGGCAGCTCATCTAAGTCGAGCCCTGCCTCCAAAGGTTCTGCGGCCGGCAGCTCATCTAGGTCAGGACCGGCTTCGGGGGGTGTCTCCCACCCCAGAGTGTCCGGGGGCTAGGCCCACTCCCTGGGGGCCCTACCCAGTCCTCGGGTCCTGGGTGGCGGGGCCGCTCCCGGTTCTCTGGCTCAGGGAAGGCCCTACGCTGGGCTTCGGCCCAGCTGGGCTCGGGCTGGCGCTGCAGCCGGCGGGAAGGCATGTCTGCACCCGTTGGCAGCCAATCCCTCACTGAGTGGCGGGCCCTGCCTTTTATCCTCTCCTCCCCGGCAGAAGCCCCATCCTCCTCAGGGGGGATTGGCCAGCCGGTTGGACCTATCCCAGTCTGACCCCTGGGTTGCCGGGCAGACTGGGCTCTTACCTCTTTGCTGGCCTGTGTTTGGGGCTGCGGCTCTTCCTGGGGCCCAGCCTCTGCGGAAGGCCACTGCACCTTCCTACAGGGGGTAACAGATGCTGTACTCATATATCTTTCATTTCATTAATATATCTGGACAATGTTAAATGTCAACTACTAAAGTTAGACATATTTAAATCAACAGGTTAAGAAAACTTGCATCCAAAAGTTTTAAAAGAAATGACTGAGGAGCTCACAGACCATTAAAAGATGGTTACTTACCTTGTAACTGTTGTTCTTTGAGATGTGTTGCTCATGTCTATTCCATTGTAGGTGTGTGCACACCTCTGTGCACAGTTACCCAAACTTTTTTCCCTTTAGCAGTACCCGTAGGGCTAGCCCCGGCACCTCCTGAAACGCCAGACAAATGCCATGATATATGAGGCACTGACTTCCCTGCACCCCCTCAGTTCCTTCTTTCCATCTGCAACGATTGCTGGAACTGCTAGGACTTGCATCGCAAGTATTCTTAATCCCTTTTGTTCTCCTTAACCATTTGATGTTTGTCTTAGTTAGGTAGATTAGTCCTTAAGTGTTGTTAATAATGGTAGTTTGTCACTTAGGATAGTCCCAGCTGTGACTTTGCCGGGAGTAGGGCATGCCCCAGTCACTGGTCTTCAAACTTTGTGCCTCCTGCATGAAGGCCTTTCCATTGAGTGACCCCCATGATAGTTGCCTAAAGTGCCTGGGGGAAGCTTATCGTAAAGAAAATTGCAAGATTTGTAAGGCTTTCAGACCTTGAACCTAATAAGACAGAGATCTGCTTGAAAGCCTTACTAATGGAGGCAGCATTCAGATCAGCCTCCGAACTAACCCGTTCTACCTCAGTACCAAGCGTGGCATCTGTGCAGAGCGCACCATTGGCACCGGCCCCACCTTGGCAATGGACTTCTTTCTCTCCCTTGAGGAAGAAGCAGCGAAAGCAGTGCACAGAGTGAGACCACTCCCCTGTACCATCCAAGAGAGCAGGATTGAGCAGAGGGCCACACTGCAGTCAGACAGTGGAGATTCGCTCTCCATCACTGAAGCCTATGTCTCCAACCAGAGAGCCACCCTCGACTCCTGGGAGTGGGAGGGCGTCTCTGCACCTGCTGGCACCATCAACACCAGAAGTGTTTGATGCAGCATAGACGTTGTTGGCCTTGCCCATGCCACCTGCACCCGGCCTCTGCTCAGAGAGAAGATGCTTCTGTTGCAGGGGAAGCCCGCGTTGGGATCCCCTGCTTGACTTAGGCAATTCCCGGAGCCTGGGGGATGATCTCCAACAGCCCGGTTGCCCCGAGTGGAAGAGTCAACATGGCACTGCTCCCCAAGAAGTTGCTCTGGGTTACCATCGCTGGAGCATCCCACATTGGCGGGGCACGGAGTGAGGTTGCCCTCTCGGCAGTGGTCACGATTCCCGGCACCATGTAAACTCATTCCAGGAGGTGTCACCTGTGTGAGTCGTCTCCAAGAGGCTGTTCTCCAGAAGGAAGTTGGCACTGCTCCCACTTCCCGGCACCAAGGAGTTCTCCTGCAGCGGAGCAGCACAGAACCTGGTCTTCGGAGGCAGACTCAGCTCCGAGGGGGAGCAGCACCATAAGTCATTGGTGCCATGGTGCTGCTCTGGGCTTTCCAATTCACAGTTAGAGCATGATACCCCGCATCGGCACCAGTTGCGGAACCGGCACCGTGGTTCATCGTCATCACGATCGACAATGCCGAGAGGTTGTTCTTCAGAGCACTGGAGCACTCACAGACTGGGTCACCCCTCCATTTGGCACTATACAGTGGGAGCCTCTGATGCAGCCCCACTGTGGTCATCTGACAGAGAGTTGATGTCCTCACAAGAGGATGGCCACCAGAAGAGTCATCACCACCAGCAAAAGATGCAGGAGCGCTACTCTGCTCAGGCAGCCCCAGGATGGCCTCAGGGGCAGTGCCCACTCCGATGACCATATTGGGGACCTTGCAGGTTTCCAGTGGGGCCAGGTCCACAGTCATTCAGGTCATTTGGGGTGCAGTCCGCATCACTGGCGCTGGAGAAGGGCCATCATTTGGCCTCCAACGACGATTTGGACCCCCAGGAAGGGACCTGTGTTGAGGCACTTCATCAGCAGGAAGGGATGCCACCACCCACTGTGCCTGTCAAGTCCTCCTCCTCTTCCCTAAATGAGGTGGTCAGCCAGGGACCATTGGCTCCCCTGGATGATTTCAGGGCACATCAAGAGCTTCTGAAGAGGGTGACTTCCAACTTGGGGTTGGAGGTGAAGGGGCTGAAAGAGGCATCAGATAGTCTCTTTAATGTCCTGGCAACGGCCGCTCCAGCCCGGTTTGCCCTCCCCGTGCATGCGTGGGTATTAAAGATAGTGAAGCCCCTGTGGCAGATCTCTTAATCAGTGGCCCCAACCTCTAAGGGGGCCAAGAAGTAATATTATGTCCCAGCCAAAGGATTTGAGTATCTTTTCACCCAGGCCTCTCCCGGTACCGTGGTGGTAGATGCTGCCAACCAGTGGGATAGGCAGGGACAGCCTGGTTCCATGATCATAAATAAAGACAACAAGAAATTGACCTGTTCAGGAGAGAGGTTTATTCAACAGCAAGCATACAGTTTCAAATTGCCAACCAGCAGGCTCTCCTGGCAGGTACAATATCAATCTCTGGGATTCTTTAAAGCGCTTTGCAGACGTTTTGCCCCACAGCCAGGCACTGGACTTTAGCATCATCCTGGACGAGGGTATTACGGAGCAGTGCTGCAGCCATCTTCGGATGCAACAGACTAAGCAGGGAGAGCCATGGATTCTGCCATCTGCATGTGCAGGTGCTCGTGGCTGCAATCCTCGGGTCTGACCCAGGAAGTCCAACAGTCCATCCTGGACCTCCCCTTTGATGGGTCAGCCTTGTTTTCAGACCAGAAGGATGCGAAGTTGCATGGCCTGAAAGACTCAAGGCCCACGCTCCGCTCCTTGGGTCTTTGTACGCCACAGGCCTCTCAGCGCCAGTTCCGTCCGCAGGGCCAGCAACAGCAGAGATACCAGCCATCAGGGACCCCTCTCATGAGCAACTGCTCATGCGAGCGGTAGAAACCCTTCTCAGCCTGGGGGCTGACATGAGGGGAAAAGGTTTTTACTCAAGGTACTTTCTCATCCTCACAGCAATCTAAGGCCAAAGGAGGTCTGCATGTCTGCCTGACTACAACAGCCAGGCACTATCTGCAGCTGTTAGGCCACATGGCAGCCTGCACATATGTGGTGAGGCTGACTTGGCTAAGACTCAGAACACTTCAGTCATGGCTTGCCTTGGTTTATGCCCCAAACAGACATTCCCTGGACCGGGTGGTCACAGTCCCCCTTCCAGATCCTGGCTGCGCTAGACTGGTGGCAGAACCCCGGGCAGTATTGAGGGGTATGCCATTCGAGGAGCTAGTCCCCTCAGTCACTCTGGTATCGGATGCCTCGGTAGGGTAGGGGGCCCATATCAGCACCAACCTCAGAAGACACTGGGATCTCGGCAAACTTCCTCTCAGCCCTCCACCTCGAAGAGACAGTTTTGACGGGTTGGACAAGGTGTCCATAGAACACTCTTGTCACTTCGCACTGGAAAACCCCACCCATCCCTTCGGAGACCATCTCACCCTGTTCCACAGCATCTGGGAACAGATAACCTCTGACAAATTGGTGCTGGAGGTCATCTGAGATGGATACTGCATCCATTTCTCTTCCCTCTTAAACATCTCTTCCCCATCCCTCTTCACATGAGAGCCTGATACGTCAGGAGATAGACCACCTCTTCGGCATAGGAGCCATAGAGATACACATCTGAGGGGCAGAGGCTTTTCTCTCTCGTTACTTCCTGATACCAAAGAAAAAAGGTGTTTGGAGACCCATACTGGACCTCAGAGCACTCAACAAACTTATCAAGGCTCAGAAATTCAAGATGGTCACATAATCAACAATCATTCCAACATTAGAAAAAGAAGACTCATTCTCGGCCCTCGACTCCAACGTGCATATTTTCACATCTGGATCATACTGAGCCACAGATGTTACCTCAGGTTCATGCTAGGTCAAGACCACTACCAATACAGAATACTCCCTTTGCCTCGCCTTGGCCTCCAGAGTATTCTCCAAGGTCTTCTCAGTAGTGGCAGCCCATTTATGCTCTCAAAGCATCATGAATTATCCTTACCTGGACAACTGCCTTCTCAGGGCATGGTTCTTCATAGATGCCCAATGAATAAGTCAGATCACACTGGACCTGTTTCAGAATCTGGGCCTACAGATCAATGAACAAAAGTTGACTTTAACATCACTACAGAGGCTAGAATTCAGAGAAGCTGACCTTGACTTCATTTAGGTAAAGACTCTCCTAGCACATCACAGATTTCTCAGTCTTTCCTTGTTGATAGAGAAAGTACAGTCCAGCCCCCAAATTTCCCTTCTGAGGCACATAACTGTGTGTGCATTGGTTATTGCTCATGCCAGACTATGCATGAAATGCCTCCAAGCATGGTTTGGTTTGGTTTACAGGTTGAGCAGAGACAACATAAGCAAACTACTATCAATACCCACAGGGTCAAACAATCCTTGGGCTGGTGGAGGGACCTACTCCTGACCATTGATGCATCCCTCATAGGATGGGGAGTGCATCTCAATGGTCGCACAATACAGGGCACATGGTCTCCAGCCGAGACATACCTCCACATCAACCTACTCAAACTCAGAACTGTCAGAAACATGCGCTCACTTCCTTCTGCTGATTAAAATATGCACACAAGGGTCATGACTGACAATATGGCCTGTATGTATTATGTAAACCATCAGGGAGGCACCAGATTTCACTCCCTGTGGATAGAAGCAGTAAAACTACGGAACTGGTGCATCTCCCAAAATATCTTAATATCAGCGGCCTACTTACTAGGAACACACAACATGATAGTGGAAAGGCTCAGCCGCAAATTCCCACACAACCATGAATGGGAGATAGATTTGGTGGTACTCAGCGATGTATTCTGACACTGGGGGACACTTATAATAGACCTATTCACTACTTACCAGAAGAGAAAATGTCCTCAGTATTGCTCCAGAGCAGAGATTGGCCGATGCTCTCCTCCTTCCAGGGGACAAGAGCCTTCTTTACACCTTCCCCCCATTCCTCTGATACTGAAAGTACTGTTGAAAGTGAAGAGAGAAAGAGCAAACATCACACTGATTGCTCTCACCTGGCCCAGACAGACATAGTACCCTTACCTGTCACAGCTGACACTATGTCCACCAATGACACTTCTGAACACTCCTGATCTTCTATTGCAGAACAAGAGATGCACTTTCCATCCCAACCAGCAGATTCTACAGTTTAAAGCTTGGCTCCTTCATGGTTCCAGCACATCTTGCTCTGAGGAGGTACGAGAGGTGTTATTGCACAGTAGTAAAGGAGCTACTTGTCGTACCTATCTACAGAAATGGAAGAGATTCCAGATCTGGTGTCAGCCCAAAGGTGTCATCCCTCATACATCCACCCTGCTGGTGATCCTAGATTACCTGTTGACTCTCAAGAAATCGGGACTCTCTGTCAGTTCACTGGAAATTCATCTAGCAGCAAGTGCAACCTTCCACAAGCAGGTAGAAGGATACTCAATCTTTATATATCTGACTATGAAGAGGTTTCAACTTTTTTCCACAGACCAGACTTCCCACCTCTCAATGGGATCTCAACCTAGCATTAAAAGGTCTGACTAGGCCACTATTTGAATCCATTGCCACTTATTCATTAATTCACCTTTCCAAGCAGATGGTGTTCCTCAGTCATCGTCATCACCTCTGCAAGAAGGATTGGGGAAATAGCGGCTCTGATGGCACATCCCCCTTCCATTGTGTTCTTTTCTGACAAGGTCACGCTTAAGACCACATCCGAAGTTCACTCCCAAGGTGACTTCTGCATGTCATATAAAGCAGCTTATTCATTCAACTTCCAGCCTTTTATCCCAAACCTCATCAGGTTAACAGGGAAATCATCCTCGATACATTCAATGTGAGGAGAATCTTGGCCTTCTATTTGAACAGGGTGAAAGCCTTCAGAAAATCGAGATTCTTCCTCTCTGCTGCAGATAGGCCAAAAGGTATAGCGATTCCGCTCAGAGACTCTCTAAGTGGTTCTCAGGCTGTATTACCAATTGCGTAACATAACACCCCCATCTACGAGGTCAGTCTCCTCATCTGTCACCCTCTCCAAGGGTATCTCTATATCAGAAATCTGCAGAACAGTTACCTGGGCATCTGCATACACCTTTGCAGAACACTGTGCCATCCTGGAGGGATTCAGCTGCAGATGCCAAATTCGGTGCCACAATATTATCATCCATATCAGACTCGACTCTGAAGTTCCAGCTTCCAATGGTGGGCACTGCTCAAGAGTCACCTACAGTGGAGCACCCATAGAGAAACTATTTGAAGAAGAAGAAGAAAGTATTTGCTGTAGTAGTAGTTACTAATCTTGTGCAGTAATGATGGTTCTTTGAGATATGTATCCCTATGTGTGTTTCACAACCCACCCTCCTCCCCCTACTTTGGAGTTCTAGTAGTTGTCTCTGCAGCAAAGAAGAGATTGCCTCAGTGTTCTGGCTAGCCTCATGGCAAGCAGGGAGCAGCACATGCACAGGCTAGAAAGACTGCTACCAAAGCTCTCCGATCAGCAGAACAGGGACGCAGACACACTTCTAGTGGAGCACCCATAGGGACACACATCTCAAAGAACCATCATTACTGCACAAGGTGAGTAACTTCTTCTTTTGGGCATCTTGCTGAAACTGCAAGAATTTAGGAGTTTGCTCTTAAAAATACAAACAGTTGCAAATAATGTATGTGCTATATAATGGTTTTAAAAGACCTATGTATCTTTAAATCAATGTGAAAAAAAAGAAAAATTCAGAATGTATGGCAAGCATCAGGGCCTTTGGCAAGATGAAGTGATCTCTCACTCTCTTTCCACATTTATACTGAGCTTGTCAGTGTGGTGTGAACCACCAGGGTAGAGGATTGACATGGTCTGTATTCCATATAACAAACTCCAAAATGGAGCATGTTTTTGTCACAGGCATGTGGGAATATCTACAAAGACTATGCTTCTTCATAGCAGAGCTGGGAAAGTGGCTCTTGTTTACTCACTCTTTCTAGTCCTTTGTGCCTCACGGGACACACACAATTTCACTCTTGTTCTCATATCGTCTTCCTCCTTTGTTACTGTAAATGTCTTCTTGTGGTCTTATCCTGCTGTGAATGAGCATTGCAGGGTGTTTCATCTCTCCATGTGTAGGTCCATAAACCAATTAGTGCTCAGCGTAAATGATTTGTTTAGTTTGCAGGGCACTGTGTTCAGACGCAACTCCGCATGCTCAGAGCTTTCAGTCCTTACAAAAAAAATATAGGCCTGCATTATCAGCCATATTGATTGAGAGAGAGGGCTTTTCATTGTTATTTCTTTTTTAAACTACTTCCTGCTATGATCACCTTTGTCATTAACTTGGTATCAGTGTTCACTGCAGAGTTTCTCAATGTAACAAAGGCTAGTTTTAAATAAGCGCCTGAAATGTTTAAAAGCATGGATCTCCTATTGACCCTTTATGGAATTTTTTTCTGTACATTTGTACATATCTGTTTTTAAAGCACTCGATTAAAGTATTCAATACATAAATCTAGTCAGCTTCTATTTTCTCCTAAAGTAATTGCAGTACTTATTTGTAATTTTCTGTTGTTGACCAACACTTTCTTCAGTGATAGGCTTCAAAGACATGTACAAATAAAATTTGTTAAAAATAAAGACAAACAATAACATTGTATGTTTCATAAAAAAATTTTTAAAGCTGGAAAAATAAAATAGGAAATATAAAGTATCAATTACTCTACACCTAAATGGATATAATTGGGAATCAATTAAATTTTTTTAATTTGAAATATGGCATTGTGGGCCAAATTGTGCTCTTGCTGACACACAGTGAAGGCTATGAGGCTATAGAGATACGGATTTACTGAGGGGTGTGTGTGTGTGTGTATTTATATTAGTTGGAAAAAAATTGAATTACTTTTCTCCAAAAATGCGTGTCCTTTTTTTCCTCCCTGTTTTATGTAGAAAACATTTTTTATTCAACTTTTTTTGTGTGTGGTTACTGTAATCTATATTGTGCAGTATGCAAACAACTCACTTGGTCATGATTCTCCCTCCTTACTTCTCAATCCCATTGAAACCAGTATTAGGGTGGCAGACTGTGCCTCTGTAGAAAGATTGGGTCACATTCATCTCTGTTGCACTGGCTCAGCCATATTGACTTGGGAAAAGTGATTAGTTATAAGAACAAGTCATATTATGGATATTTGAACTTGTAATGGGATTAAAAAATCAGCACTCTCTTGTTGAATTTCCATTTGTTTTATTTGATATTTACATTATACTGTTTATTTGTCCGTTAGTCCTGGGACCCCTCTCTTTCTCACACCCTTTTTCTTGGATGCAATCTCAGTTTTATTGTTTGTTTATGATGACAGTAAAAAAAATGCACAAATATAAGTGAAAGGAGAATTTGTCCCAATGTTTACAATATATAACTATGCTCATTTTTAAGTGTTAAAATCAGCAAATAGGACCCTATCTGCTATCATTACAACAGTGCAAATCCTAAATAGCACCAGCGGCTTCACTGGAGCTATGCCAGATTTATGTTGTTGTCTTGTCCCACGATAATCATATCAGGCCATGAAATTCAAGAATGAATTTTGCAATTTGTACAGTGGCTTCTGTAAGGTCTTGATCTAAGGTGTCCAATCTGAAAAGCTTCTTTTTCTGTACAATATTATATTTAATAGCAGGTGTTAAAGCGTGTTCCTAACACATCTTGCATATCTTGATCTCATCTCTGTTGCTTTTAATTCCTGCAATGTGCCCCATTCATGATGTCATGATAGTGGATATTATTTTCTGAGATGTTTTGATATCAATCTTTCAGCTTTTGACCGTTTATTTCTGCTAATATTTCCCTTGACAGGGTGTCAGTATCCTCAGTTGCTGTCATTCCAAAGTGAGGGTTCTGATCTTCTGATTTTGACCAAGTCACTCTCACATACACCACCATGGAATTTATTGGAAAGTCAGTTTATTTATCTAATATACTTATTACTTCATATTTATACTGGTATATATGAGAGCACACTCTGACCTATAATTCGTGAAAGAAAACAATTGCCGATAGTGGAAATATATTAATATGAAAACAGTTCCAATGTATATGACAATATGCTATTATTTATAATACTGATGTTTTAATACCATGAATATAGTAAAGGTCTGCAAGATGTGAAATCTTAGCCTCATTGGAGTACTGCAATGACACCAGGACTTACCTTAGGAGGGGAAACTCTTTAGAAATCTGTGATATTTTTGATTTAGTGGTTGGTTTTGTTGTTGTTTCTTCATGCTCAGAATGACTTATCTTTTGAATTTTTCAGAATGTTGACCCAAGGAAAATATTTCCACTTTAAACTCCATGAAATATCTGGGAGCAGAATTATTATACAGTGCCTAATAACAATTAATCTATTGTAATAATACCTGTCTGTTCTAAGCTGCCAACATTTTAAATGGAAGTTAAAATCCTCCATCGGCTGTCTCAAATCTATGTAATATTCTTGATTGCAAATGTTTGCAGTGGGAAATATCCATTAGGAGAGAGAGAGAGGCTTACACACATGTTTGTTTGCTGCTTTTCATGATTACCTCTACTCCCATCACTAGCTTTTTATCATGATGCTTTAGGTCCTGATTGAGCAAGATACTTGAAACACATGTCCAACTTTAAACACAAGTAGTTCCATTGTTTTAATTAACCTATAGAAGGACTTCAGTGACGCCTGGTTTCAATGGGACTATTCATGTGCTTCAACTTAGGCACGTATCTAAGTACTCTACTGAAGCGGGACCTTACTTTGGACCAGACTTAGGAAGTGTCATCAGAAGACTGGTGTCTGGTGTGATGTTTTTCACATGTTACAGCTCCTGCCTTTGTTAGATAGGATAAAACTCTTTCTTCAGTTTAAGCTTCTGCTGACCTGAGAGCCAGAGTATGCTGCTCCCAAATCTAGGCATCTATGATGGCACTGTAAAGTGCAATCCCTGAACTAGGCATTAATCCTCCAAGGAGCTCCGTTTGATGACCTCCTGCATGCATGCACACACACACAGACCCATTGAAGTTAATGCCTACAAGGAGCTCCTTGCAGGACCGGGGTAATCAGTAGTTTAGAGGATCAATTTATATGTAATATATACTTGTCTGACTTTTTTTTTTATAATAGTCTGAAAACAATTTTAAAATGCAGCTCTTACCTACATATGTAAATATCCATTAAATTCAGATCTTCCAGGTTTATCAAATCATTAGAACCTTTTGATGGTTTTAATCTATTTTTAAATTGTTAGAAAAGATATCAATAGGGTTTGTTTGAGAGAAGAATTATATGAATGTGTTAAAATAGTGTAAATGATATTTACTGTGTATGAATTGCTTGCCCTCCCCAAGGCCGACCAAGAGAGTGAGGTGTTATATCTCGTGAGATCCTCTTGCTGAGCCGAAGTTTTAAATAAATAAAATCTGAATAGAATCCAGCACATCATTTCCAAAGAACCTCAGGCCTCATGCAAAACCATATTTTTATAGCAGCCAAGTGGTAAAGATGCCTTCAGAGGAAAAAAAAAAAAAAAGCCCGGACAGTAGTAAATCAGCGTAGCATAAATCAGGGGACAGCTCGTCTACTTAGAATTAAAAGTGAGCATCATGGTCAGATAAACAGCTAACAAGTCAAAATATTTCTGGAAAGCCTTTTTCATCTGCAATTGCATCCACTCATAATCAAATATTAGACTGTTACTGTATTCATGAGTAGCTGCAGTGCGAACAGATAAGAGCTGGAAAAAATACAGCCTATAAATAAATCATAGACTTGCAGGCTATACACAAGAAGCCCAAACAAGGACTACACCCATAAATCTTAAAGAAAAATGCATCCCACAACTTCCCAAGTCCCAGCTACATTATCCAGATCATAAGTCCACCACCCTCTCCAACCAGTCACCCTCTCTCCCTTCCACTTTCTTTGAAGGAGACTGAGATGTTGTAAATGAATATAATAAGTCAAGTGAATGTCCTGAAATACAGACTACCCTGTTTAAATGTCTCTGATACTACTTGTAAGTAAAATGCATTCTTGCTTTAAAGCCCTTTAGCCAAGATTTTCAAAAAATGGATGCCTAGGTTTAGGATCCTAAATCTGTATTTAGGCATCCAAATAAATGACCTGATTTTCAGAAGTGCTGAGCACTTAGCATCCTTCACTGAAGTAAATGGCAGCTGCTGGTTGCTCAGTACTTCTGATAATCAAGTCACTTACTTAAGTGTCTTCATACAAATTTAGGAGTTTACCTTGAGGCACCTCTTTTTTAAAAATTACCTCTGTCCTTGAGGTCATGCCACTCTCCCTTGATTTCAAATTCCAGTAAAGTAGGTTGTTGTAACTAGCTTCTCTCTCACCCCTTTGAATATAAAAAAGCCTTTTCATTCTTTGTGTAACTGCATTGATTTCACTGGAATGACACCAGGGATGAACTTGGCCCAATCTCTTTAAAATAATGGCTATAATTTTGAGATGGTGAGGGCAGCTTTACGAGAAAAGTGGTCTACAAAAGGTTGGCTGTGATTTTGTATTTCTTCTTTGTTCTTAGTTTACTTTAATTTGAACTATTGACCTCACAAAAATATCCTCCTTTCCATGAGTTTAAGAGTGGCTCTTGGTGACTGAGCTTCGAAACATGTGTGATAGAACCCCAGTTTATCTTGGAGGCTGTTGGTTTTTTTCAAATCACTGTGCTGGAAAACACACCAATCTTGGGAAATCAAGCTAATGTCTCCCAGCTGTGCAGAGAAAGTGTGAACAGCTCTGTCAAATGAGCTACCCCCATCTTTTTTTTCAGACAGCATCTTATACTCAAGCAGTCACTTCACATTTGCCATTTGAGCAGTTGTGATATAACTGCTGTTTTATTGCCTATAGGAGAGTTTCTATGAGGAATCATAAACTGGTCTTTCAGCTATCCTGGCCAAAAAGGGTTTTAGTCACAGGACTCTATTATTGGTGAATGAGTAAGGAATGCTGACAGGATAACAACAGAATATGCACATGTAGTTGTGGCCTAAAGGTTGCTAATTGACCAAATGGTAATAGGAGGGGAAGTATTTTCCAGCCTGAAAACTCTTTACCCAGATAAGTACATTAAATGCCATCAGTTAACCCTTTGAGTGCAATGACCCAGTGCTGCCAGGGACATGTCTGGTAATATAGACCCTTATACTTCCTAATCAGTGGTGATACGTAGACTACAGTCATAGATGCAGATAAGTGTTCCTTTGTTGGATGCAAAAGATGTCTCTGGGCATTTAAAAGGTTAAACGCAACATTTTAAGTGCACAATTATAGCCACTTAAAACATTGAAAAATAAGACCTTTTATAACAGAAAAGGCAAAAGAGCAGTCAAGGAAGACATAAGAACAATTTAAACTGAAATAAGTAAATTCATTTGTTGATGTTTTAATATCAGTGACATAGAAGAATTTTTGGAATCTTTCATAAATTGCTAACTCTGAGCACTCAGCAGTGACTTTCTGATGATCTGCTGCATACTATCCATCCATCTCTTTTCTGATTGTCCCCTATTACAATGATTCTCTACCATTCCTGCCATAGTAACATTCTCAAGGTTATGTCCAGCTCTACACTTAATAGGACCAAAGAACATCAATTAGTGTCTTTTGATTTCTGACATCAGGATCTGTTTCTCTCCAATAATATTTCTAGCATAAGTCTTCATGTGTTTTTTTCCATTCTGGAGCTACAGGGTCTTTGACAGCACCACATTTTAGAACCTTAAATTTGTTTCTTGTCAGCAGCTTTAACTTCCCACAAGTAGATGAATAAAATCCCAAAAGATAAGAGAAATTTACTTTAACAGTAAGTAAACATTTCTCATGCTCGCTCTAATTCTTTTCACTATTTCTACATTGTCATGAAACCTCAAAATGTATTTTCTGAGGCAACTTCTACATAGTAATCCCATACCTACTCTCAGATCATGGCTCTTATCAGGTTTAAATGAAAGATCTCAAAATCATGATAACAAGTAGGGGTACATTTGTAAATAATAAATATGTTTATGATTATGTCATGGTAAAATTATGCAAAATTCACAGAACAGTCATGGGGGAAAAAGCAAAATTAGGGGATGGTCATGGGTCTGAAGTTGAAGCCCAAGCCCTGCTGCTCGGGGCTGAAGCCAAAGAAGTCACAGAGGTCTGTGAAAGTCACAAAATCCGTGACCAGATCATATCCTTAACAGTAAGATAGGAAAGGTGAACAAATACAAGCGATCATCAGACATTAGGCATTTTCTGTACTTTTTTCTGCAATATCTATTAGTTCAGCTTGTTTTATGATTACATTTTAACTTCCAAGCAGGATATTTCTGCTGCTGGGATTCTATCTTTTGTTGGGGTTCCCCAAAAACCTCTTTCACTTGGTTCCCCAAGAACTCAGCTCAACTCTAATCTTATCACTCAGATTCCTTTACTTTACATACAGTAAAGTTATGCTGAGTTGATCAGTCAAACATCTGGGATGTGTATAGGGCATACCAGAAATCCAAATTTACATGGCAAAATTTTTCCTTGCATATATTTCTACCTGCACTAATAATACATGCATTCCTAACTATGCATTGCATCACATGCTTCATTATTGGCTTGATTACTTTTCAGGAATCAATCCCCATACAGCATGCTCTGTCCATGTGCTGCTCATGTATAACCTGATCTCTGTATTCCAGGTTTATCTTATTCATTGTCCCAAGTACCAGGATCTTCCCCCTTACTCAGCTAGGACCGACATTCTGTCTTTAGCCTACTGATTCATTTATCTTCCCAAACATACTAAAACATGAGGCAAATTACTTACGCCTATGTCTACATCTCTAACTTTCTAAATGTAAGAAGTAAGAAATCTGCACCAATGTGTACAGAGAAGAACATATGATCATGATGCATTCTTTGCTTCCTGCTGTCTTGGAAATGGTTGTCAAAAGACCAGATCAGCCACTGGAGGAAAGCATGGCCACTCAAGTAAGTATCATAAATCAGGTTCTGCTACCCTTGCTTACATGTTATCCCGTGTCTAATTCCATTGAAATCAATGGGATTACTCATCCAGTAAAGTATTAAATAGTAGTAGGAATGGCAGATGTTATTCCTATAGAAATTGTGACCAATTAACAAAGGATTGGTCATCACTGACCCAAAGGCAGGTAGGTAGGTAGTTAGGTAGGGATGTGTGTGTGTGTTAATAGTGAGATAACTAATTCTGGTATTTATGAAGCCATCTCAATTGCCCTAGAACACCCATTACCATAGTATTTATGGATAAAAAGTGAAAAATTGGTTGTTTTTCTCCAACTCCCAATGAAAATCTCAGAAAATGACATTTCTTACAATGCTATAGTTTAAAAAGAGATCGCCCCTATTGAAAATTGTTGCAGTCAAAATAGATCACACATTTTAGGGAGAAAACATCATTGTAAAATTACAACTTGAACTTTAAAGTTCTTTCAGTGTGTAACAGCAAGTCTGGTAATCTTAAAAGCCAGCAAGTTTTAAGTTACATTGCTGAACTTTACTTGTCTATTTTCCACATGTTCATCCAACACTGTGATATTTCCCTATTTAATATCCACATGCTGGTCATCTGTGCAAAACTAAAGAGAAAAGGTGGTGGTCATGAGTATAAGACTTATCCTACCAACCTAAATGTAGGGCATAAGACATCATACACTTGGATGTAGGTACCAATAGCCTGTAGCCAAGAGTGACCACAGTGATCTTTGTCCTTGTCCCACAGGCTTGGCTATGCATGGGCCCACTGGTTTTGCTGCAGCACACCCACAACACTCTTTCCATGGTCCTACATAGAGCCATCACATTGGGGGTTATTATGTGTCTCCCATGCAGAGGAAGCATTGTACTTCCATTGCATTTTGGGCCTTGGCTGCCCCCAAGGGAGGGATGGGACTGAACTCTACAGGTATAGTCCGATGCCATTTATTATGTTTCTCTGTCATACTGTTTGTATTTGTATCTGTATATTTTAATTTATTAATCCAAATGAATTATATTATTATGTAGCTCATCTGAAACTTCTTAGGGTTAGATATTTTCCACCTCTTTAAAATGAAGGCAGTTAATGAGCATATAAGCTTCTACCTTTGCCTTCAGTCTATTAATTTATTTGTAACATTGCATGTAATAAATGTAAAATTGGTTAGGCTGTTATTTTTTAAAAGAGTATTAATTATTCCTCCTTCCTGCTATTATATTTAAACAGGAAAACATATAGATTTGTCTTGTACATTCTTAATATTATAGGTTTATATAATTTCTCCTGAGCTGATGGGCCTTCTGAAAGGCCTATATACATTTAACTTGGGTCCTTTTTGTTTTACAGGGACTTCAGAACTAGCCAGTCGGAAGTCATACTATTTATATTTGGCTTAATTGGTTTTGGTTTCTTTATTATAATAAATTTAATCAGATTATGGTCACTTGACCCCCAGGGGCTCAACTCTAATTTGCTTCAACTGCATGGTTATTGGTTAACTAGATCTAGACATGAACCATTTCTGGCAGGGTTCCCTACACATTAGTTTAAGAAGCCATCATTCGTTATATCCATCACCTCTGTCTTCATTCAATCACACCTCCAAGGTTTCCTAATTATATAGGAGGTAGAAATTCCCCATATCAAATTCCCCTTATCCATGTATGCCATCTTTATCCCATCATATATTGCACATCACTCTCCTATCCCTCATTTCTCCTAGGGGGAAGGGAGATAAGTAGCATACTATACTGAGTATAGTTTGCTTGCTATGTGCTGTACTTCACACTATTTATAAAGCTGTTCCATCACTATCTGATACTTATTTACATAAACTCACAAAACTGGCACTCAAGTAAAGTTAAGCGTATCACAAATAGGTAAAATTAAAAAAAACTGTTGTTTTTGACGTGTTTTTATTTTTAAATAATGCTATGATACATTATTGCAAATGAAAATATGTGTAAGATCACTCAGGAGTTCTAGTCCTACTTCTGCCACAGCCATCTTGTGTGATCTGGGGCAAGCCCTTTAATGGTGGCTTAAAAAGGGAAGAAATTCATCTCCCCCGCTTACTTTTAGATCCTTTTTCTCTTGGAAAACATACTGTACTCCAGAGATATTAGTAGGATTTTAAAATAACAAATACCACAGAAAGCAGTACTAGGACTACTTAACACTAGTTTTCATTTGTTATCACCTGTTAAACCCAAACACCTAATAAGCAATTGAGAGAGATGATTTCTCTGTAAAACATTCAACAACCTACCACTTCTATTAAGGGCTAAAAAAGTTGTCACTCCAGCTCTCAGGATCCTTGAAGGAGATGACTAGCAAAAACAGGTAAGAGATTAAAAAATATTAGTAATATCTTTAAAGTTAAAAAGCAAACATTCAAAAACAAAAATTTCTATACATGAAAAAACACTTAGGTGGTAACATGGAAGTCTAGTTGACATAGATATGTTTGAACAGGCTGGAAATGTAGGAATTAGGAGGTCAGGATTCAAGAATATAAATAGCAGGGGTAAATATCAAAATACTGATTCAAAAACGGTGAATAACAATTTAAAAGTGATGTTTCATATGAAGTACTAAAACCTGACTTTTCTGAACTCTTCACATATTTTGTGTGTTTCATCCTTTCACATTGGAAAACACATTTTCTTATCTTTGTTCTTCAGTCTTTTTTTAGCTGTCTCTGCCTTGCTAATTATATACAGTACTAGGCTTTTGTAGATTTCATTCCTACTCCTTGGCTCCTTTCTATTTTTCCTCCATCACTGTGCACAAATTGTTTTTGTTTTTCCACATTTAATTAAATATAATTCCAGACAAAGGGTGGTAGTATGCGTTAGTTTGTATTTGTATATGAAATACTGTATTCTGGCCGTCATGTATAATTATGAAACTAATTCTGTTTGCTTTCAGTAGATTAAGCATCATAAACACAGCTACCCTAAAATATAAAACAAAATATTCACAATGAAAAATAGTGCTCCAAATCACTGGATCACCCTTTGCATGTAGAAGAGCCAGAGCTGCAAAGCTTCAACTCTGGCAAGGAAACATGGATGGGATAATAGAAACATGGAATGATTTTAAAACATCCTTCCTCCACTAAAGCCCTTGACAGCTTTGTCTTTGGATTTCATGGGGTATAGTGGAAGCAGACCGGCTGAGGTCAGGGAATGGTCTTTTTCTCTTCAAACCTGCTATATGACAATCCCTTCTTTGGGGGGGATTCTTTGGAAGTGACTGCTTGTGGGGATTCCATGACAACACAGTTTCTAAGGGAGCTATACTGAAAGGGAAGGAAGTCTATGGTATATTCCTTCTCTTCTTTATCCCTTCATCTGTGAAGCTCAGGGTATGTAGTGTAGAGCACTTCCCCTGTCTTTAACATGGCCTTTTGAGATGATAGATCTCCTTTGTTCCACTGTAAAGGAATTCCACTAAATCCCTTCTATGCAGAAAGGATAATCAATGAGCAGTTCATGAGTTGAAAGTCAGAGTTTTCAAATTTCCTGGTTGGTTTTTCTCTGTTCAGGAGGTGAGCTAGATGTGACAGAATTCCACATGAAAAGTTGTATTAAGGTGGAGGTAAAGGTGCAGGTACACAGTGCTGTCACCATGCTCTTCCTGAATGTGAGTTTCAAATCCCAAACTCAGAAGCTGGAAAACAGTGAAATGCAGAATTCAGGTGACACTTGTTACATAAAACACCTTAACTCAACCCAGTTTGAAGTAAATGTAATACAATGACAACTTCCCCGAGACTTTACATTGTTTGGAGCATTTATGTTTTTTATATCTGTTTGTAACTTGGTGCAAAACTGTCTTATGTACAGTTCTCTCTCACTGACAGGTGTGGCTGGGTTGGGAGTATTTTAGCAATCTTAATACCCTGCCAACTTTAAAAAGCTCTATAATTTCTTTGTGCCACCATCACTTTTCCATTAAATAAGTAAATAAATAAATATACACACACTTACACACATATAAAGGCCAAATTTGGTGTTGCATGTCATATATCTCAACTCAACACAAGACCCAAAAATGCAAACCATCACTTATACCTCAATCACTAGCCATGCAGGTAGTCCCATCAAGCTTAACATTTTCAGAATTGTGCCTAAAACTGTTTCTAAAACACACTTCTTCTGCAATAACCATGATTTAAAAAAAAATTCATTGAGTTCATTAAAGTTGTGTTCTTCTTTGAGCTTTATCAACCATCATTGTGCATTATAGTTTTGAGACAGTGCTAGAAAAAGTGAAGACAGTACTGACCTCTTCTAGCATTTCTGTAACCATGGGGCTCACACAAGCAGCTTGGCATCTGCCGGCACATCTTTAGCGAGTTGGCAGCGCCAGTGCTCTTTGCAGGTTGCAGTCAAACCTGCCTTCTACAGCAGCCTCTTTCTGGCTGATTAACTTTAATGTAATTTTAATTAAAAACCACAGTGTCAAAGGGTTTAGCTGCTCGAGAAATGAGCACAGATTGTGGCACAGTGGCAGCAGTCACTTGGAAAATGGAAATGCATCCTGACAATATTGTGTAGGGGCCAGATAAACAAAGCTGCAGCTACTGTATCTTGAAGAAAGCTGGGAGAGACCGTCATAGCAAGGAGTCTTACTTACAAATAAAGTATTTAGCTGTTCTGTGACTATCTTTCAGCATTTTAAAATGCTTTTAATCATTGTTTTAGATATCTAAAAGAGAAATAATAGTCAAGAATTAATTTCAACCTTTTCCTTCCCAATTTTATTTGTTCAGTGAGATTAAATATATACATGTAAGTTGTATTTTGCAGCCATTTTAATTTTTTTTTAAAACAAAGTATTTTCCTCACAGTCTAAACTAATAGAACTTTTCTCCTTAGGCTATAAAGGGAAAAAAAATCTAAGATGACGTTTTTCTCAAGATTGAAAGTAGATCCTATTTTAGGGAGTGTTTTGCTTTTATTTGCTCCTGGCTTTTCTTGTCCCTTGAAGCAAATCACAAACATATTTTACTACTTTAAAAAGTCCTCATATCTTCACATTTTGAGAATGGAAAAAAAAAGTACTTTCTTTAGCAAAAAGCTGTATGAAATGTTAGTGAATTTCATCCCACTGATCCCAACAAGCAGAGACATACATGTTTGTTCATAGTGATTTTACAGTGAAGTATCTATGAAGCATGTTTTTTTCCTAGATGTGCCATGCTCTTTGAGTAAACAGAAATGTTCTAGAGTTATCAAATGTCTCCATCTTAAGAGAATATTCCAATTTTTAAATATGTCCACTGAAAACTTCTCTCCTAAATGTACATACGAAATAAGGGCCTGATGTAAAGTCCACTTAGTCAATGGAAAGTTTCCCACTGACTTAAATGGGCTATGGATCAGGCCCTGAATGACTATGTTGTGCAAGGGAGCAAGTAGGTAAACATTCTGGTAACATTATTCACAGGAATTTCTTTCAGTGAGATGTCTTTTTATTTTTCTTACATGTTACTGATTCTCCAGAGCAAAAACCCCATGAGAATTCCACCTAGTGACGTCAATTCTGTAGAGAGAATTTCCTCCCTTTCCTTTTAGGTTTGTGGGATGTTTTAGAACAGATGGAGCCTATATAGGTGGGATAGGTTCCATCTGAACAGAAGGGTCACAAATGCACTGACTGAGAGGATAGACAGAGCTATGGGGGAGAGTTTAAAGGAGTGGATGGGGGGATGGGAAGTCTATTCAGCAGAGAGGAAGAATCAGCTAAAATAAGCAGATGGGTAGACTGGAGAAAATAATATTAAATACTGAAACATGCATCACACTTACAGAAAAAGAAGAATGTTAAGGGAGAAAACTCATGAGATAAGTCTACAGTCACAGACAATCAGAAGGTCACATGTGGAATGTTTTCAAAGTGCCAGTGAAGAAGTATGACAAAGAAAATACAAAAAAGGAATGCATGTTATATAATATAGACAGAGGAGAACTTTAGCCTCAGGGACTTCATGTGATGAATGCAAATATTAGAGGATATTTAGATGGATTCAAAGTGCTTAGCAGGTGTGGGGGCTGTGTGAGGGGACTCCATGAGCTGGCCCTACAAAAGATAAGGAGAATACATTTATTGACAGATGAAGTATTGTGGACATTAATAAAAGAGTTTAAAAGTAAATAAAAGTGCCTCCATGTTTACAAGTGAAAATTGTTAGCTATACATCTTCAGGGAGGAAAAGGGAAGAAGGAAGAAAATCAAAATCATGTCAGAAAAATGGATCTAAAATTTAGACCATCTCAGGATTGACAAATTCAAAGGCCAGACAGCATCTATCCACAGCTGAGCTAGGAAGTGTTAAAAGACACAGAAACCTTAATAGATAATTAAAAACTTAATGTAATCTAAGTGCACAGGAAACATCCAGCTAATCAGGAAGTTGGACTTCCATCAATAGAAATATGTTGAATAAGGAAACACATAGGTCCTGGATACACTGGCTAAAGATCAAAATAAGAACGGGTTTTAAGGTTGGCTCTGTTGCAGCTTGGTCCATCTGCATTGGCTAGGAAATGTTAGAAACTGGTTTAGCTAGACCTAGCTCCCCCACTACATTCTGAGATCAACCAAAATTTTAAAAAAATAAATCTGCTTGCATTTCTTTTTGTTTAATATATTCTATTATGGTAATGACAGGTCAGATGATATCCACTTACTAGCAGGTGTTAGATAATGATCGATAGTTTTGTCAAACACTATATTTCCCCCACAAAACAGCAACAAACTCTGTGTTCCAAATTTACAAGCATAACTATCCATAACAATATTACTATTTTATTATTTATTTATAAAATATGACTATTTTAAAAATAAATATAGGCTTTTTTTCATAGCTAAATGCATGTATTTTCCTCAAAAGCACATAAGACTCTCAAGTAGAGATGAGCCTGAACCAAAAGCCTTGATCTGAACACACCCAACTTTTTGAGGCGTTACAATTCAGACTGAGATCCAGATTTGAATTTCATGGCTGGCCTTAATACTTATTATGGACCAGACTGAAACCCCAGATCTGGACATAGTGGAGCCTTGAAAGGTAGTTAGGTGTCCCCCTTCATTTATAACACAGTTCCGTGTATGCAGAGGACCTGGCCCTCATGATTGAGTATTATCTCTGAAATCCTTTGGGCGCTAGAACCACTTGGCTTTGTTTCTCAGTTCTCTCTGAGCTTGTGAACAAGGGTCTAAGGCTTTTCCTTATGGAAATGTGCAAGTAATGCTTTTATGGTCACTAAGGGATGATTTTTCCCTGAAGCCTTTATGTTTTCAGGATAAATTTGAGCATCTGCCTCAAGCCCATTCAAATCACATATGCAATTCACCTCCATAACAATGTTTCATTATAAATCTAGAGGAAAATGCCCAAGGGTCTATGCAACACAATAGAGAATGTACAGCATTTCATCAGGCATTAGTCATTATTTAGCCATAATAGTGTAAGTGTTTAATTGCATACAGTGACACATTGGACTAATATGTCACCAATAAGAAACATTTAAGGACTTATAAAAATCATCTACATAAAATAGAAATAAAGTATGACATTTTAAATTTACTAAAGACCACTGTCCTTTTGAAATGTGCCCTTTACTGCTGAAATTTCTAGATTTACAATAGATGGGTAGTTTAATATATCAAGATTCCTCTCTATAGCTCTGATGGCTAAACAGATATAATGCAAGTACATACAGAACAACTATTCATGTAGATTGACACCAATGGACCAGTGTTGATTAAGCGCATAGTAAACTGCACATTGTGTTAGGTTCCTTAATTTTTGTCTGAATTAATACAGATATTTAGCACTTAACTCTTTGCATTTCCAAAGTGCTGTACAAACTAATTATCCCTTACAATATCCCTATAGATATTGTATGACTAGTCTCCCCATTTTACTGTTTGAGTAATTGAGGCAAAGGGGTTAAATGAAGTTAAGTGACTGTTCATTTGAACACCTAGCATTACATAGAAGTTATTTAGCCCAATATTAATTACATAGAATGAGCCACCCACAGCAAAACCAATTTATGTTGGCAGTCCAATTCCACATAAAGGTTCCTTTAAATATATGTGATAAGATATAAAGTAGTACAAATCCTTTGAGAAGAGTTTTTAAACACCCAACAATTGTTGTATTTGTCCCGTGGTTTTGGCACAAGTCTTCACTCCACTATTTTTAATGTATATGTAGAGTGCATGATTGTGTAAGCAATAATCCATGATGTGCAAACGTGATATGACATCTTGCAGATTATTGTGAAGGAATATTTGCAGTTTTGTTCCCAACATTCTGCAGCCCAAACGTTTTGCTCTAATGCATTATTGTTGCATAGATAGGCATTAAAAGGATTTGTCCCCTCTCCAATGGTGCCAAGTTCAAGCACAGTAGCTACTAAAAATAGCAACACTTTGACTGAAACAGCTGGCTTCCTGAAAGCTTCTACAGTGATTGAGACTTCTGTGGAATCCTAAGGTCTGTACTGTGGTTTTAGTTGACAAGTGTAATAGAAGCACACAAAACCAGTGAAGAAGATTAAATCAAAGATTATTTTTATTGTTGTCTTTTCCTTTCACAGGTGAATTGAAAAGAGCAAGGTTGATGGCAATTTCTGTCTTGGGTAGGTGTAACAAATATATGGTCAGGGGTCCTTCTAAACTAAGGAGATTAAGCCTACCTTGTCTGTTTTATTATATATTTGTGTGTATCCATTTTATAAAATATTGTATTTTAAAAGTGCTTTGATTTTCCTAGACCCATTACCCCGTGTTATTTTGTCTCATTACAATGACAGTAACAAAAACTGGTAGAAAATCTGGAGGAAGAATATCCTCTATACACTTTCATCAGCCCTTCTAAATTAAAATTCCACCCAACGTAACAAGAGAGCCCTGAGGCATAATTCTACATAACTACTAATTTGCGACATTAAATATTAAATATTTTTCATTCTAAAAGCATAATTTTACTATTGTAATATATTTTCATGCTAAATCATATTCAGGTCTTCAATTTGACCTTAGCCTAATCTGACCTTGTTTTTTCTAGGCTGTCAACACCAAGCTTTTCATACTCCTCAGTCTTTCTTGTATATGAAAGGGTGAGTAAATTGATGGAATTTTTCTGGGAACTGTTTTTTTTATATATTAAACTTTTACTCAGGAGCCTTTCCAACATAAACCTGCTATGTGAAAAAATGAGTAAATGGGTAAATTGGCTCAGGCAGTTGCTATAGACCCATGTACCTATGAACCATTAGTAGTTTTACCAAGGGCCATTAGCTGATTGCCTGGTTTTAGATTTCATGATCGATGTTGACAGACATTCATCCCAAATCTGTGAAATAAAGGTCAGGGATTATGCAGATTTATATCAAACACAGATACATAGAAATATAATAAAAATATAATTACATGTTATAATTTGTACTCTTATTTATGAGTCAAATTCTGCCCTTCAGTAGGTGCGCATCTCCTGTGAATCAGATTAGTATGCATGAATGTAAGAACAGTTTTGGACTTAAATTTCTATTTGATTTATATATCTTTTAACATACAGTACAAGTGAGATTTTTAGCAGTGTAGTACTATTTGAGATATGCATTTATTATTGTTATCTTTAAAACGAAGGACTAGCAAACAGGCACAACTTAATTATAAACTCAAATTACGTATTGTATAAAACTGGAGTATACTCCAGGCAGATGGAATATTCAGAGATTTTATTTGTAATCCTCTAACATGATGTGCATGCATTGCTGATGATTCTTAGAGGGTTAGAGCCATTCCAAATCTGGGTGAATTTGGTTCTGATTCCATGGTTTATTCCCCTGCCAAATTTCAATTTCCAAATCCAAAACATGTAGACAAAAGACTTATTTAAAACAAAAAAAAAGTTGGATTTTTTTTAATGTTCGCACAGCTATCTATTTTTCACAAGTATTGTTTTCATAAGCGGGCAGAGTGTGCTGCCCAATATGGCCCATAAGTTTGGAAATGAACCCACTGCATTAGAATCTGAATTTTCTAATCTCCTAATAAATTTGTTTGGCATATATTTTTGAAATTTTTAAGGGACTGGGGCCCTGACCCTGCAATGGGACTATTCATAGTAGTAAAGTAAAGTTAAGTATATGTGTAAGTGTTTGTAGAATTGAGGACTACATTGAGCTTGGGTGGATCTTACGATAGTAGGTGATAAAGGATATTATAACAGTAGGCAACCGGCTGTATCCTTTTCTGTTCATTCCCAGACTTTTAATGATTTGATTTGTAATGGAATAGAATGCTTTTAGAGATAGTAATTTTTTAGTTGTCTGCTGGTCTCTGTTGATACTAATTTTCAGCTTTTAATTACATTTTTGTTTGGGTAGTTCTGTGGATTTCTTCCCCCCTGTAATCACCAAACATATAAATTGGGTTCATACATAAGATGCACAACAGGGAGCTTTGTTCCATTCAATCTTAAGAAACCCACCAAAGCAGGGCTTGCTTCATGCAGACTTTGGAAGGGCCATGGGAGATGTGTGGGTGTTATATCTTGGTGGGATATGAGTGTAGTGTGTGTAGGAGGATAATGGAATAGGAAAGTTTTTATCCACACTGAAAATTTTAAGCCCAGAGGCCTGATCATTACTCCATTACCCCAATTTTATGCTGGTGCAACTCCCTGTATTTCACAAAGAGGTGAATGTTGATCAACAGAGGGAGCTTGTTAGTCTGTTCTTTTTGAAAAAGGCCATGGTATCTCCAACTTATTCCTTGGCATCAGCTGGAGGTGGAAAGAAGGTATCTTGGCTTACAATCTCACTTAAAGGATGTCACCTTTAAAAGTGTAATAGATTCCCTACCCCAAAAACTGTCAACAATGGATATTAGCCCAGATGTTAGGGTAGGTCTAGAATCAATAACCTTTTATTCCACAGGCAAGAGGGCTATCAACTATCTATCTTGTTCTATACTAGGAAAAAGCCAAGTAGAATATATGTGTATTCTAAGACAAAGAAAATACTTTGAAATCTGGTTGTGGTTGAGAACATTTGTCAGTGACTTACTGATACAAAACATTACAGGGATGTTGTAATTACCCAAAACTAAGAACGTTAAACTTAGGAAATTCAGTGTTATTCTTGGATTGATTTCTCACATGGATTCCACTCATGTGATCCTAGTGCATGAGATCAGATTCTTTGTGGTCAGCAATGTCCATTTGAGCAGTGCCTATGCCATAGATACCCTTGCGACCCTCCCCGTACTCCTTGATGGCATAATAAGCGGACTAGGCCCATCCAACCATCCCTCAATTCCTTCTTATCTCCTTTGTCTGTGAGGCAGAATCTCTGTAGTGTCTGCTTACTCTCCGCACTGTGCAAGCTCTTCTTAGGCTAGTTAGTAGTAGTAGTTAGTATAATTAGTGAGGTTAGTATAGTTAATCCACAGGCAAACTAACTAACTAACTTTTTAATAGGATGGAGATATCCCTGCTACCAGGACCCTAGCTCCTTTGGCTGAACCTATGTCCCCAGGATTTAAAACTTGCCCCTTTTGTGAGGCTGGTGTTGCTCAATTATGATCACGCCAGGTACCTTCTTTTATTTTATGAGGGAACATCCCTGACAGATGCTTGATCTGTTGCTTCTTCTCCACGAGAACATAAAAAGCACTTTCTTCTGGAGTGCCCAATGAAGGCTTCTTCAGAGCTCAAGACATGAGATCCTGCCAAAGCTGAACTAGTCCTAGTTGGCTAGTGCTCCAGCAGGCTGTGGTCCTACTCTGATCTCATTCTTCATTGAAGAGATTGAACCCATTGATTACTGAATCAAGCAAAGCAGTCAAGACCTCTTCCATCCGGTCATCAGAAGGGGGTAGGAAGGAGAATTGTTCCTAGAAGGAGCATAGGCATAGTCCACCCTCTCCAATGTCTAGTAAAATGAAGCAAAAGATTCAACATGCCTCTGTATCAGCTCATGTGCCTCAGCTGAAAGGTAGGTTATGGTCCAGATTTGGCCTCTGTGGTGCCTCAGACTGCCTGGTTATTTGCCAACAGTACCGCCAGAAACTGGAGTCCATACATCCCCTGGTATTGACTCCTGGGTACTGATGTCAGCAGTGGCCCATGGCTCCAACATCAACATCAGACATTTGTGGCACCAAATTTCTTGGTACTCAAGAAATTCTTAATACTGAATTATTGCACAGTGACCATACAACCAGAGTCATCTTTGCTTTTCTCATCTGTGGCAAAAGGTGCTTCTGCCTCAATACCAATGGTCTCTTTTGCTCACATTGTGTATGGGATTTGAGACAGCTCAACAGACAGAGCAGTTCCCATCTTGGATGAAGTGTATTCTTTTTCTTCCTTCTGCACTGAACATAACAGGGAGGTATCCCCACTCATTCCCCTCACTCTCACTCCTGTGAACCCTAGTGGTCTGATAGTGTCCTTATGGCTTGCAACCATTATCTTTACAACATAAAATCATGGTCTGATGGGTGACTTGGGGCATGCTACCAGCTAGAAAACTTTCTCTGCTACCCCCTTCTTGAATTAGATCCCCCTCTCCTACAAGAAATCATAGATATCATCTGTGCATATTCAAAAAGCTCAGTCTCTAGAGGCTCATAGCTTGCACCGGCAAAAGCACAATGGCAAGAAAGATCATCTGCAGGAAAGGGAAGATTTATTTATTCCAGCAGCAGTCTCTTCCTCCTCACCCAAAACGGAATCATCCCTTCTTCTTCAAGTAGTGTCCCTATGAGTGCTCCACTGTAGGTGTATCTGTGTCCCTGTGCCTCTAATCGGAGATTTTTGGTATCAGTATCCATTCAGCCACACATGCGCTCTCCCTCCCACGTGGTCTGCCTTGAGGCTATCTATCACTATGGGTGAACCTCCCTCATTTCCTTCTCGACAGCCTTTGTTTGATGGTGGGAGCAATTGTCTCTTGCTTATCTGTGTCATTAGCATAAGTAGTAGTTGTTTTTATTTCTTTTCTTTTCCTTAATAGTTAGTGTTTCCTTTTTACCAAATTGGGATAAAAAAATAAAAAGAAGAAAAAGAAGTTTTTTCCAGTTAGAAGAAAAGAAGAAAAGGAGAGAAGAATTTTCTTCTGCACCCCTCACTGCTAGATGGTGATAGCTACCCCTCCAGGGGCATGCCCGGCTCCCCCTCCTTCAAGAGGTGCCTCTCCTGCATGGTCCTGTGAGGGAAAGCCACTCGCGCTGTGTCTGGTACCACTGAGAGTTCCATATCGTTCAGAAGTGCTCTCTCTGCCAGCAGCTCTCACAGGAACTGGGAGCTGAAGTTAAAACTCCTTATGGAGAAAGTATTTCAGCCTCCCGGGGACTCTGGTGCCGACCCAGGAGCATCCCCGGAGCCTTTAATTTCAAAGCGGGTGGAGTTGCGGGAAAAACCCAGCAGACTCCCCCTGTAAAGTCTCGGGGGGGAAAAAGGCTCCAAGCCCCAAACCGAGTCGTTGGCCAGCCAGAGAAGTTCCCCAGTGTGGCCACCTTGATATCGACCACAACAGCGGTGCCAAAACATGGTACCCAGAAAGAGGCCTCTGCTCTGAGCTCTGCAACTTGTTCCGCTTAGAGAAGCCAAGGGCTCAGGCTCTGCAGCAGTGGTACTGCCACTTAAACAGAAAGACGATTCTCATGCCATCTCTAAAAGACCAACTCCAAGAAAACCATTGCTACCAGGTGCAACAAAGCTCCCATCCAGAGAGTGCTCTGCACCTTCTCAACCATCGGTACCGACGAGGTACCATGGACACTCCTCTGCGGTACCAAGTGAACCCATGGTACTGCATGAGTTCCGGTACCCTGTAGACCTGACAGTTAGGAAAGAACTGCAATCCCCATTAATCAGTACCAGGGCCCTGGTACCAAGCACATCCCGGCACGCGGAATCACATCTGGCACTGGCCATGTACCACCAAGACCCCAGTCAGCACCATCCTTATCCAGTGACAAGTAAAACAGTGACCAGGAGCATATAATTTCCCTGGCCTCTCATCATGGCCCACTTCACAATACAAGAGTCCTCCTCAGTTCCATTGAGCTGACCTATGATCATGGTAGTGGTCCCCTTGGACACCACCACCACCCATACTCTTCCACCCCAATCTATGTATTGGATCCTTGGGTGACATACACATCCCACACGTGAGGGCAGAGAGAGTATCTCTCAGAGAGTCTCAACCAAATGGTCTTCTACAGCCTGGCTGTCCAGAGCCTCTGAGCCAGAGGAGGAGTAAGCTTTTATAGAACAGGAAGAAAGGCTTGAAGGGGAATCTACTCCTCCAGCAAACTTCTGCTTGTCTCCATCAGATGAGGCTGTAATTTCCCACCCCTCTATGACGAGGTAATGATTTTAAGAACTTTCAGTATCTTACAAAGAAGGTGGCAGATGAGCTGCAGCTTGCCCTACAGGAGGTGGCAGATACATATCACAAGCTGGTGGATATTCTGTACACCTCCTCCTCATCCAGAATTGCCCTCACAATTAATGAGGTGATTCTAGATCCTGGCAAAGTCATCTGGCAGATACCAGCCTCCATTGCACCAACCTGTGTTGGTACAGTGGTGTACCATGGGTCTCCAGCACCTGAGGCCATACTTACATTGATGCCCCCCCCCCTTGGCAGTGCCTGTGGGAGGGGTCTGTGGGCCTCTGTCCTGCTCTCCCCTACTTCCCACCTGTTGGTGACAGCAGCAACTTCGGCAGTGCCCCATGGGGGGGGGAGGTCTGTGGTCTTGATTCCTGCTCTCCCCCTGCTGTGGGGGTGGTGGGGGCTGCCTGGTGGTGGGGGGCCACCGTGATGGGTTCTAGTCCCCACGGCTCCCTCCTGGCACCCAGCACAGGGGTGGAGGGGCTAGGAGGATGGCTTGGCTGCCTGTAACAGGGGGAGGCTCCTCCTTCAAGGACCTAACTGGCACCCCTTCCAGGCCGGCACCCGGGTGCATGACCACCCCACCACTCTTGTCGGTATGCCACTGGTACTATATCTCCCCCAAAGAGGCAGAATTCCTGTTTCAACATCCTATGATAAAGACAGGCTGGGTGGTTGCAAAAGGGTATTACTGTTTGAGTTCCAGGACATTCCCATGGCTAAAAGCCCGTCCCCCAGCATAAGGAAGGAACTATTGGGCCCAGGACTCAACTGATTACAGGGAACACGGAATGAAAAAACAGGAACAGGCGTGATGGTCAAAGGGCTAAACGGAGGGAGCCTGAAGCGGACACTGATCAGAGAACGCCAGACAGCAACCACTGCTCCTCAAAAGTGGCTAAGGAGTCAGCGGAAGTAGCCCAGAGAAACACTGCCCGATATGTGATCGGACAGAGGAATGGAAATAGGCCCTACAGTCGCAGAGCACCTCCTCAGCCAACATCCTCTCCCTGGTGTTCTATATGGCCATTTTGGCCAAGGCAAGGAGGAGCTTGACAAGGAGGTCCCACAACTTTGTGGGGCCATGGATGGAGTGTGTGTAGATAAGGTGTGGGGAGAAGTGCAGCCAGAACCCCAGGAAGAGGTTCTGGAAGAGCCAGAATAGGGGCTGCAACTTGGCACACTCCAGATATATGTGCGCCAGGGTCTCCTTCACGCCACAAAAGGGTCATGCTTCGGGATGAAGGGGTGAACCACAGCAGATACACGCACATGCTCACGGCTCCATGAAGGAGCCGCCAGCTAATATTCCCGGCGGGCTGTGGAACCAAGATGGAATACAGACTGGCCCATCGGATTCCTTACCCTCAACAGGTGGTAAGAGGTCCCTCCACTTGGTGTCAGGGCAGGACACAAGGGCGAGGAAATGGAGAGTGTGGAGCATGAGCGTATACAGATGTGTCTGTGGCATGGTTCGGAGGAACACTGGTTTCAGATCCTGCAGCTGGCTCAGGGTGTGTGGAGGGGGTTAGCTGGGAGGGTTCATGGGGCACAGCCCTGATGAAAAGGCATTTCATCGTGGGTCATGAGGGCCCGGGGTAAGAGTCGGACAGGGAGCGCCCTCTCGCAAGACCTGTCCGAGGTAGGCCCAAGCAATGGGCAATAAGGCTGCCCTCACTTCCTGGAGTACATGCCAGGGGGTTCAAAGGGTGGAGAGCCCCATGCGCTGACACGGTGCTTGGGGATCCACCCTGTCCCCCTGGTCGTAATCCAGGAGAACTCCGAGCTTGGTGACTCCTGCCAGGACCAGCCTTTGGCGCACCAGGAGGGACTCCGCCACCTGTACACTGAGATGGGGATTGTGTAGCAGGGGCTCCATGAAGAGTTCCACACCCTCGGTGGCCGCCATAGATCTGGTTGCCAAGATCAGCTTCCAGGTACGGAGGAGATCCTGGTAGAAGAGTGGCAGCTTGGAGAGATCTTGCAGAAGACCTCTTGGCTGGAGATAAAAGAGCTGTCGGTCATATCGGATCCCTTGGAGGCGGCAGAGAAAGGTGTGCACCAGTTTGCTCCATGCCTGACTACCTGCACTATAAAGGAGTCTCTGCAGGGCCTGGAGGCAGAAGGCAAGGACTGGCTGCAGATGCAGCACTTCCTCCAGGGAAAGGCTCAGGACTCCCACAGAAACCCAGTGCAGTCCTCGCCAAAAGAACTCCAGAATGAGCTTCTGGAGGTAGACAGGAAACTCAGGGTAAGGACCAGGGTGTTGAGTCAGTGCCAGAGCATGGACAGGACCAGCTGGTTAAGCATCATCACCCTCTCCTGCAGGGAGAGGCACCAGAACAGTCCTATACACCTCGACAGCCACTCAGACACCCTGCCTTCTAAATACTGCCAGTTCTCCGATGGAGATGGTTGGGTGGCAGAAAGGTACACTCCACCAGATGGCCTGAAGCGTGGGTGGGAAGGAGCTCACCTGCCACCTAGTCCCAATCATCAGGCCAGAGCTCTTGACCCAGCTGACCCACGCAGAGGAGGCCAGCAGGCCTGGCATGCCTCTAGCTGCACCACGTTGCCTGGGTCCTGGACCATGAGGAGCACATCATCAGCGTGCGCTGAAAGCATCACCCACAACTCTGGCTTACGAAGCATCAACCCCATCAACCTCTTGAGGAGGAGACAGAGGAAGGGCTCAATGGCCATAGTGTGTAACTGGCCTGACAGCAGACAGCCCTACTGCACCCCATGCCTGAAGCTGACTGGTGTGGTCAGGGTCCAGTTGAGTCTGACCAAGCATTTTGCAGAAGCATACAGCACCTGGAGAAAACCCACAAATGACGGCCTGAAGCCAAACGCCTGCAGAGTGCCCAGGAGATATCCGTGGTCCACCCTGTTGAAAGCCTTCTCCTGATCCACAGACACGAGGGCAAACAACAGACCATCCCTACACCTGAGCTCAAGGAGGTCCCGGACCAAATAATGATTGTCAAAGAAGGTACGGCCCGGGATTGTGTTAACCTGGTTGGGATGGACCACAGCCACCAGCATGGACCACAGCCACAGCGAGATGGCTTTCACTATGATTTTATAGTCCGTCCTGAGGAGCAAGATGGGACGCCAGTTCCGAAGATCGCAGAGGTCCCCCTTCATGAGCAGCAAGGTGCACTTTGCTCACCTGCAGGACAGGGGGAGCTCCCTGGTCCCTAAGGACTCAGCCCAGACGATGGTGAGGTCCAGGCTGAAGACGTCCCAGAACATGTTGTAAAACTCCACAGTCAGCCCGTCCATGCCCAGGGATTTATTAGTGGGCGTGAGACGGAAGGCTTATGAGAGCTTAGCCAAAGTGAGAGAGAGCTCTAGCCAGTTCCAGTCACCCACACACCTCGGGCCGTAGGTTGGAGGAGAACAGGGTGGCCGCTCCAGCTGAATGGGCTGTGAGGTGTCTGAAGTATACCCTGTCCCCCCACTCCAGCCGCCAGCTAACTTTGGCAGCGGGATCTATGTGGGTCTCCTGCAGGAAAGCCACTGAGAACCCCCCTCCTGGAAGAAGGAGAGCACCTGGCCTGTGGAGACCCACCCTACAGCCCCGTGTATTCAGCACGGTGAAGGTGACAGGCATTATGAAGAGGGCTGGGGAGGATCCTCACAGGCAGGAACACTGGCAGCCCTCACTGGGCTCTGCAGCAATCCATGACCAATCCTGTAGGACATCAGGGAGACATGGAAGCTGCAAGCCTGCTGATAGGCTGCAACATCATGCCTCCCACTCCCTTTTCTGTCCCCCAAGATGGCCCTCAGGGCCTGGAAGATGTGGTGGGAGTCCCCCCAGCGCTACAGGGTGAGCGGCACGCAATTCCTGGCACCACATGTGTCCTGGAGAAAGGAGCACAGTTCATCCTGCAGCACATCGGGGTGGTTGTCCTCTGGTCTGGCCCCCTCAGTGGCCCTGCGGCTTGCTGAGATGGTCACAGGGAGCAGTGGCAGAGGGAAGACAGCAGCCCCAGGTGGGCTGGGAGAGGGGAAAAACAAAAGCCATCTTCTGGGAGCCATCAAAGGGAAAGGAGACAACTCCAGGGGTGGCAGTCACACAGGAGGCAGAGGGAGGAGAGGAAGGGTCAGTGACAGGGATGGCAGAAGGAGTCTCCATCTTCCAGTTTTTTCCCCAAAACCACATGGTGACAACAGGATGGCGATTCTGCATATTCTAGATGTTAGAAGAGCATTAGCATTCCGCTTGGACAGGACTAAGGACTTCAGAAAGTCCCCTAATCTCTTTCTTTCGCTTGTGGAAAAATCCAAAGGCTCCACAATATCAGCTCAAAGACTGTCCAAATGGTTCTCTGGTTGCATTAATTACTGTTATCAAGAGTGCAACCTGTTATCTCTGTCCAGAGTCTGTATGACTCCACTAGGTCAATTTCTACCTCGACCACATACCTTAAAGATGTCCCTATCTCAGAAATCTGCAGAGCAGTGAGTTAGGCCTCTGCCTACACTTGTGCAGAACATTATGCGATCACTGGAGAGTCTGCGTCTGATGCCATCTTCAGGTCCACAGTACTCTCTCTAGTAACAGACTCCATTCCAAAGCCCCCGACCTCCATGGGGAGGATACTGCTGTGAAGTCACCTACACTGAAGCACTCATAGGGACACTACTCAAACAAGAATAGGAAATTACTCATCTTGTGCACTAATGATGGTTCTTCAAGATGTGTGTCCCTATGCCTTCCACTCCTCTACTTCAGAGTTTTCCCTAAGGGGCTCTGGTAGAGAAGGAACTGGGGTGGGGGTGCCCGCAGCACTAGATAGTCTCAAGGCAGACCATGAGGGAGGGAGAGTGCGTGTGCGGGATGAAGAAACACTGCTACCAAAATCTCAGTTTAGAGGTGCAGGAACACAGATACACCTACAGTGGAGTACCCATTGGGGGAAGAGCCATTGTTATTACACAAGATGAGTAACTTCCTCTTCTGCTTCTAGCCAGTAGGATGGCAGTAGGATTTTCCAAGACCTTTTATGTTGCATGGCAGATACCTTCAAAATTCCAGTGGAGATAAGTGTGGTGAACCTACAAGGCTATTTCTTGAACTATCAATGAGAAGTTGTTGGAACTGGTTAAGATTCTGTGGCAGACTCCAGCATCTGTGGCATCCACATCAAAGAAAGCCAATAGATGCTATCAAATTACTTCATAGGGATTTGAGTATTTCTACATCCATCCAGTCCCAGTACCAGTGGTGCATGAAAGATCCGAACAGCAAAGGCTTCCAAAGATGATGTCCATGGAGAAGAAGCATAAAAAAGCTTGACTTGTTTGGCAGAAAGATTTATTCCTCTGAGAGTCTCCAGATGCAGATTTCAAATTATCAGGTGCTTCTGCTAAGATATGACTATCTCAGCTGTGATAAGGTGTCATAATTTATAGAAAAGCTCTCACAGGAGCTTATAGCATCTGAAGGTCAATTAGTAGCCTGAATATTGCTACAGACTGATATAGGAGCCCACTTAAGAGGATACGGCATTGAGGTATATCCAACTGCCTGATCCAGTCAACAGGTGACCAGCTTGATTCAAGTGGTCTACAGCTCTTTACCACCACTGAAACTCAAGATGAACAGAGAAAAAATCCACACTTTTTCAGTTTCTGAGTATAGGATTTATAGCAGCTGTGTTAGATTCAAGTTCAATAAGGTCTTATATAGCGCATAAGAGGTTTCAGGCCATAGTGAGTCTCCTTGATCATCTGCAAGCTCATCCAGAGATGTCTTATATCTCCAATTCCTGGATTTTATGGCCTAATGCGCCTATGTCACTCAGCATGTCAGACTTCACCTATGCTCCATGCAAGGGTGTTGAAATCAATATATCCACCAAGCAAATACCATATGAACATGAAGATGAAGGACCTGCAAGAAGTCTTCTCTTCATTAGATTGGTGGAAGAACCCACTTCATATGTGCAGTGGAGTACTTTTTGCTGTACCTCTACCTACCAAGACACTGGTGGTGGATACCTTCACACTTGGACAGGGAACTCATTGTGACCACTCTCAAATATGAAGCCTTTGGCCCACCAGAAAGCTCAACTTCACATATGCCTGAAGTTCAGAGCTACAACTGTAACATGAACAACATTTCTAACCTTGCTCTGGGAATCCACGATCTGAGTGATGATGGACAATGCTACAGCCATGCATTATGTCAGTAGAGAGCATCATGATCATCTCTGCTCTGCCAAGAAATTATTCATTTCTGGAACTGATGCATTTGTCATCAGATCACAACACTGGCTCTGTATCTTTCAGGCTACCAAAATGCCCTGGTAAATCGGCTAGGCAGACTGTTCTCAGACAATTACAAACGGTCTGTAAAAGTTCTGTGGAGCACTTTTAACAGCTGGGAGTGTCTAAAAATAGACCTGTTTGCTACAGACCAGAACAAGAAATGCCTTTTACTCCAGAAGTGGTTTGAGCCCAGGCTTCTTCTCAGATACCTTGCTAATTTTATGGACACTGAGACTAACCCTATTTACACTAAGGATTTTGAGAAAACTCAGACAAAATTCAGTCTTAATGAACATGGTAGTCCAGGTTGGCCCAAACAGACCTGGTGATACTGTCAATACAGCCGTTGATCCCAGTACCTTTTCTGCTTGATGTTATTTTGCAAAATGGAGGTAAGATCTGATCCAGCATCATTATATCTGATAGCCTGGACGCTGGCTTGTTAACTTCCACTGAAAGAAGCTTTTGAATTGAAGTCCAGAACATTTTGCTACATAGCAGAAAAGCTTTAACTAGAGTGACTCATGAAGCAAAATGGAAGACATTTTTTGTTTGTGCAGTACAGTGTCATTTGACTTCCTTAGAAGCCCATGTTTCTGCTATTCTGGACTATTCATCAGCTCCATAAGAGTACATTTAGCAGCAATATCTGCATATCATCTTCCTATCCAAGGCCATATTGTATTTCCTTACCCAACTGTGGTAAGGCTCCATAAGCGCCTTATTTATGTATTACTTTAGCACCCAAGAGTCCTAATCATGGACCTGAACTGTATTATGATAGGCGCTGAATAAACAAAGAACAAAAAGACAGTCCTTGCCCCAAGGAGTTTACAATCAAAGTATTATTAGAAGGGTTGACGTGTTTGCTGTAGAGACCTTAGCAATTTGTTCCCTTTACCACTTATCTATGAAGACTGCTTTTTTAGTGGCCATTACATCAGCTGACGGATAAGTGAGATTCAGGCCTTCGTTGCAGGTCCTCTTGATGTATGGCCATCCAACATCTTGACAGATAAAAGGAAACATGATGAAGTCAGTCACTCAATTGTGCTTGGCAGTAATTGGGAAAAGAACCCAATGCACAAGAGGCAGACTTTCCCAAGGTGGCTGCAGGTCCACTTGCCAGATGGAGGTTGAAGCACATTCTGCTTCCTGGCTCACCTAGAGGCCTCAGCTTGGTGTCTCTGATGACTGTCTGCGATGATGCAACAGCCTTAATCCAGCTTCTCCAGACTGAGCAGCTCTGGGCAGGGTTTTCCCAGTTGTCAGTGGGAATGCTGAATTTCTTGAGACCGTGCTTGACCTTGTTGCTGTATTGGAGTTTTGGCCATCTCCTGCATCGCGGGTAGTTCTTCAGTTGGCCATAGAGTACTACCTTCAGCAGATGATCTTGAGGCATGCGCTCCATGTGTCCCAGCCAGTGAACCTGTGAGCATCCAGCATACACTATAAGCTGGTTCTCTCAAGGATCTCATGTTAGTGATCCATTGGTCCCAAGTGACACCAAGGATTTTTCTGAGATAGTGAAGGTGAATGCTGTTCAGTCTGTACTCCTGCTTGAAGTACATGACCCAGCTTTCCCAGCTGTTAAGGATGGTACTGAAGCCGGTCCCTCTGGGATTCACTATTGGATGCATAGACAATTCAGCTAGCAACACAACAGCAAGTGACAGGAGCTGGTCAATAAACCTGTCTCCCCTTGGAAAGCCCCAATGGTGCCCAAGGCTGGGGTAGTGAAGGAAATGGGTGAAGGAAATGTCATCAGAAAAGGGGATGAGCCAAAATCTTGTTGGCCAACAGTACCCACACTAATGGGACCCACCCATTTAGAAAAGGCGCAGTTGTGGACAAAATAAGGCAGGTGCTTCCTTCAACTCGGAGTGATAGAAGCTGCAGCAAGCCTATACCAATTGTCTTGACTTTTGTCTTGCCATTGGAGTTCTATAATACCTGCCAAGAGAGAATGTGGAGGGCCTATGGCAACCCCTTCCTTCTTTGTTTTGCCTAGGCATGGACATCAAAGATTTGTGCTCGATGGTCAGTTGGCCTGGTGAGGAAGAACCCAAGCAGTGGCAGCAGCTAAATGCAACCCTATTTAGGCATGTCCTGCTTGCAGGAGCACCATTTAAGGAGGGCAGTGGGGACAGAAGCCCTCCACCCCCCCCAATTTTCATAACAACAGCTGGGAATGGTGCTGCTTCCTTCTCTTCCCACTCCCCTCACTGGCCAGGAGCAATGATGTTTCTTGCTCCATCCTCCCACCCCCATTCTTTGCTCAGCAAATAAGAATGCAGAAGTCTATTTGGCAGAGCCAATAGCATGGCTGGGAGCCTCTGCAGCACTTTTTCATTCCTGAAATAAACACACTCAGGCAGTGGTGGGAGAAAGGAAGTTCTCAAGCTCTGTGGTTAGATCTGAAGATGCTGCAGATTTAATCATGATCTGCCCCTCACCTTCACATGTCAACGTGTTAAAAATGCAAGAGCAAGCTCCTTATGACACCAGTAGACACAGGGCTGCTCAGGTGGGGGAGGAGGCTACTTCTGCTGCTGCAGGAGGCACATTCAGGGGATAATTATCCTCACAGAGAGCCCAGCTTTGGAAGTTTGAAGCTGTAAGAGCAGCACTGCAGAATGACTGACCACCTGGAATTTTTCCCTGCTGTGAAGAAATAAGCATTTACACCACAAATATCGTTTAAATTACACTTAAACTTTCGCATTTTTTCCAACTCTCTAATTTTTAGTGAAAGACAGTACTCCATTGTGGCCATTTATTCTGCCACTTAATCCCACTTGGCTGTGAGAGTCTTTCCTTTGCCTACAATGGGCTTTGGGTTAGGTTACACTGGACAACAAAGATTTTGCTTTCTGTATACTTTTGGGTGTATCCTATGGATTTTGAGCTGCTGATTATGAAAATCACCATGACATTTCCCTATCACGTACCGTTTTTGAAATCGCCTATATTTGTTGTTTCAGTTCATAATTTAAGTCTATTAAAATGTTGCCTACAATGTAAGCTGAAAAGTTTTCTATCTTGAGTTTAAGCATGCCTGGGCGTGAAGTGACACTGCACCTAGTGCAAGCCACACAACGTGCAGTGGGAATGCTAAGGCTTAGGCAGGGCGGATGCTGGCAGGACAGGTTTTAGAAAGGCTATAAAAGCATTTCGCAAACACCATTCTGTGCATTGCGTTTATATCAGTTTGCATTCATGTTCATGAGCATGCTGTATGCGCATAGCATATTGTGTGTACTCACAATAATAAAGCAATTGTATTTTCAGGAGGATTTGTGATAGCAAAATGTCTCGCCAATGTCGCAACAGCCATGATACATTTCTTGGCAACTACAGAGCACCAAACTATGGGCAGCTGGTTGACAACATGCTTCAAGCATACAAAACCATGAAGTGCAATGTCACTACAGATTCATTTTCTGCATTCACAAATCTTGATGCAGTCAGTGATGAGCATGGTGAAAGGTTTCACCAGGACATTACAATCATGGAAAAACGGTATCAGGGCAACTGGAATCCATCAATGCTGGCCGATTATTGTTGGACACTTAAATGAGAAGCCTCAGACACTGAGTACAAATGAAAATCATCAACAAAACATTTTTAGCTCAGTTGAACTATTGCAAAGCGTCAGCACTGTTATGCGATTAAATGCATTACATTCAATAAAAGTCAATTTCTTGTTTCTCCAAATTCCTACGTGATACAAGTAGTCTGAAATTATATTTGTGTTCAGCTTCAAGCGGTCTAGCATAATCAAAAAAAATTTCTGAGGAAGTAACACTTTCAAAAAAAATTTGTCATCCAGTGATCAGGCTGCTACAAATAAATGCTGTGAATACCTTGGACTTATGAAATCTCCCCAGGGTTGCACTTTTCTAGGACCTTTTTCCCAGAGTAGCTTTTGAGGCACTGCCGGTCCTTTATATGTACAGATACAGGCAATTGCTCCCCTCAAGCAGCCATTTTGTGGCTGTGTGTCTGCTGTGCTGTATGTCTTTTTTTTCCAACTGGTAAGTAATCTTAGCTCCTCTTGCACTTACTCTTTAATATTTCTGAGGGGAGCAGAGTCTCACAAACTTGAATACCTCAGTGAATTTTATTGAAAGTGATGTTTATTCTCTCAAATCCTTACAGCAACACACTAGAAACCTCCTTCCAATTTAATCCTTTGTATTTATAACTATTTGTATAAAACCTTCAGTGCACATAAACTGAAGACAATCTGAATAATTTATAAGATTTGGCTGCCAAAATTTGTTCATTATAGATACACACTGCTAACAGATCCAGGGCTATTTAGAAAGATTAGACATACAAAAGTCCATGGGACTCGATGTAATGCATCTGAGGGTGCTGAGAGAGTTAGCTGATGTGATATCAGAACCATTGGCTATTATCTTTGAAAGCTCGTGGCAATTGGGGAAGGTCACTGATGACTGGAAAAGCAAATATAAGGCCCATCTTCAAGAAAGGGGAGACAGGGAACTACAGACCAGTGAGCCTCACCTCAAGCCCTGGAAAAATCATGGAGCAGGTCCTCAAGGAATCCATTTGAAGGCACTTGGAAAAGAGGAAGGTGATCAGGAAAAGTCAACATGGATTCACCAAGGGAAGTCATGCCTGACCAACCTGATTGCTTTCTATGAAAAGGTGACTGGCTCTCTGGATGTCGGGAAAGTGGTAGATGTGGTATACCTTGACTTTAGCAAAACTTTTGGTACAGTCTCCCACAGTATCCTTATCAGCAAGTTAAAGAAGTATGGGTTGGATGAATGGACTATAAAATGGATAGGGAACTGGCTAGATCATAGGGCTCAATGAGTAGTGATCAATGGCTCCGTGTCTAGCTGGCAGCCGGTGAAAAGTGGAGTGCCCCAGAGGTCAGTCCTGTGGCTGGTTTTGTTCAACATCTTCCTTAATGATCTGGAGGATGGGGTAGATTGCACCTTCAGCAAGTTTGCAGATGATACTAAGCCAGGGGGAGTGGTAGATACCCTGGAATGGAGGGATAGGATACAGAAGGACCTAAACAAATTGGAGGACTGGGCCAAAAGAAATCTGATGAGGTTCAGCAAGGACAAGTGCAGAGTTCTGCACTTAGGACGGAAGAATCCCATGCACAGCTACAGACTGGGGACCGACGAGCTAGGCAGCAGTTCTGCAGAAAAGGACCTGGGGGTTACAGTGGATAAGAAGCTGGATATGAGTAAGCAGTGTGCCCTGGTTGCCAAGAAGGCTAATAGCATATTAGTAGGAGCATAGCCAGCAGATCGAGGAAAGTGATTATTCCCCTTTATTCGGCATTGGTGAGGCTGCATTTGGAGTATTGTGTCCAGTTTTGGGCCCCCCACTACAAAAAGGATGTGGACAAGTTGGAGAGAGTCCAGTGGACGGCAACAAAAATGGTAAGGGGGCTGGAGCACAAGACTTATGAGGAGAGGCTGAGGGAACTAGGCTTGTTTAGTCTGTAGAAGAGAAGAATGAGGGGGGATTTGATAGCAGCCTTTAGCTACCTGAAAGGAGGTTCCAGGAAGGATGGAGCTAGACTGTTCTCAGTGGTGGTAAATGACAGAACAAGGAGCAACGGTCTCAAGTTGCAGTGGGGGAGGTCTAGGTTGGACATTAGGAAAAAGTTTTTCAATAGGAGAGTGGCGAAGCACTAGAATGGGTTATCCAGGGAGGTGGTAGAATCTCCATCTTTAGAGTTTTTAAACTTTGGCTTGACAAAACCCTCGCTGGGATTATTTAGCTGAGGATAGTCCTGCTTTGAGCAGGGGGCTGGACTAGATGACCTCCTAAGGTCCCTTCCAATTCTAATATTCTATGATTCTAAGTAAATATTGTCATATTTTACCAAAGGAGAATCTACACCGATACTAAGAACGATGTCTAATTTTTGGATAACTTGGTATCATTATTACATGACACTGATGGCTTATAGGACAAATGGCATGGTCAGAACCGGGCAGCATGTTTTCTTCACGGAATGCTCCAGATGGATTTCAGTTCCCAAATTGCTTAAGTTATGCTAAGCCATCCATCTGAGTTTTCTAGTGGAAGACCAAATGTGTCTGCCAAATTCTTTCACCCCAGCAGTCAAAATTAGCAACAGCAAACTTTTTGGATAAGTTCTTAAAAGAGAGGGCACAAGACAACAATGCTGCTGGAATTGGTACTCATTTAATGAAAAATGACTCATTTTTGCTGTATACAGACTAACACGGCTGCCCCTCTGGAACTTTGGAAGCACATTATTTCTACTAATGGGACCAATGCAGTTGTCAACATAAAGGAAGAAAAGTGAGTAAAGCCCCAAGCCAAAAAACGTGACATGAGTAGTGTTACATCAAGCTGAGTATGCCATTGGGCTCATGTTGCAGCAACTGGTAGAAGTGACTCAAAACCCTATGGAAATTTCTGAGGGCAACTTTATGCTAAACTTCTTTGTCTAGTTTAACAAAGACACGCATGATAAAGAGGAGGTCACTCCTTAGCTAGTACAAGATGAATGCCAAAGAAAAGGTTCACCAGTATCCTGTAAGCTAACTCTTAATGCCCTCCCATCTAAATGTGCTGCAAACTTACATATGTGAAGAAAAATCAAATGAATATTTTCTTCTGTGGGAGCCATATGGCTAACACTTCACATCATGTGAAGTGCTAGGCTGCCAGTTTATTTGTTGTGTTTTGGCTTGCAGTTACTGCACACACTGGGATGGAAAGAATAAACATAATTTTTGTCAGAATTTTTGTATCACGATTTTGTTTTTGGTTGCAAACACTGTCCACTGGAGGAAAGTCCTCTGTGATCATTATATTTAATCAGTGATACATTTTCCTTTTGTCAGGAGAACTCTTTCTGCATTTATTTATACTTTAAATATTGGTGTGAGCTCATGAGGCATGCTCAAGAGAATGGGCTCCAGTTGACCTTCTTGGGTACCAAAGTTTTTAACTTTGGAAAAGCTTCCTGTTGTCATATACTTTTGGTTGATGCTATAACTGATTTGCCCCTTGCTTTTTTTTTTTTTTTTTTTTTTTATTTTTCCTGCTGGCTGACCCTCAGTACATGCCATCTCAACTTCCACATTCCACCAACACAACATATTGGTTGACATAATTGACTTTAATTATTTTTTCTGTTTTTGCAGTAATATGTAGGCACCCCAGTCATGGAGTGGACCCCATTGTGTTAGGCACTGTATATAGATACTAGGTTCCATTTTTTAAATAGTCCCATGTCACCACTGGACTATTGTGACTATTGTCACCTTGTCCACTGGACCGCTCTGATAATGGGATTCAAGGTCACTCAGTTAACACTTCTTAGGTTTTCCTTGGCACATTTTATGATATTCCTACTAAGATGGTGAATCTTTTCTTATTCTGGGCTAGCAGTGCAGTTTGCTTCTTAATTTATGGAGCGTGCTGCAGCAGTGTACGGTGGGTCTCCAGCGCCCAGGGGCCAATACTTACATTTGTCTGTGGGCCCATTTCCTACTCTCCCCCACTTCTCCCCCCTCTGTGGGCGTGGTTGGGAGTGAGAGTGACAGGCAGATTGCTCCCAGGTCACTGACGGCAGGAAGGAGGGTGGCAGCGTGATGGGCTCTGCCCCAGAGCCCTGCCTTTGGCTGCCTGGCCCCTGCATGGCCACAGTCCCTGCAGCTCCTTCCTTGAACCCAGCACAGGAGTGGAGGGGCTGGGCGGTTGTTTGCGCCCCGCACAGCGGGAGTCCTCGGCCACCGGCAGGCCTGTGTTGGGGTCTGTGTGGCCACCAAGGATGTTAATACCTGGTGGGCCCTGGCCACCTGCAACAGTGGGGGGCAGTTCCTCCAAGAAGGGCCCAGCCAGCACCCCCCATTATCCCTCCCCTTTGGTACACTGCTGGCATGCTGTATGCTTTGTGGTCTTAGTATTTTATCATTCCAGGATTATTTAGTCTGCTTTTGATTTTGGCTCTCTTTTTTGGTTGAGCAGTTTAATTCTGCCTTCAGTTCTCAACTTCCGGCCTCCAGAATTTGAAATACCTTCTTCATTAGTAGGGTGGTTCACATTCACCTGTTGGTTGAGTGGTATTCTTCTTTTCTGCAAAACAATTCCACATTTGGCAGATCTCCAAACAGGGCAGTGATTAAATTAAAAGTAGTAGGATTTAGCAAAATTAATACATTCATATTCTGCTGTTTGGGGAAGGCAGGATGGATGTGTTTTGATGCCAATATAGTTAGTATAAATTACAGCCAGTCTGCCCTTCAATAACTTGTGCATGTGACCTTGTATTTTGCAGCCAGTAAGGAGCTGTCTGAGTACAATTATTACAAGTCCTTGACCTTTCACCTGTCTGAAGTGGTAAATGTGACATTTATTACCAGTTTCTCCCATTTCTCCTTGGTGCAAATGGAAAACATCAGGATCATGGCAAGACGTGGATTAACGGAACTGGTAAAAATAAGAATCAGTCCCAAAGTTTAAAATTCAGACTACTTGTAATTTCCTTAGGAGAAGGACCAGCTTGGTTTTGTACAGCACTGATGTTGCTCACTAAGTAAAAATATTATAATAATACTTCTATACTTCTAAATTAAGCCTCACATCAACCTGTGAGGTATCTTATATATTATTGCCATTTTACAGGTGTTGGAATTGTGTCAGAGAGATTGATTTACTTGCCAAAGTTCTATGGCATAGCTCAGGTAGGAAGAGGGGAGAACTCCTGAATCCAAGGCCTGTATTGTAGCTACAAGTCCATCCTTCCCCTAACACAAATAAATGCTTCTGTAAATTTAACATTCATTTTCACTTTAATTTTTTTTCTGTCCTTCCTGTGAAGTCGCAGTACTGGAATTACATAAGAGCCATCCTCATGGGATGGATGGCCAGAATGGAACCAAGAAGTACTGGAAATCTCAATGGAAAGCTTGTTCCCATGAAATTTCTGAGCACAATTTTCAGACCAAAGAACTTGAAAAATTCATGTAAGCTCTGGAGAAGCACTGAAACTGAACCAATGTAGGGCTCTAAAAGTTTTCCACATTTATTCATCACCAACAGGCTCAGTTTTGTGTCCAGTTTCTGACAGTAACCCTCAACTTTGTTCAAGTGCTCTCACTGTTTCACAAGAAGGACTCAGTTGGAGCCTCTCAGGCTTGGTCTACACTGACAGTGGAGGTCGATGTAATGCGTTTTATGTCAACCACCTAAAGTAAGCATCTTCACTGCCATGTTAGTTCTGCCGATCTAAATCACAGTAAAATTTGACTTAATAAAACCACCTCCACAAGTGGCGTAGTGCTGAAGTCGAATTTTATGGGTCGAATAAGCATCAGTGTAGGCAGAGCGCAACATAAATCAACGTCATTGGCCTCCAGGAGGTATCCCATAATGCTCGTGGTGACCGCTCTGAACATTCGCATTCTGCTGCACAATAGCCACATAAACAGGAAATAGCTCCTCCCTTCAAGCCCTGGGAAATTTTAAATGCCCATTTCCTGTTTGGTCAGCATGGAAAGAGCTTTGTAGCTGAATGGCTCCTAGCGACTGCATGCTTCAAACACACTCCCGCCTGGAGTTGACCTGAGGTCTTGGATCTTATCAGCCTTTGGGGCGAAGAGTCTGTTCTGGCTTAATTCCAAGCCAGCAAAAGAAATTTAGATATCTACAATAGATATCTACAAGAAGATATCATGTTGTATGGTGGAGAAGGGCCACAACTGGGATGTGCAGCAGTGCTGCATTAAAATAAAAAAGCTGAGGCAGGCATATCAGAAAACTAGGGAGGCGAACAGTTGTTCTGGCTTGTCACCAAAGTCGTGCCGCTTTTATGAGGAGCTGTACGCAATTCTCAGCGGTGATTCTCAGACTGTGCCATCACGCAGCATTGATACCTCCAAAGAATCCCAGTCCAGGATGAATGAGGAGGACTCTGTGGATGAGGAGGATGAGGATGAGGAGAACAGGGGGTAGGAGAACAGGCTATCCTTCTCCCAGAGAGCCAGGACCTGTTTGTTACCCCAGAGCAGCACAGCCTGGAACAGGACAGTATTACAGACCGAGATACTGGGGAAGGCACATCTGGTGAGTGTGTGTAGGAAATTGTATTTCTGTGGTCATGTCCCCAGTCCTTTTTTACCAAAAATAAGAAGCTGGAGTTTGTGTTTTTGTGAGGAAGGGCTTCCTGGGGGTTGATAAACTTCAGCAGAGGACTACTCCTGAACAGACTATTTATGTGCACAGGGATGCTCCGAGAATCCTCCGTGCATATCTCCAGGAAACTTTCATGTAGGTACTCTGCAATCCTTTGCAGAAGGTTTCTGGGGAGGGCAGCCTTATTTCTTCCACCATAATAGGACACTTTCCCCCCTCCACTCTGCTATTAAATGAGCAGGCATCATTGTGGAACACAGCATAGCAGCATAAGGGCCAGGCCTGTATCCCAGTGCTTGCAGGAAATCTTCCCTTTCCTCCTGCATTACCCTGAGAAGACTGATATCACACATTGTCACCTAGGGAAGATGGTGCAAGTTTACAGTACTTGACTAATATAGTCACTGTGTGTTATTCCCTTGCTGTGGGCGGTGTACCTGGGCCCCTACACAGACAATTCCTAGCCCTGATTTGTTGGCATGAGCATTATGGGTCTGGGAACTGGTGCCCCCTTTTTTTCCTCCAGCGACACTTCGCCCACACCCTCCACCAATCCTTTTTGACCACCTCCTTCCAAACTGGTTTTTGGGATGGTAAAGGGAAGCCCAATGATCCTTCTCCTTGGTTATGTGTGGATTGGGGAATTTACTGCTATACAGACTTCCCTATAATGCCCCTTACTTACCATGTCTGGAACAGCACTCTGACCTGTGCGATAGGTGCAGATTGGTATGTGGGTCTGGCTTTACCTTGTGAATATGAAAGGGAGTTCCTTTTACATTGTAACATTTCTTTTACTCAATGGGGGGCAGCTAACAATGGCAACTTTTTTCCTTGCCTTACAGTGGACACCTTGGCCTTCATCCCATCTTCTACTCCTGCAGAGCGCCTTTCCCAGATTTGGAAGCGGGGAAAAAAAACAACTCAGGATGGCATGTTCAGCAAACTAATGAACGTCTCCCTGGCTGCTGACCCAGAGCTCAGAGCCTGGAGGATGTCCTGTCAGAAAAACTAAACATGAACACGGAACACAGAAAATCAGCAGTTGAGCAGAAGCGTGCGACGCAACAGGAGATGTTGTGTATTATGGGGGATCAGTCTACCATGCTGAGGCATCTGGTAGAGCTCCAGGAAGAGCAGCAGCAGAACAGACTCCCTCAGCAGCCCCTGCAAAACACTCAGCCAGCAAGCTGTTTCCTTGCCCCCACCCCCAAGTGCTCTAGGAGGAAGTTGAGCAGGGTGCAGTATGGGCTACACTCCACGACAGTGGATGTGAGCAGAAAGAGATGACAGCCCCTTTAAAAACTAGTAATGTGTGTGCTTTGCTGTTTGCAGTCACACTTTGCACTGGCTGCCTAAGCAGCCTGATGAGAATGTTAAATTATCTTTCTTTCCCCCAGTGCAACTGATCACCAATAAAACTTTACTGCTTTAAAAAATATTTCTCTTTATTCATAGAGAGCTTGGGGATTGCCAGTGGGGAAGGAATGGGAGGGGGCTTATGGTGCAAGGGTAGGGGATGGGAACAGATATGTACATTATTGCGGTTCATTCCAAAAATGGGTTTTCAATGCTTCCCTGAGGCACAGTGCTCCACCATCGGCTCTTAGCGTAGCACTGCAATCTGGCTGCTCAAAATTAGGAGCCAGCCTATCAGCCTCCACGACCCAACCCTGAGGGAACTTTTCCCCCTTTGTTTCACAAACGTTATGGAGCACACAGCAGGCAGAGATAACAGTTGGGATGTTGTGTTCACTGAGGTCTAACCTAGTGAGCAAGCGGCGCCATCTCGCCTTTAAGCAGCCAAATACACATTCCAACACCATTCTGCACTTGCTGAGCCTATTATTGAAATGCTTCTTCTTGCAGCCCAGGTGCCCAGTGTATGGCTTCATTTGCCAGGGGAGCAAGTGGTAGGCAGGATCCCCCAGGATCACTATTAGCATTTTAACATCACCAATATTTATTTTTTGGTCAGGGAAGAAAGTGCCCGCCTGCATCTTTTCTAACAGACTTGAGTTCCTAAAGATGCACGCATCATACACCTTTCCAGACCACCCCACGTTGATGTTTGTGAAACATCCCCTGTGATCCACCTGCCACACCATTGAGAAGTATCCCTTCCGGTTTAAGTACTTTGTGACAAGATGGTCCAGTGCTAAGATAGGGATATGCATGCCATCTATCGCCCCCCCACATTTGGGAATCTCATTGCGGCAAACCCGTTCACTGTGTCCTGCACATTTCACAAAGTCACTGCCTTTCTTAGCAGAAGTTTGTTAATAGCCTGGCACACTTGAATCACAGCAGCTCCCACGGTGGATTTACCGACTCCAAATTGATTCCCAGCTGACCAGTAGCAGTCTGGGATACTAGCTTCCACAGAGCGATGTCCACTTGCTTCTCCACTGTCAGATCAGGTCTCAAGCGAGTATCCATGTGCTTCAGAGCTGGGAACAGCTCTTGCAAAGTTCCAGGAAAGTGACCTTTCATATACAAAAGTTCTGCAGCCATTCATCATTGCACACATTCATAATGATGTGATCCCATCAGTCAGTGTTTGTTTTCTGGGACCAGAACTGCCATTCCACCAACTAAAAATGCTGTGTGACAACCTGCAGCAAACGGGAATTGTTTCACTCTATGGCTTGTAGCAGGGTGGCTTCAGTAACATCACAATTTTTTGCACTGCAGCTCCTGTCTTGGCCTTGAAAGTACTGCAGGATAAGTTGTGAGGTGTTTGTGGTGCTCACAATAATAGTGCGGAGCTGAGCGGGTTCCATTCCTCTCTGGCAATGGTGTACACACGGCACAGACTGAAGGGTTTAAAAAAACGGTACGAAAAAGCGTTTGTCCATTCGTTTGGGACAAGAAGGGAGGGAGCATGTTGCATCATGGGAGAATGACAATATTCCCAAAAGCCTCTGTGTCTAGTTGCACTGTGGGATAGCTACCTACAGTGCGCTGCTTTGATTGTCAACCCACGCACGGCTAGTGGGGATGCAATCCTCTGACGTCATGAGTGTGGTATGATCATGTTCCTGTGACTTCTAAAATTTGACAGATGAAAGTTGATTTAAAATAAATCGACTTCACTCCACAGTGTAGACATACCCATAGTGCAAGCCCTCAGGACAGGGAACTGTCTTTGTTTGCCATTGACCCTGGAAAGACCTGAACAGTGCCCTCAACTCCTGAGGATGCACAGTACCTCGACAAATCAGTCCTTTGTTTGTAAAGTGCCCTGCTAACCTCTGGCCCTCCAAAATTAACAATATTAATGATACAGCACAGATGCTTCCTTAAGGACATTTTTTAATGAACTGTGATGAGTTTTCTATAGATCACAAACAATTAATTTAATCAAACTGTGGGCCAGATTGTGTGCCAGTTTACACTCAGATCAATCCCAGTGAAATCAGTGGAGTTGAACTGGAGGTAAATCAGCACAGAATTTGATCCTGTACATTTATAGACCTTATAATTATAAGACAAATTCATACAAGTCAATACAATTAAGGACTAACCCCTCTATATCCATTTGCAATGGGATATCACTTTAACATTCACCACTTTCTGCAACACACAGATACTAGGTGCTGGTTATTTTTAAATCCATTCCCTTTGTTTAATGGGTTTTGTCACAACTATAACTTTTTCAGCTTGGTTTTGTTGTATAGGCTTTGAAAGATATTTTTTATTTATACAGAAAGACTCTTCCAAGAACAAAACAGATGTCAAAAGCATCCAGCCATATTTGGCCTGTCCACAGAGAAAAGAGAAGGGAGAATTCAATGTTCCATCACTCTAGTTGGGATTGTCACTGAAACGCTACGGATCAGTAGGAGGAGATCAGAAATAAATTTGACCGAAAAAAACGGTCCTAAGGCATACAGTCAAAAGCTGACTCTGGCATCCATCCAGGTGCGTCTAGACACATCCTAAATATAACATGCTCAGTGAAATAGGGAAGACTGCTGATTCTCTTTTTTTCTTCCATATCTCCTGCTAGCAGATCTGTTATTTTAGGATCACATTCAAAGAAATTTAACATTGTGGCCTCCCAAATGGACAGTAAAGGCTTTGCTGACAGTGCCAACTGGTGTAAAATGTGCCTTCAGAACTGCTGGTCATAACACTACTGTTTTAACCTCACGACCACACATAAGAGACACCTGCTGTAGCTAGATGTGTTGAAGGGAGGAAAGTGTCTTCTTAATATGTTCAGTCCAGATAACTAATTATCCATATAAAGAAAATCCAATTTTTTAAAGACATCCTAGTGTGACTCATCCATACCTAGTGTAGACCACCAGAAAATGCCAAGGTCAGGGCAGGCTGAAAAAGAAGAACAGATTTTCCCAACACTGGTGGGTGACACTGAAATCAGACTTCCCCACCAGCCACAAACAATGCTTCTGATTCCCCACACTGGTTATCAAGAAGCTAAAACAAAAATATACATAGCCCCCTTTACTACATTTCAGTCTCTAGCTCTCAATCAGCCACTAGGTCCAGTAAAGAGATCAGTTATTTAAAACTCTATGCTCTTTACCAAAAAGGTTCTCCTGACCCCAGAGAGTCAGCCACAGTACCAGATAATGTAAGTACAGATCTTGCCCAAAATACCACACTACCATCCAATCCTTTAGTAACTAAATCTAAAGGTTTATAATAAAAGGAAAGAAACAAGCTTTAAGAGAAATGTTCAATGATTAAAGCAATCACATACATACAAATGATTGGAAAGCCCATATATATCAGGTTTCCAGTAGAATTGTGGAGTTTGCAGGCTTGTATAGTCTCTCAGGTATACATCCAGTACCTTGATGGGTTTCAGTCCTTTGTTTCAAAGCTTCAGTTGTAGATGAGTTGATCCAGAGGTAGGTGAAGACTAAAGACTGAAGACAAAATGGATGTGCTGCTGCTGCCTTTTATGTCCCTTGGCCTTTGCCAGGCTGCTTGTGAAAATTTACAGAAATTAGATGGAGTCCAGGATCACATGAGTAAATCTTGGTGACTCATCAGGTGTAGTTTCTCTCTCCAGGCCTATAGTACCTGTGAGTTTCCTCACTGGGCCAATAAGCAGCTTTTTGCTGCTGCCATCTTGTCTGGGGAGTGGCCCCGAAACACATCACAAGTTGAAATGCAGCTACATCAAACATATCCATAACTTCCAATACAAATATGATACATACACATAAACAATGTAATCATCCTTAGCAAACTATAACCTTTCTAATGGTACCTGACATGGCATATCTCATATGAATTACTGTAATTTTGAAATATTGATGTTAAATAGTATCATAATCATAATCCAGACAGTGTCATACCTTGGTTATAGTGTTATTGTAGGCAGATCAGAATTAAATCATAGAATCATAGAAGATTAGGGTGGGAAGGGACCTCAGGAGGTCATCTAGTCTAACTTCCTGCTCAAAGTAGGACCAACCCCAACTAAATCATCCCAGCCAGGGCTTTGTCAAACTGCACCTTAAAAACCTCTAAGAATAGAGATTCTATCACCTTCCTAGGTGCTTCCAGTGCTTCACCACCCTCTCAGTGAAAAAGTTTTTTCCAATATCCAACCTAGACCACCCGCACTGCAACTTGAGACCATTGCTCCTAGTTCTATCATCTACTATCACAGAAAACAGCCTAGTTCCATTCTCCCTGGAACCGCCTTTCAGATAGTTAAAGGCTACTATCCAATCCTCCCACATTCTTCTCTTCTGCAGGCTAAACAAGCCTACTTCCCTCAGTCTCACCTCATAAGTCATGTGCTCCAGCCCCCTAATAATTTTCGTTGCCCTCCACTGGACTCTTTCCAATTTGTCCACATCCTTTCTGTAGTGGGGGGGCCCAAAACGACACAGTACTCTAAATGAGGCCTTACCAGTGCCGAATAGAGGGGAATAATCACTTCCCTCGATCCACTGGCAGTGCTCCTACTAATGCAGCCCAATATGCTATTAGCCTTCTTGGCAATAAGTGCTCACTGCTGACTTGTATCCAGCTTCTTATCCACTGTAACCTCCAGATCCTTTGCTGCTGAACTGCTGCCTAGCCAGCCAGTCCCCAGTCTGTAGCAGTGCATGGGATTCTTCCGTCCTAAGTGCAGGACTCTGCACTTCTCCCTGGTGAACCTTATCAGAAATCTTGCCGTGCCTTGACTTTTAATTCTTGCAGGCGAACCCTTACTAACTCACAGGTGTATCTGTTTATCAGTCTCCTGCTTTCATCTTGTCAAAATCTAGGCCTAGATAGATATGTTCACTTACAAGCAAAGGACAGTAAGCTGCACTATTGCGCCAGTTGATTTTTGTCACTGTGAAAAATATAAGGATGAGGGAGAGAAAGGAAAAAAATGCAAGTGGTAAATTTTTCCAACCTCTCACCAACTTCATGGAACTAAAAGCAGATTAAAGGTATTTTCTTTTAGCTATCTATATATTATGCACAGCATTACCTATTATATACAAACAGAGCACAAGAATAGGACAAATTTGCGTATACATTTCCATGAGAGTTATGGATATTTAAGCCCATGTTGTCCGTGTCAATAGACTAAATAATGCACCATTATGGACAAGGCTGAGCCTGTCACTGCACTTGACATGTCCTGATTTTGTACTCGGCATATAATATTTTGAGAGCCATATTTTCTTCAAGCATAGAGTAATAGGCTTTAACTTTGCTAAGCTTTTCTGCCAGGCCCCCAGTGCCCTGCTGTTCTATTATATTGAACTTGTAAGCAGGACGCTCTGCCAGGCTCACCCAGATTACTGCAGCAATAAGGGCCCTGCTGAGTGACTAGTGTCATGATAAGTGCTAAGGAGGGAGCTCACCATCTTGGCATACTGTTCTCATTTTATTAAATTCAGCTTTGTGGAAGCAGGGAGTCTGCCTCTCAGCCTCACTGGCTCTGGCTCAGTCCAACTGCTACTGTCAGACAATATGAAAATAGGAACCACCACAGCTAATGGCAGGTGCTGCACCACAGCTGAGCAAAAAAGAGGGATTTTTTGTTTTTGTTTTATAGGCACTTTACTGGACTGATTCAAAACCTTCAGGTTTTTAATGTTATAGCCTTTATATTCAGACACTTCATGAGCCTCTGTGCCATTAAAGATGTTTACCTTTTGCAGCAGTATTTATCATAGTTTAGCTAAAATTGGAAAGAAGCATGTAGTAAACAAGCCCTTTGAACAGGTCTGATACCCCCTGGACTTAAGTAAGGCTGAAATGTTAAAGGCCCAGTCCGGCAGTCCTTACTAAGGCAAATTCCCAGTGAGGTTAACAGGAATATTTCCAGAGTAAGGTTTTTAAGATTTGGCCTCGAGGCTGGGATTTTCAGAGAAAGTAAGGGAGTTAGTCACCTAAGTCTCATTGGAATTCAATAGGAGTTGTGCATTTTGGTGCATTTAGAAATTCCCCCGATTAGTCCAAGAGTGGAGGGATCAGAAAGATGATTCTCCACACAGTTGACTAGCTCCACACAGATGTCTAGGCAGAAGTTCTGTAGCTGAATGCAGCAGAAGAGTGCAACATTCACAGGGAGGAGGGAAAGTAGAGGGTCCACAAGGAGCAAAACAGGTGAGCCAGAATGAAAGCGATTAGGTGAAAGCCATTTCTGACAGACTATTTGTCCTGGATCATTAGAGCTGAGAGATGTTGGTCACTTTGTCAAGGCTGGATAAAGTTACAAGGAGTCCCTATTCAGATGAAGAAAAAAAAACTTCATTTGCAGTATAAATTTTCAGAATATTAAATCATTGCTTTTGTAAATATCAGTCACCAAAATGGAGTTAATAGCCAGAAATGTGCCATTTTCAGCATAAGGGACTGCCCCCTGGGAATGAAAATTCTATTCAAAAGCTGTTGTAGAAAGATAAATGACTTCCGACTTTACCTGTACCTCAGCACTTTCAGAGCTGCCTTGATGTCAGCAAATGGATCACTTACCATTGTTAGCAATAAAGTTTCAAATCATCCACATATTGTCGTGTCAACACGTCTATAAATTTTACATGATCAACACACGCAGGGTAACCTTTCTGAGTGAAGTATTGATGCAGTGCAGCTACAGAAGTCATAGTATAGCAAAGTCAACTTGGATCAATACAAAATCCAGATTTTTAAATGCTTTTATAGCAGAAGTCACTAAGTCTGACAGGTTACAATTCAGCAGCACACTTGTTGGCCATGTCAGTCTTCATAAGAGTGACAGGCTTGATTAGTCTCTCTTTGAGAGTGACTGATGTAAAAATTGAAACAAAATGTCATCTTTCTGCCAATTTGCAAGATCACAATCCATTCCAGACTCATCAAAGTTACAGAATAAAGGATTTAACATTTTAATCCTATGTGAGAAAATGAATAAGAAAATTATGTCTCCAACAAGTGCGACATTTTTATACTTGAAAAATAAGAATGGAGAGCTACTGTTGAAGCCGACTGTCATGTATATTTTGTCACAGCCATGTCACATCACAGGCAGTTTGCATGTAAGGGAATGCTTAACAAAATTAGAGGGCAAATAAAAAGGAAAATAAAAACAACAAATCTATCTGGTCAGGCCTCTATGGTGGACAAATCCCATTTGCTTATGCATATTCTACATTTTTTCATTATATCCAAAAATGTCTGTTTTTATTACTTTTGTCTCATTTCCCTCCAAACCTCACAATTTCTCTATTTTTCTGCAAGACCTTTTGTTCTTTCATTCTGATTTGCTGAGTTTTTCCTCTTTGTTCTTGAGCTATTTTCTTTCTGAGACCTTTCTTTCTCTGCTTAGTTTTCACAGTGGCGTCATCAAAATACTTCTATAATAACTGGGTTCTGCTATTTTCCCTTCTTGCCATCCACCAGTGTTACTTCAAGACACAACTTCTCACACATAATGTTGCTCAGCACCACCGTTGCTTGCTAACTGTCTTCATATTTGTCTCATCCATTTTCTCTCATTCTTTGACTTCCTGTTGCATTTGTTAACATGCTACACTCCGTTTAGCAGAGGGCAAAGCTAAGAACATCAGTTTAGAAAAGGAGAGGGAAGTGGAGATAACTGTTTTAACTCTTCTTTTTTTGAACTACCCCTTTTACCACACAATAAACATTTTGCCTGCACTGGAATATCAGAAGAAACACAGAGTGAATGAGCAACAGTAGGAATATTGGCCTAGAATGTGGGAACAGCGGCAAAAGTTGGGTTAGGGTTAGGTACCACCAACAGGTAAGGAGATTTAACAGCCTCAGCTGAAGTTGTTCCTTATATGATGGATGTTTGCTGGGAGAAGAAATATGGATCTCAGGACTGAAGCTAAGACATCTTTGTCATTTAGATATGAAGACTATCAGATCTGTGGATCTGAGTTGGAGCCAATGAATGGGTTGCTTGTATTAACTCTGTCTAAAATCCTCTAATTAGAGAATTACCCAGAATTTACTCAGACCTGCAGATTACTCTGAGCCCTAGCTCAGTTCTTTCTCTAGAACCTACAAATATTCCCTCAATCAGACAAATAAGGTGTCAGGTCCAAGGACTGGTAGTACAAACCAAACATTTATTCTTGGTGTTGAAGCTCTAATCCGAGTGCCCCCATACTGAGGATGTCCCTACTGTCAAATGCTGAGATATTTGAGGATGTCAAATGACTTGGGATATACCCAGCTCCTTAGCTCTTTCTGTTAAGTGTAGAGAGGAGCTAGAGGAGTATTTCCATATCTCAAAACTCAGTTGCTTCAGATCTTTCTTCGCTTTAAATACAGAAGACAGAGGCATCAAAAATCCACAGAATTCTAATCAGATCACGCAGATCCTTAAAGGTGAAACCAAATTATAGATTCCAACCTCGATGTAATCTTCTATTACTTTGCAACTTAAAACTCTGATGCTAATAAATTTAAAGTCAAGTGGACAAGACTTTCTGCATGAGGATGACCTATAAAAATACATATACACTTGTCTGTAGCCTACAGCATAAAAGTCGCACAAACAGCATTTCCCAGAGTTGAAGGCTCCTTACCAAGGTATTTCCGGCACCTTATGTTAGCGGTGATCAACCTCTTTTTTACTGCAAGATGCACATTTGTCAAACTTCACAGGGTACATCTTGAGCAGAGTAAAGTCCAGGGTATGACAGTGATATGCCCAGGGGAGGAATTAACATCTGAAATCATAAGCATGAAATAATTATCCAATAATTGTTATAAGATCAAGTTATTTAGGATTGATTTTTTTTTTAAAGAGGTAATTATAAAGGATCTTTCAGTGAAAACAGGGTGGGTAGGGATAGGAGAGTCGGATGTAAATAATTGCCGATGCTTGCCACAGAAATGCTGCATCACTGTGTGCTATAGCGCATGAGAGCAAAGCAGACATCTATTTTCACTGTCCAACTTGAGTAAAATGTGAAAAATAAACAAACAGCACAGATGGTGAAACAGTTTACATTTTGAATACTCTTTCAGTGCTAATCATCTCCAATGTTTATAGCGACATGATAGCAACATATATTTTGAAATATGTTATTTTACCCTAAAAGGATCCATTTATGCATATCAGTAGTTTATAATTTCCAGCTAAGTAATATTTAAAATATTTTTGGAAAAAAATCTTTCAGGTGTTAATCAGTGTTTCAATCTACTGAAACACTAAATCTTTGGGAGACCATATCTGGTTAGTTTGGATAATGTCTCACAACATTTTATAGTTTGTATGCACTTATTTTATGGTGTATTGATTTGCAAAGTTTAAAAATGTAAGCATATATAGGCAAACCTATTTCTTGGTCACTTTTCGTATTCTCAATAACAGAAAGCAAATCTTGGAGGGATTCCCAAGTGGCAGGTGCTAAAACTAAATAGGGACAGAAACAGCCTTCCTGTTAGCATATTAACCACTGATCACCTACCACAGCTCTGTGTACAGAATTCATTGACAGTTAAAGCTAAGCAAACTATGTGAGAGCTAATTAAGTACCTTTACAAATACTTCAGACAGCTACATGCACCTTACTACAAGCTAACTACAAACCAGGCACATAAACTCTCAAACACTGTATGTGTCTTACCATGTTGACTAGCATCCAAGCAACTCTATTTTCTTTGCAGAACAAATTTAAAGTATTCTTTGCAAACTGTGATGCCCTGGATAGATGAATAGGGAAAATAGAAAGACAGATGGAGGCAAGCAACTGAATCAAGTATTCCTGCTTGTGTGCGGAAGTGGATGAGGAGAGCAAGTAGGTGGAATTGCCTCTGCAGATTCATATTGCTGTGCCACAAGAGCCATTATTAGTAGTAAAACTATTAGGCAGTACATACACAGTAACCATAGATCCAAATATTTACAATCACAGTTATGAGGAGTTCAGCTCCTCCAATCACCATCTTCAGTTCCTTGCTTTCAGCCAGCCAGAGCCATCCCCACATCAGGTCTGTTTATAATTTACCACATTATGAAAAGAAGAGTAAACTAGAGAAAAGAAGAAGTTAAGCAGTTGAGGGTATTTCGTTTAATAGTGTTTTTAACAGCTTGTCAGAGTAGTGTTGCTGTTGAACAGCAGTAGCCAGTGTTCAGTCACTAAAATGGCAGATACCGAGAAACACAAAGGCTTAAAAAATTAGTGGCAGGAGCAACAAAAAACTAAAGCGCCCATCTTGGGGCCATGTGTTTGATAGCTCCCTTTAAATAGGAAGCAACAAGAACTATTTTAAGGCCCATTGTTCTTCTACTTCACAAAGAGGCCAGATTGAAATTCCTCACACTGTGAGCTGGCTGTTGCCAGTTCAGTTTTCACTGGCTGACCAGTTTATGGCCCTATCAGACCCACCCATGCCTATTGGCAGGGAGCAGAACTTTTCATATCATGAGCACTGAAGTGGCTGACAGATAAGTTTCCCTCTTCAGCAGCTACTGAAGCTATTGTTGAGAGGAGAGCTGATCTAAATTTTTCAAATGAAAAACGTTATTAAAAAAATATTCTCTTTTCAAAAATGGAAATTTTCACAAACATATTTTGTTCCTTTTAAAATGTTTCTGTTTATCAATAAACTGAATTTAGTGGGTTTTGTGTGTGTATGTCTATGGAGAGGGTGTAGCTATTTTGTTTCTTTTGGTTTTTTATTTATCATTTTCTCTTCCCCTTCTCCCTCTTTTTTCTTTTCCCTCCCATTTTTCTCACTGGCAAAATGGGGACACCGAGGTAGGGGAGGGAGGGACCAGAGGATGAAAATAGTCTAGCCTAAAAAATTCTGAAAAAACTTTTGTAGACATTTTTTATTAAAAGCAGTTGTTCCTTTTTGAAACTTGTGGAATGAAATGACTGAAATATTTAATGAAAATGATTTTTCACTTTTCAGCTGGCTCTAGCAGAAAGGGAGAGGATGCCTATTTGGTGCACTGCCTCTACCTGTTCCGACAGTTGTATTCCCCACTACACTGAAGAATTAGCCATCTACTGTGTCTGTGGCAGATGTAAACTGAAAAGAGGAGCATCTGGGTCTGTCAGATTCTTACCACTTCACTCACCTTCTTTTATTTTTCCTGTTGCCAACACCCAAATCCTGTCTGTGCTCTGGTGAGGTATTTGTCTTTGTATTTGTCTTGCTCACTCTTAGAGACAGTTACAAAGGCAACAACTGTAAACAACAGTATTTCTATTCAAAGGGAAAGATAGATTCATCACATTCACCAGCTATACTATCAACTGAAGGAACTTTCTTTTTTCCAGGGAATGGGATTTTTATAGTATCCAGCTGGGTAATGGCTTTAGCCTTATTGAGAAATATGAGCCAGATTGCGCCATTAAGGCGATACTGCAGAGTTGCTTTTTCTCAATGGGAGTTTCAGAAGGCATTAATGAGGAAGAATGCCTCTATAAGCTCTGAGGTTTGGCAGCCATTGTGCCACTGCCTTATTCTCCATGCCTATTTTGGAAATGCCAATCCCTGAGAAGGGCTATAACCCTGAACAACCCTTGTTCTTCTGAGGGAGCACAGGTCTACACCCTCTGGTTGACTCTTTGGCAGGTGGCATAAGGGAGAGAGCTGTTTATACCTTCCCTGACTTTATGAACATGCTCAAAGAGCCAACCAGAACCTGGCTTCCACTGGCAAGATTTTCAAAAGTTGCTAGTCCTTGTGAATGCCTCAGTTTTTGGTTGCTCAGATTGAGACACATTTTAAGGGGCCTGTTTTTCAGAAAGGGCATCTCAAGTTTGGCATAACCATACTGGTTATGTGTTTGACTGTGTCTCTCTTTTATTTTCATGTGTAACAGTTGTCATCATTGATCATCACTATGGACTGAACCCAAGCTCTCCAGCACTAAAAGTATGAGTTAAAGCATGAGTTAACCACCTGAATTAAAGCTCTACTCTTTGGTAGATGTATTAGACTCAATTCTCTGCAGACCAGCCACTAGAGGGAGATGTGTAATATGCATGGAACAGTAGGTTGCATGTGCATTATTTCTTATAATTATCACTGTTATAGGTTAACCCTCTGATTTTTATTAAAAGACCCCATTTAACATGAGGCCAATGACTTACTGAATTGGGAAGTACCCATATAGTGAGCTAGGTTCTCTTATTTTCCTGGAGGGCACTGCTGAAGAAGAGCTCTATGTAAACTCAAAAGCTTGTTTCTCTCACTATCAGAAGTTGGTGCACTAAAAGTAAAACAACTTTGGCATTGCTTGCAAGTGTCTATTTCAAAATTTAATTAGGTGGAATCTCTAACGGGTGACCAGACAGGAATGTCACTTCACTGGAACTTGACTTTCATTAGTCACTGAAACACGTGACAGAAGAGTTGCAGTTGCTTACCATTTTCAGGGAACTATGAATAAGAGCTCTTCTCCCCACATCCTGACCCGCTCAGAGGGGTTAACAGTACAGTGTGAGATTTTCCAACAAATAATTTCTAATTGATACATAGGTAGTAATCACAGGGACCCTAATTTACAACACTGTGATGGGTATTTTGGAAGCAGTGCTGTGATACTGTAGAAAATTTGAACACGAGAACAAAATGGAATAGACAGTTGCTTTTGGGGACTGTGCAGATTAGTACATCATTGCATACGAGCAGAGTGCTAATTGCTCCTTTTGACCACGGGCCCAGTTTACAAAGCTTTTGCGCAAATGTGCGCTGTGCGCTAAATTACAAAACTAACACTGCATTTTTTCTTGGTACAGCTTGCAAATTCTTGTAGGACACTATGCATTATCATTAATTGGATGCAAAGCAAAAGGAGGGCACAGAGATATTCACTTACAATGTTGAAAAAACAGCCCTGGTGCTAATTACTCAAGTTACAAATGTTGCACTTGCTTTGAGACAATCCTAGTAAAAGGAAACAATATATATATATATAGGTTTAGGAAACATGATTTTAGAATTATGTTTTAATATAAACTAGTGTATTTAATAGAAAACTGCATAAGCAATAATTGGTCTCAGCTTGGTACATTAGCTAACAAACCAGGTGTGAACTATTTTCAAGAAGATTGTTGGTACAGATTCCAAAGAAATTTAAAAATAGCAGGTGTGTTTAAAATCTTCCAACTATGTAAGGACCAATTTTCCATAAATGAGAAGGTAGAACAGAATAACATGGAATAATGCCTCCTGTTTATTTCCTGATTTTTTACCATGCTTAGCGTCTTACTCCAAGGGGTGGGTATTCCAGTTTGGAAAAACCAGATTTCTTCTCCCTACAGAATTTTATCCCATTCCATGAACGGGCCCTTTAAAAGTTCAGAAATGTTTGGTTAATAAGCTCTGTATCAGTATGGAAAGGAAATTATGTGACTGAATATGTTTAGTAAGTCAATAAGAGTTTTGGGTGAGTTGTGAAAGGATAAATATCCCATTTTTTTCTAGGCTGAAATTACGTAAAATCCACAGGTGTTATTCCCATCCTGCTCTGAACAGAACACATCATAGATCATCCAGACTTGCCTCCTCCTGAGTTTTGGCTTTACTGTTAAGTTAAATTACAAGTAAACATAAACCTCAGACTAAGCTTTCTTCACAAACTGGGATTCCTAGATTTATCCCTACAGAACCTCTCTGTCCTGGATTCTGGTTCCCTCAATTTCTGAGAATGGCTTTGGCCCTTTCTATATCCAGTTTGGTGCTAATTGAATCCACTTGCTGGCATGATTCAGCTATAACTCTATAGGGTCCTCATGCATGATTCAAATGTCTCAACAAACGACCTTCCATAGGGATTCAGGTCTCCTAGAATTGGCCACTCTGTTATAATAATATTTTAATTAATGGATGGAGCTCTGGAATAGAAACCATAAGGAACAATTCAGCATTGGCAGAGGAGTAGGTTAGAAAATTTGATAGACTTTTCTCTCTCATTGGCATGATACTATGAATATTGAATAACACATGGTTCACAATCCTGTCTTCCTCTGTTATTAAGTAATGTTAACAGATGTTGTAAATACAGCTTTAAACGATATGTAGATGTCACTACAAAGGCACTATGTGTCACACGGTAGCAGTGCTTTGACCCCAGCCAAAACAACCTCCCACTCAAGTGCACAGAAGGTTAGGTATGTTGTTATGACTCAGATTTGGGTGATTGGAGTAGGAGTGGGAAAGTGAAACTGCTAATAGTAACTCAAGCACTGAACTGATTGTTCAGGGAGATTAGTGGACTCCCCTTTCAGTCCTGCACTTCTTGAAAAAATGTGAAGATGCCTCAGAAATATTGACCCTGGCTACCTAGCAAACTCTACATCATCAAGCTGTTGCATACCAGACTTGAGCAACAATGTATGTGCCACTGCTGACTGAGAGGTGGATTGGTTTGGACAAAATCTGGCTGGACTTGAATTTGTCTATGGCTGAAACTCTTCTAACCCTTTCTAAAGATGGGAAAAGTTTGGTCATTTAAAATATTGATATGCTTCTTTGTTTCAATTCATATCAATAAAAATGTTACCTGTTGCGGTTGGTGGGTGCCACTGACATAACTTTGCAATCCAACAATTCCAAATAAAAGCTCAGCCGTCAGCAGCAGCTCTTCGCCCAGTAGCCCACACTACGAGTTTTTGGAGATTGCTAAGGGTGTGTTTCCCATAATGATAAAGGAATGGAAATGACTTTCTGTGGGTGCCTGGCTGGCTTTGTTCCCGTTGGAATGATAATTGCAGCGCTGCTGGGGTTTCATTATGTTACATGCTTAAGGAAGGTGCAGGGCACCTAACATCTTGGAGAGGCATCTGTTTGTCATTTTAAAACTAATTACATAAATAATATTTAGTGAATTCAAGCAGGTATTTTACAATGATTGCTTTTTTTTAAAATCCTGCCAATTGTCTAGAATAATTAAGGAATAAAGGGTCAGTCAGATTCAGCCACTTTTATTGAACAACAATCATGTGAGTAGTCCTATTGATTTAATTTGGGCTACTCATCTGAGGAGATACTATTCAGCATGAGTAAGGATTGCAGAGGCCCTCAGTAAGTACGTGGAGCTAGGTAACTCCAGCTGGAGGCTGGAGGCATATTATAGACAAGGGGTGGCCAAACTTACTGACTCACCAAGGCCCTATCTCTGCTGGACAGAATCATCTAGCCCAGTGGTTCTCAACCTTTCTAATGCCGTGACCCCGCAATACAGTTCCTCATATTGCGGTGACCCCAAACCAAAAAATAATTTTGGTGGCTACTTCAAAACTGTAATTTTGCTACAGTTATGATTCGGAATGTAAATACCTGATATGCATTATGTATTCTCATTGCTACAAATCAAACATAATTTAAACATAGTGATTAATCACAAAAGCGCCGGACACACGTAATGCGCTGCTATGGACTGTGGAGCGTTCCCCCCGCTTCCCCCGCCCCTTAGGCCCTGGACGGATGATGCAATCACGTCTGCGCATGCGCGCAGGCATTCAGTTTGGAACGCGCATCCATAACGGTGTGCGTTCCAGCTGAATAGCGCTGCTACAGATGGTAGCGCGACTTCTCAGCAGCTAAAGCCATCGGAAATATGTATTTTCCAATGGCTTTAGGCGACCCCTGTGTTTTGGTCGTTCGACCCCCGCCGGGGTCGCGACCACAGGTTGAGAACCGCTGATCTAGCCCATCACCCTGCCTCAGGGCAGAAGCTCCAAGCTCCCCAAGCCAGTCTAGTAGGTGGAGAATGGGGGGCGGGGAGCATAGGAGTTCTGCAAACTGCACTTCAATTGTAAAAGAGCCTCATGTGGCTCACGAGCCATGGTTTGGCCACTCCTACTATAGGCATTTCCTATAATAAGTGTAGGTACAACAGTGAAATATAGAGGTAGCTATCTGTTTGATTTAGTTAAAACTTACTACGTTTTAAGGGGCATTGTATACTTCCTATGATGTAGATAGTTTCTCAGTGGGACAGAATAAGAAATTGCCATGTGGGTGCCAGCAGCAAGTCTCAGCTGTGGTCCTTAGAAGGACTACAATAGACATTTCTTGAAGAATTTAAAAGATTTTCTTATATAACCTGTTTTGTTTGCCAAGAGTCTCATGTAGAGTATGGAGGAATTAATTCTAATCTCCTTCAGGTACTGAATTGCATGCCCTCTTCTAAAGATTTTTCCATTGTTTGAGATGTACTTTATTGCCGTTTGTGATGGTTCTTGTCACCGCTTTTTCTCCCACTGACAACACAGAACAGACTTTCAACCTCGATCTCCCCTATGTCTGATGTCAACATCAGATGCCATCCTTAGCAACAGCCACAGCAGCCTCTGTGACAGTAAAAGACAAACAATATATGATCTAGCCAAAATGTTGAGGCCCCTGGTTCCCTCTTCAGGGCTAACATGGTATGCAGAGACCTACTTTCTGAGCTTGGGACACAGCTGTTAAAAGCACTTCAGTTTTCTAACATGGATCTTAATGGAACTTAACAGGGAAACTTAATGACTGCAAGTGATTCAGACAAGTCATGTTTTTTGAAGCAATGTAAAAACTGAGTTTTGAGAGTTTTGAGTGGGGAACAATAGAATAAGGGTGCAGAGTCGGACATTTCTTATTTCAGATTTTCAAAAGAGGTGAAGTAATTTGTATATTCCTTTAATGCAGCTTTGTTTTTAATACTGTGACAATGTAAAACAGGAAATCAACAGTCTGACCGTGGGCCAAATCCAGACCGTCAGATGCTTTTGAATGGTTCCCAAAATCCTTATTTTTGTTAATCCTTTTATTAACTTATTATTAGCATGATTATTATTTGTGTTGTTATTATTTTCTCTGGCATCTGGACCTTGACTATATCTTGACCAAGAAATTTGGCCCTTGAGAGAAATAACTGAATATCCTGATGTAAAAATCATATAAATGAAATTAAATTGATGCTGTCCAGTCTTACACACCTTCAAGCTATTTACTACAAAGCATTGTTCATGTTGTAGGTAAGTCAGACTGTTCTTCTGATCCTTACAGCAGCCATATACTTAACTAAACAAAACCTGCAACACCTAGGAAACTTCAGACACAGTAACAATTAACATTTATATAGCAACTTTCATCCTGAAGAATGCTACATAGTGCACAAAATGAAATGCGGCCACCTCTCATGTGGAACTCAGCAGCGGTTACAAATACACAGCAACAGTAGAAAACAGTTTAAAATGACTGTTTCCAAGCACTGAAATAGGCTGACTTATAGTGGGTTGGCAAACTGGTAGTTTTTTTCAGTTGCCATCTGTGCATAATTTAAGCTTTCTTTAAAGTAAAAGCTAACCCTCAAGGCCCAATTCTCATTTGCAATAAGGTCCCTTTACATTGCTATAATGAAGCAAAGAGGCCTTATGTTTCTAGCCTTTATGGTTGTGAAAAGAACCTTTGAAATTCTATTCCAAACTGAACAGTAATAAATCACCAAGACCTGATGGTATTTACCCAAGAGTTCTGAAGAAACTCAAATATGAAATTGCAGAACTACTAGCCGTGTTATGTAACCCATCACTTAAATCAGCCTCTATGCCACATGACTAGTGAATAGCTATTATAATTCTGATTTTTAATGCAATCGTGGCAATTACAGGCTGGTAAGCCTAATTTCAGTACCAGGCAAATTGGTTGAAACTATAGTAAAGAACAGAATTATCAGACACATAGATGAACATGATTTGTTGGGAAAGAGTCAACACAGCTTTTGTAAAGGGAAATCATGCCTGCCCTCACCAATCTGTTAGAATTCTTTGTGGGGGTCAATGAACATGTGGAAAAGGATAATCCAATGGTTATAGTTTACTTGGACTTTCAGAAAGCCTTTGACAAAGTCCCTCATCAAAGGCTCTTAAACAAAATAAGCAGTCAAGGGAAAACTGGGAAGATCTTCTCATGGATCGGTAACTTGTTAAGACACAGGAAACACAGCATAGGAATACATGGTCACTTTTCACAGTAAAGAGAGGTAAATAGCAGGGGGCCCAAGATCTGTACTGGGACCAGTGCTGTTCAACATATTCATAAATGATCAAGAAAAAGGGGTAAACAGTGAGATGGCAAAATTTACAGGTAATACAAAATTACTCAAGATAGTTAAGACCAAAGCAGATTGGGAAGAGTTACAAAAGGATCTCACGAAACTGGTTGACTGGGCAACAAAGTGGCAGATGAAATCCAATGCTGATAAATGCAAAGTAATGCACATTGGAGAACATAATCCCAATTATACTTACAGAATGATGGGGTCTAAATTAGCTGTTATCATTCAAGAAAGAGATCTTGGAGTCGTTGTGGATAGTTCTCTGAAAACATCTGCTCGCTGTGTAGCATCAGTCAAAAAAGCTAACAGAATGTCAGGAATCATTAGGAAAAGGATAGATAATAAGACAGTAAATATCATAATGCTACTCTATAAATCCAGGGTACACCCATGCCTTGAATACTGCATGTTGTTCTAGTCACCCCATCTCAAAAAAAAAAAATTAGCATTGGAAAAAGGGCAACAAAAGTTATTAAGAATATAGAACAACTTCCACAGGAGGAGAGATTAAAAAGACTGGGACAGTTCATCTTAGAAAAGAGATGACTAAGGGGGGATATGATAGAAGTGTATCATGTGTGTATCATGAATGTATTCATGTATCATGGATGGTGTATAGAAAGTAAAGAAGGAAGTGTTATTTGCCCCTTCACTTAACACATGAATCAGGGGTCACCCAATTAATTCAATAGGCAGCAGGTTTAAAGCCAACATAAGGAAGTACTTTTTCACACAATGCAGTTATTCTGTGGAACTTGTTGCCAGGGGATGTTGTGAAGGCCGAAAGTATAACGGAGTTAAAAAAGAATTAAGTAGGTTCACGGAGGAAAGGTTCAGCAATGGTTATTAGCCAAGATGGTCGGAAACACAGTCCCATGCCCTGGGTGTCCCTAAATCTCTGACTGCCAGAAGCTGGGACTAGACGGCAGGGTATCGATAACTCAATACATTGCCCTGTTCTGTTCATTCCCTCTGAAGCTTCTAGCCCTGGTCACTGTCAGAAGACATGACACTGGACTTGATGGACCATTGGTCTGACCCAGAATGGCCATTAGCCTGTATTCTTATTCAGGTTCTTGTGTGACCCTCATCAACGTAGTATCTGAGAACTTTCCAGAAGTGTACTGAGTAGCATCTGTGTATTGACTACACGACTAGTATCTGTGAACCAAAATATAAATCAAATATCAGCCACTGCATTGATGTTAGCCAGACTCTGTTGAGAGCCTGAAACAACAGAACTGAGAGGTGAAAGTCATCTCTGCTAATCTCAGAGTAATATTAACTTTGAAGTCTAATGACAAAAACTTAAATGTCAACATCGTTAATTATTTCACTGTTCATCAAAGCACATAAGATTAAGTGGGTATTGATCAACATGTGATTGTATGCAGTGATTGCAAGAAACTGAATAATGACCATACTATGAGAAGCTGTGTAATTTACTGTGCGTGATACCTTGTTTTGGTGTCAGTTAAGCAGGCCTTGTTTTGTAGGCCGACTTTGAGAGAGTATCATGACGTTTTCCATCCCCCAGTTTAACCTCTGTGGGTCTATCCATTTGACACTGCAGAGGAATTTAGGTAGGCAAAAGATACCTGAATCAGTATTACTATTAGCATCACTATAACTGCACAAAATGCTGTGGGTTCCCTAAGTGGTTAGTAGGTTAGTTTTGGATCTCAAATGAAAGTCAGTACTCAGTTGGAGCCTCTAGCAGCACAGCTCCAGTTCATTACTGACTCCAAAAGAATAGTCCTACTTAGAGCTTGTCAAAATATTTTCCACTATGTTTTTTCATTTTTCATTCAAATTGCCTTTTTTATGTAAAGTAACTTTGCAGAAAGATGTTTTGACATTATCGACATTTCCATTTTCCAAATTTTGATCAATATTTTATGAACTTTTTAATCAAATTCATTTTCAAAATAATTATTGAACTATTTCATGTACAGAAACCCCAGTTTTCAGTAAGAAAACATGGGTTTTGTAAATTTAAGAGTTCAAAAATATTTTCATAAAAATACTGTGAAAAATAAGGGGGAGGGGTCTGTTCTAAGCCCTCCAAAATGGAAGCATCTTTGAAATTTTGAAGTTTTTTTGTGAAATCATTTCCTCCTTCTCTTTTTTGTTTAAGGTGCCATCTACTGAATCATCAAAATAACTTACTGCTGCATTTTGGGTTTTCCTTTGGGTTCTCCCTTCCAAGTACTCACCAGCATGATCCTGCTTAACTTGTGAAAAATCTGATGAGCATGCAACCCAAATTAATGTTTGCAAAACACTTTCAAAATATAAAGCACTACATAATTGCTGAGTGCGATGTATTTTTGTATTATTATGATGTGTATTCAGGCTACATAAAAACAGCAGTGTGCTCACACACTTTATCTGTAGGCACAAGATATCACAGGATTTTAAAAAAATTATCACATGGTCCCATTGACACCAAAAAGATGTTGACATCAGATCCTGGAAAAACAACCCTGCTAAAATAAAATATTTTTAGGGTTCTAAAATTGTGTCCCTTTAATATAAAATTAATATCAGAAAACTGCATATTTCGATTCACCTTGCAAATGGAAAAAAAAGAACTTCATATTTCTCTCTGACTGCATTGCCTTGCTCCCTAGTTGTAGTGCAAGTTCCACAAACATAAATTAAAATGAAAGGATATAGGGCAAGTTTATATTTAGAAACCAGTGCAGTGAAGATTCATTTTCTTTTGCTCATGCAATACGGAATGAGAGAAGGCCAGCACATGGGAAAGGTTTGTGAATACAGTAGCAGAACCATGTTGTTTGTGCAATTCACACCTTTTCCAAGTAAATTCCTTAGAAACCTATGTAATTGGTAGCAACATTTTATTGAATTGGTCTCTTTAGATTGTCAGTGGAAAAGGGTGAGAAATTGCAGTGTGTGGCTGCCAATAGCGTGCATGGGCTGCAATTCTTCATAAGACCAAGTCTAAGTTATTGCAGAATGAAAGCAAAGTTTCAAGAGAGAGAGTCTGGGCCTAAAAACCCCTGCTCTACTTTGATTTCAACAAAACTTGCAAGAAAAGAAAATATTCTGGGGTGAAATGCTGACTCCATTGAAGACAACGGCAAATGGACTTAATTGATTCCAGGATTTCACCACCGGTCTGGCCATTAATAAAAGTGGGACTTTATAGGAGCATCCAGCCATGTATGTGTAGGAAATGTTTTTGTATGACTTTTCTTTAGTGGTGTCTACAATACAGGAGAAATCATGGGAGATAGGAAAGTATGAAATGATGTTCAAAAAGAAGATAGCTCCTGGTGCAAAAGTGTGTATCTCTCTATCTTGCCTCACTGAACCATGCAGAGGTGAGACTGTATCTGTTTTAGGCACTGAGATTTCCTCCTGTCACCCTTCCCTCCCATTTGGGAATGCATGGGAGATGCTTTTGACTATATGATGTGGTTTGGAGCTTTTTTATGACTTTCTCATTGGAAAGTAAACATGGTAAACCCACAAGGTTGGGCAATGTGCATTTGCCATGAGGTGTGGTGCATGTAAACCAAGTGTCACCCATGTTACCTCCTGATCACAAACATGATAGCATCTTGCACTGGTGATACATTAGTTGTAATACATAGAATCATAGGACTGGAAGGGACCTCAAGAGGTCTTCCAGTTCAGTCCCCTGCACTCAAGGCAAGACTAAGTATTATCTAGACTGTCCCTGACAGGTGTTTGTCTAACCTGCTCTTTAAAATCTCCAATGACAGAGATTCCACAACCTCCCTAGGCAATTTATTTCAGTGCTTAAATACCCTGACAGATAGGAAGTTTTTCCTAATGTCCAACCTAAACCATCCTTGCTGCAATTTAAGCCATTGTCCTGTCCTCAGAGGTTAACAGGAACAATTTTTCTCCCCCTTCTTTGTAATAATCTTTATGTACTTGAAAACAGTTATCATGTCTCCCTTCAGTCTTCTCTTCTCCAGATTATACAAACCCAATTTTTGCAATCTTTCCTCCTATGTCATGTTTTCTAGACCTTTAATCAATTTTGTTGCTCTTCTCTGGATTTTCTCCAATTGCTCTGGACTTTTTCCAATTTGTGCACATACTTATGTGAAATGTGAACTGGACAAAATACTCCATTTGAGACCTAATCAGCATGGAGTAGAACAGAAGAATTACTTCTTGTGTCTTGCTTACAACACTCCTTCCAATACATCCCAGAATGATGTTTGCTTTTTTTGCAGCAGTGTTATGCTGTGGACTCATATTTAGCTTGTGATACACTCTGACTCCCAGATTCCTTTTGCAGTACTCTTTCCTAAGAAGTCATTTCCCATTTTGTACGTGTGACCCTGATTGTTCCTTCCTAAGTGGATTACTTTGTATTTGTCCTTATTGAATTTCATCCTTTTTTTCCCTCCAGTTTGTCCAGTTCATTTTGAATTTTAATCCTATCCTTCAAAGCACTTGCAAGCCCTCCCAGCTTGGTCTCATCCCCAAACTTTATAAATGTACTCTCTATGCCATTATCTAAATCATTGATGAAGATATTGAGCAGAAGCAGACCCAGAACTGATCCCTGTGTGACTGCACTAGAGATTCCCCTCCAGCTTGGCTGTGAACCACTGAACTCACTGGTAACAGTTTTCCAACCATTTATGCACCCACCGTGTAGTAGCTTCATCTAGGTTGTATTTCCCTAGTTTGTTTATCAGAAGGTCATGAAAGACAGTATCAAAAGCCATACAAAAGTCAGGATATACCACATCTACTACTTCCCCCATCCACAAGGTTGTTAACATATCAAAGAAAGCTATTAAGTTGATTTGATATGATTTGTTCTTGAGAAATCCATGTTGACTGTTATTTATCACCTTATTATCTTCTAGGTGTCTGCAAATTGATTGACTAATTATTTGCTCTATTATCTTCCTGGTACTGACGTTAAGATGACTTGTGTTGCTGAAATTCAAATTCAGTTACTCCTTCATAATTTGTGTTTGGCCGTCTCCTAAATTAGAAGGGGCTCAGAGGAAATGCTTTTCAGTTTGATATGCCAAGAACTTTTTTCTTTGCTTAGTTCCTTATTTAACTATTACGTCTTGCATACTTTGAAGCTTGATAAGTGCGGAACATTATGAAAGTTCTTTAACATCATTAGTTTCTAAAAGGACATGGACAAGTGCAAAACCTGATAGAAAATAAAATCAATTTTAAAAGACTCAGAACAACTGAAAGACGGTATTATTTTATAGATGTGCTAAAGAACTGTGAAATTACCAGGCTTTATGTTAACTCAGATTCTGTCAAATAGATCAATATGCACCATGTAAAAATTAACAGGTGGGTATTTTGGATGGAATGGCATATACAAAATATTTGTGATTTCATGTTATAGACATTGTGATACTGAAGGTACTTTTCTATGCAAAGCTTCTCCCACAACATCTGACTCAGACAAATGAAAGGAACAGCAACCCTGGGGAGAAGGTGCGAAGGGTGAGCAATCAGACATGTGGTACTGACTTTACAGAGAAATTGGTTTCTTTATGTTTCATCTTATGTCAGGATGACAGTTATCATTCATAGTCATCTGTATTAATATAGCAGGTGTACAGAGTAAAATCTTTTGCAAGAATTTATCTAGGAAACCGTTAGCAAAATGTTACATCAGTGATACACAAGCATAAACAAAGACTTCAGAAAGCCAACAGTAGCTTATGATGTGATGTTATCTGCAGGTGTGTAATGTGGTGTTTCTTTCCATTTTGAAGTTTATAAATGGAAGGATAATTTATAAAATGCATATAAAGCCAACACAACACTTTAATAATTAATGTATTCAGCAATCAATATTTAAGCTTAGAGCTAACCTATCTACCTATAAATCATTTGGTAAAGCGTCATGACGATCTGTTGTCTGCCAGTATTAATACAGTGACTCCAAAATGCTCTCTCTTCTGGTAGCAGCCTCACAGGTCATCATGATTCACAGATGAAGTAAGAGGGGAGATAGCTAGTGCACTAGTGACAGAAATCTCATGCCGAATCCAACCGATTGTGACGTTCAGGTTTTTTTAAGATCATGTGTCCTTGTGTGGGAAACAATGAAGGATTCTATCAGAGTTCCTGCAAAGTCTTCCCTGGTGGAGGTGTCCTGAATGGTTGATAGTGTGGGGAATCTTAACTGCCTCCACTTTGCACTAGGGTAAATGATTTAACAAGGTGAAAGCCAAAGGAGAATCAGCACTTGAGATTGGTTTTTTTTATCTGCAGTTTGACTTTAAATAACTGGCTGGGAATAAATTACATCTGTTCCTAATGTGAAAACAAATCAACAAAAAAAAACCCTAGGTCCTTATGTTTTAAAAATCATTTGTGGTACTTGTCTCTTTGTGACAGTAAAAGACCCAATAATAATGAAAAGCAAAGAAAGCATTTTTAATGTGTGTTTGGATTTACAATTTAGTTTAAATGTTACTGTTGGAGCATTCTAGCTCCTATAAATGAAAATCAATTCAATTAAAGTATATGCTGGTGAACACATAATATAACATAGTTTTTAAATGTTGTTGAAGTGAGGAGATGCAATTATACAGCCACCTGTGGGTAAAGCTGGATCAGAGGCAGTGGAATAAAGATAAAGATGGCTGACTAACAAATCTCTGAGTTCATTTTGTAGCTATCACAAAGACACTAAGATCCTTAGCATGTTTAACTATATGAAAATGAAATAAAAAAGAGATGCCCTGAACCACTTCCCTCGCTACGGGAAAACTGTGGTGAAATATTTAAGGGGAGGAAAAAAGTGATACAGGAACAGAATACTATAAAAAATGGAGAAAATTAAACTCAGAACCCAGATGTAAAACACAGATGTCCGTGTGATTTTACTGTAGAAGAATCCAAATGGACAGGGGTTCCAATGTGGTAAGCAGAACAAGCTTTGTGTCAGCTCCAGGATGAAATGCATGAGATTACTTATAATTTATAAGGAAATGCCCAGCAGATTTTAGAAGTGTGATGAAATGCTCTAAATCGCAGTGTGGAGAATGGGAAAGATACCAGTAATATCAGTAATAATAATCACAGATGCTTTTAAAATTAAAAAAGGAGAAACCTGCATATTTGTTGTATAAAAAAAGGTGTCAAAGACAGAGGACAGTTCAGAAGACTACTCTGTTAAACAGTAGGAGAGAACTATGTTCAGGGATTTAAAAGAAGTGTTATACATTGGATGTATCAATTCCATTGTTCCTTAAACCATGAGTTTGGAGTCATCAGGGAAGAAACAGAAGTCCTACCTCTGGATTAGTTTGATTTGATTAAATCTTATTCAATTCTCTAATGATGTGATGGATCGAATCCCAGTTAAAAGCAGTAACTCGTAAAAGATGGTTTTACAGCAGTTTTGAAGCAGCTGTCCAGTAAGCCAGGAAAATGAAATGCCAATAGAAGCGTAAGTTTGTACATTTGTTAGTCATTATTTCTATGGCATTAATGAAAATAGGAAAAAAACCCAGAAATCTAATGTTAGTAGTTGATGACTGCTTTGAAGTAGTGTTCCCTTATTGTAATGAAATTAGGGGTGGAAGAATGAAATATTTTGATTACTGTACTGATTAGAGAAACAAGGTGGGTGAAATATTGTCTTTCATTGGACCAACTTCTGTTGGTGAGAGAGACAAGCTCTGCTGGCTCAAAAGCTTGTCTCTCTCACCAACAGAAGTTGGTCCAGCAAAACAAAACTGATGCACCTTCTCTTTCTAATATTCCGGGACCAACACGGCTACAACTATTACTCCTAGGGGAATACTGTATCAAAAAATTAAACATTCTTCACACAATATTATAAAATTCTGCATATTTTATTTATCAAAATAACTCACTATAATCATACCAGTTTCAATTATTTTGGTCATTTATTTCAAAATAGCTGTATATCTGTAACAATACAGACAACAAAAAAGATTCAGAAATTGTTTTTTGACAAGTAGATTCCTTACTCAGCATATGAATACAGAACTTGGAGAAATAATTCATTTAAACTACAATACAGAAACATATTTCCCACACCCCCTCAGATGCAGTACAAAGGCTTGGGGGAGTCAGGGTAACAGAGGAGCTGAGGGAGAGGGAAGTAATTGCTGGGAAGGAGCCTGGAAGTGAACCTGGAGGGTTGTTGGGTGTGGATGGGAGAAATATGGAACAGTTTTTTTTTGATTGGGGGGAAGGATTGTTAGGGAGGTGGGAAGCCTCGTCTATGCAGACCCTGCCTGACCCCTAGCCTCTCCCATTCAGTCAGGTACATCTGCCCATGTCCCTGCACCGCCTTCTCCATCCCCATGTGTCAATTAATCCCCAGCCAAACCTACCTCCTCCCCATCCCATGTCTTTGCACACCCCTCCCCCATCCCCATGTGTTCCTGAACCCCCACTCAACCACCTCTCCTCCCCTATCCCGATGTCCCTGCACACCCCTCTCCGTGTGTTCCTGCATCCCATCCCCATGCCCCATCCCAATGTTTCCATGCACCTCCACTCATTCAGCCACCCCCACCCATCCCTATGTGTCCCTACACCCCAACCCCATCTGTCCCTGCACCCCTCCGCCCCCATGTGTACCTGCGCCCCCACTCAGCCATCCACTGCCTATATGCACTCCCTTCCCCTGTCCCATGTGTCCCTGCACTCCCACTTAGCCACCACCATATATCCATCCCCACAAGTCCCTACATCCTGATTCAGCCATCCTGCCCACTGCCATGTACCCTCCAATCCACCTTTATGTCCCCATCATTCAGTCACCCCACACTTTCCCACTCAGCCACCACCTGCCCCTGTGCACCCCCTATCATCTAGCCTCATGTGGCCCTGCACCCTTTTTGCCCCCTGGTGTCATTGCACCCCCCACACCCATTGAGCTTCCACCCCAATCTGTCCCCCCCCACTAACCCTTCTGAACCCCAGTCTATCTGACTCCCCAGCAGTCCTGTGTGCTCTGCTCTGTCTGTCCCCCCATATCCCATGCTTTCTCACTTGGCCCCACAGGCAAGGCGCTATGAGGAATGCAGCCCCTCCTTCTCCCTTTTGGCTGCTGGCTGCTACAGTGAGCCAGCTGCCATCTGTTTTGGCACCCCAGCAGTCCCTGGTGGGTGAAAGGCATAACTGCAGTGCCTCTCTGGCAGAATGTATTTTCTGCGGAGAAAAAAAATCTGCAGGGGACATGAATTCTGCATCTGCATAGTGGTGCAGAATTTCCCCAGGAGTAAACTATCCTGCATACTGTTCTGATGATAGTATTTTCAGCGGGTTTACATAGAGATTCATGTGTATTCCAGCCACCTTGTTACAAAGAAAAGTTTTGGACAGCCGTTTTGGGATAGGTTGTCGTGCATGGAAAATAAGGTCTTTAAGTCAGCAGATATTGCCTTGATTTAAACACATAAAGATAAATGTCCAGATTCTGTGATCTGAGGGTCTCTGCTCAGTGGAGGATCTGGTGGGGAAGTGGGCAGGGAACAGAAGTGACTCCAAGACTCCTTTATGCTTTCCTGATCCCAGAGCAGCCAGCTGGAGACCATAGCTTGAGAGTGTTCTTTTATGCTAAGGGGTCATTTGGACAGCTGGGAACTATCTGGATGTACTGATGTGCTGACCAGACCTATTGCGCCAGTGCCTTGGATATGTGGATGGCATAGAATCCACTGTTCTGAGCTTACATCATAGTAGGATTCCCCTACCATATTAAAATGCAAGTATATCTTTTTGGTGCTAATATGCCTCTGGGAAATGCTGAAGGCCGCACTGTAAATTTGGACTAATTCTACTCATTTCATTGAAGTTTTTCCACATTTAGCCTATTGCAACTGAGATCAGAATCAGGCCTTGACGAATCAATCATCAGACTCTGTTTCACTCCCAGCAAAAGTTTTGGCAGATGTTTTTAATTCTAAGGACAGCATTCTGATCTCATGTACATAGATCTGTATCATAAATGACTCCACTGAAGCAAATGGAGTTTTTCCCTGATTTACCGTAGTGTATCTGACACTAGAATCTGGCCTGAAGAGTATGTCTACACTGCGATTAAAAATCCACAGCTGGCCCATGCCAGCTAATGCAGGCTTGCAGGGCTCAGGCTCTTGGGGCTGTTTAATTTGGTGTAGATGTTTGGGCTTGGGCTGCAGCCCAAACTCTAGGACCATCCCACCTTGCAGGGTCCTGGACTCAGAACATCTGCACTGCAGTTAAACAGTCCCTTAGCCGCAGGTGTCTAACTGCAGTGTAGGTATACCCTAAGTAACTAACTATAACCAATGTGCCCCTGTAGATTACAAATGAAGAACTCTGGGACAGACTCTGATTTCAGTTTCTCTAGTTTGAAGTCAGTGGACTTGCTCTGGATTTATACCAGTTAAACAAAGATCAGAATCTGGCCCTTTTTAAGCCATGTGCATTATTTGTAATTTTGTTCCAACAAATTTTGAGCAGCGTACCTTCTACCTCCACCACTACTTTCCTGGTAGTCTTGATTAAATGTGATACTTTTCACTCCTTGAATTGTGTCCATATTTGACATGATCTTCACTGGGCGCTTATTAAAATCTGCAAAGTAAACACATGAGAGTGTCTGTATGTTTTGATTTTCTATGTGTCCAATAAAAAAACACTTAAATGGAAATGGGGGAGGAGGGAATCTGGTTTTCATCTGAAATGTCTATCAATTAGTGCCCTCAGATTGCTGAGCTCTGTTTGTCAGAAAGGCTGAGAAAGGATTTAACCGTTTTTTTAAAAAGATCTTGAAACATTTATTTAACAGAATAAAAATGTATATTTTTACTAGCTATATTAGATTTTCTACTGTTCTCTTTTCTCAGTAGATTCTCTTTTCTTATTTGCTTTCTAGTACTTATGTCTGGTGCACAGTGGCACCCACTGGTTAAGGCAGCCATTGGTAAAGACAAAATGTGTCCTTTAGGTTTGATTTCTTTTATTTGTCTTTCCAGTTATTCACTAGGAACTAAAAGAATAGCAAGGCCACCGTGTTTACAATCGGGGGGAGTGCTGAGAAGGAACAGAAATAATTGCAAGTATTTGTGTTGCATGGATGTTGCACGATTTAGCCTCTGATTTTACAAGTCTCGTCTCAAATATTAGTTCTGTAAATAGTGAAAGAGTCTTCCACTGTTTATGTGTATAAATATAAGTGTGTATATGTATATGTGTATGTATGTAATATGTGTGGAGAGAGAGAGTTCTTTTTCTTCCTCTCAGTTTCCAAGTACCTTAGGTAAGATTGCATTAGCTAGCCTGATACATGTATATCTTCAAACTTTCACATGGCACAGGAAATCTGGTAGGTACAAATTTCTTCCACTAATACTGTATCTTTTTTTTTTTTTTGGTTACCCCTTCCACTCCAACCTCTTTACTGGAATTCTGAGAATGCCTCTGTTTCTGTCTAGCTCATACCTTCCTCCTGCTAAAGCTTAAAATCCTTGAGTTTTAAATCCCTAGAATGGCACATCAAGGTTCCAGATAATAAATACCAAATAGCATAAAGGTCAAAATTTTCAGATCTCAGTTCTGAAACCCAAACATCAGAGATATTTAGAGATGTTAATTCTTTCTTCACTCCTTTCCCCGCAGCCTCAACAAATCCTTCGGTGTTCCCCTCTCCATGACCACAGAAGAACACCTGCTTCCTCCCTCCCTTGTAGGCTTAGCTGACCTCTAGTCCTTCCAAGTCTGCAACTTCAGAAGGTTCCATCACTTCCTTCTTCACCTGCAAACTTCCTGGCCCCTAATTCTTCCCACTATCTATAGAAGATCTCCTGAAGGGGACCCAGTAGGTTTCCTTCTTCCTGCAGGATCCAGACAATTACTTCACATGCTTCTGGGATTTTCTCCGCAAATATATCCAGAATATATTGCAGGACAGTCCTGGCTTTTGAACGTTTGTTTTGGCTCTTGTTCCTCATTCTTGTAGTTCTTGCACAAAAATCCTACAAAAGGGGGAGCTATTAGTGTATTTAATACTGTAACATTACATTCTTCTTTGAGTGCTGGTCCCTATGTGGATTCCACACGGGGGATGCACTTGCATGCCATGAGCCAGAGCTGGAACTGTTTGAAGTAGTCTCTGTTGACCTGCATGTGTGTCGTGCATTCACCATGTGGTGTATCTGAGGTATTATGAGACCATGTGGGTTGATGCACCCTCAGTTCCCTCTTACCACTGCATGGCCAGAGTTGGAACATTCTTCTTCATCTTTCCTGCCGTGCAACAAAAAAACCAAAACCAAAACAAATTTTAGTACTTCTAAGTCATTACGTTTACATAGAGATTAATAGTTAGTACTTTAATAGTCTTTTTAAATAGTTGTAGGAAGTAGGTAGTATTTAATCAATGTTTTTACCTCAGGACATTCCACCCATTCAGGGAGATTATGGCCAAGCAAGTTAGGTTCATTACATGCCCATGATCATTTTCAGTAAACTACAACCATCAGCACTGCCTTTATTGTCTCGAGGAAACTCACATAGTAGCCTGCTGCTCTATTTGCCACTCCTTCCCTACTCAGACTCGTGAAGCACAAGAACTCAGACTAAGGAAACACCTCATAGAGCAGGCTATGCATCCGCATGCATACCAAGAGGTGGCACCAACGGACCCACCGGAACTTCCATCCGCACTAGCGGTGAGTGTGTCTTCCACCAGAATAACATTAGCAGTATTGGTGGTGCTGGTCAAATCCCCATCACGTGCACAAGAAGCACACTCATGGGCACAGTGGATCCCTGAGAGGGATCGCATTGAAAAGCAGTGCTCCCTCCCCAAGCCAGGAAGAACCAGGGAAGAAGTCACTGGCACCAAAAAGATCCAAGGCAGAACATAAGACCAAGCACCAGGACAAACTGGTGTCAACCTCTATCTCAGCCACAGGAACACCTCTGGAGCCCTGAGCACCATCCACTCCGCCGGGCCTATCCAATGTACTACTCCCGGTACCATGCATGCTGGTTCAATTATCGCCTCTGACACTGACAGAGGAGCTACTTCTGCCTCTTGAGGGCTCCCCGTACCAGCATGGGTCATCCAACATCATGCAACCATCCCCAGCCAACAAACCGCTGCTTCTTTATCACCACCCTCTGCATCAAACTAGCAGACCACCTGCACTGCCAGTCTCACTTGCTCTGACGGCACCACCCTTTCCAGAACAACCAGAGTCAGATTGGTCTTCAGATCCAGGCTAAGCATTCTCACTGGTGCGATTGTATAGTCCACCAATGTATGCTTTGATAAAAGGGTGTTGGATACAATACCCAAAGGAACCATCTACCCATTGAGAACAATGACCCTATGAGTATGGCTGAGACCCATATTATAGGGCCCCATTGGAGTATACTGCCCCTCCCTTTGTATACAATGAACCACAGAGCACCAGGGCACTTCTGGCACTGTCAATGCATCAGGAAGCATCAGAGCAGCTGTTCCTGACTAGTGCGTCATCCTCTCCAGATGAAGCTCTCATTCCCCCATCATTCTCTCCACCAGATGATCATGCCCAGTATCAGGATCTCCTGTGGAGGATGGCAACTGTCCTCAACTTACAGACAGAGAATGTCACAGATCCCCCCGGATGAATTCCTGGATATCCTTCAGCCAATGGGCCCTTCACAAGTGGCGCTGCTAATTCATAATGCGATCTTACAACCAGCCCGGGCAATGAGGCATGCTCCAGCATTGTGCATCCCTGCATCCAAAAAGGCAGAGGGGCATTACTTTTTGCCAGCTAAGGACACAGACTTCCTTTTCTTGCATCCCTCCCACCTAATTCCCTTGTGGTTCAAGTGGCCATTCAATGGGCAACACAACAGCACTCCAGAACCACCCCACTGGATCAGGCTGCTATGAAACTAGACCTGATTGGACGCAAGGCCTGTTCTTCAGCAGGCCTACAATTCCACAGTGCCAGTTACCAGGCTATACTGGCAAAGTATGACTTTAAATCAGATGCAAAATTGGTGGGATTCCAAGCCTCCATACCTGAAGACAGACAAGCTGAATTCAAAGCCCTCACAGAGGAGGGTAAATTAGTGGCTAAAGTCTCTCTCCAAGTGGTAGTAGATGCCGCAGGTACAGCAGCGTGCTTCCTTGCCTTGGGGGTGGTAGTTTGGAGAGACTCCTGGCTCCAGACATCTGGCTTTCCCAAGGAAGTCCAAATGACCTTGGAAGATGTGCCTTTTGACAATAATAAACTGTTCAGTAACAAGACAGATAAGAGTCTGCATTCACTGAAGAACTCAAGAGCCACATTTGGGTCATTTGGTCTCTGTACATAAGCCTCTGCCTGGTATCAGAACAGACCAGCTTTCAGACCCCAATACCCACCTCGGCCCTTTTATCAGCCATACCTTCTGTGCCAGCAAGAACAACCTCACCACTGCCAATGCTCCCTGAGACCCAGATTCTTCACCACTTTCACCTTCCACCAATGACCCTCATGACAACTCTTTTAACTCCAGAGCAGGGAACTGCAGACCTGACCTGCTCTCCCTGGCCTCCCTGACAACATTCGGCGACTGTCTTGTTCTATTTGCCCACAATTGGAATAAGATTACCATCGATTGATGGGTATTAGACATTGTACACCAGGGATATCTACTAGAGTTCCACACCGTCCCCCTCTGCCTCCCTCACCGAAACAGATCTTCAGATCCATCCCAAGTGGACCTCTTACAGAAGGAAACATAGGGACTCTTCATAAAAGAGCCACAGAAAAGGTTCCGCACCATTATCGGGATGATGGATTTTACTCCCCTTATTTCCTTATACCAAAGAAATATGGGGACTATTGCCCCATCCTGAATCTAAGGTCCTTGAACAAATATGTACGCAAATTTTGCTTCCGTATGGTCATTCTTCAACAAATCATCCCGTCCCTTTCCCTTGGGGCCTGGTTCACAGCTCTCAATATGAAGGATGCATATCTTCATGTGAACATTCACCCTGCCCACTGCAAATTCCTCCAATTCACAGTGGGACACACCCTTTACCAATTCCAGGTCCTCCCATTCAGCATAGCCACTACACCCCGCATCTTCACAAAGGTCTTTGCAGTGGTCACAGTTTACATGTGATGCCTGGGGCACTCTCTCTTCCCAGATCTAGACGATTGGCTCCTGATGGCTTTATCCTGCAAACACCTTCTAGACATCATCCAAACACTATAACAACTCTTGGACAGTCTAGGCATCTGTATCAATGAGGCAAAGTCTACTCTCATCCTACCAGAGAGCTCACGTTCATAGGAACTTGCCTGAATTTTCAGGTGTCCTGGGTCTTTCTACAGAAAGACCAGTTTACCACTCTGAAGGCCCTCACTGCATGCCTACAGCACTGCCCCAATCATGCGTCCGATATTGCTTTTCACTCTTGGGACACATGATAGAATGCAATGCCATTACCCCACATACACGCCACCATCTGAGATGCCTACAACTGTGGCTACATATGGCGTACTAGCCAAAGAGGGATCATCTAAACAAATGAATCACACCCTACCCACAGTGGTAGCTTCCCTAGCATGGTGGGGCGACCCATCCAGAGTCCTGGCAGGTATCCCCTTAGAGCCCCCTGTGCAAGGAGGACACTCATTGGCTGAGGGGAGAAGTGGGGTTCACATTCTCAGCCAATTGTCAGTTTACTGTTCTTCCAAAGAAGTGCAGTGTGTTCTGCAAATGTATACATGACTCGCTTGGAAAGGAGAGTACATAATGGACAACAGGCTATTTTGGGGTTGCCAGTATCACAAACTTGAAAGATATAACATTAATAAAACTGTTTGCATAAACAAGTTAGCCAGTTCACTTGAAATGTATGTGCCATGTGCTAAGAGCCATTTTTCTGCTATTTCAATTCTTTTCAGTTATCAACATGTAGATTAAGTTTATATTTTCTGGGGACGGTCAATTTCTTTTCTTTTGCAGCTTCAGCCATAGCCAGATGCTACAAATGAGTGAAGTGATTTGGAAAGAATAAGAAATGGCCTGCAGTTTAGCCTAAATGTTCAGTTAGAGCAGATCAAACTCAAACCTTAGGTGCAGAACAATACAGGCAAGCACCCCATAGGAGTTCCCCTTTCCTCAAAAGGCCTTACATGTTTGTTGAGTTGTAACTCCAGCATTTCTGCAGGTTGGACAGTTGTTTTGCTTGGTGTCTTCACATGTGGGTTCAAATCCTGAAGTAAATATTGAGAGAAAGCTCTCTCATTAAAGTTAATGGGAGTTTTGAATACAAAAACACTGCAGGATTTGGCCCTCAAGAATCCCAAGGCTTCTTCATGGGGACAAAATATTTTGGAACTTGTCATTACCGGGAGCAGAATATTGACTTAGGTCTGATGTGCTGCAGTATGGCAATCCTATATTCCTAATAGTTGGAAGGCATTATTATGGTATTTAAATTATGGGGCATTTAACTGAGAATCTTCCACTCTGGTTAGTGAGTTGCTCCTGAATTCCACCAACACCGCAATAAAAAAAAAGTACAGTATAATGCAGGAAAGTGTGACAGAGATTCTTTAAATGAAGTTGTAGCCACACAGAATGAAAATTGAATTAAAATTCATTTCCTTCCCCCTCCACGCCAAGACATTAAATGAGATGGCTTGGTTTCTGGGAAAGGTGTTTACAGGTTGAGTCTATCCTGTGATGGGATCTGCTAAGCGGAGACAACTATTCCTCTCAGCCCCCTCCTCACGGTACTTTCCTTTTCTCTGGCCAGCTAGGTGGGTGGGAAACCAGGGAGCATCCAGACTCTTTTGGGTAGGCAGCAGCTTCACAGCAAGCCAGTAGCTGTAACAGTCAGGTCTAGTGGTCAGAGCAAGGAACTAGGCATTAAAGCCAAGGAGTGGAAACAGGCTGTGGAACCAAGCAGGGGAGCAGCAGACTGGAGGAAGCACAAGAACAAAGCAGGTGCAGGAAGAATAACAGCTAGGGCATAAGCATAGAGTAGCCAGTGGCGAGATCCTATTGCTGAGTTTAAGAGCAATTCTGGCAACACCACTCGGCCAATCAGGTGCTCTGGCTGATAAGGGGTTTCAGCTGTGGTGAGCTAGCTGCTCCCAGCCCTACTTGCAGGCCTTCAGTTCTGACACAGAGAAGCTAGCTGTGGGGAGGAATCTCCAGCAACCATATTCAGATGCTGTGTGTGGAACAGGCTGTGATGGCTGGATGTTACAGCTGGATGCAGGTCTGTGTGTCATTTATGGGGGGTAGTAGCAGCCTGCCTAGGGAGGCAGTGTAGAGGGGCCCCCATGAGAGACACTAAGTCTGGCCACAAGCTCCTGTTTGCTTGAATAGAGTCTGGACTAAAAAGGACACTCATGGCAATAGGCATGAAGGGCCCTGACTCTTGATTGGCCTGCCCTAGGGCCCCAACAAAAACTGCTGTTACTCACTTTGAACTGTAACTGTTTAAACCTCTGTACCGAGGGTATCTATAATCTTTCCCTTTTCCTGCCATCCCTGGTGAAATACCCTTTCACTTAGCCATATATCTGTGTGATTATTAGGCCCATTAACACAGGTGGTGTGAGAAGGCACAGGGAGAAAGAGGCAGTCTACCAAGAGCTAGAACCAGGAAGGATCTCTACGTAGAGAGATCTTTTCTCATTGCTTCCCTTTCCTTTGTAGAGAATGGAGGAGAAACTGAAGCTGCCAGTAATTATGATGCATGTGTCAGTAAGGTGGGGAGGGGAGAGCAAATGTAAATAAACTGTATGGGGATGTTTAACAACTGATAATCTCTGGGTCTGTGTAGACAGAGGAGGAGGCTGCCCCATCCCACGCACACAACTGTTAGCAACTTGCCATGATGAAAATTGACCATTTCTATTAGCTAGTTTCTGACCTATAAAAGTACTTTGCCTCTCAACCCAGGTTATTTAGTTTATTTAGTAGCTGCCTGTGAGGTACTTTGACAATGTCTTTTTGAAAGTCAATATAAATTATGTCAACTGGTTCTCTTATCTACTATTTTATCGGCACATTTAGAAAATTCTAAAAGATTAGCCAGGCACAGTTTTCCTTTGCAGAAGCTCTGATGACTAGACCCCATCATAGTATGATCTTGTAGGTGCGTTATAATTCAATTTTAAACTATCATTTCGAGCAATGTACCAGATACAGAAGTAAGGCTTACTTATCTGCACATGTCTTGATCAGTCCTGTCACCTTTATTATGCATAGGTATCACCTTTCCCATCCTCCAGTGCTCTACTACAGAGGCTGATTTAGCCATTCCAGTCATCCATCTGTGGGATGTACCATCTACCACTGTTGTGTGTCTGGCTCAATAAACATATAGTTCTATCTTTCTATTAGTAGTATCTAACTAAAGTAAAAATGAACACTTTAGGTTTATTCTCTCCTCACCCATGTTTATGGTGACTAGGATTGCCACCAGTTTGGTTTTCACCTGGACAGTCTGGGTTTTGGCTTGTGTGTCCCGTTGACATTTGACAAGCCCTGATGTCTGGTTTTTTGAACTGTGGCAACCCTAAGTGGAAGGAAGGAGGCAGCACAGCAGCTCTGCCACTGCTATCTTTGGGGCCAGGCTGCTTATGCAATGTGTGGCATGCAGGGGCAGGGTCTGGGGGAAGAGGTGGTGAAAGGTTGGAGCTTGGGGGTCTGGTTACCAGCCATTAGAAAGGTGGCAACCCTATGTTGACTTCCTGGCTTTCACTGGTATGAGATGTCCATTTATATGTTTCCCTGAACAGCACTCTTTTCTGGTGACTCCCATGTACTCCTCTCTTCCCCACCGCACTAGTTTTATAACAGCTGAACTGTGCTTAGGATACTACTAGCAACAGAAACTGAAATTTTAGGGCAAAGTTTTCTGCTGCATAACTTTACTGAAGTCAGTAACTGTGCCTGCAAAGAATTTGTACCCAACAGAATACTTTGAGACACATAATCATGGAAATGTTTATAATCCTCACTCCCAAATAGGGATCTAATCAATTTTCTACGTCCTTAACTGAGTCTACACTCCCATTATGGCAAGCTTTCTTTCAGTGGAGGTTGATAGTGGTGTCTCCTGCAGTTTGTCCGTGTATGCTTCTTGCATCCAGCAAAAATCACTAGGAGCAACCTACCGTACCCATTTCATCCCTTCTGCACTAGAAGGACTAAGCTCTCTCCGAGAGATCTTCAGATAATGTAAATCAGGAAGGCTCTACTGACTTAAATGAAATTATGCCAGTTTACATCAGCAGAGGATCTGACTTTCTGCCTCTTTAGCACTCCAATCTTCATAAAAAGGCAGGTATTATCTTGCTGCCCCTGCATATGAGATAGCAAGATGTTAATTCCTGGAGCCTGGGCACTGACCTCATAACTCCCTCCTTCCATGGAAGAACGGTTAGACTTAAATAAGATAGAAGGCCAAATCCTCACCTGGTGTCTATTTGCATTGTTATAAAGTTTAACACCAGTTCAGAATCTGGTCTGTCCTCTCAGCTAGGGTGAGAAACAGGGTTGTAGAGCTCTCTCCTGTAGGAGGTAGGTGGAGGAGCACTGCTGCTACCCCACCACATCAGTGCACACACTCTTGCATTTAGAACCTCTGACTGCCAAAATAATGGCAAAAAAGTGTATTAAGCAAAATTGCAACGAATAAAATGAAAAAAAAAAGCCTTATGCAACTATAGCAGCTGGGATTGCCATGCAAATGATGATAGTTTGTGAATGTATGGCCTTGAGCCATTTTGAATTTCCTCACTGTATGAAAGGCCACTCTAGAACAAACAGATCCAGCCCTGGAGGATCACAGGTGATACGGAATTGCTATAGCATCTCTATTGCCACTCCAAACTGCTGCTGTCTTAGGGAGCATGACTCGTATCCAGCTACAGTAATGGCTTTTGGGGGATGTAATCAGCAGGTGCAGGTTAGAGCCTTAGATGATTTAGCCTGAGACAGGCAATCAGCACAGAGAAACCACAGGCTTGTGATAGTGTAAAGGGCACTTGTGCGTCCTGCCTCCTCAGCTGCAATAAGCACTCAACTGGCCCTATGTATTAAAATTAGAGACAGCATTTGGCACCTCTGTCATACATTTCTGCCACCACTGAACATAACTAAAGATATCTCTGCAAACTTTGGTTATCCAATAAAGGAAAACTCCACTATTGTACATGGACCTGGCGAGAAATGATAGCTAGAAGAAAGAATGTATGGGTCTGAAAAGTGGAGACGTAATTCACTACGAGAAACCTATCAAAATGTACAAATCAGAATGTGAACTTTAGTTTTCCCAGTAAATGAACTCCTGAACTTGTGCACCGTGTCTCTTCAGTGACCCTCACCTCAGCAGTCTTCCTCATTCCAAAGCAGCCTAACACTTGTGCCTGGTCACCTTTTATCGAACCAAAGTGAGAAAATAAGATGGCGTTAGATCTATTAACACATTTGCTCAAGTGAAATGGAGAGATGAGGGGTTGAGGCCTGTCATGTTTTGCATCAAGCTGGTGCAACAGGGTCTGCTGGGGCCCCCAGGTTTCTGGAGTGGAACCTGGCCATGGGCTATTAGAACCGTCAGATCATATTCTCAGCAGCAGCTCTCAGCGGAGGGACGGAAGCCTGGGTTTGTCAGCTAAAATTCCAACTTTGTTATGCCTTTCTGGTGCACTGCAATCAACGTGGATCACTTTATGGCTTTTTCAGTAAGTGACAAGGAAAATAATTTGCAATGACCTTCTCCCATGTATGTGGTCAACATAGATTGTACTTCAGAACCAGTGTCTAGCATATCAGAAGTGAAGGCCTGGTGCTTCACTAATTCTGTTTTCTTCATTTTGTTTTCAGCTGTTCTTTTCAACGTTTACCATGAAAACCTTTTGGTGACTATATGGAGAGATGACTAGTGCAAGAGCTTTGGTCTGAGTGCACAATCTGTTAGTGAATGGCTCTTCTACTGAGCATCATTTCCTCTTCATCCTTGACAAAGATTTATGGGAATTTACTCTGAATTTATCAGTTTTCTTCGTTAGTTCTGTTGAGGGAAAATTTAAAAGAAAAAATGTACTTTGTGAAACTTACTTTTCATATAAGAGAGAGTAGTTTCCTATATTTCTTTTCAGTAACTTAAAGGGCTTTGAAAGCAAATAATTACCAAGACTGGCGCAGCAAATGCAGCCATCTTAATGCCTGGGAATTTTGAAGGAACTCCAAGGAGTTAAGCAATGAGATTTGGACACCTAATTTCCTAAGGCACCTCTATAATCCCAGTGTGTGTGCTCAGCAAACACATGGCTATAGGCATTAGAACATTTTTTCTTGAGGGAGGGAATTTAGGACAAGACACTGAGGGTGTCCCTTGTTTTGAAAAGAGCTACATGTCCCATTAGAGCTAAAAAAACAGCTACAGAAGTAACTTGGCTCTAATTTTAAAGGTGTCCCAGTTTATATTTAGGTTATTCCATGATTTTTCTCTTTAATCCTCACAGTGCTGATGCTATAAAAAACTTTTAAATAAACAGCAGAAGCAAAGTTCAGTAAAACATGGGATTATCTCTCTCTCTGTCTCTGATGTGTGGAAGAGACTCTCTAGACCCCAAAATGACATTGCCTTTGTCAGCGTTGGAGAACATACCCAGAACATTTGGACCCAATTTGCAATTTTTAAAAACAAATGACCTTGAAAAATTGGGGGGGTGGAAAGCCCCATGGAGACTAAAACAGACTAGATAGATGCTACAGCAGCAGAACTATTAACTTACATGTTATGTCCCAGGCTCCAAAGCAAATGAATCCAAACTGACATTCTCTGGGTGTCTATCTGAGCATGATGTAAGGGGGACTTCCTCTTAAACACATGGAAGTAAATCAAATTTTGGCTAGAGCTAGCTGAAAATCAAAAATAATTTTTCTGAAAAAATATTTCAAGTTTGTAAAGGGAGGGAGGTGGAACCTATAACTTTTATACAGATTTTTTCCAATCAGTTCTAATGGAAGAAATGAATAGGCTGAAGCCAGCTCTGGGAAAGATATATATTTATTTTCTGTGGCTGGAGGTGAGGTGAGGCATTATCATTCACTAGAGAGGAACTGGCTGAAGTTGAAAAGCGAAGAAACTATGCGAGACCCAGGAGTCCTGGTTTATTACAATGGAAATAAGAGTTACACTCGCCTTAACAGACGTAACCCTGAAAGTTGGGGAGCTACCAAAAAGGTGTTGAATAAAGATGTTGAAAAGGCTACCTCCAGGAAGTGTAGAATAAAGTGTTGGCCTATTCTCCTGCAGTCAGATTCTTCCTAGTAAAGGCTTCACTTGGCTTTGAGGCTTACTAAGCTATTTGAATGAAAGAAAAAAGGATCACATGCCCCTTTCCTCCTAGCTACATGCCTCCTGTTGCTTAGTTAATGAGTATTATTGAGCTGACAGCACTGCTGTGCATGTAGCTGCATTGTGTCTACCTGTGAGATTATGGAAAATGTGTGCCGTGCTAACTGGGTGAGTGAGTAGAATCTGAGCAATAACGCAATAATATATGGCAGCAGAACACAATGCTAAAGTGATAGCATCTCACATGAGCTCCGTTAGCCTGGAAAGGCAATGTAGCTTAGATAAAGCTGAACAGACAATGTTATTTGCTTGCCCATAGCCTCAGTGGGAGGTTGCTGGTAGAACAGGTTATTCTGATTTATTGATTAAAACGAGATGTATGCCTCTTCAGATAAAATCTCAAGTCACTTTGGCAGGTAGTAATGATCAAAAAGTTCATCTTGTCCAAATTTGATCTGAATAAATATCTCAAATATCAGATTGGCGGAGTTCCTCTCCTGGGGTTTTACTTTCCTGAATGTTGTGATCAGTGCAATACTTTCATCCACAGAAGGACTCTGTATCACCGTCCAGGGCAATTGCACCTGTATTTCCCCTCAGGAAGGGCACCACTCTAAGGCCTGCAGCTCCATAGCCGATGTCTTTCTTGGGTGGAGACCCATGTCGAACTCCCTCTGACCGGGATATTTCCAGGCTGCCCAACTCCCTGCCTTCGCTGTATTATTCCCAGCAGGAATGTGCTGCCCAGGCATGCTTGATTATGTTCTCATCAGAGACTGACAGCAGAGTGTTTGTTAACAGTTTTAAGTACCACACAGTTCTTTCAGTGCGTGCCTATTTTATTAAGGTTAAAAAAAAAAAACCAGGAAAAATATATTTAAAAAACAATACAAGAACCTACACACGTGCTAATAAGCTTACCAGAGTTTGCCCCAACCTTAATATGGACTCTGGTAGCCTTCACCCAAAAGGGATTCCTTGTGTTTTCCAGCTCATCACAGCTTCATCTCAGAACAAGCACCCAGTCCTTCCAAACCTACCCTAATGTACCAGGAGGCCTGTGCTTTTACTGGATCAGAAAGAAGGCCAAGATCCAATTTAAAACCAGGCTTTTATCCAAAAATTCTTCTTTGACTGTTGGTCCCTGAGGAATCCAGTTTGAACTGGTATCTGTGCACTTCTCCAGAGGGTGGCTTCAGAGGGCTGATAATGAAGAACATCAGCATCCCCCTCCTACTAAAGGGGGTACATACAGTGCCACAATAACACACATACGATTGCATTGTTAATGCATTGTATCCAAAGGTGGTATCCCTAATTCATTAAAGTTTAAATTAATTCAGTAGAGTTTATCTTAATTCCATAAGGCTTGTTCAAGATATACAAGATATTGTCTGTATGTCACACTCCCTCTTTTTGGATCTACTCTCAGACATAAAACATCACCTCTGTGTTGCTTGAGAGCTGCTATTTTAGATCACTAAGTAGTAAAACAGGATATATACAGATAGGTATAGACAGTAAATCATGCTTTCCTTGGTCCCTGCCTAACAATGAAATGTACATTCAGTCATTGCCTGCCTCATTGGTTTGACTTTTGAAAAAGCTAGTAAAATAGGATGTCTGTGATGGAATATTTTGAAATGTCTTCTAGTACAGCTAGTAGATTGGTGAGGCATCATTTCCCTTTACAAAAACCATGTTGACTCTTTCTCAACAAATTGTATTCATCTGCGTGTCTGATAATTCTGTTCTTTACTATAGTTTCAACCAATTTGCCTGGTACTGAAGTTAGATTTACCAGTCTATAGTTGCGGAATCGTCTTTGGAGCCTTTTTAAAAAATTGGCATCATTTTAGCTGTCCTCCAGTCATCTACTACAGAGGCTGATATAAACGAGAGGTTACAAATGACAGTTAGTAGTTCTGCAATTTCACATTTGAGTTCCTTCCGAACTCTTGGGTAGATACCATCTTATCCTGGTGACTTATTACTGTTTAATGTATCAGTTTGTTTCAAACCCTTCTCTAACAACACCTCAATCTGGGAAAGTTCCTCCAATTTGTCACCTAAAACGAATGGGTTGGGTTTAGGAATCTCTCACATTCTCAGCCGTGAAGACGGATGCAAAAATTCATTTGTTTTTTCCGCAATAGCCTTATCTTCTTTGAGTGCTCCTTTAGCAGCTTGATCCCCCACTGATTGTTTAGCAGGCTTCCTGCTTCTGATGTACTTAAAAAAAAATTCTGTTACTTTTTGACTCTTTGGCTAGCTGTTCTTCAAATTCCTTTTTTGCCTTCCTAATTATATTTTTACACTTCATTTGCCAGAGTTTATGCTCCGTTCTATTTTCTTTAATAGGATTTAACTTCCATTTTTTAAAGGATGCTTTTTTGCCTCCAACTGCTTATTTTCCTTTGTTGTTTAGTCACAGTGGCCCTTTTTTTGTCCCCTTACTATGTTTTTTAATTTGGGGTCTACATTTAAATTGAGCCTCTATTATGGTGTCTTTAACAAGTTTCCATGCAGCTTGCAGGGATTTCACTTTTGGTACTGTACCTTTTAATTGCTGTTTAACTAACTTTCTCCTTTCTGAAATTAAATGCTACCATGATGGGATGCAGCCCACCACAGGGATGTTAAATTTTATTATGGTATAGTCACTATTACCAAGCAGTTCAGCTATATTCACCTCTTGGACCAGATCCTGTGCTCCACTTAGGACTAAATTAAGAATTGCCTCTTCTCTTGTTCCAGGAAGCAGTCATTTAAGGTTTCATGAGACTATCTCTCCATCCCGTCCTGAGGTGACATGTACACAGTCAACATGGGGATAGTTGAAATCCGCCATTATCATTGAGTTTTTATTTTTACAGCCTCTCTAATCTCCCTGAGCATTTCACAATCACTATCACCACACTAGTCAGGTGGTTGGTAGTATATCCCTAATACTACACTCTTATTAGTCAAGCATGGAATTACTATCCATAGCGATTCTATATTTGGTTCATTTAAGATTTTTGTTTCATTTGATTCTGTTTGCTTTCACATATAGTGCCACTCCCCCCACCAGTATAACCTATTTTGACCTTTTTGCACTCTGGTATTACTTTGCCCCATTGATTATACTCATTCCACCAAGTTTCGGTGATGCCTAGTACGTCAATATCTTTGTTTACTTCATTGCTCACAAAACGCCTTATGTGCTTCAGGGAAAACAAACGCCAAAGAGCTTAGTCTAAATTTTAGATGTAACACACTGAGTGAGATTATAAATAGTAGTAAGGAGAACCTAAGCTAAGAGCTGGCTGTGCAGGGGGGAAATTACTGTTTTTGTTGTTGCTGCAAGTGAAGTCAGAAAATGTTATGGAATAATATGTGATTATTTTAAACTCTTGTGTGAAACTGGTGTAAATGGACAGTGTTTTTTCAATATTGTTTCATGTATCAATCTTCCTTCACAGCCCTAGACAGAGATAGAAGCTTGAGTATTTGAATGAATTAGGTAGCTTGCTATCTCCCATCAATCACCGCCGCCAGTGTAGACCAGCCCTCAGGTTGGGGATCCACAAATCAAGGCATCCAAAATCATTACTTGCTCTATACATTTTTGGCCTCATTCTGCAGAAATATATTCTAATTGTTATTCATTTTATGATTGCTATTTATTGTGCTTTACGTGCCCAGAAATGTGTTATGTGCGTCAGAAAACAAGTCAAGGTCCTTGCCCTAATGCCTTATCTAGACTGGGGATTTGCCTCAATTGTTGCCATTAATGTCCAGCCCCTAGCTGCATTGGTGCAAACTTCTATTGTAGGCAGGTAAAGCCACTATTTGCATTTATCATGGTTTCAAGCACGGGTGAGTTCAACTGGTGCAAATAGTGACTTTGCTTGTCTACAGCAGGGGTTGCAAAAGTGCAGCTAAACCTCTGGCTGGCTCCTGAAGACTGTAATCATGGCAAATCACCAGTGTATGTCTAAATTTAACATGACAAAGTAGGATCCTAAACAGAAAAGAGGACTAAGAAGGAAGAAAGGGGTAATAATAATAGGATAACATGGTTACTCAGTAAGGTGCCTTTACAACCATAATGCATAAGATACAAGATGCAGGCGCATGGATGGCTTCTAAGATTGATGAAACATTCACTTTAGAAGAGCCTTTTCAGTTGACTTAATTTTGGGTGAGTTGTTTTAAAAAAGACATAGCCAGACCAGAAAATTCAAGGAGCAACCACAAAAATGAGCCATGGGTTGGAATTTGGGGAAAAAAAGACTTGTGGTAAAAGTTTTAAAAAATGGGCTCATTCAGGCTAGAGAAAAGAAGACTGAACAGAAACATAACTGGCTACACATACAACAAAGGGATGTTATGAAGAGTGTAGACCAGGTCATCTTATAAATCCATGAGGACAGAGCAACAGGCAATGGGTTTAAGCTGCAACATGGAAAATTCAAGTTACACACTGGCAAAACTAGGTATGAAAATTTCAGCAATGGAACTAATTATCAAGTTTGTAAATAATCCCCACTGGAGATTCTTTAAACCATGCACACCCATCTATCAGAGATGGGTTAGAGGGAAATTAAAATCCAGGTTGTCATGAAAAGTGTCCCTTCCAATTCAAATAGTTCTCTGAGCAAGAAAAAGACATGAGAAATTTTATTTCTCATCAGTGACCAAACATTTATGGAGAACAATCCTTTATTCAGAGACTATTGCACTTTGAAAACCATTCAAGCCTTTAATCTGTTTTTCTCTTTAATTAAAATACCAGAGGGGGTGGAGGAGATACAAGATGCTGATATTACTCAGAATCAGAAAGGGAAATTTCTGTTAATCTCCCACATCCCACCCCCAATTTTATAACATGAAGGGCCACATTAACAACTTGCCAGGAGCTCAATTTAATTTTGATTTTATGTGAGTTATGTTTATTGGTGGGCTTCTCTCTGGCAGTTGTCTCCATAGTATTTGAGCACCTGAGTGCCACACCCAACATGATTTATATTTATATACAGATTTAAAATTAAAAATAAATGCACACAACCAAAATATTTTTCTTGTAGTTATATCTGGCTAGTTGTATGCGAATAGAGCTTGCTTGTTGTTTGAGTTCATCTATAACAAAAACCAGCTCTTCAAGCTGAATTCTGGCCCAAGAAAGAGGATGGCAAAATTCCCGTTGATTTTAATGGTAATGGGGTGGCCCCAGACCTAATGTGCCCTTACTCTGCTGCTGGTAAGTGGGCTTCCTATTAGCACTTCACAGACTCTATTTCCCTTTTAGGCTATACTTTGAGTTCTTCTGTATATTCTCCTGATCTTCCCGTCTCTATTTGCTTGCTTCAGAGTATCCAGGTATTTTTTACTCTGCACATGTTGGAGAAAACCTTTATCATGCTCCCCCTTCTGGTTGGTGTGTTAAAGCCATGATGTAGCTGATACTTTTCTCTTGCCACCCACTTTTCTTTTCCATGGCCCAGTTTGCTTTCTTTTCCTTGGAGGCCAAGCAACACTCTTTTGGTAGGAACCATAGTATTTCATATCTAAGTTCACATCTTATTTTGTATTTTTGATTCATTTGTTTTCTTTGGTTCTTATAAGTGAAGCCTATCCTATGTGGCTCATTAAATCATTTCCAAAAAGCTGCAGCCCAGCCTCAGCCATTAGCTTCTGCTGAAGAAGTGATATCTTTCTCTCTTGCTTTGTTTGCTCGGTCTGCTTGAAAATGTTTTTAAATCACGCCTGTATAACTCGTGTTTTAAGTTTGTCCAATAAAAGACATCCTCTCCAACCTATTTTTTTTATCCTCCAAGTGTGAAAATAAAATTTATCAGTTATTAAGCTGTTTATTTTTCTAAGGTATCTAGCTTTATGTCACTGTTGATTTCACTATTTGCAAACTGGCTTTGTCAATTTATTGATAGCACTTGAGTGAAGAACTCTCTGTTAATATATGCAAACTCACAGCTCTCAACAAGCTTTACAGCTCTGTTAATGAGGGGATTAACAGGAGCACTGCAATGTATTTAACCTGCGGCACTAGCTCTGTTTCAATAAGACTTCAACAGCCTATTAAATGGAGTGGGGGCTCAATTAACCCAGACAAAGGCCACTCTACAGAACATGGCAGGGAGGACCACAGTTAGCATCTGCCTAAGCAGCTTGTTCTGAGCTGGAAATAAAGAGGGTGACATGTTCTCGCCCCAAGCTATGATATAACTGAAATGGTGATTCTAGTTCATCTGGGCTGACTGAATAGGTGACAGCATTGAAACCCTCCACTATCTCGCCATATGACAGTTTGTAAAATCAGAGTGCACCCAACGGTCACCCCAGAGCCTCCTGCATGGTTGTACTAAGGTATTGTTCCTATGTTGATGGGAGCTTTTGATAGTATGAGGCTACTGTGCCAGCCTGGTGTTAGTGTAAGAAAGTCTGGGGGAACATGTCAATAGATCTTTCAGGACATATACTATGTTTAAATAATCTCTTGCTAAATAACAGTTGGACTTAGAGGTGTTGCTGATCTCTTCTTGAGCCGTTGTCTCATCATGGCTTTGTGGAGTGTTTGGATTTATACTGAAAATGGACATATAAGAGAAATGGAGGGGAGGGGAAGTCATTAACAAATGCAAGTAAAACAGTAACTGAATACATCAAAATCTTAACTAAGGGTCTGATTGAGCAAAGCACTTGCTTGACATTAAGCACATGCATATTCAAATTGTCTTTAAATGGTAATCTTTGTGTGCTTCAAGTTAAGCATGTGCTTAGCTGATTAATTCTTCCATTCCATGTTAACTTAGTCTTGTTTGAATATGTCAGGCCACAGGCCTCTGGATCCATCACAGAGTGATTTAAATAGAAAATATTTTGAAGCCTTCAGTTTAGGGAATATAACTGAATCTTCTATAATCATCCACATCACTTATACTTTCAAAACTACCAAGGGATTTATTTTAAAGCTTAGGAGAGGAAAAGTTAGCACACACTTTAAGTCTGGCTCCTGCCATGTAACACCCCCAGCTGTCCTCTCACTTCACCAGCCTCTTTCCCCTAGGCATGATTGGGGACCAATTCTGCCTTCTCATACCTCATTGGAAGATTGGCCTTGGGTTTAAGGCACAGGGGTGGGATTCAGAAGAATTTCTGGGTTGCCACAGATTTCCTGTGTAATCTTGGACAGGTCACTTAGAATCATAGAATATTTGGGTTGGAAGGGACCTCAGGAGGTCATTTGGTCCTACATCCTGCTCAAAGTAGGACTAACCCCAACTCGCTCATCCCAGCCATGTCTCCAACACAAACTTTGATCTATGCAAGTTATGTCGGCATAAAGCTGCCACAGTTAGTATATCACTCATGTGTGGATACTTGGCTGCGCTGCTTTGGTGTTGTGTGTACTCACCAGAAATGCTGGTCCTCTGCATGGTAGTACTGAAGCATTTTCCCTGTGCTGGTGGGAGCTTTCAATAGCATGAGGCTACTGTGCCAGAATGGTGTTGGCATAAGAAAGTTTGGGGAACCTCCTGTCAATAGATGTGCAGCATTATGGGGTTATATTTTTTTTAAAGGCACAGAAATGATGGGAGAAGGATGGCATTGACAACTTGTGTCCATGCACAGTGTGGTAAACCACAGGTAGGTAACCCAGTGTACCACCCACCACTGTCTACTACATGTGGAGGGGCACTTTTGACTCTTGTTTATTCTTCATGTGTCTTGTTATCTTTTGAAAGTCTTATTGTATGAAAAGCTAACTAGACGTGAGAATGCACTTTTGTCTATTTTAGGTGCTTATATAGCCCCAATCACCATAATATCTGAGCACCTCACAATCTATCTTTAACGTATTTATCCTCATAATGCTCCTGTGAGGTAGGGAAGTGCTATTTATCACCATTTTACAGATGGGAAACTGAGGTATAACTCTTTCAAGGTATTGAGGTGCCTAACTGCTATTGAAAGCCATGGCGTATCTGGACCTATGTATCTTGCTCAAAGTCACACAAGAAGCTTGAGGTAGAGCAGAGATCTGAACTCTAGTCTCGTAAATCTTAGACTCGTGCACTCACCGCTGGACCATTCTTTCTCTCCACTTAGTAGCAGCTTACTTCCTAATTTATCTACCTCAAGAGGTCTTCTAGTCCAGTTCCCTGCACTCAAGGCAGGACTGAGTATTATGTAGACCATCTCTGTTAGGTCTTCATCTAATCTGCTCTTTAAAATCTCCAATAATGGAGATTTCACAGCCTCTGTAGGCGATTTATTTCAGTGCGTAACCGCCTTGACAGTTAGGAAGTGTTAGGAAGTCCAAGTCTAAACCACCCTTGCTACGATTTAAGCCCATTGCTGCTTCTCCTATCCTCAGAGGTTAATCAGAACAATTTTTATCCCTCCTCCTTGTTACAACCTTTTATGTATTTGAAAACTGTTATCATGTCTCCCTTCAGTCTTCTCTTCTCCAGACTAAACAAACCCAGTTTTTGCAATCTTCCCTTATAGGTCATGTTTTCACAACCTTTTCTCATTTTTGTTGCTCTTCTCTGGACTTTCTCCAATTTGTCCACATCTTTTCTGAAGGCCTAACAGAGATGGTCTGGAGTAGAGCAGAAAACTTACTGCTCGTGTCTTGTTTACAACACTCCTGCCAGTACATCCCAGAATGAGGTTTGTTCTTTTTGCAGCAGTTTTACACTGTTGACTCAGTTTTAACTTGTGATCCGCTCTGACCCCCAGATCCCTTTCTGCCATACCCCTCCTAGACAGTCATTTCCCATTTTGTATGTGTGCAACTGATTGTTTGCACTTGTCCTTATTGAATTTTATTTACTTCAGACCATTTCTCCAGTTTCTCCAGATCGTTTTGAATGCAGCCCCTCCCAGTTTGATATTCTCCACAGATTTTATAAGTGTATTCTTTGTCATTATCTAAATTATTTGATGAAGATAGTGAACAGAACCAGAACATAAGCTCATCCAGCTTGACTGTGAACCACTAATAACTACTCTCTGGAAACTGTTTTCCAGCCAGTTATGCACCCACCTTATAGTAGCTCCATCTAGGTTGTATTTCCCTACGTTGTTTATGAGAAGGTCATGCGAGACAGTATCAAAACCCTTACTAAAATCAAGATATATGGCATCTACTGCTTCCCCCCCATCCACATGGCTTGTTACGCTGTTAAAGAAAGCTGTTAGATTGGCTTGACACAATTTGTTAATGTCAATGGAGAGCTTTCCAAATCAGTCCTGGGGCTAATCAAATATCATTAAACACATGATGGAGGGGGCTAGGAATGAGATGGTTCATGATTTCTGGAGCTAGTCATTGTTCTCTCATTTTCTGTCTGTCCCTGGGTGCAGGTTGGTGCCACTTGGGGCTGATGTAACATGCTCTATCTGGCAATGGTCTCCAAGGTATTGTCCAGGTGTGGATTTTCAGAGTGCATCACATTATAGCAATTCCTTCTCCCCTCTCCTTCTATTCTGAGAGATGAAGAAAGGAAGATGGAGGAGCTGACTCTGTGGGCTGTGCCCCTACAAAGGACTGCCTCGTGGGAGGAATCACCAGCAGTAGACTTGACCTCTGCTTTCTGTGCACCACTGAGCAGGGAGGGGCAGAAAATCTGTCCCATTCTCTTTGGTGTATTTTCTTGTTCTTATTCATATTACCTGCTGCTCAATGAATGAGATCTGATTGAAAATGCAGGTAGATATGCAGGTTGGAGTGTGGTTGACTGGATGCTGGGGAGAGACAGCTTGGGCATTATGGACAGAAAAAAAGAGAGAGGGTAGATGGGAAGAGAGAACCTCCAAAACCCTCCCCCAACAAGAGCCTTTCCCTCTCATGCCCAGTCCTGTCTTTCCTTTTGAAAGTGTGGCCACCCAACAGGATGAAGGGATTGGTGGGAGGAAGAATATGAGATTGAGATTAAATACTTAGGGAAGGACTCTGGCACATACAACTTTATCACTATTCTGGTAACCAGTTGCCACTGGAGCTGGTGGATAACCTGATGTTTAAATGCTCACTTGCCCTTTAGGAAAGCATACTATAGATCAGAAGTCCCCAAACTGTGGGGCATACTCCCCAGGAGGTCACGGAGGAACATTCAAGGGTGATGCAGCTGGTCCTGAGCCAGCCCCCACAGGGGGGAGAGAACGTAGGAAAGGCCCGGTCGCAGCCTCTGCCCTGGCTCCCAGCTTGGCTTCAGCCCCCGATCGTGTCACATGACCTCAGCCCCTGGTCGCGGTGCCCAACCATTGTCTCGACCCCCAGCCATGGCATCTGGCCACAGCCTCGGCACCTGGTCGTGGCACCGCTTCCAGCCCCGACCATGGCCCACTCCCAGCCCCAGCCAGGGGAGAGGGGGAGCACAGGAGGGCATGGACAGGTAAGGGGAGCACATGGGGTAAAAAGTTTGGGGACCACTGGTATAGATTTTAGTTCCATGCAGCTGCATATTGGATTCAGCTGGTGCTAGCCAGTCAGGTCAACTGGAACTCAAATTAACATCTTCAGAGTGGTGACTTCAGCAAATGTTTTCTCTGCTTTTAGTGGCAGCCAATTCACTGTGGGTGGTGAGTAGCTTAAATCCACAGGAATGAAGATATCTGTTCAGTGCATGGTTTTCATGGACAGCTCCCTGGGACACACATGGTGTAAAAAATAGTGTAAAAGTGGAGGTTAATTTGGTGCTGTATTAGTGGAACAGGTGTAGGTATAATATTTATGACAAATTGTTTTAACAACACTCTGAAAACATACTATAATGTGAACATTCTTAGGAATATGAATTAGGAAAGCTTAGGTTACACATAAGGTTAACTGTTAAAGGAATACTACACACAATATCAGGTTTTAAATCCCAATCAAGTGTCCGAGAACATAAGCATGGGAAAGGTGCACAAAGTGGGGGGGAGACACACTTCAATGAGGGGACAAGAAAGAGGGTGAGGTCAAAGACAAAGGATGACATCTGAAGGTAGGTAGGCAAAACTGACATGCAAATACAGTTTCACAGCCAATTTGTACCCATCATTAAAGATCTTACTATTCTACAGTCAAAACAAGGTGCATACTCTCTAACTAGGGAATCTCAGCTGAGGATAGTTTTCTAACCAAAATAGCTTTTACCTGTTGAGAGGTTAGGTTGAGTAGCCCTTTGCCGTCATACTGACAGTGGCCTGCAGGAAGAAACTCGGAAGTTTGCAAGCAGAGAAAATGAACATCTTTCTGGGGTTATTGGCCAGCTGCCAGATCACACATTAGGCTCTGTTTTCCAGATCAATTGTTCTGTTGTTTTAAGTGTACATAGACTTCAGTCTCTGCTTAGACTTTTTGCTTTTGACAAAATAAATTTGTCAGCCTAAACCTGTGCGGTTTTCCATTTAACCTTCACATCTTCTAGGCATATCACCAGGATGCAAGTTATATATTTTGGAAGATTTGGGCCTGGGAAAGATGAGAGAGTTAGACAGCACATCTACACTCCCTTTGCTGTTATAGACTTTGGCAGGGCATTTGGTGATTTTTACTGCTTTTTTGTATTGTCATTAAACAGTGTTGCTTTGCAATGGGCATATTAACTATTCCCCTGTAATCCATTCCAAGGGAACTAAAGTGTCTGCCCAGAATTATAGGCATTATCCACAGTCATTATTTGTAATTTACAATGACACCACTGGTGATGCATAGCCAGTCAAAAAATAGGGTCAAATACACAGGTGATGCAAAGGGTGGTATAAGTTCCATATCATGAAGGCAATGTGACTTGAATTGGTTTATGTTATTTGTTGAGAGGTTGAAAAGGCAGGTGTAAAATAAATTGTGTGTGTGTTGGGGGGGAGATCTAGGAATTATTAAGAATCTAGAAATTGCTATACTAGATTAGATCTGAGATCCACCTTGTTCCATATTCTGTACAGTGTCCAGTGCTTCAGAGGAATATCTAAGAACTCTACAGTAGGTGGAAGGGAGATACTCTACCCCTCATATCTGGTCTCGTCCTGATCTCTAATCGTTAGAGATTGCTTTATGCCATGAAGCATGAGGTCTAACGTCTCAGCCAACATTTTTAGGATTAATTTGAAATAACTCAGGATTTTCTTGTTATCCATATAAATGTCAAATCCTTGTTTGACTCTTGCCAAATTCTTGGCTTATGCCTTCCTGTGACATTGAGTTCCACAGTCCAATCACATTCTATGTGAAAACAAATACTTTTTATCGCTTTTGAATTTGCCACCTTTTAATGTCAATGAATGTCCCCCTTGTTCCTGTGTTGTGGGATAAGGAGAACACAAATTTCTGATCTACCTTCTCTTCACCTTTCTTTTACTTTATGTACTTTTATCATGCCCCCTCAAATACATGTCCTTTCTATGGTAAACAATTCCAGTCCTTTCAATCTCTCTTCATATGAGAGTTTTTCCCAGGCTTGATCATTCTCCTTAATCTTTTATAACTCGCCTCTAATTCTGCAATATCCTTTCTGAGATGGTGACTGTAGGAAGGTGCAGTGGCCTTCCGCAGAGGCTGGGCCCCAGGAAGGGCTGCCGCCCCAAACACAGGCCAGCAAGGAGTTAAGAACCCAGTCTGCCCGGCAACCCAGGGGACAGACTGGGAAAGGCCCAACCAGCTGGCCAATCCCCTCTGAGGAGGGCGGGGCTTCCACTGGGGGGAAGAGAATAAAAGGCAGGGCCCACCGCTCAGTCAGGGACCGGCTGCCAGCGGGTGCAGACATGCCTTCCCGCTGGCTGCAGCGCCAGCCTGAGCCCAGCCGGGCCGAAGCCCAGCGTAGGGCCTTCCCTGAGCCAGAGAGCTGGGAGCGGCCCCAACTCCCAGGACCCGAGGACTGGATAGGGCCCCCAGACACCCGGGAGTGGACCAAGCCCCCGGACCTTCGGGGGTGGGAGACACCCCCCGAAGCCGGTCCGGACCTAGACGAACTGCCAGTCGCAGAACCCTCGGAGGCGGGGCTCGACCTGGACGAGCTCTGCCAAATATGGCATGCAGCTTGTCACAAAAGCAGCAGGTTGGCAGGATAGCACCAGATTTCTTGTTGCCCTCACTCGCCTTCTGGTCGCCCTGATGAAGTTTCGTGCGGCAATGCTGCTGATCCCTGTCATGCCCCAGTTAGAACATCCCATGTGCAATCTGCACATAGATGTTGATCTTACTGTGGCTGTCCCGTAGCTGAGCTTGCACAGTTTCCAGCCCACTGGTTCAGGAGATCAAAGACTTCCTTCCTGCTCCAGGCAGAAGGAGCACAGCTAGTAGCTCTTTTTGTGCTTGGAGCTGGTAGCTGTACTTGCCAAGGTGGGCAATCAGGAAAAGGCATTTCAGAAACCTGTGAGGGTGCTTTAAAGGGGAATGGGCTTCTGGTCTCTGTGATCCTGGGAAGTGGAGTTCAAAGTTGTGACTGGAGCAGCCACTATTTGAGGGACAGGAGAGTTGTGGGACAGCTGCTGGAGGACTATTAGGGTCAACACAGATCATGCATTTGTATTGCATCAACCTAAGTGGGTTGACTGTGACTCTCACTCTGGGAGTTGGTTTTACTGCTTTACTGTAACGGGGTGGTTGTGTTGGTGGGGGACAAATTTTGGTGTAGACACATCACAGCTCATCTGAAGCAACTCGATTGAGGTTGCTCTAACTTTGTAGTGTAGACCAGGCTTAGTGCAAGCAGCTTACATCAGCAAACTGCACTTCTGCTAGCATAGCTTATTCCAGCCCCCAAGTGAAAAAAGCTATGCTGGCCAACATTACTGTGTTTACACTGGGAGCTTCTGCCAGCACAGCTGTGTTGGGCAGGTATCACATCTCCTCACACCCCTGACTGACTGCTCTACCAGCAAAAGTCTGCAGACCTGCCTGAGATTGTAATCAGAAGCATGTGTTTAGGGCTTGATCCGGTAGCACTGGAGTCGATGGGAATTATGCTCTTCGTTTCCATCGGAGCTAGACCAGGCCCTTAGAGACTAGAAGCCTAATTCTGCAAGGTGCTGAGCATTCTTCATTTCTGTTGAGGTTAATGCGATTGGAGAGTGCTGAGCAGCGTGTATGTTCCTTCAGACGCACCAAAGCATTTATAATTTCCTACCTTGAACCTTTCTCCATTCCTGGCTCACAAAGTTTTGAGTGTTTGAAAGCATCTAAATTCTAAATGCTTATGAACACAGACATGAGCTCTGTTGGGCTAAAATTATTTAAGTGAACGTAATTCTTTTTGTCACTGATCTGCTGAATGTGAAAATAGTTGCTAACTCCATTCATGTTTAAACTAACACCTCTAAATAGGCATCAGAGTCTGGAATACATATTAATAATAATTAATATCTTACAGCTAACTGTTTTCTCAGGTAACCTGACTAAATGATGATAAATTGGCCCACTGGATTCTAATGTTTTCTACATGCATATAGATATGTGTATTGGAGCTCTTCATATATTGCACTTCCTTAAATGACCAGTTGCTCATGTACATGCCATCAATAGATAACATGAAGAGAAGTGACATTAGTGAGATATAGAATAGGCTGTTTAGCCCCCAGAGGGATTGCTCTGCCTTGCCATGGCATAGAGTTAAAGGTGAGTGATACTTGCAGAAGCCAACAACAACTCTGTTATGATGAATCTAAACTGCTGGGAAGTTTGTATCTTGTCCCACTTAACTAGTATCTTGCCTCACTTAACTGAGTTTAGGAAAGCTGTGAGCAGAGGGAACTACAAGAGGGGAAAACGGGAGAAGGAAGCAAATGTGAAAGCGCCTGATTGTTAGAAAAGGGCAAATGTCTGTTCAGATTTTATAGCTTTTATTTTAATTTGGTTTGGTTGCTTTCAACCTGTGTATGTTTTTTCACCCTCCCGAATTCTTGGTTTCGTCCATCAGAGGTAGAAAGTGGAGCTGACCCCTAGAAAGTATGGCCCCTCAGTTCAGCGGTGTGCAACGTTGTTGGGAACGGAAGCTAAAAACTCCACTCCACACTACAGTTAAAATTATGCTAGAACAAAGTGTGTTTAAATATGACTGCTGCTTGTACAATTCTAGACTGGCTTCCTTGGTTAATGTGACAGGCTGGTTTTGTTTCTGAGAACAGTGTTGTAAAACAAAGCTGTGGATTTCACTATTATGTGGCAGGATTTAGTTTACATATGTAGTGCTTCCTGTGAGAAGGTGGCCCCCCCGGGGCACTCTTCTGTGGCAGACTGCAGCATGGCCAATACACCTGTCTCAGTTTCCTCTCCTTCTGGAGTCCCCAGGAACTCTACACAAGCTCTGAGTATAGCCCTTGACGGGATTAAATCATCCTGAATTCCCCAGCATAGTCCAACTAATACATTCATTTTTGCAAGTCCTAACAGTTCATCGTACCAAGTACAGCGTCAGCATTTCTCACCACCAGTCCGGCCTCTGGCTCCAACATCTTTTTTCACTGTTCTTGTGTCTCTCGCTATTGCTCTGGCTCTCCAGCATGGCTCTGGCATCTCTCACCGCACCTCCCCCTCCCCCCGATAGCTGGGGTACTTCTCAGCTCTGCTTCACTCTCCGTTTTGGATCTAGCCTTTCAGTGGTGTCATTCCCAGCCTTCAGCCCTGTCTGGCCCTGCAACTTGAGCTGTCTGTCTCAGAGAGCCAGCAGGCATCTCCCTCTGCTGCTCTCAGCCTTCAGCCCTCTCCAGCTCTTTTTGGCTGTGGCTCTTTTGTTGGGGAAGTCTATAGGTGACCCCCGCAACTGCCTTTCACTTTCACGAGCCTGATTTGGCTCCACTACTTAATAGGGAACTCTTACTGCTCCCTCCTTCAGGAGCATCCCTTCCCTGAAGTGTTCTGGGCTCTGGGTTCTGAACTCTCCCTTGCCTTTGGCTGTCTCTCATTTATAACTCGTAGGGCCAGCCCTGCCCTCCTCATTGCACTCATCAAACTAGGGCACAGCAGAATGTTTCATTTCAGTGTCCAGTTACCCTTGATCCAAAGCCCATTGAAACCAATGGAAAGACTCCAACTGACTTCTATGGGCTTTGGATCAGGGCCCAACTGGGCATGTTAGCATGGTGCTCTCCTGGCTTTAGCTAGTGCCACTGTATCTTCCTCCTATTTCACAGACGTCAAATTCATCCCCATGTACAAAGACACCATTTCAGGTCCAGATATGATAAAAGAGCTTTGGACTGGAGATCACCTTTGCGTTACAGCCAATCTGCTAGCTGAACCTAGATCTCTGGGGGAAAAAAACTAATTTAAGCCAGCTTTCCATCAGTCCCCTCCCAACCCTTCCTGTCAGTTGTGAAGGAAGAAGGAAGGACTCTTCTAGATACTATTTTAAACAGAATTGTTATACACATTACACATTTTCTACTGAGGGGCTGTTGCAGCATTCACTAGGCTAATCTTCAAGATAGTTAGTGTAAGATATACAGACCTACTTCTTCCTTTTATCTTTAGATTCTTGAGCACCACAATGTCTAGACCTTCATATTCTTGACAACAGTGAAATACTGGCCATAGCAATAGTAATCACTCATCCCTAGCTTTTGTGGTGGAGAAATGCAGCTGTTTGTTATTTTCTTGTCGTGAAGGGAAACCAGACTGACACTTTATAATGTTAAGAGAGGACTGTCAGACCCCACTGGAAGTAATGAGTCCTGACAATTCTTTGGTTAATACAAGGAGTATCAGGTCTGTAAATTTCAATTAGCCCTGACAGCAGTAGGGTTTAACGTGACGTTTATGTGAAGTGGTATGTTGGTAGCTTTCCTTCAACACTTACATGGAAAAGGACCTCAGCCAAAAAAAACCCCAGGGTTCAACCTTAGTCCTCTCTTTATTTTTTTAATGCAATGAAGATATTTTCAGTGACTTAAACTGTAAATTGTGGATAAACTTAAAGTCCCAAGGGCTTAGGATACATTTTTTCATCATTGGGAGCCTAAAGTTAGGCACCAAAATCCATATTTTGATATGTAAAAAGTGTCTTGATTTTCCATAAGTGCACATTGCCCATAGATCCCCTTGACTTCAAGAGGAATTTTGAGTGCTCAGCAGCACTGATAACAATGACCACTGACCCGAGACCTAGTCTACATTTAGAAGTTTGGCCATTATAGCTTCACTGGGAAAACCCCCAAGTGTAAATGCAACTCATGCCAGTTCCCAAGTGAAATAAGCTACACTGACAAGAGCATTTTTATGCCAATTCAATTGCATCTACACTAACACTTTTGCTGGCATAGAAATGTCACAGAAAATTCCCCCCAAGCCAACATGGTTATATCGGCAAAAGTTCCTAGTCTAGATCTGGTCTGATTTGGGTTCCTCCATGTGGATTTTGGTTTCTAAATGTAGGTGTCAAGTTTGAAATTTTTTACCTTCGTATGTGAAGCTGTTCTACTAAAATGGTTAATAAAAACCAGGGGATTGACTGATGCAGACGCCATTTGGCTAGAGCTCCATTATCAAAGTATAAACATGCTGCCAATAAAATGATTGTGTCTGCACTTGAGATGGGTGGAGGAAACGTTATTTTTAAAATGGATGAATACGGTGCACATAAAAATGGAGGACAAATAATACTTGTTCCAGCCAAAGAAGCAGCATACCCCTTCTTTCAGTTTCTTGGTTGGTTGTACCACAGGGCAGACCCATATGTCATATTAGAGCCCTGTTCTGCTAGATGCTGCCTGCTCTCTATTCCCATTGAGATCAATGGAAGATGAGGGTGCTCAATATCTTGCACAAAGCACTTAGCCCTTTACAGGATTGGGCTCTTATTTCTCAGACTATTTCCACTGACTAATTTTAGTTTTGACAAACAGGAAAAGGACACAAAAGGTAGTCCAGAGAAAATGTTTTGGTTAAATCTCACATTTCAGGGTATGAGATGATTGGGTATAAAATCTCTGAAGCCTCCCCAAATCTCTGTCATAACGTTGTAACATTAGCCTTACTACATTATAGGTGTTACTGCATTTCTCTGAGGCATCAGATACCAACCACTGCCTACAGGCAGCATTCTGATTAGAGCTATTCAAAAAAATGTTTTCTTTCACAGAAAATTTTGACATTTAAAATTGCTTTCTGTTCTGACTTGGTGGAATATGGTGATACGATGAAACATTGAAATATCAAAACTTTTAGTGACAAGGACTATTCAGAAAAGTTTCAAACTGGAAAAGTTGCAATGGAAAATTTGAGCATCTTCAGCTGAAATGAAATTATTGGATTTGTCGAAATGAAAATTGGACATTTCAAAGAAAACCTCTGTTGCGTTTTGAAATGTTGGTCTGAAGCAAAACTTTTCATTTCAATTCACCCATTTGGAAAATTTTCATTAAAGTTGTCATTTACTTGTAGAGAATTACAATGAAATTTTGGTTAAAAATGTTTGGCTAGTTTTAATACTGATATACATGTTCAATATGGCAATTTCTGAGTGCCCTGACTTATCCTAAAATCTGCTTTGTGCCTTTCCTCTCCCCATCTCTCTCTTACTGCTTTTTGGGTGGTTTATTTCACACTTTGCAAGTGCTTCTTCTATGTTATGTATGTTTAATTTAGCACGACTTCTTGGAGCAGGTGTCCTCATGAGACGAAGCGTATATTCCTCCAGCAGCACTTTCTCAACACAATCAGCAGATAGCAGCAAATGTCTTTTTAATCTGGAGAATCACACAGCAAAGATGGTGGTTCTCTTTTCAGGCTGTCTAGCAACTGTGCACATAGTTGTGAACCTCCTTTTTCATGCTTCTTTCAGGGGCCTCGTTCTTCCGCCCCATGACACAAGTAACTCGTTGACTTCCTGGAAATTGGGCCCCTAGTGCTTTTTTCTGAACTTATTTCCCATTCTGACTCAGAATTTCATGCCATGGCAATCTTCTACTTTGATTTCTTCCGAGTGCCAGGTTTTCAAAAGTGTTCCACTGAAGTCAATGAGGGTTTTACCATTAACTTCAATGGGAACAGAATTGGGTCAATAATGTATGCTGTGGGAAATTCCATCCTGAATCTCTTGCGTTTTTACCTTCTTTCTCTTTCTGTTCTTTGCCCTGTTTCTCCTCCTGACTGGTCTTAGGGAGGGGAAGGATGTGAGATAATGAGGGTGGATGGGTGGGCAGTGAGTGCACAGAGAATGCTCAGTCACTTTTCCCCTCACTCGCCTTGTCACTTTTCCAATTAGTGTTGCAGCAGCTTGCTGCTGATTTTTATATTTTTGGAGTACCAATAAATTTGCTTCAAGCACCACCTGTTTCCCTCCCTGTCATTTTACTCTTTTACTTGTGTCTGTGGCAATACTTAGTGTAAAGGTGACTGGCTTGGATAGGTTCCTGACTGAGAGAAGATAGGTCTTCTACTCACTCCCATAGTATGAGGTGAAGCATAGAATGGGAGAATTAAATACTAATTTCCTTTTTCAGGAATGCTTGGTGCAGTTTATTTTTATATTTTACCATGGTATCTGTTGTCTAGTTTGTGTATCTTGGGATCAAGGTGAATACTTTCATGATAACAAATTTGACAAATGATATTGTATTTTATTTTTGCCTCCCTTCCTCCATCAATAATTCCTTTCCAACAGTCCTCATCCACCTTTTCTTCACAACAAAAATAAAGATAAAAAGGATAGTGGATGAAATCCTGGTTCCATTGAAATGAAAGGGAATATTGCCATTGTCTTCAGTTGAGCCAGGATTTCGCCTATTTTATATACACATACATGCAAACACAACCATCTGTCTATCTAATCTAATCTCTCTGCTTGTTGCCTCCATCGCTGTAGTATCTGAGTGCCTCCAAGTCATAACGTATTTCTCTTCACAAAACTCACAGGACGAGAGAGCTGTACTGAAAAATGAAAATGAAACTATACTTCTGTGGCTAACAGTGACTTAAATAGCAGGTAACTTTGGTTTTTGTTCCATGGGAACTTTCTGAACCAGTGTCTTTCTGGCAATGTCATTGATACTACTGTGACCTTCCATCCTTCCCTACCTAGCTCCTCCCTCTTTGGCAATGCTAAGTGCAAAAGTAAGATTCAGATCATGATGAGGGTTGCAGCAAGTTGCAGCACTGTGAGCACAAGCCAGCAGCTTACAAGACCTTTCATTTGAATTTCAACCTTGTTTCTTCTGTCTAATTGTAATTTAATGATTTGTCATTTCCCTCAGCCAAACAGACATCAGGCAAAAAGTGATTTTTTCCCCCTCACTCCTTCTCCCCCCTCCCCCCCGGGCCATTCAAGGAAATGAGAAAATGGCCATTTTTGCCAATTTATGTTTCTGCACAAAAATGTTTTTGCACAAAATGGAGCTCTCATGAGTTGGACAAGATAGAGCACCTTATATCAGCTCATTTAAAAAAAGCCTACTGTATTTCACCATAATGGTGCAAAGACTGCAAAGACCTATGTATGTGCTTAACTTTAACCACTACGGGCTTGATCCTCAGTGAATATTCCAGTAGAGCATTTAATCACATGCTTAACTTTAAGCGCACATGTATTGCCACTGACTTCAAACTGAACTCCTCATATGCTTGAAGTTCAGCACATGTATGAGTTTCTTGGATCAGGGCCTCGAGTACCTAAACCTGAGGCCTGACACACAGGGATGATGAACTGTTACAGCTCCCTTTGACTTGAGTTGGAGTTATGGGTGATCATTAGTAAGGGTGATCTGAAAACCAGCCCTGGTTTCTACAGTTGAGCATCCAAAATATTTAGACATTGAAAATTAGAGACTGCTTTTGAAAATGTGGCTGTTCCCTAAGGCATATTTTTGTCCATTCTCTTATAGTTCACTGGATTATGCCCATTTTACACATTGAAAAATAAATCAGAATTATTAGAACTTTACAGAAACTACTAACATAATTTTCCTGTCATAGCCAGGTAAATTGGTTAACCTTAAATCATAGATACTTTGTGCTAAGTAACAAAAATTGACAGTAAAATGATCTTTTAAAGCCACATAATATTTAGGAAAGAAAAAATGAATAACAGATTCAGGGAGTCAAAAGGTGAATTTTGCACCGCTCAACTCAGTTCTTTGCTGAACTTCCATTGGTTTCAGTTGAAGCTTCACTAGAGCAAGGGCTTCAGGATTTTGCACTTTGGGCCCTACTCTTTGCCCTTCAGGATTTTGCCCTTTGGGCCACATGAGTGTATGCTTAACTTTATGCAGTGGGAGTAGTTCCTCAGTGGAAGGCCCTGATTCAGAAAGGTAGAATATTTAAATTGATTTCAATGGGACTACTCACATGCATAAAGCAGAGCCTATTCTTAGGCAACTTGGTGAATTGGGGATGAAATGGGTCATCTAATTCTAACTGAATATATCTAGCCTTACCTTTCATCCCTATTTTAATACAATGTGAGCCATTATGATGTATGAGTGATCAGGAGGCAGCCATCTGTGGTTTCATTAGGGGTGGGGTGGGGGAAAGGGGTAGGTCACAAATAAACAGGAAAATATTGTTGGGGAGAGGATTCAGAACTAGTGCTAAACTGAGTTTCCCTAGTTAGATATCTGCCATATTAGAGGTGTGTGGAATATTATTAGATACGTTTTGTTCCTCATTTAAATCCTGTTTTTGAATTTACAAAATGTTTGTGTAATTGGAGCCATTTAAAAAATATCTGGTGACTTTGTATGAGATAAATTATGTGGTAGGAAGGTTACTGGGCAAATTTTGTAGGGAATTTTTGCTTAAATTCAAGCTGAGTTGTTTGGCTTTCATATTTTATTTTATTTATTTTTTATTACCATAGTGTGCAGGAGCTCTTGTCATGGATCAGGACTCTATTGTGCTAGGTGACGTACAAACATAGAACAAAAAGATATACTTAGAGCTTCTTGGAGTAGAGCCTAAGATAAGAGATGACAGATGGATATAGATGGACAGGGGATTACAAGGAGTCAGAATACTAGGCAGTGGTCTCAGCACACCAGCAGCCTAATTGTTCTCAACATTTTGTAGGCATCATGAGAAAGGAGAGTTTTTTGAGGAGAGATTTGAAGGTGGATAATGAAGTAACTTTGCAGATGATTATGGGGAACTCCTCCCAGGTGTGAGGGGCAGCATGGAGGAAACCACAAAAGTCCTTGTTTGCAAATTTAACAAGTGGGTGATGGAAGTTTCATCATAGGCCAATTGGAGGCAAACATCAATATCTCAATAGCAAATGAGGAATGACAGGCCGTGAAGGACCTTGAAAGCTAACACAAGTAGCTTATATCTGATGCTACAAAGGTGGGAGAGCTGGTGAAGGGATGCAAAGTGAGGTGACACAGTCAAAGCGTTGGGCTATGAAGATGATCTTTTTAGCCATATTCTGAATGGTTATAAGTGGCAAGACTGCATTTGTCAAGGCCAGATACCATCTGTCTATGGTATTTAGAAGATGCCTTTTATCCTGGGACTCTATTAGATGAACAATTTCATTGAGAGTTGTCAGCTGGGAGAATGGGGCTCCGAGAATCAGTGTCAACATAGTCACTTAATATTAGTTCTTGATCTTTGGTTGGCTGAGCCTACACTATATGATCAGGTAGTTTAGAAGAAGTCTTTTGATTAATTTTGTCTGAGCGAATGGCTGCAGTTTTTGCTTTCTTTTTGAGACAGGCATTAAAAATATACATTGGAATCACAAGCAGAAGGCATCTCCATGCTTCTCCCTGCGATGCGGTATGTATGGAAGTGCAGCTGGCTGCCCCCATATAAAGACCATCTGGGATTTGAGTTGACAGAGGATATGCTTGTTGAAGCCCCTTGAAGTCACCAAAGGGGAAAACTGTCAACTTATCCAAGATTCTGTGTGAGGGAACTAGCTGGCTCAGGAGATTGACTGGGCCTATTCTTTTCACCCCTGGCTCACAGGTTCAGAAATCCAGCACAGCTCAGTAGTGACTGAGGGTACGTCTACACAGCTGTAAAACACTCGTGCCTGGCTGCAGTCAGCTGACTCAAGCTCACAGGGCTTGGGCTGTGGGGCTGTAAATTTGAAATGTAAATGTTTGGGCTTTTGCTGGAGTCTGGGCTCTGAGATGCTGCCAGGGGGCTCCAGCTGGAGCCTTAAAGTCTACACTGCAATTTTATAGCCCTACAGTCTGAGCCCTGCAAGCCCAAATCAGCTGATCCAGGTCAACTGCGGGTGTTTTATTGCAGTGTAGATATATCCTGATAGGTCTTGGTTACAGCCGACAGGGTACCAACACAAATGCCTAGTGTAGCGAGGCCAAATTGCTAACTGCCCCCATGGAGCTCACACATCTATGTGATAGATTATATTGGATTACGCTGTCCATTCTAAGATTTTACACCAGTGCAGATACATTGATGGCTGACCATCAATGACAGTAATCCCAGTGTGGACAAGATTATAGTTGTTAGCCACCAAATAGCCATCAGATGATAATTTTTAAATGGGCTGGGGGATCTCATTCTAATGTTTCTAGTGGTCAAGCATGCATGCCACAAAAATTGGCCCCTTTGTTAACAAGTCTCAGCAGAGAGGCTAAGGACTAACATGGCATGGATTCTTGATTAGCTCAACCAGTGCAAACTCCAGCTTGTTCTTGTCTGCACTTACAGGTCAGCACTGGTGCCACTACAACAGTTGCTTGCCACTGATTTGTGGATCATGGCTATTCCAGAGCATAGACAAGGCCTCAGTTACACTCTTCACCTGAGAGTATGTCTACAAGCGAAAGTGTGATTGCCACATGGATAGGCATATCCTTGTTAGCTTTAATCTAGCTAGCATGGGTAACAATACCAGTACCCATGTAGATGTGAGGACCTGGGCTTTGACATGAACTAACAATCAGAGTACGAGCCCTCCAGGTTGCTAACCTGGGCTGAAGCCTACATCTACATCTACACTGCTATTGTTACCTGGGCAAGCTAGGTTAAAGCTAGCACAAGTGTGCCTACCTGTGCTACAATCACACCTTCACGTTGCGGAGAGGTGGTCCCTGCAACAAAGGGTTGTAGCTTATCAGTAGGTTAGTGAGGGGGCATGTTTGGTGCCACTGCCTGTGCTGATCCTGTTGAGGATAAACAAAGGGCTTCATTTGGTGGTACGATCAATCCAGCATATTTGTAAGCACTAAATTTTCTTTTTAAAGAACTAGGTAGATGAAAGGTTCTGGAAGTTGAGCGCTTCAAGTTTGGTTATTTGTTTATGTAGGGGAAATAAGGTACATTGCAGTTTCTACTTATATAACTGTTGACTGCAACTAAGATATGGAAACTGCTCCTCTGTTTAGTAATGTGTAAAGATGAGACAAGGGAAGAGGAGCTGAGAGTGGTGGGGAGTCCTGACTGGGAAAGTGGGTAACCTGACATTTCAGTGTCATGTTGCTGAGTGTCATGTGAGCCTTTAGAAATGAGGGACAGCAGAACATGAATACTGAGCTTTAATCTATGTAATGATCTGGAATGGAGGAACCAGGCTAGAAAAGAGCAGAACCCACTTTCTGAATCTCCCTCCCCAAATGCCATGGCACTGAACAGAATCAAACCTTGGTGCTTTCTCAAACAGGTATTTTTAACACCTTCATCTAAGAATTGTGTTAGCCTTTCATAGATGGCAATAGAGTGGGCACCGGGGGGAGGGAATAATAGGCCTATGCCTGTTAAATAAGGTCTGTTGTTCTGAGGGTAGTTTGCCCCTGCCTCAAACCCAGGTTTGAGAGTTCTGCTTGTAAACTGCAAACATGTTAATGCTAAGTTTCATCTGACACTATTCAATCCTGCTTGTTCCAGTGCTAGCTGCAAGAAAGAGACATTTTCCAGCACCTGTGGTCTCACTGGTGCCTCCAGCAAAGCCCTGCAGATGAACCATTAGAAATACATGCTGACCTTAACGAAGAAGGAGCCGACATACTTCACTCATAGCACTCAGCGAGCAATCAGACCGCATCCCAGTGACATTCATCACAGCTGCCGGCAACGGCCTTTAATTCATCTGGTATTTAACTAGGGTGAAATGCCCCCTAGCTATATCATGTTTGTTGGTGTTAGATGAACCCAGTTCGTCTCCTGCTTACTAAAGTTCAGGATTTAACACCAATCCATGGTTTGCAGGCAATTCAGCCTCTGCACAAAATACTTGTCTTCTTTTTGTCCTTTATTATGTTTTTGTTCTTTTCTGTTGTTTTTCAAACTCTCCCTCTCTCTCCATGAACATCTAGTTAAATACGTCTATTATCAGAGCAGCAAAGGTTAAGATTTGGCATGTTAGAGATGCAGCAAACTAGTGAAATAATTAGGACTGGTGATTACAGGAAATTGCCTGGCTTCTTTCAATAAAAGTTCAAAAATAGTAAGGGTGTCAAAGATGCAGCCATATTTCTGTGTACTTCAGAGGGTGAATATACCTGATTTTGTTTTTTAAAATGATGTGGCTGGAGCATTCTTTTAAAATGATGGGTACTGGTACTTTACTTGACAACAATAGTTTCAAAGGCTTTTTTGCGTTGTATGTTTCTTTGCTGCAGAATCTTTAAAGAGAAACAGTTGGATTTACTTGTTTGGGTTTGACCCTGCATCAGGGAAGCAAATGAAAGCTATGCCATTGACTTCAATAGGAGACTGAGCAAGCCCATAGGGCATAATCCAAAACTGCTTTAAATCGTCATTGGCAGCATCTCCATTAACACCAATCATTTTTGGATTAAATCCATTCTGAAACACTTGAGAGGTGTTATTTTGTGCTAATAAATATAAGTTGGAAAAGTAAAACCTTATGGGTGAAATCCTGATTCCACAGAAGTCAATAGCTTTTGATTTCATCATCACCTATTGTTTTCATCGGGGTCAGGATTTTCCTGTAACTCTAGGTACTTAGGTACCACGCATCTGGGGTAGTGATAACTTTCAGGTAGATGGCATTTACTGAGCGCCTTTGTCTGCCTCACCTGTGCTCTCCCCACTAATCCATCTCCTCTCAAACTTCTTATACCATTCCAAACCTCTAAACAGCTTCAGAGAGCCTCCTGACTGTTCAAAATTTTTCTACCACAAAAATATTTCCTTCTAAAGAATTTACTGCATAAATAAATGTTTCTGTCTTTCTCCAAATGTGCAGTTTCTCCCTGTGGTTATGCTGCCTGGAGACCCAGAACAGATATACTTCAGTCATGGAAAATGACATGTCAGAATTGAGACTTAATATTATTGATATTTCTGAGGCAAAAAAAAAGGAGAAAGAAATTGCAGGGCTTCCCTGGATGAGGCAGGAGGCAGACGATAGCCTCTTTCACTTTCTCAAAAGTGGATTGGATCAGTTGGACTTTCTAAGTAGTGAAAAGTAGTAAGACTACATTTTTGTTACTGAAATAACAACCCTAAACATTTAAAAATCATGAGTGAAGCTCCCCAAATCATCAAATTTTAATACATCTGGGTAATTTTGATTTGTGTTCTAATTTCTAAAGGTCTGATTGGCTCCTGTATTAAGGCTTTTCTCACCATGCTGAAGGATAGAGATTTACTTTTTAAAAAAAAAGAAAGCTGAGGTCCTCGTGTTATTATTTGACTCCCAGAAGTTGGACATTAATATTGTGAGACTTATAATTTTATCACACGGTTTGGCAACAGTACGCAGACATGTAATATAAAATAGAAGTGGTTCTGCACAGTAGAAAGATACCATTTTTAAACAGTCTCTCATTAGAGCAGAACCTCTGGTTATATAATGACTCTTACACTGTTGTCTTGATTGTGAAGGAAAATACTTGGTTGATTTATGTATTGGTCTGATTTAGGTATTAACTGTGCAGGGATCTGCCTCTATAATTCTCTTTGCAGGATCAAGGCCTTAGATTGTATATATAAAGACAAGTTTCCTAGGCCAAGTAATTTACAATATATATATCTGGAAAGTGCCATGCACTTAACAATAGTTGTTATATTGATAAATAATAGTGGATAATTGCAGTTATTGGCGATAAAACATGGCATCCTGAGTCAGTGTAGCTGTAGACATGCCTGTCCAATTTCCTATGAAATTTTATTCAGATCAAATAACAGAAGGGATATTTTTGAAGATATTGAGAACCCTTTTATAGACTGCATTTACAAGTAAGGTGCTGGTCCTTGTATCTCAAGCCTATTTTTGATGTATAGGTTTATACTGTACTCATTGAGCTGACAGTGTGTGGTGAAGGTACGACAGTCTCCCGTGTACATTTTAGCCCCCTCTTTTCCTTCCTTTTAAATTACATTTATTTTATTTTTTGTTAGGAGGATGAATGGATAAATGAATGGAAATTTGACACTGGATTTTAAAACTGAGATGTTCCTCCAAAGTTATTGTAAGTCTCATGATATTTGGTCTTTTTCTTAGAGCTCCTGCTCCTAGAGTCAGGTGATTATATGAGATTCTCAGCTTTTATTTTTAAACAAGTTAATTTCTAGCTCTGATGGTTGTGGAGAAGAGTATGAACATAAGAACAGCCATACTGAGTCTGACCAATGGTCCATCTAGTGCAGTATCCTGTCTTCTCACAATGGCCAATGCCAGGTGCCTCAGAGGGAATGAACAGTACAGGTAATCTTCAAGTGAGCCATCCAGTCAGCCATTCCCAGCCTCTAGTAAACAGCAATCTATGCCTCTCCTGACTAATAACCATTGATGGACCTATCCTCCATGAACTTATCTAATTCTTTTTTGAACTTCATTAGAGGCTTGGCCTCCACAGCATCTTCTGGCAAATACTTCCATAGGTCGACTGTGCGTTGTGTGAATAAATACTTCCTTTTGTTAATTTTAAACCCATTGTCTATTAATTTCATTTAGTGACCCCTAGTTTTTGTGTTGTGAGGAGTAAATAACACTTCCTTATTTACTTTCTCCACACCAGACATGGTTTTATAGACCTTTGTCATGTCTCCCCTTAGTTGTCTCTTTTCCAAGCTGAAAAATCCCAGTCTTATCATCATCTCTCCTCATATGGAAACTTTTCCATACCCCTAATCATTTTAGTTGCCCTTTTCTATACCTTTTCCAATTCCAATGTATCTATTTTGAGATGGGGCAACCAGAACTACACTCGATATTCAAGATGTGGGCCTACTATGGATTTATAAAGAGGCAATACAATGTTTTCTATCTTATTATCTATCCCTTTCCTAATGATTCCCAACATTCTGTTAGTCTTTTTTGACTGCTGCTGCACATTCAGTGTTTTCAGAGAACTATCCACAATGACTCCAAGTTCTCTTTCTTGAGTGGTAACAACTAATTTAGACCCCATCATTTTATATGTATAGGTGGGATTATGTTTTCCAATGTGCATTACTTTGTATTTATAGACATTGAATTTCATCTGCCCTATCACCCAGTATTGTGAGATCCCTTTGTAACTTGTCACAGTCTGCTTTCTACTTAACTAAACCAAATTAGAGGATTGGGCCAAAAGAAATCTGATGAGGTTCAACAAGGACAAGTGCAGAGTCGGCACTAAGGATGAAAGAATCTCATGCACTGGTGCAGACTGGGGACTGACTGGCTAGGTAGCAGTTCAGCAGAAAAGGACCAGGGGTTATAGTGGACAAGAAGCTGGATATGAATCAACAGTGTGCCCTTACTGCCAAGAAGATTAACGTCATATTGGGCTGCATTAGTAAGAGCATTGCCAGCAGATTGAGGGAAGTGATTATTCCCCTCTATTAGGCACAATGAGGGACCATTTGTAGTATTGTGTCCAGTTTTGGGCCCCCCCCACTACAGGAAGGATGTGGACAAATAGGAAAGAGTCCAGTGGAGGGCAACGAAAATTATTAGGGGGCTGGAGCACCACGGAGGGTTGAACTAAGCTGTTCTCAATGGTCATAGATGACAGAACTAGGAGCAATGGTCTCAAGTTGTAGTGGGGAAGGTTGGATATTAGTAAAAACTTTTTCACTAGGAGGGTGGTAAAGCACTGGAACGGGTTACCTAGGGAAGTGGTGGAATCTTCATCCTTAAAGGTTTTTAAAATGTGGCTTGAGAAAGCTCTGGTTAGGATGGTTTAGTTTGGGTTGGTACTGCTTTGAGCAGTGGTTGGACTAGATGACATCCTGAGATCCCTTCCAACCCTAATCTATGATTCTAAGCCAATCTCATGATTTTGGTGGCCTGACTTGATTTTTTTATGGATTGTTCATGAACTGATCTTGATTTTTTTCCACATCTCCTATTCATTTATTTATTTATTTATAAGCATTTAAGGGCAGATCCACGAGGTGGCCTTGGTGCTCAAAGCTCAGACTTTGGTGTCTAGACTCCAGATTTAGGTACCACTGCAATCCACAAAACCCCTGCTTGGCTGCTGTCTAATCTTGTAGGTGACTAAGCCCACTCAGTGCCCCCATTTTCACTGTAAAAAGTCCTCTAGGTGCCTGTAGGAAGGTGCTGTGGCCTTCCTCAGAGCCTGGGCCCAAGAAAGGTTCGAGATGCCCCTGCTGGGCAGAACAGAGCCCTACAGGCCAAACTGCCCAGAAGCAGAGGGGTGGAGCCAAGGCAGAAAGGGAACTATAAAAGGCTGGCCTAGCAACTCAGTAGAGAGGAAGCTGCCATTGGAGGCCCAGGTCCGACCCAGGCCCAGAGGCTGTTTGGAGCTACCGCCCTGCCAATCGGGGCTTCCAAAGCCTGCTTGGACTTCCGGGCCCAAGGGACTGGGATGAGCCCCCCAAGACTACTGGATAGGAATTACCCCCTGAAGCCGGTCCTGGTCTGGAGGAGCTGCCTGATGCCAGGGACCCCCTGGAGCTAAATGAACCTGGTGGACCAGGAGAACCCCTGGGACCTGGAGGAGCTGTCATCCACAGATGACCCTGAGGAGTTTCTGGACCTGAGGCCAGTCAACGGTGAGGGACTTCTGGGACTGCCACTCGCTGTCTACCCAAGCGACCCAGAGGGAGACTGCTACCTGCCGGTACCCGGGGACCAGGTGGGACGAAGTAGCCCAGGGACAGCCAGCTAGTGAGTGGCTGAGTCTGGGACAACCCATCAGCGTGTTACAGCTGGATCCCTGCTGACTCATTGGAAAACTGCTTTGCCATGGATAGGGCCCTGAGTTGGGATGCAGTCAAGTCAGATGGGCCCGCGTCCCCCTGCCTCCTTCCCTAACCACTCCGGGAGTGCTTGACATCCTCTGAGTTTGGAGACAGAGGATATCGAGCTCTACTGGCCCCACCTGCCTGCAAGGCCGGGGGCTCCAAGCTATTCTACTAGCCCCGCCTTTGGGAAGGCCGGGGGCTATTGACTGCCGCAACCATCCTGTCCAGCTTGTGGGTCAGGGACTGTAAACTGCTTGCCTGTCCCACCCTGCCTGAGGGCTGGGGGCTCCAGACTGCTTGACTAGCCCCACCTGTGGGAAGGCTGGGGCACCAGACCGCTTGCTAGCCCGCCTATTAGAAGGCTGGGGCTACTGACCCTGTATCAGCCCTGCCCTATGGGAGGGTCGGAGGGCTACAGACTGGGAAGGAAGCCTGCCCCACTGGGGACCGGGGCTAAAAACCTGTAACTGGCACAGTTTATTCCCCAACTTTTTTTTTTTTTTTTTTTTAGAGTCAGAGTTCAGTAAGGATATGTTTATAATAATAATTTCATCTTCAGGAAGTCTTAACACAGGATTTGTGTACTACGTATTTAATAAGATTCTTTTTAAAACCACTAAAACACACAGTATTTGGACACCATATCAAAGGAAGATAAGAAGAAATTATGATCAAACCAACACTATATGCACTAAAGGAAGGCGCTGTGGCCTGGGGCTGAGGAATGGTTGTGACGCCCCGGCTGGACAGTGCCGCCAGCCTACAGTGCTTAAATTTCAGCCACTGGGTATGTGCACAACTCTAGACATCTGGTGCCTGCCTATCTCACCCCTAAGCCCCAGTGTGGGGGAGAATCGTCATTCTTCTGCCTGTCTTGCCTACATGGCTCAATCCAATAGATGTGCTCAGAGACCTTTTAACTCCACACAGATGGTCTCCCATCTCTTAGGGGAGTGCTCTAACTACTGGATTATGCAATATTTTGATGTGGCAGGAGGAGGACTCCCTCAATCTCTCTTGTTTAAGATGTCCACTTTAATTGAATATTAATTGGGCCAGAGAAAGAGTGAGAATCACTCTGTAGTCCAGAGGTTAAGGCATTCATGGCAGAGCCTTGTTTAAATTCCTTCTTATCATCTGTAAGAGGGGGGGAAGGGAACCAGCATCTGCCACATCCTGGAAGAGTACCCTGATCCACCAGCTAAAAGCCAAAAGGGAGTCTTTTTCTTCTCTCTCTCTTCCCTCCCCCTCTCATCAGTCTCTTTTATATAGTGCCTGTCTAACTCATTCTTGCAAGAATCGGCTTAGATGCCTAAAACACATAATTCAAGGAGAGGTGGTGACTGTGGATTGCTAGCAAAGATAGGCAGTCCTGTGTAGCCAGGATTTAGGCACCTAACTCTGTAAGAAGGGCAGGGCTTTGGACACTCCCCTGTTGTCAGCATCTCCCATTGGCTAGCTCAGGCAGCGCTTTGCCTAAGGTGCTGGCTTTTGTGGATCCCATTCTAAGGTGCCTATCTCTCTCCAACCCTCACTCCCTTGTGGATCTGGGCTTTATGCATAGTTTATGCAAATAAATTCCAGCCCGTGGGTTATTCACAAACTAGCCTCTATTCTAAATTTTCAAAAATGACTAGTGATTTTGTTTATCTCGGTTTTTGGGTACTCAGATTGAGAAATATGTAGGTGGTTTGATTGTCAGAGGGAGGAGTCTGTCCTAAAAGGAAAAAGGATGTGTTACTTGGGCACCCAAAATCACAAGTCCCTATAGAAAATTTAGGCCTCTGTTTTAAACCTCAAATTCTTTAAGTTCTTGGTGTCACTATGACTACTGTACAGTGTTTTAACCCAGGTGATTTGGAACTCACTTGCATAAGTTTTACACCAGTGGAATTCCACTGACTAGTTATTCCACATTACACCAGTATAAATGAGTTCCATAAAAATTGCCATCCCAGTTGAGAGAATTACTCCAGTAGCATATCATAATTAGAAAAAAGTGATAATCCCTATGATGCAATTGGCCAATTATGCAACAGTAACAAGGGTGGGGAAAATGCTTCCTGAATCTTGACCATCACAAATGATCATTTTACATGCAGAAGTATTGGGCTGTTATACTCATCATTATTGTATTTTGCAGCGTGACACATTATGGGCCAAATTATACAACCTACCTGCAGACGTACTAGAGGTAGAAGATCTGCATCCCATCTGCATAGGGTGGGAAGAATATGGTTAAAGTTTCTCCAGCAGAGGAGATAGCACATCCCAGACTGCTTATATTTATTTGCATTTACATTCATAACTGCATGCATTCATTGAATGGGCCATTTATTTTAAATATGCACTGGAATTTATTCTTATATGTATATTACATATATGAACCCAGGATGGCAAGTAGTGAATTTTTTATGCAGCTTTTATAGTGTTCTTGTAAAAAAACATGTATAAAATGTGTACACGTGAAGTATATAGAGTTTCATGGATATTTGATAGCAGGTGTGACTGTCTCTTCACATATCCTATATATATTGGTGAGGGACAGGCAATGAAAGGCTCCACTCTTCATGGAGAAAAAGACCATTCTAGAGTCTGTAGATAAAGGAATGGTGAGACTGAATGAGAAAAAAAATTAAATACAGTGTCAGAAATTTAATTTACCCAGAATTGGTGAGGAAGCTCTATGTTATGGCAGGCTGGGATGTACCAAGTCTGAAAGCGTTTGGGTGATTGTTTAATTAAAATAGAGGTGAGTGCTAAGATCTGCTTTATAACAAAAGCCTTGCTTCAACCATAATTATGAAGAGCCAATGTATGTCTCCATGACACCGGGGTATTTTGTAGGAAGTATTTGATGGACAGTACCTAATGAGAGTGGATATAATAGCTAATAGCAGCAGAAGAAATATCAGAGACTTTATTCTTTTTCAAGTATAATTATGGTCAGAAAATTAACTCAGTAAAAAGGTGGGTTGGTCCTCCATATTTATTCTCTAGTGATAACTTCCATATTACATATTTTCAGCTCATCTGTTTTTATTTTTAAAGAGTTAACTTCTAGCATCATAGTGTCCTGCCTATAGTCAAAGAGAATAGTTCTGACAACCTGTAGGTTGATGTTTCTTTGCATAAACTATTTGGTGAGTAGTTTATGAATAACAAATACATGTATAGAAATCAGAATCAGTTTGAAAACCATTTGCAAAGGGAAATGGGCTGTATTCTCAAGGAATATCATTCACAGTAAATCAACTATTTTTAAGTACCTTGGAATGTTTACAATTACAAGAAATAGGAATCATATGGTTTATCCTAATCCACAACACTTCCAAACACGTTACATTAGATAGGTGAAATAATAAGTAAGGCTCTCATTTTGACATTTTTTGTTTTTGTTTTAATCTGGAGAGAGTATTAAGAAGGAAAAACCCCTTGTTTGACAATCCCTTAGATAGTATCAAAGATGGTAATAACTGTCCTTTTGAGGAAAAGAGAAGTTAGTTGAGATGAGCTGGAACTGTTGTTGTTAAAGGCTGATATTAAAGTTTCATCCCATGTGGTGTTTGGGATTCAACTGAAGCCGGTAGAGTGGCAATGTCATCTGGGCCTTTGTCTCTGGTCCAGTCTGGCCAGGACATCTCTCAGGATTAGCATGAAGAAAGTCCAGTGTCCCAGCAGATGGTGGGATGGCAGCTATGACGGTGATGCTTGTTTCAGTAGCCAGTTTTTTCACAGTCTTTTCCTTTAAAAACCTACAAAGAGAATGGTGAGTGGAATAGCCCTTCATCTCATTATATTATCTACTAATTAAGCCTAATCTTTGACATGTTCATTTTGGTTTACTGCTCTTTGGATTTATACTCTTTTTGTTTACCTAATATGATTTTAACACAGTCTTTGAGTTATATCAATAGGCCTCTCTGCTTGGACTAATTCAGGTTTTTTATCTCCCTTTTGAACCTTTTCCCATCGATATTTATTGTTACAGGTTATTGTGGCACCTTTTGAGCTCTTACATACTTTTTACAGTTGAGCTCACAATTAGAGTTATTTGTAGCTTCAGTTATCATTACATTCCCCTGCCCAGAGTTGTACTCCTAATTCTGGCTCTGGGAAATTAAAATATAACTTTGGTGGTTGCCTTTCTAGATGGCTTTTTCCCACTTGCAAAAACTCAGGAGTCCTTGGGATCACAAAACCACAAGTACCTTTTCTTTGGGAGAAAAGAAAAAAACAAGAGAGACCTGATGACCATGTATATATTTTACATACAATAAAATGAGCAAAACCCAATCAGTGCATCAGGAATATGATCAGCTCCTCAGTTTCAAGCAATAGTTGTCCAGATAGTTGTTGGTAAGCAACATTAATATAATTATTATATTAATAATATAAAATTAATATAGATGACGCTGACTAAAGATAATTCTATCCCATTTCCTCTATAGCGGGAGCGGAGAGTTCCATCCCCTACGCCCTCTATCTCTAGGTGCAAACCTCACTTATTTGAGGGCCTCAGGATTTGTGCACCCACAGTGGGCACATACAAAGATGTTTGGGTGTTGCACATATGTTTGAAAACTAGCATATGAGCATAAATTAATAAGGTAGAACTTTCATTCTTATTACAATTTCTCTCATTTGGAGTCTGATCCAACTCCCACTGAAATCAGTGTGGAGTTGATTGTAATGGAAGTTGGATTGGCTCACTTGTTGCTTTTTTTTTTTTTTTAAACAGGCAGTTTTATGTGTGTGTTTGAGTTCCCCCATTTAGCCCCCCAGAGCTGGGCAAAACTTGATATGGTTTTTGGTTTTGATTTTCAAAACCTTGTTGGTTGGGTTTTTGTTTGGCAAAAGCAAGAATGGTTCATATTCTGGATTCATGTCATCTGACCTATTTACCTAGCTCTCCATCCTAAATGTGTCTTCTCCTGGCCCATCTCCATTCTAATAAAGAGAGAGTCTTGTTTGTATGGCTAGTCTGTTAGCTGAGTTTGTTTTGCAAGGCCAGAATGAGGGGCTAGACCTGGCTTTCAAGGCTTTGTTGCGGGTGCAGGTGCTCTCGTTTTGTTCCTATTTTCATATTTTTAAAGAGTATTTGTGTTTTCAATTTTTGAAAACAATACTAGGCAAAGACACTTGAAAAATATTTGTTTTATTTATAACTTAGTGGTTAAAAAAAAGCAAATATAGCTCAGCACAGCCTTTGTTTTATCACACCATATTGTACTCACTCTTCCTCCTCTCAGGATGACAGTCCTGGGATCCAGATGCCAACCTGTGGAAGGTGGATTTCCAGACACAGCATCTGGCTCCTTGTGTGAGACCTGAGGCGGTTGATTGTGTTGGTGGCTATGGAGTTGCCTCTGGCTCTGACATGTGGTTGAGTTAGTCGTTTGACGGGCTCTGTGGCTGTGTTGCCTTCTTGAATGCGGTCTTGTTTTGATTTACCTTTCAAACTGAGTCAGTTTGCACTTTTTAATAATTTTTTGCACTATCCCATTTATGAGGAATTGTTCTTCCCTCCCAATTGCTTAAATTTTTGCAGATGGATGCAGTAAAAGTAATATTATAAGCAGCAGACAGTACCAGCCTAGCACAAGCTTTTTGCACCAGGCTTTTCCTAAGCCTATCTGCTACATAAGATGACTGTCATTTTTTTTCTTTTCCTTTTTTGATTTGTGCAGGAAGCATTATTGAATCATTTCTATGTAACTGAGAGATCAATTCCTGCAGACATTCACCCCATATGTACTCTTCCTCCTTTGTAAAGTCACACTGAAGTCAAAGGAATTATAGATGGGTGTAAAGATAGATACGCAGTTTGAAGCCAGTGGGACTTTCTTGCATGAGTAAAGCAAAAAGGATTTGGCAACTTTCATTATTAGCTAGGAAAGTGTAAACCATTTCACCTTTCCTCAGGGTGAAATCCCCTCAGCCACCCCCATTGCTGCAAAGAGTGCATATTGCACCCTACACCCCCTTGGCCCATTAAGATGAATCAAGCTTTCTTTAGATAAAAGCTGCGGTGCTGAGCAACCCTACACAACAGTTTAAGGTAAGAAATGAAGAGGAATGTTCCAATGGAAATGAATGGGGGACAGTGGCCCCAAATAAAGACCAAAAAATAAAAGTAATGCAGGATGCTTAAAACAACATGACTGTTAATTTCTTTAAGTTTAACATATTATCTCAAAGCCAGGTTTCCTGCTTCCAGATTTCTAGGGAAAATCATATTTAGTAATAACCTGACTTGATTTATGATTCCCCAAGCTACATTACTGCAAATTTCTGCCTTTGAAAACCACTCATAGCCTGTAGCTAGTGTGCAACCAGTGCTTGATTTGTAATGAAAGAGGTGCCAGGGCTCAAGCGATTAGGTGCCAAGGCTCAAGCAATTTTTTTGCTTTCATAACTGACGCGACAAGCCCAGAGGTGCTGGGGGTTACGAATGCCAAGAGTAGAGGTCCCAGGGTTCAGCCCTGGCACAAATTAAGCACTGAGTGGAACGATGCCACACGAGTGCGCTGAAGTTTGCAGTGCCATTTACAGTGCAGCAAACGAACACCCAGGTTTCACTATGAAACCTGAAATTATGTTGGGCCATTCCACGTACGAGGCCGTTTACTCCCACTGTGATGTTTCAGATTGACAAAACCAACCCCCTAACCATCCCACAGTATAATTTCATGAGGTTGAAAGGCAGAGCTGAGTAGGTCCAATGTGTTGGCTCTGTCCTCCCCTTAGTAACTTTCCTCCTGGGACAGGCTGACATCTCTATTTTGTTTAAGACCCTGATCCTTCCATAGGGTTTCATGCAGGCTCAATGTTCTTCTCATGTGAATTCACTGCAGAATTGTAGCCTGTTTTTTGCATTCCAGAGCAGTCCTTGGAAAGATTATGTTCATTGCTCCTATGCATACATGCTGCAATTTAATTGTAAATTTTAGTATTACTGCTACTAAAAGCAAGACCACAGCAGGGTATGTGAGGTTAATGTATCTTTTTTAAAAAGCATACAAATCAAAATATAGAAATGAAAAACTGATCTCAGTCCTTTAGATACCAAGAAAGCAAACATGCCTTCAACCTATTTGGAGAGACTTTTTCCTCTTTAAGGGCCTGATACCACAGGGTGCTGAGTTCATCCTGCTAGGTACTGAGCAACCTTGTCTTCCATTGACTGCAGTATGAGTTAGGGGTTCAGCACGTTGCAGGATTAAATCCTAAATACTCAGGGCTGGATCCTGCGAATAGAACAAAAGAGGCATGGATCTAGCCCTCAGTGATTAACGATAAGCGTTTGCTAATGGCCATACCCTTTGTATGCGCTTGGTTTGCACTAATTAGTACTGTGTGATTTGCCCTTTTTTCTTTTATCTTACAACATATCCAGAGATTATAGTGGCATAGCTACTCATGAATTAGTGACAGCATAACCCTATGCTGTAGACACAGCCTACAGTGACAGAAGGGGTTTTGCTATCACTGTAGGAACACCACCTCCCCAAGCGATAATAGCTAGGTCAGCGGAAAAATTCTTCTGTGGACATCACTGCCTCTGTACTGGGGGTTGCTATACCATAGCTACAGCACTAAGGGGGTGTGGATTTTTCACACCCCTGAGCACTGTAGCTATGTCCACCTACGTTTTAAGTGTAGACCAAGCCTAAGCTCCTTTTGTTTAGAAACTAAAAATGCATTTTACAAAGGCAAGCAGATGCTTAGTCAAATGCTAGGTTTCATAACATTTATGATTGAGCATAAAAAAAATGCATCTTTGAGGGCTTGCCTTCCCCATCTGGGGTCAGTGCAAAAGAATGGAGCAGATTTTTTTATAATTATTTATAAGATGTCTGCTTTCATAACACTGTTACTTGAGTATTTGATGACCTTGGGGGCCCTCCTCCCTCTGCAAGTGTAGCATTCGACCTTCTGTTGGTCATCAGCAATGATTCATTTACTGGAAGAAAGGGAGAGACTGGTAAATCCATGTAGGTGCCCTTCTGCATTGTCTGCATTTAGAATGCTTTGAACAAACTGCAACTGATGTGGACTCTGAGCCATAGCCTCATGTAAGTCTAGTAGGAGCATAGAAGTTTATTCACAAAGTGTACACTGTTTGCTTAGCTGGGGAATATTATTTCAATTTTTTTTATTGCTAATTTGGAACCTATAATGTTACTATCTCAAACAGAAATGCACTGTGACACTATCAGTAGCATGAGCTATTTCCCGTATCCACACTGGTCATCTAACTGTTCTCTTCTATTAGACTTATTTATGCTACAGTAACACTTAGACCCCAGCCATTGTGCTAGAAGTTGTACAAACACATGGGGTTTGTCTATAGTAGAATTTATGGTCCTGTTTTAATTTGAGTTAATTGACTGACACTTGACTTGAGTAAATAATATGAATGCAAATGAAATGATAGTCTGGGTACATCACAGATGTTCATTCCAGGACCCAAATGTTTGTGGTTTATCCTAGATTGACTCTAGGTGCTCCACAAAAGTGTGTATCCTAGGAGTGTCTACATAACTAACACTACTGTAAATGCTAAACTTGAGGTTACCAGCAACCAATTAAAAGAGGACCTTAAACTATAGTCTAGACATCAGTAGTGAGAGATGCCCTGCCCAGAAGAGTTTATTATGTAAGTAGAAAAGACAAAGCTGACATGTTCTAAAACTCTAGGGTAAATAAGAGTGTCTACTTTAACAGTTAAACTGGATGAATTGAAGCCTACAGTTCAGCTGAACATCTGTTAAAGTCTGCACTACACCACCCAGAAAGATTAAGTGACTGGCCCAACTTGTACAGTAGGTCAGTGGTGTAGAACAGGGACTAGAACCCAAGTCTCCAAATTCCCAATTGAGTAACTTATCAGCCAGACCATGTTCTCTCCCCTTCATAGCCTCCCTCTGTGCCATTTTTCAAACTGTCCTTGTAGGTCTGGAACCTGCTTCCTGTTTCAGTATGCCACACCTCCATTCTATAGAAACCTACTTGGTATTTAAGGCCTGTTCTACACTACAAAGTTAGGTCTATGTAAGCCACCTTGTAGCTACCTAGTTGTGCATGCGTCTATACTCAGATTTGTCTCTCATTGATGTAAGAGCCCTCTTATAGTAATATAATAATACCATCTCCCCGAGCAGCACTGAGCCATGGTCAATGTACTGAGATCAATGCAGCACAAGTGTAGACACTGCGACCTATGTCAACCTAATAGTCCTCCAGCAGCTTTCCCATAATTCCCAACATTGACTGCTCTGGTCACAGTTGTGAACTCCACTGCCCAGGGATCACGAAGCCTGGTGTCATGGAGATGTTAAAGACCTGCGAATTTTTCAAATGCTTTTTCCTGATTATTCAGCTTGGCGAACACACCTAGCAGCATGCCATTGTTGTGTGCAACTGATCAGCTGACCATGCTAGCTACACACTCCGGACTTAAGTCTAGTTTGAAGCAGACAGGAAATATTGGATCTCCTGGACTTATGGGGAGAAGCAGCTGTGCAAGCACAGCTATGGACCAGCCATAGAAACGTGGACATCTACAAGCAGACTGCATAGGGATTGCAGGAGAAGGGGTCTGACAAGGATCAGCAACAGTGCCATGTGAAAGCGAAGAAACTTCAGCAGGCATATCAGGAGGCCAACAGTCAATCTGGTCATGAGTAGCAGACTTGCTGCTTTTACAAAGAGCTGCATGCCATAACTGGCAGAGACCCCACCTCCACCTGGCAGACCTGTGGATTCCTCTGAGGAGCCCAAGCCACAGGCCCTGGCATGAACAGCAAAGTGGAGGAAGAAGAGGAGGAGTACGGGAGATATGCGACTGGAGGATCCAGCTCTGCTACTATCCAGGACCTGTTTGAGACTCCACCAAAGTCCAGTCAGCCCCAGTGGTCGAGCACAGGTGAGCCCAGTGTTGGGGAAGGAACCTCGGGTAAGTGTGTAATTGTATTTTCCACCCCCAACTTAACAGGACATAGTTATCAACTTCTTATTAATTTACTCATATTAGAAGAGGTAGCAGTTCAACAAAGAGAGGTACTTTTCATTCCCCTGTACAGTTAGACAAGGGGGCCATGCAGAGCTGTTCGTTTATGTACACAGGGATCTTCACAGAATCCCCCAGAGAGATGTTAGTGAAACTTTCATGGAAGTACTCTAAAATCCTCTCCCAAAGGTTTCCAGGGATGGCAGCCTTATATCTTCCTCCGTTTTCCCATACCAGTCAGTGATAACTTTGGCAGGCACCATTACAGTACACAGGCTAACAGCATATGGGCCCGGACAGCTTGGGGACAACAGCAGCAGCTGTGCTGTCTCTGCCTTTACCTTCAGGAGTGAGAAATCCGCTAAAACCACCACTGCCTGTAGAAAATGGTGCCAGGATTCAGTGCCATTGCCCGGTGCTAACAATTTCAGTCAGTTCTCTCCTCATTTCCCTCCCCCCGGCAGGCCCTACTCACATGGCTGGTGCTATGAGTAGTGCCGTGCACAAACTCAGTGAAGCAGAAGTGTCAACAAGCACGTTTTGTTTAAAACTTTGGGGGAGCAAGGGAAGGGAGTTCTTAACTTAAGTCTGACTTTCTGTTGTGACTAAACTGATAGTGGTATCTCTGTGTTTTAACCGCAGCTGCTGCCATTCTGACCTTGAGGGGTTACCCCTTAGGATGCGGTGTTCACCCTACCCCAGGCCCAAATGGGTTAAGGAAGGGCCAATTAGTGAGATACACATGAAGGGTTTAAGCTGGAGAAGCAACCCCTGATTGGAAGATGGAGATCAGCTGAGGAGGTGGGGGCTGAGCTTGTATAAAGCCAGAAAACTAGCAACAGAATGGGCCGCAGTGTGAAATTTTGTAGCCACCCTCTCTGTATTAGGGAGAGAAGGAGGAAACCCAGGGAAAGAGTAGGACCCTGGCAGCCTGGCCCTGAGGGAAGGGCATATCCAGAAGAGAGAAGGGTGTAGAAGAAGCCTGTGGGAGATAGGTAGGAAGCAGCTCAGGGAGAGAGCAGCCAGGGTGAGGACTGAATAGATCTTGGCTGCATGTTATAGGGTCCTTGAGCTGCAATTCAGAGTAGGGGGTGGGCCCAGGTTCCCCTATCAGCCACTGATGAATTAGCAGTGTCTGGACAGTGGGTCCAGGAAGACTCTGTACCCTGGAAGGGCAAACCATATAGTGATTTGGCCAAAGGGTTGAGTTACGAAGAGGAAGCTGCAGCTCTCGGAGTGAGAGTGAGAGAAAGGACAATGGGTTGAAAGACCACAAGGGAAGGCATTGGATCTGGAAGAGTTAATTCCCTGAGCAGCCAGGAAGAAGTGCCACCCACAGTGAGTGCGTACCCCATGACTCCCCTCCATACCCATAGAATGCCTAAGTCAGATCAGGAGGAGAAAGACGGGGACTCAGGATGACATGTTTTGTGAGATCCTTCAAGCCCGTGCTGCATCAGACTGTGAGCAAAAGGCCTGAAGAGCGAACACTGCAGACAGCCTGGAGGAAGAGAGAGTGGACAGGAGACAGTTCCAGTAGACCCAGCAGGAAAAGCAGAGGAAGATGCACAGGACATAATGGGGCTTCTCCAGCAGCAAACATAGATGCTGTAGACTCTTGTGGACCTACAGGTTCAGCAATCATGGCCTCATCTCCCTTTGCACTCCATGGAGAACTCCACTACAGCACCTCCCTACATCCCCCTCAACATTCCGCGTGGCATCAGAACCACATCCCTTCCCTTGACACTCTGCCGTGGGGGAATTAAGGACAGCCACAGTTTCACATACGCTGACCTGTGAAAGCCACAGCTGTTGTATGTGTAGGTAAAATGGATATGGATATTCTTTCCACTTATTAAGTTCTGTTCCATTTATTTATTAAGTTTTTAATATATTTGCTTTGAAATTGCACAGATTTTTCTTTGCACTAATTTTGTTACTGAATAAAATTCTGTTTATTTGGAAAACAAATCATTTTATTACTTCAGAACATATGCTGCAGTGCCTAGTAGTTCAGAAAGCACCCACTTACTTGTTACTGTACAGTGTGGCAAAACTCAGGATCAGTGACACAGTTTTATATTCATAGGTATACATCAAGCACCATGCAATTCCTAACAAGCCCCAAATCAGCAGGGCCAGACAGAGCACAGTACACTGGAATGCCTTACTGTGGCTCACTGTTAAAGTGCTCTTTCAGAGCCTCCCTGAGCCTCATAGATCCATGTTGAGCTTTTCTAATAGGCCGCGTGTCTGGCTCTTTAAACTGAACTTGCAGCTGCTCCATCTCTGCTCTCCATTCCTGTGGCAACTTTCCCCCTTGCTTTACAAATATTATTCAGGTCATAGCAGGCAGCAATAACCATTGCGATGTTTTTTCACTGAGATCCTCTTGTGAGCAAACAATGCCAGCATTCCTTAAATCTACCAAAAGCACATTCTGTTGTCATTCTCCACCTGCTGAACTCCTAGTTGAATCTTTCACTGGTGCTGTCGAGGTGGCCAGTGTATGGCTTCATGAGCCTTGGGAGCAAGGTGTAGGCTGGGTCCTCCAAGATCACTACTGGCATTTCAACCATGCCAATGGTAAACTGCTGGTTGGGAAAGAAGGTACCTGTTTGTAGCTTTCTGAAGAGTCCTATATTCTTAAAGATATGAGCATCATGCACCTTCCCTGACCAGCCAGCACTGATATCTGTGAAGCATCCTTGGTGATTCACCAATGCTTGCATAACTATAGAAAATCAGCCTTTCTGTTGATATATTCTGTGGCAACGTGGTCTGGTGCCAAAATAGGGATATACGTGTCATCTGTTGCTCCCTCACAGTTTGGGAACCCCATTGCTGCAGATCCATCCACTATGCATGGTAGGGAGAATCACAGTGCTGTGTAACAGGAGATGATTAATGTCCCTGCATACTTGCACAACAGCTCCACAGTGGATTTTCCAATTCCAAAATGATTTCCTGCTGACAGGTAGCAATCCGGTGTTCCAAGTTTCCACAATGTGCTTGCCACTCCCTTCTCCGGTGTCACTGCAGCTCTCATTCTGGTGTCCTTGTGCTGAAGAGCTAGGGCAAGCTTGGCACACAAATCCAGGAATGTAGCCTTGCGCAGAAGTTCTGCAGCCACTGCTTTTCTTCCCAATCCCGCATTACAATGTTATCACATCAGTCAGTGAGTGTTTCTTGGGCCCAGAAGTAATGTTCCACCATCTGCAGCTGCTCCATAAATGCTACCACCAAACTTGAATTGGTTCATGATCTTTGCCACCACAATCTGTCCTCCAAGAAATCGTCATGTTCCCTGCTGATTCACTTCTTCATACGGCTCTGCAAATACCAGAGGATCATGCAACACGCGTGACAATAGTGCAGAGCTGTGCAGTCTCCATGCTTCTGTCAGGAGGTGAACAGCAGGGAGAGCCATGTAGGTTTGTGGGATTGTTAAAAGAGGTAAAAACATTTATGAGATATAGATGACATTAACGAATGGAGAAAAGTTGCACACTGGGAAATCAACCCTTTGCTCCCAGTCACCCCTGCATGGCTTGTTTCTGTGCCACCATGCATTGGCAGAAATTTCTAAAAGACAGTGTTCTGTATGGTGGTGGGTTGTACAATGGGACATCTACTCATGGTGCATCAACACAAGCACGCCTGGTGAGTACACGCAGCGCTAGTGCAAGAAACCAAGTATGCACGCACACAAGTGATATACTAACAGCGGTGGCGTTACGCCGACCTATGTAGACATGGCCTTATTAAATTATTTTATCGTTTGTGTAGTGATAGCTCTCTGTTGACATCCATCACCATGGTGTCTGAGTGTCTCATCTGTCTGTCTAAGGACCAAGAACAATTTTTTCCACACAAAATAGCATTTCTGTAACCATTAATTTAAGTTTGAAAACCACAAAACAAACCCCCCTTTGTTGTTGATTAGATGTGAGTTGAGTCATTTTTGATGTTGTGATAGATGTATATTATTCACGAGCCATTCTTTGGGACTAGGGGCTTGATTGTGTTCAGCTCATAACAGGGAGGGAGGAGCGCAAGGGACATTCTCATCTTGCTGATGCTTGCATCCTAATTAGAGGCTGGACACCGTCCCCATTCAATGGAAAAGAAACTGCTCTTTGGTCATGTCCCTGTGCCAGAAATGGACAGAAAGGGGTAGGGTGGAGGTTTATCCTTTACATGATCCCCCTGGCTCTGCAGGAAAAGATGGACAGGACTATGGAAAGGTAACCTACCCCTATGGGATTACAACTAGGGCTGGTCAAAAAATTTCCAAAAAACATGCTGGCCTTTCAGTTTTCTGACATAAAATCAAAAATTACCATAGGGAAACAAAAGCTCAATTTCTGATCAGCTCTAGTGACAACACTAAGGCTTTGCCTACATGAGAAAATTGTACCAACAGAACTAAATCATCTTAGAAACTGAATTAGTTCAATTGGAGCAGTTTAAAAGTCTTATACGTATTTAGCTTGTATTGAGTGTTGTATTTGTGTTTTGACTTTTAAGAAGCAGTTCATTCTTTACAGTTAATTTTAAGGGGGTTTTGTAATAAAGAACAACACAGTGTATTGAAACTCCACCTGGGTGTGTAGAATTCTTTCCCACTCTGACCTGCTTGCTTACTCGTATTGCTTTGTCTCAGGATGCTACTAGGTGCTGTGTGAAACCTGACAGGATTCCCAAGGGGAATCTACTTTTTCTTCCATCCCCTTAATATTAAAGAGAACTTGAAAATAAAAATAAAAACACAAGCCAAAATCCTAAAGAAACACTAGAGGAGGCTGAATTTTAGTGATATTTAAAATGAGACCTCTCTCATTTAATAAAAATTATTCTAGTTACCTTAAAACAACTGCCTGAAAGCATGGGCGAAAAATTAGCGCTAACAGAACCATAATATGTGTTCTTTTACTTTGAACTCCTACACAAATCAAATGTCTTCATACACAGTGCTTTGAGACCTCAAAGCAGTGTTACATGAGAGAATACAGACAGTTATGTATCTGATTAGTCATTGGTATTCATGATGTGTTGGTAGAGTTTTGCTATTATGGACAAATTACCATGCAGTTAGCTAAATTAAAGCATCTTGGTATTTACAACTTAATTTTACAAACCCACTAATTACACAGGAATGAGAGGGACAAATACACTCAAGGCTGGATTGTACTCTTCAGCTCTTGAAGGAAAGGAGCAATTTCCAAATGGTAGTAGGATGGGAAGTCAGTCATCTCCAATACACCATTGCTTTTGTCCATTGGACTCCATAAAGGAATCTGCGTGAGAATTGGGATCTGTATATGGGGAATGGGAGTGCTAGAAGAGGGACTAAGGGCAGATGCACCTTATCCCTTTACCAGTCCATTATGGATTCCACTGTGTAATTAATGCAGCAGGAGGCTGCAGGCTTTGGTCAATGAAAAGTAATGATACTGCTTCTAGTGTCAGAATTATTTTTTAAATATTTTTTTATTCTTTGGTGCTGCTTGGTCATTTGCCCCAAACTATATTGACCTGCACTGAAGTGAAGATCTTGTGTTCATGTAATTCCATAATACTAGTGGGGAACTTCCACTGACATTTCAAATATCACCTAAGTCCCATTTTCAAAAGTAACTTAGATTTCTAAGTGCCTAAGAGTGCCTTTTGAAGGTGGGATCTAGATTTCTAAGGCACTTAGGTGCTTTTTAAAACTGTACTCTTCATGAATTCAGATAGCAATATGCAAAAACAGGTTGCAGCTTTTTTTGCTTTTCACTAAAGGGGGGGAGAGAGTAGAGAGATGAGTTGTGGGAATTTGCATGGCACCTCAAGTTTAATGAAAGTATTAAGGTGGTATGTGGATGCGATGGTAGGTAGATTTTGTGTGCACCCATGGGCGTGTTGTGTGCCTCCTAAGTATTTCTACATAAACTGTCCATATCGCTTTATTTAAACTAATCAGGTTAAACAGTGAATTTTATAAAGGCAATCTTCAATGCCTTCTGATTACTTAGAAAATAAATAATTACAGCACAGTTTGGGGCATATTTTTTCCATCTAAGGCTTTGCAAATTGTACTATTGTGTAAATAGATGGCTAGTTCCATTTTATAATAAGGAAACTGAGGAGTCCCTCAAGGATCGGTTCTTGGACCGACCTTATTTAATCTTTTTATAACTGACCTTGGCACAAAGAGCGGGAATGTGTTAATAAAGTTTGCGGATGACACGAAGCTGGGGGGAATTGCTAACACAGAGAAGGACCGGGGTACTATTCAGGAAGATCTGGACCACCTTGTACACTGGAGTAATAGTAATAGGATGAAATATAATAGTGAAAAGTGCAAGGTCATGCACTTAGGGATTAATAATAAGAATTTTAAATATACGTTGGGGACGCATCAGTTGGAAACGTCAGAGGAGGAGAAGGACCTTGGGGTATTGGTTGATAGCAGGATGACTATGAGCCGCCAATGTGATATGGCTGTTAAAAAAGCAAATGCGGTTTTAGGTTGCATTAGACGAGGTATTTCCAGCGAGGAGAAGGAGGTGTTAGTGCCGTTATATACGGCGCTGGTGAGACCCCACCTGGAATATTGTGTGCAGTTCTGGTGTCCCATGTTTAAGAAGGATGAATTCAAACTGGAACAGGTTCAGAGACGGGCTACTAGGATGATTCGAGGAATGGAAAATCTGCCTTATGAAAGGAGACTCAAAGAACTTGGCTTGTTTAGCCTGGCCAAAAGAAGGCTCCGGGGGGATATGCTTGCTCTATATAAATATATCAGGGGGATTAACGTTAGGGAGGGAGAGGAATTGTTTAAGTTTAGTACTAATATAGGCACGAGGACGAATGGGTACAAATTGGATATTAGGAAATTTAGACTTGAAATTAGACGAAGGTTTCTAACCATTAGGGGAGTGAAGTTCTGGAACAGCCTTCCGAGGGAAGTAGTGGGGGCAAATGACTTATCTGGCTTTAAGACTAAGCTTGATAAGTATATGGAGGGGATGTTATGATGGAATAGTTTAATTTGAGCAATTGATTTGGATTATCGGCAGATAAGTCTGCTCAATGGTCTGTGGGAATGTTGGATGGGATGGGAACTGAGTTACTGCAGAGAATTCCTTTTTGGGTGTTGGCTGGTGAGTCTTGCCCACATGCTCGGGGTTTAGCTGATCGCCATATTTGGGGTCGGGAAGGAATTTTCCTCCGGGGCGGATTGGCAGAGGCCCCGGAGGTTTTTCGCCTTCCTCTGCAGCATGGGGCATGGGTCGCTTGCTGATGGATTCCCTGCAGCTTGAGGTCTTCAAATCTCACTTTTGAGGATTTCATTAACTCAGTCATGGGTTCGGGGTTGCTATAAATGTGTATGGGTAGGGTTTTGTGGCCTGCCTTGTGCAGGAGGTCAGACTAGATGATCATATTGGTCCCTTCTGACCTATGAGTCTATGAGTATGGAGGAAAAAAGTGTCTTGCCCAAATGTTAGTGGTACAATTGGGGATGGAATCCATACCTTCTTCCTTCCAACCCATGCTCTAATCTAAAGCCTACAATCTACTGTGCCAAAATTAATCATTGGAGAAATACTGATGGTGGGATTACAGTGTCTGTAAACAGAAGTTCAGAATTCACTAGTTTGAACTTTAGCATCAGGAATACCAGTGCTGTAATATATTACATTTGTGTTGTATGAGAGAGATAAAATCACATCTATATCATGAGCCTTATTTTTTCACAGTAAATCCATTAGTACATACAGATTTAATGCTATTTAGTACAATTGAACAAAAACACCCAGAGCATTTTTGCCAGATCAGAACCTTTGTAACCAGCTTGGCATATGTGAGGACTCCCTTTTAACATATATTTCACCAGATAGTGCCAGCTTTAAGCCTCTTTGGCTGTGATTGAGTACTGAAGTTACAGAGAATGATAGAAAAACCTTCCAAGGTTTTCTTTTCAGATTGATTTGGACATTTATTTTATTTAGGGCCAAAAGCGTGCTAGGTATTTTGCATACAAGTGAGTAGAAAAAAAGCAAAAAAGCTTTCCCACTAAGATATGATCATCCCAGGAATTAAGGTGTTTGCATCAAAAATGGCTTTAAATCTTTACATCTTTCCATATTTGGAACCCTTTTTGGTTATAACTTAACTGCGTCCTTGTCACACTAAATGGAAAATACAAGCTGAGTAGGATAGTGTCTAATTCTGATCTCTTTCACACCAGTTTTATAGCTCTGTAACTGTATTGAGCGAGGGATATATAAGTACCTCGATAGAATTCATGTACGTTATTTCTGATCTATTACAGGGAAATCAGAATTAAGGCTATAGTCTTCTGTATCAAACCCAGCCTTTTTCATTAGGATACCACCTTTCCTGCATATGCCCCCAGAGCTGCACAGCCTTTGTTAGATTTGTGCACAGATGCTCTGAGAGATGAGACCAATGGGATTGCTGGTAGGTGGAGTCATCAGTTCTCCAGGAAGGCTGCGGGTTGCAGGAAAAAGAGTCCTGTTCTCTGATTTGTAAAAGTCCTGGAAGGTGAGTTACATCTGCTCCAGGCAAAAATAACTTACGGTACGTTTTCTATCATATGTTCCACTGCCTTGAAAAGAGGAACATACTGTGCAGAGGGGCTGTTTTCCCAGGCTCTATTCTTCGCCCTTCTCCTTTGCTTGCATGGAGCTGCAGCTCCAGCACAGACATTATCAAGGGAGAATGCTCCTCTGTATCTGCTTTTTCTTTCTGTATGGCCCCAATTTCCCATGATTCAGCTCCCCTGCCTACAGTATTGTAGAGGAGTATATAGCCCCTGGTATGTTCTTTAGGGTAAAGCAGCACCAAGAAACTTCAGTATAAATAAGCCACTAGAGGGCATCTACATGTTCTCACTATTGTAATATAATCCTGGTGGCAAAAAAGTTAATGAAGTTAACAGAGTTTAAAAGTCTTGTGCAGAGTTCCAAGAGCATCGCAAACATGCAAAATTTCATTAAAGACAGATACGATCTGTTTTGCTTCTTCAACAAAAGAATATGTTGAAATGTTTTAACCAGATGTGACATCTTGAGAGGATATAGATAAAAGATGAGAGAAAAAGCATATCATACAGAAAGAAAAACAGTGGACCTATGCTTATTTTCACCAGCTGAGGATCTGGCCTATTATTTTTAATAATACAATACCCCAAATTCAATACTTTTTATATTTAAATTTAAGGCTTGAATTACAAAAGGGAACCTATGCCTAATTTCATTTGTGTGCAGTTACTTGGGTTGAATGGTCAAAATAGATACTTGCATGGATAAAGTTGCTAGTTATGTGTAAAACTGGTTCTTTTCACAAGCAGATACTCAGTTTGTGTATGTAATCATAACTGCATCCACAAATTAAAATGCAACTACCTATGCATCTTGAGGGGTAATTCAGCATGAGCATAGTTTAAAATCAGGCCCTGCAATAATGGGCTGCACAAAATACAGGAAAGATGCAAGGAAATTAAAACTGTCAAGCCAATAAATCATTCTGTGAATCTAACTGAAATTTCAAACCAACCTCGATGAAGATTCTCACATCCATTGCAATTAGAGGCTATCGACATAGGACGTTTTCATTCTAATAAAAAGTGTGTCCACACACTAACTTAATAACTTAAAAACAAAATAACTAAAGATGTGAATTAAAGCCAGTTTAGGTACTTTGGTGTAAGTTGGTATGTAGGCTAATCCTAAAATGTTAATCATGGGGCAAAAGGGAATAATTATCATCTTCAGCCCCTAATTTTACTTACAACAGGTGAAAATTCAGAAGTGTACCATGAGAGTGCTTGTTTTCACATAATTCCAGCTACTCCCACATATAGATTGGGAGCAGCAGACTGGTATGCTACTGCCTCAGGAAACAGAGAGAGGATAGAGGGCCTTTTGGAAAAAAGAAATGGAGTAGGCCTACTAGACTACCACTGAAGAGGCTTAACATGGTGCATGGAGCTTTAAGAAGTTGAACTGTGGTGCCTGTGGGGTGTTACTGCACCTCTGTACAGCAGAATTCAGAGACTGGTCACCCAGGACCAGTTGGAGCTGGAATTAGCTGAAGACAGAATTTACAGGATTGAATTGACCAGTGGATCTGCATAGCCACAAACTGACCCACCTAACTTCTGTCCATCCCTGTTCTTCTCGTGTGTTGGGACTCCCTGGAGCATGGCTCCATAGCCCTCAGTGGGTGAGGGCCTCTCTGTAGGGGTTCTAAAACCTGCTGCCCACACCTTTCTTTAGTGGAATCGCATCAGTTATGGTGGAGGGGGCAGGATTTGGCTTTAAATATGTAAAGGAAACCTGGCATTTCCTATTTTGACACGACTGATGTGATTCCAAGCCAAGGATGCCAGCCTTCTAGTATTTCCTTCCCTTACTCCCTTGACCTCAAGAGCCTCCCTTTCTGCAGTTGAGAGATGATACAGTCCCATGCTAATCCAGGTTAGCCCCCTCCCACTCTCCTTTCTGAGCAGGGATCATCCATCATGCCATAGTGTGCCAAATCCTTTACAGTGGTTTTGTGATGTGAGCTATTATCCACTAGAGACATTGAACTGAGACGTGAACTCGTTTCATGGAGGGCTCGACCTGAATTCCCTGAAGTGAAAGGCTAGTTCTTTTACCCACCGAGCTTCCTCTTTTTGTATTTAATCAACTACTAAATCCTCTGAAGTGAAAAAATGCACATTTTGTTTTCAATGACTTGCTGAAGCTGAATGCTTCTCACAACCAGCAAGGTCTACGAAACTAGTATTTATTAAGGATGAGTGATTTCTCACACTTATCTGTTTCTATCCAAGACTGCCAGCTTGGTCCACCTGGGCCTCAGAACTGAGATATCACATTTCCCACGTCTCATGCCTTCTCTATATTTGTCCTACATTATTTATTATGGCACTGAGTGCTCCTGGGGTTCGTTGTCAGGCAGGCTCAGACTACTTTGGCCTCACCTCTGCAGTAGCAGAGGGTTCAAAGGCAACTGCACCAATAAGTTTATTGAACAGGCTGGTGCTGCAGTTGGCGTTTTTATTTAATGAGCAAATGGGAACCTGAAAAGCTGCAATGCTCAGTGGAAAGAATGCTTGTCTCAGGTCAGGGTACAAAACAGACATTACTATCCAAAGGTCGTGACTGAATTCCTCCAAGTCCTGCTTATGAAGATAACGGACAATTTAATTGGCATCTCCTTTAGGCCTGGTACGCGCCTAAAACTTAGGTTGACCTAGCTACATTGCTCAGGGCTGTGAAAAATTTCACACCCTGAATGATGTAGTTAGGTTGACCTAACCCCCACTATAGACACAGTTAGGTCAATAGAAAGATTCTTCCTTCAACCTCCTCATGGAGAGAGAGATTAACTACAGTGATGGATAAACCCCTTCCACCGCTGTAGTAAGTGTCTACACTACAGCACTGCAGCTGTGCTTCTGTAGCATTTGTAGGGTAAACGTAGCCTAAGGCTATGTCTACACTTAAAAAGCTCCAGTGGCACAGTGCAGCTGAATGCGCCACTGTAGCACTTCCTTCAGTGTAGACGCTTAGGGCTAGTCTGCACATAAAACTTACAGCAGCACAGCTGTATTGGTACAGCTGTGCTGCTGTAAGAGCACTTGTGTAGCCACATTATGTTGAGAGGAGAGAGCTCTCCTGCTGACATAATAAAACCATCTAAATGAGTGGTGGTAGCTATGTCAGCAGGAAAGTGTCTCCCGCCAACATGGCAATGTTCATGTAAGCACTTATGTTGGGAAAACTTGTCGCTGAGGGGTGTGTTTTTTTCATACCCCTGAGTGACAAAAGTTTTGCTGGCATAAGTGCTATTGTGGACAAGGCCTTACTACAATGATGGGAGGGTTTTTCCCGTGGGCGTAAGTATTCCACCTCCCTGAGAGGCGGTAGCTAGGTTGACAGAAGAATTCTTCCTTTGCCCTAGCCTTGTCTACACCAGGAGTTAGGTCAATTTAACTACATCTCTCGGGGGTGGATTTTTCACATTCCTGAGAGAATTAGTTATGCCAATGTAACTTTTCAGTGTACATCAGCCCTTACCCATGCTTTTGGCTATCATTTCTTTCAGGTCAGGCTAGGGTGCAGCATTCCTGCTGGCAATAACACTCTTAATGACAGAGTTGATCAAATCAGTGCAATTCGTGTTTGTCTTTCTTGCCATACTTGTAGCACCACTTGTGATACTGTTTCAAAAACTTTTCTTCACTTGTTGGGTTTTCAAACCTAGTTTAAGCAGAATAATTTGTTAAGCACTATAGAACGAAATATACTTATCTCCATAGCGTCTTGGCACTTTCTCCTAATCTGTTTCACATCAATCCTTTCTTCAGTGTATATTGCTACTAAGGCTCCAATTCTTTGGTGGTGCAGCAATCTGCCTGTGTGCAATGAATTGCATTGTCAGGGCCTTTGTAGAGTGTTATTTTCCTGCATACAGTATTTCTTTAGTCTGAGAGCCATATAAAGGAAATGTGACTAATTCTGATACACAAAATCGTTGAACAGATATTTACTATGTTAGAATATATGCTATAGAAAATGTTTGAAATTTAATTTATTCCTATATATTTATTTCAGAATAATTTTGAGAAGTACATATTGCTGTTACATTGTCTCCATAACTACAGAGAGTGTGAGCTTCTCAGAAAGTGCTGCCCGTTGGATAATACCTTATCAAATGGAACTCATGCTGGGAAATAGGAGAAGACATAGCACATTGGAATACACGAAAAGCAGGTTCTCTCCTGATTTTGTGAGTCAAGTTTTATTTTTTAAGATTTTGGCTATATCTAATTTTTTTTTAATTTGGTATAAAAAAATAGAGCTTTCTAGTACCTGTTTCATGCATTGCAGTATTCACTAACAGTATTTCTTGTTTTAACCTACATAATTTGTCAATCAAACCTCTCTTGTTGGTTATTCATTTTTATCTTATGGAAAGACAATTGGTTTTAATGTTTTACTCTTTGTGATTAGACTCAGTGATTGGAATATCCTTTCCGTAACACATGTGATTTCTTTTAAATCTAGTTGGAACAGTGAATAATCTAGGACATTCTATGAACTCTCAGGTTTGGGGACTAATCAGCTGCAAATTAGGAAGGAAAAGAAATGATATAATGGTGAAAGAAAGAAAAGCAGTAGGGTACTACAACAGAACCAGTCCACAATCTGTTTGATAGGCACCAGTTCCTCATTATATATGTATTTAAATCTAAATGTCTCCCCTCTAATAGATCAGCTGTGATTCCATTCCAATTCCTGCAGTCTTTACTCCAGCAAAACTCCCATTGGTCTTTGTGTGCATGTGTGTTCCTGATTTGTTAGTATTTCCTCTGTCCTTTACTTCAGGCTCTGTCAGAGTGCAATATTTGCTCTGTGCTTGACTGATAGCTTGAGAAGTTAAAAGCTTTTTAAAAAATCTGTTAAAAAACACCACATGAGACCTGAGAAAAGAGAGAAATAACGCAGCTTGCAATAACATTTTGAAGCTTTCTTTCTCTTTTTACCAATGTCAGAAAGTCTCAGCCAGAATGGGACCCCTGTAATCCACAGAGGCTCCATAAGAAACACAGCAACAGCTGAAGAGTGAACAGGAGCTGAGGCTTCAGGGAAAACCTCCATGAAAAATAAAAGGACAGGGGAGGAGGGAGCAGGATTTTTTTTAAGCTCTGTACAGATGTGATGACAATTGAATGAGTTTTTCAGCTTTCTTTCTTTCATGCAAATTGATAGTTGGCTCCTGGGCAGTGGTGTACTGACGGGGGCATGCCCCCAGGCACTGGCCTGGGGGGGTGCCGGCCAGGCCCTCCTCCTTGAAGCCGCCTCCTGTCACAGGCAGTCAGGGCATATTCCCAGCCCTTCCGCCCCTGCACTGAGCGCAAGAAGGGAGCCACAGGGGCCAGAGCCCGTCACACACCCTACCCCCATTCCTTGCTGCTGGACAGCCCCTACACCCCCATCATGGGGGAAGAGCGGGAAACAGGCCTGCAGACCTCCCTCGCATGGTGCTGCCCCCACTGCGACTGCTGCCATGGAAAGGAGTGGGGGAGAGTGGGACATGGGTCTGTAGAACCCCCTGTTGAGTGCTGCCACTGATGGGCGGGCAGGGGAGGAGCAGAAAACGAGCCTGCAGACACCCTCTTCCCCCCGGCCCCTTCCTCCCCCCCCCCCGGAGGACGTGGCACCAATATAAGTATGGTCCCTAGGTGCTGGAGACCCATGGTACGCCACTGCTTCTGGGACGAGGCTGCAGTGCTTGTGAACATCTTATAGTTTGTTTTAAAATACAGGCTGACTGGGAAAGCTAACAGAGATACATTCATGGAAAACGGGAAAGCATGGGTTTTAGCTACATTTTGTGTGTGGTGATTTCAGGGGTTGTGTGTTGCTGGTGGTATGTGGTACTCTGGAGCCAGGTTTAATAAGATCCGGACGCAATCTAACACTGATTGTTAAATATGACTGTGGCTGAACCACATTAATGGTAACCCCAAGTGTTCAAAAATCATGGGTCAGACCCCTCCAAATCATGAAAGTTTATCAAATCTCATGGTTTTTAAGTCAAACAACAAATGTTGGGTTCTTGTTGTTTGCCTTCTGGTTTTTTAACCTTTTAGGTTAATTCAGGTCACACTATCAAGATTTTCTCTGCAACCACAAGGGCTAGACGATTACTTTCTGGTAATGAAAGCTAAAATTCTTTCATATTCATGTGGCTGTAGGAGCTGGGCCTTTAAGAAAACCACCAACTATCATAAGACGTGTGATAAACAGTTGGCAACAGCCATGCCAGCTAGCCTGGACTGAAACCATTGCTGTACTTGGGTCAGAGAGCTTTGTGTGTGTATGGGAGCCAAGTTCGGGGCAACACCTGAGTTAACTCTGCAGTGAAGACATACCAAATAGATCCCATGGGAAAAATGCCAGTGGCCTCTTTTACCTTATTTATGCTAGCTCTTCCACTGTGGTTGCCATCAGTGGAGCTCAATGGCGGGGCAAAGGGGGGGGGAGTTTTGAGGAGAAAAGGCTAGTGTAGACAAGCCTGTTTGTGCAAAAGCATGATTTGAACATGGCTGTGTCATAGTGGAGTCCCATCTACTTGTGTTGGCTCTACATGACTTGGACCTGATCCTCCACTGCCTTTTAATTTGTGTAGTCATTTACAACTATGGAAACAGCACAAAATGGGTGTAAAATGTTCTCATGTGGTAGAATTTCACACCCAATTGACACAGATGTAAGTGACTATGTAAATTGGAAGATAGGGGAGAATCATCAGGCCTATTATAGCTTGTTTCAGCCACAACTAAATAGAAGACCTTTGCTGTTAAACTCTGTTGCATTTGGCTGCATAGAATAAGGCATCAGAGCAGGCTGTGGTGTTTTGATCAGCAGCGCAGCGGTCTGAAAGTTCACAAGGTGAGAAGTGCCTCTCACCAAGAACATAAACTGCAAACTGCATTTGGAAGTAACATTTTTAATTAAAAATAGCATTTCTGATCCTGTTGGCAGTGGCTATCGGGCATAAGTGAGGTTATCATTTGTGACAGGAGATGTTTGGGACCTTGATGTAAGAGACTGCAAACCAGTTTCAAGTCTGCTTGAATAATCAAATTAAGAACTTTTCATTTTTAGGGATGCATTTCAAAGTGGCACATAAAGATTTGATACAGAGCTCTCATTATCACCAATGAAACAACTGACACTAAGGGATCAGGGAAATTTGTAATTATGCTAGTGCAACACCCCCGACCCTGGATGTAAACACGCCGCACAGGTGCAAAATGGGGCTTACACCAGTGTGTGGTAAATTACCACGTTAAAGTGCACCAGTGCTAACCAATGATGTCTACACTTGGGGTGCTTAATAGCCTAGTACAGACCAATGGTTCCCGACCTGGGGTGTGTCAAAGATCCCAGCGGATCCATGAGGTTTCAGTCCATTGAGGTCATTTAGCCCCAGAGCTTCGTGCCGGGAGAAGCAGCCTCAAGCTCTGCGCCCCCCGGAGTGGAGGTGCAGCCCCTCCCCCAGCCCTGAACTGACTGGGCGCCCAGCTGCAGAGGAGCAGCCCTCGCCAACTCGCCAGAGCCCGCCTCCATTACCCTCAGCCCATAAGGGATGGGACGAGACAGGGCCACATGGGTGTGGTGGCAGCCATGCCAGGGGAGGCTTAGCTTCATACTCAGGTAGGAGTAATCTATTATTATTTTATCGTGTAATTTGGTGGAGGTGGTATCATTATATGTGTTGTTTATGGCTGGTGAGGGGCGGGGCAGTGGTGTGGGGGCATGTGTGTTTTACCTAGCGTTAACTAGTGGGGCTTTCACTCAGAAAGGTTGGGAAGCACTTAGACAGTGCATCACTGTGCTAACTGTGGTTGCAGAGCGCATCCTGCCTGGATGTACTAGCCCCTTGGTGCCAAACTGAGACAGTAACCTGACACTGCTCAAAGCTGGGGATTCTAAATGGCATCTGTATAATCTCATTAGCATACTGAAAGGCACAATACGGAAAGCAGTCAGTGTTTGCTTTTCACTTGAATCAGCAATACAGGTGTAAGTGACAGACACTTCTGTAATTAAGCAGTTTGTATTCTTTTCTCTGCCCCTGACATGCTCTGTTGTAATTCAGCTAGCTAATCATCCCCCTTTGATTAGGTGAGAGCTTTGTTTACACACATTCCCCGACACTTGACCAGTCCGTTTCCCAAACATTTTGAAAGTTAAGTACTTGATAACGAGTCCTACAGTTCTGGGCTTTCCCAGGGCTCTACAAAGCAGGGGACAGTCAAACCTCCCCATGCATTCGGAAGGCAGTCCTGGATGAAAAGGTTGTATGACAATATATCTTCTAATACATAATAATACATCCTCTTCTATGCTGCTGGTGTGTCTCTTGGTGCCTAACAGCAAAGTACATATCCCTGAAACATAAAGCAAACTAAACTTAGCAAATAAAGCTACATAGATTGACAAAACAAAAGGGCCTGCAAGAATTCCCACTGCCTTCAGTTCATAGAAGGACCACAAAATCATCTTGCTCTGAAAAAAGCTGAATCAAAATGATGCTTACAAGTCTCTTTTATACAGCTGTAGGTGTTTTGTTTGAACATCGATTTTCAGGTATCCTGTCAGTCACAACATAAATCAGTTGGGAGGGGGCGTGGAAGCTCTAATGGAAAGACCCCCCCCCACTCACCCCTCTTTTTTAAAAAAGAGAGACATTTTTCTGTTCTCTTTTTTCATCTTGTGCTACATCATGACCACCTTTGGAACAACTGCCGCTGTTTCTTCCATTTATGTCACCTTCTTTACTGGAAATTTATCTCACCAATCTGCTTATTAAAGAATATTACAGAAATGTTTATTTAATTCAGCTATCTGTGTCCAATTCAGAAAAGGTACAATAAACACACAGAAACCTGAAATTCTGTTTTGCTTCTGCATAGTGTGTGACCATAAATCAGCAGTAAAGATCTTATGCCACTTTGTGCTACACTTTCCCAATTAATAAAATGCTTTAGGCTTTAAACTATACAAAGCTGGGATCTTAGTCTTGTTGATCTACTTTATCTACTGCAAAGCACCATATTAATGCATAACACTACATAAATGATTGGTGATACAATGAAACCTATGTAAAGGGACCACTTAAGGAATGGAAAAAAATAATTTGATTATTCAGTAGTGTCAACCCCAAGAATTCAAAAATTATGCATCAAGTCCCCCAAATGTATGAGATTGGGGTATTGATGATATTATGGGGGTATTTTGGTTTGTAAACCCCCCCCCCTTTTTTTTTTGAACCTTTAAAGTTCCCATTTTCAACCTTTCCTCACAACCATGAAGACTAGAAACGTACCTTGAAAAAACAGCTGAGATTCTCTCTGTCTCCAAGAAACAGGAATTTAAGAAAAATAGTCAGTACTGTGAGAGTCGTGATAAAATTGCAAGATTTGACAACACTGATTATTACAATATAAATGATAATTATAATAGCACCTAGAGGCCAAACATGTAGAAAATGACAGTCCCGGCCCACAAAAGAGCTTCCTAATTAAAGGCAAAGCAAAATTGTGTTCAGTATCTTTTATGGTTACTTTGGGGTTGTCTCAGAATAGATGTTGGCCTAAAAATAGGTGGCCTTTTATACAGATTTCACTGTATATCCAAACCACAGGGACCATGGATAAGATTTCTTCCTCTATTTTACACTGAAAGGTGGACAGGTTACTGAATCTGATCCCAGAATAATTCAGGCCTTACTGAATGGCTCAACTAAATGTTTTCCTTAAAGCAGTAGGCTCATTTCTACCATACTAACTAAAAAATGTGGTAGAGAGCAAGTAAGCCATTCGTATTTAATTAGGATTCTAATGCGCTCCCATGGCGTACAGTATTTGTGAAGTTCTCCATTTTCATCAGCATTCGTTTTTAAATAGTTTAATGCTGTCTCTGATTGCCAAGTGCTAAAATACGAATCTTCACACTTCTGAGTCACCAATGTAACCAAACTGTGGCTTCAGCATCAGAGAATTTCCTAGGAGTAAAGCAAACTGTGTGCTGTGCCCACAATAACATCTGAGTCATGAGTTCCAGGGTGATTCTAGCCCACCTTTGTCAAAACTGAACAAACTCCTACATATTCCCTCCCCACCCAAGCCAGCAGAACTCTGCAGCCCCCTTCAACGATAACTGTGTGGTTGGAGCCTTTGATTTTAGATGAGTTGTCAACTTGAAAGTTACTAACTGCTCCTGCCTTTTCTGACACAATCAGCACCAGCTTCCAAACAGGCACAAAAATGCTTTGCATGTTATCTAAAGATAACATAGCCAATCTTGTTAATCCTTCTCTCCTTTCGGAGGTATGGAAGAGAAAGGATGTGGGGAGGGTGCAGTGGGGCAGGAACACAGCAATTTCATATCTTGGAGAGCATAAAGCACACCAAACTTACTCCAGAATTGGACATGTGTAGTGAAAAGGCTGTAGATGGATGAATCCTTACCAGTTGTACTGCCAAGAAAGAGTTGTGTTGCCAGTGAGAAGTTATGGTATCTGTAAACAAATGGACTGCAAATCTGTTTGTTGTCAGCATAGCTAATTAATTACCATTACAGCTGGTCAAAAATCATGGAAGAAATGTTTCTATAATTAAAAATTAGTTGCAGCCTTTTCATATTTAAAAATGTCAGTTAGCTGGAGAGATGGTCTAAAAGCAGGCAATTGTAAAAATTTCACTGAAATGTTTCCTTTTTTTTAACTTTTTAAAAAATTGGTTGGCTCTGTTTAATAGACTCACATGCAGTTACTTCTAGGGCCTTTTAGGGTCACTCTGGGCTGGACTAAATGAACTGGATCCACACATATCAAACCCGGGGGCCTCAGCCGCCACTGGGATAGTGTTTCCTTCCCTTTTTTTCTGGACCTCATGGAGGGCACCTGCAGATCCACATGGAGAAAGCAGACAGGGAAGGTGGGCTCTTAGATGAGTCATTGTCCTTTCCTGGGCCTTACAAAGCTCATGGCTGAGATGTAATACACCCATAGGCTCTGCTGCCTTTCCAGCAGACTCCTTTTCTGGTGGGCACCCTTCTTGAGGAGAGGACTCCCAGAACAGCTGTTATTTGCAAAAGCCCTGAGAGAATGCCAATGGAACTGCACTGTCAGGCAGCAGAGGGGGCTTCTGGGTGCATGGAGGCACAAAATTCTCAGATTTATGTGCAGGGCTCCAGACTGTTTCCCAGGGGACAAACCCAGCCTCTCTCCCCCCCTCCCACCCCCCCCCGAACAATCAAAGACAAATTCCTCAAGGAGAATTACCTCCGTTAGCTGCCTCCTGCAGGTTTTCCCATAAGTAGACAATCAGGCCCTTGCTTACCAGGATTCTCTTCTATCAGTCTCAAGCTAACTAGCAGAGATGAGGTGCTGTCGTGGTGTAGTGTGTTACTAGCATGACGGAAATCTTTGAAAATGTCACTTCTGGTATCTATATAATTGTCAGCAGCCAATGTAAAGCAATATATACTGTACTTCTTAGCTTAGACTGCCTTCTAACTCTTCTTTCTCTTAATTTGTCATGTTAAGTATATCTACTCAGGAAAAATAATGGACCTTAGTTCTTCTCTCGCTTGCACTGTTGTAAATTAGGCATAATTCAGTTACACCAGTGTAAAACCTGTATAAGTATGAGAAGAAAGAGGCCTAACTATTTTTATGGGCACCAGAATTTGGAATCAATGTACCAAGTTATTTTCAACAAATACTCAACAACACTCCCACTATTATATGTATCTGTGAGGAGGCAACTCAAATATTTCCTTTTGGGGCTTTCAAAAAGGATAACAGAAAGCAAATAAAAATGACAGCGGGAGAGAAGGGCTCTTTTTCTCTATTTGCTTCATCTTGTAAACTGATATTTTTATGCCTGTGCACAGCCCAAGTTGACTTCACTGAGGCTGTGAACTGGGCTAGACGTGTAGGACCACAGTGAACAAGGTAGCTTTCTTCAGGAGCAACTTGTAAAGGAAAATGTCATCCAGGAAATGAGCTCTTCATAATACAAGCAGAGTCTTCTACAGGAGTTCCTTTAGCCCTCCAAAATAAAGCAGCACATTCCATTTCTGTCACTGTAGGTAGGGTCTGAGGACAGCACTTAAGCACTAGCTGGCAATCAGATGTTTACTTGGCTATATCAATTATTAATTTAAACCGGTGTGTTTTATTTTAAGAAAGACAATAGTTAGTATAAATAAAATGCATAATAACAATAGGGCATGTTCTATTATTTTGTGTCATTTCAGGCATTCTGACACTTATCCACTGCCCAGGAGCATAACTGGCAATATTTCTGATTTTAAAAATTGCATAACCAATTTTTTGCCAAACTTAGCACAGCAATTATTTCTCATTGAGGACTAGCAATACACCAAAATCAACGTTTTGTATTTGTGTTATTGTAGTGCAAATGATACTTAAGTAATACAAAAAAGAAAAGTATGGTCTTCCTCCCACAACTAAAAAATGGCCAAAAATAGGTCCCAGGTCTCCCATTGATCTCAGTGGGCATTGGATTGAGCCCCAGGTTTGCTCCAATGTTTAAAAAGGGTCACCTTTGAGCTGAGACCGTGGTTTTGGCCACAAGAGAGAAAGCAGGATCCATAATCCAACGCCGTTGCAGTTCCATAAGGGGTAGCAATGGTTGAAACTGTAGTGTAAGCAGGGCCAGGCATTTATATCGCAGTTGTCTAATCCTGTTCAGAGTACAGTTCAGTGCTACAGTGGTGAAAAGAGTGAGCCCTCATTACACTGCAGCTTTCACTGTGTGGGGAATTCACAGGTGGAGATTTATGGGTTCCAGTGTTCCAGATGTCGCACCTATGTAATGTATTGACTGATCTGTGTATGTGCCACTGCCCCCTGGTGTGTGAATATACTACTGCCTCCTGTCAATTGTCTCATTTCTTGGGCTACCTTTCTTGCATTTAAATGGTCCTAATTTGACTTTGAAGTTAAAGTTTCTTTGAGGGGAAGGAACTTCTTGTCTTCAGCTGTTTGTTTGGGGATAGTTCTTTGGAAGACTGACTTAACAAGGAGAGCAGAATTTGGGGAATGTTAAATTCACAATAATAATGCATAGCACTTCCATAGCATCTCCTTCCTTAAAGTGCTGTACAGCTGTTAACTAATTAATCACAGTGATAAGGGCTAGAAACGTCATTGTTCTGCAAAGAAAGCTTTTGGTTCTGCAGAAACCAAACAATTGTGAGAGCCATTAAGCTGTGCTGTCCATTCACTCCCTCTGTATCTAAATAGATTCAGGCCTCAAGTCACTTATAAACAGAATAAATAATAATTTGTGTATGTTGCTGTCTTAGGTAGAGTCTTTTTCTCCTCCTACCTCTCAACCTCAGATTATTCTTCCAGATTTTAGTACATTTTCCAGAATTTAAACTTTAATTTAACACTCCTCCCCCAAGAGTTCCGTCTCTAGCCCATCTGGCTTTCAAGATAACCTTCCTCATGCAAATCCATGAACTGTTGTTTTGAGTCTAGAGCCAGACAGGCTGAAACAATAGCACTACAAGACATATAAACTTTCCCCATTCACCTCAAAGGGGGGAAGTTCTAACACTTAATTAAGATGGTTTAAATGCTAAAGCTGCCATTTCATTGTTGATTGCCATAGCAGAAGCAGCCACGTCACATGTTTAACTAGTGCAGCTGCAGGTCCTGACCTGTCCCCAGTCATTTGAAAGGACATCACAGAGGAATGAGGCTTCATGTTTTCAACTAGTCAAATACTGAAATCACCAATCAAATAGTCCTTAATGTTGGTCCTCCTCTGATCTAACATTTGAGATGCCTCTTTTCACGTTTCTTTTCTCTGTCTCTAGTTCATGAGATCTGTGTGTTTTCTTCTGGTTGTGTTTTGCACTGGTATGATATATTTTAATTAGAGTCACAGCTCTAACCCTGTGAGATGTATAATTTTACATTTTCACACTGATCACGTGAGATGTTCTTTTCAGCGAGACGCACCTCTCATTTTTCCTTCTCCTCCTTGCCCTTCAAAGACCCATTGTTACACCCAAGGTTAATTTCTTCCTCCATATCTTATTAGTGCAATTTCAATTCAGTTAGTTAGGCTTTGCTGTCATGACAAGCTATGCAGGTGTTGGCAAAGTGCTTAAAAAAGAGACAGACTGACAGCCAGGTTCCTCCGCTCTGCATGCAATTTTAAGCATGAACCAGTTAGTATTCCAGAGCCACACCAGTGTGTCCCTGTCTCCCTCAGGGGTTGAGTACGCTGCCTTTGCATCAATGCCAGTCTACTACAGGTATGAGGCACTCTGGGCCTTCATTCAGGTCCCTACATGGCAGCACATTGTGCCTCCCAAAAAGCTAGGACAAGCCCAGCAATGCTTATTTTTAAGAGGTGGATGACACCTTTCTTGAGTAAAAAAAATGCCAGACTTAGTTCATGTTCAGTGCAGCTTTTGAACTCCTTGAATTGCACTCAGATACCACAGTGCTGAGTGTGTTATAAATACCTGATAGATAGATTAAGTATACTGATTTGATCAGTTGGCTTTAAATAAAGTAGACAGGTAGAAAGACCGATCTAATCTGCCTTGCCTGCATTCCCTATCTTATGTGCTCTCTTTGTCTTGCCTGTCTATCTGGTTGTATATTTCTAATGTGTCCATCGCTGTAGAATCTAGGAACCATTGTAAGACAGATTTACTGGACAAAATTTGGTCAGAGTTTACCATTGTTTGTCCTTGTCCACACTTGCAACTGAATAGTGTTCAGCACCAGGAAATTACATCATATTAGCTCACCACCCTGAAGAGTCACATGACATGTAGAAAAGGACAGTTGTGTATCATCATGTCATCCTAGATTAGACTCAACCAGCTGACAGTATTAAACGTGACAAGCTCTGTCTTCTTTGAGTGTTTTAACATCATTTTGGTTATTATAATTCCTCAGGGTTGTGTTCTATCACAAAGCAACTTCCTCGTATACACAAGTTCCTTCCTGACACCTGTTGGCAGCAAATGGGTAGTTTCTTTAGGGCAAACAGTGCCCTAGAGGAGAGAGAGTAGATCTCTTCAATTTCATTATTGGTCTTTTGGCTGATTGTGTGTGAACAAAGGTGCCAATGAATTCCAGTTTCCTATGGGTTTTTGAGAGCTGAAGTGGACACCCATCCGCTAGGATCTGGCTTACGACTGATTTGACAGGGGACACTGATAGATGGTGAGTTTAGTCTATCAATTTAGAAGTGAAAAGTTTCACTTGGTCTGTCTGCTAGTTATCCAGGCTTCTCTGTATCATAGGGACACTGTCAAAATGATATCTAGGCACCTTGAAAACAAGAGGAGTTTCAGGTACAACAGCAGCACCTGAGTGTGCTTGCCAATTTGTGCGGTCTTACAATCACATTTTTCTATTTTCTACCTGGCACTAACAAGGCAAACTGACTAACTATGGCCCTGGTCCAGTAAGCACTTATGCACATATGTCATTTTACACGTATGGCAAAGTTTGCAGAATCTGGACCTAACTGACTATGCACAAAGAAAGATTACAGAAAATAACTTTTTTCCTCTCATCTCTCTCAGTTATAATAATATTAACTGGTTAAAAAAATCAGATAGAGGCTGATTTTTAAATTGTTGATGTCCCTTTAACTATCCTTTCAGAATGCACGTCTTGTCATTAAAAAGCTCCACCAGCAACTTTTGTAAATAGAATCAGACAGGTATTTGAAGCCTCAACAACAGCATTAGGGCTTTGATCCAGCAAAGACTTACACATGTGAGTAAAATATACCCAAATGGCCATAGCCATATGAAAATCAAGGCTCTCATGCATCTGTCTTTAGAATCAGGGCCTGAGAGATTAGTCATTCACCAAAACAATTTGGTGCAAACCAGACACTAAAGAGAGGGGTCATTCTGATTTTTAAAAAATGAATGTACCTATAGAAAAATACAACTAAAAATATCTCTGATGTTGGTGTATGTCCATTTTCAGCTTTCTCTCTAAATGCATAGTCTAGAATGAAATGATTTATAGTTAGAAAGACTTTAAAAACATATTTGGATCTTAAGCTTTTGGGAGTGAGGCGGTCTTATTGTGTGTTTGTACAGCACCTAGCATAATGACATCTTCACCTATGAGTGAAGCTGCTATGTAACCGCCACAGTACAAAACATAATAATCTATGGTTAAAAATGAAGGCTCTCTGATTTAATAATATGGTGGCTACGTGCCTGAAATGGGCTCTCCATTTGCTGCTTCTTCAAGCTCACTTCTTTCAGAGAGCGAGCCACTGCTAATCTTCACTCAAGAATTCCCTGCTGCCACTATCACGTCTGAATGTTAGAAGTATACTATGCGTATGACATTTATGAAACACAGCACTTCGGTGGCAATAGCTCCCAGAAAACCTAAAGGAATTGTTAAACAAAACAAAAACTTGCACTCCTGTGTCCTTTCACTATCTCTGGCATGCGTTTTAGGGCTTTGAAAGTAGTTTAAGTTAAACAGGATCAAAGTACTCTCACTCTGAAATAAGTGTCCACACATTGAATATTAAGGAATATTCTGAGTAACTCGATGTGTAAGCAAATCCATATTGATGAATATATCTTATTCAGGGTATGTTTTCCAGGCCTTACTCATGTTGACAAGCACTTATAGTGGGATTACTTGTGTGAGTCAGTACTTAGCAGCATGAGGATGGATTGCACAATCAGATCCTTAGATTGTAAACTCTGTGGGGAAGGAAGCTTGTTGTCCTATGTTTAAATCCTGTGCGTACCCATGGCACTATATACATAAATCATCATCTTACTCAATAGATAAAACAACAGGAAACTAGCAATTGAAAATACATATAGGAACATGTGGGTCCACTGGCTCATAAGACCTATTTGGAATGGTCATGCGAGGGCCAGAGGGTATTTTTCCCATATTGTCCCCAGGCATGATTCTGGTAGACATCTTAGATGCACATACGAGTTTGAGAAGGAAAGATGCTGCCCCCACTTACTGTGGTTTCCAAGAGAGCTAGAGATTACCATATATTTTTGTTACATGAAAATATAGGCTATAGAGAAGGAAAGTAGGGAAAGGACAGAGACTGGAAATTTGAACTGGAGTGCGTATCTTTCATGGTATGTTAGAAAATTGGGATGTCGATAGTGATGTGAGGTCAGGTTTGCTAACAGTATCACAACCCACCATAGCAGTTTTCAAAACTGACCTTTACACTCTGTTACTCATGACTCTTTCATGATGACTTCTTGTAAAAGGCAGATGAAAGGGCTGAATTTGTAAAGAAAGAAAAATGAAACTAGATTAGTGACATAATAGAAAAAGGAAAAATGGTCTTGTGGCTAAGACCCTGAACTCAGGAGATTTGGGTTGAATTCCCTGGTCTGCCACAGACTTTCTGTGTGATCATGGGCAAGTCTCTGAACCCTTTTGTCCCTTAGTTTTCCCCATCTGTACAATGGGGATAATACTTCCATTTTCCAACCCTTTGTCTGTCTGTTTAGACTGAAAACACTTCAGGGCTGGCACTGCTTCTAATTATGTATTTGTACAGTGCTTTGAAGGCCTCAGTTCTAGTTGCGGCCTCTAGGAGTTATTGGAATACAAATAATAGATCAGAATAATCTCTGTAGAGTCTTAAAAATTGTAAGTGCCTTTATAGTAATCATAGAAGATTAGCCCAGCCAGCGTTTTGTCAAGCCTCAGCTTAAAAACCTCTAAAGATGAAGATACCACCACCTCCATAGGTAACCCATTCTAGTGCTTCACCACCCCCCTAGTGAAAAAGCTTTTTCCTAATATCCAACCTAGACCTCCCCCACTGCAACTTGAGACCATTGCTCCTAGTTCTGCTATCTGCCACCACTGAGAACAGCCAAGCTCCATCCTCCCTGGAACTACCCTTCAGGTAGTTGAAGACTGCTGTCAAATCCTCCCCACTCTTCTCTTCTGCAGACTAAACAAGCCTAGTTCCTTCAGCCTCTCCTCATAAGTCTTGTGCTCCAGCCCCCTAATCATTTTTGTTGCCCTCCGCTGTACTCTCTCCTACTTGTCCACATCCTTTTTGTAGTGGGGGGCCCAAAACTGGACACAATACTCCAAATGTGGCCTCACCAATGCCAAATAGAGGGGAATAACCACTTCCCACAATCTGCTAGCAATGCTCCTACTAATGCAGTCCAACAAGTTTTTAGCCTTCTTGGCAACCAGGGCACACTGCTGACTCATATCCAGCTTCTTATCCACTGTAACCCTCAGATCCTTTTCTACAGAACTGCTGCCTAGCCGGTCGGTCCCCAGTCTAGCTGTGCATGAGATTCTTCTGTCCTAAGTGCAGGACTCTGCACTTGTCCTTGTTGAACCTCATGAGATTTCTTTTGGCCCAATCCTTCAATTTGTCTAGGTCACTCTGAATCCTATCCCTCCCTTCCAGAGTATCTGCCACTTCCCCTAGCTTAGTATCATCTGCAAACTTGCTGAGGGTGCAATCTATCCCATCATCCAGATCAGTAATGAAGACGTTGAACAAAACTGGCTCCAGGACCAACTCCTGGGGCACTCCCCTTGTGACCGGCTGCCAGCTAGACATGGAGCCATTGATCACTACCTGTTGATTCCAGTGATCTAGCCAGCTCTCTACCCATAAATATTCAAACATTTAATTCTCTTTAGTTCACCTATAATGGCCAGATCGTCCCTGGCTTATGCCTAGGCTAGAGGATAGGATGATACAAAGATTCTTTCTCTTGCTCCCTCTGTACAAGATCAAGGACAAAATGCATCTCTTCACTTCAGGTGAAGGATAGGAGCTGCTCCTGGGGTGTCCACTGAGGGTGCAGTCCATCTCAAAAAGCGATGGAGAAAGACAAGGAGTTGGCTGGCTGCAGATAGTGAGCAGGTGTCTCATCTCTTTGCAAGGGATAATACAGCATGTGTGCTTCTCCTATGCTCCCTGGAGCTGCTCTGTCTAGGTACTTTACATGGCCCTCATCACTTCAGTAGCTGTGCACCTCAAAATCACCAATGGATTTTAACTTTGCACACAATATTATCCCCACTTTATAGACTGGAAATTGAGATAGGTTAGATTAAAACTAAAATCACATAGGAAATCTGTGAAAAGGCTGCGAGTAGAATCCATGTCTTTTGATTCTGTCTATACCCTATTTGCTAACTAGAATATCTTTCTTACCCTCTTCCCAGGTTTGCTGAACAATCCCTTTCTCCAGAAAAATCTCTCCAGAAAATACTTTACCCAGAGGTGTGGCTAAATGCCACAATCTAACACAAGGGCTTCAGTACATTGTTTCCCCTGTAAACATTTAAATCATTATGACTAACACCTAAATCAGCATTTACTTGATTCTCCCCTCCCGTCCCAAAGCATCAGAAATCCTGAATTTAGGACTCCCTGGGTAGATAGAGGAAATGATCTTGGAATAATTTAGCATTTCTTATTAATCCTAAAATATTCCGTTGCTGATTGGGGATTGTAAACATATAGTTGATTTTGTGAAGCTGTTTTAAAATTAATTTAATCTTTAACAAAAATAGAGTAGTGGGGAAAACATAAACGTGAAAGACAGAGGTAGAAAAAAGCTGTACGCTATGCACTGTCTCGCACCTTCTGCTGTTTTCTGCAGATGCACGCCACTTATCCCTCCTGGTTGCACAGTGGCCTACAGTACATAATACCTTTGTCTTTTTTGGCTTTCTTAGTAGTTGTTATTTTTGTAAAATATAGCTAATCTGCTGTCACGGGTGTTCAAACTGAGTTTCACTTCTATATTGTATTAAGCTAAGCGTTAGAAAAATGGCTGAGAGTCAGTGTACGCACTTGTATTTCCTTTAACAAATGCAGGAAAAGATTTTAAATCTGGTCAGTTTTTAAAAATGAATTGAAAGTTTCCAGCATTGTGTCATATTTCTGAATTAAAAGCGTTTTATTCTCCACCCCCTCAAATTGCTATGGAAGAGATCCATAAACAGAAGGGGAAACTAATTTACTATACAGAAGGACATGGTGAAATTGACTGGTACAGCTGGTTGGAAAATTTCCCTTAAAAAGAAGAGAAATGAATGGATGAAGTGTGATCTAAAAATGTTCAGTTTCGTCCTCCCCATTTTCTGAGCTGCTATACTGACTATACACAAAGTGGTTTCAAATGCAAAAAGGAAATCAACTGAAAGAGAAGAGGAAATATTTACTATACTTAGTATAATTAAATATGTAATCTACATTCAGTTACAGTAAGTAAACCTAGATGGCACTTCTGACAATAGTTGGTAAAATAAAACAATGCAAATAGATATTTGTTGTTTAATTCATGGAGTTTAAGATGTCTTTTTAACTTTTAATAAACGGAGAGACTTTCCAAGGAATGATAAAGCTCAACCATAAGCCTTATCTGTCTGGAAGCCGGCACACTTCTCTAGCAGCTCTGGAACTGCTGTTCTGTACAGCTCATCCTCCGCACTAATTAATTAAGCACGAGGTACAGGCTAGCTGAAACAACATGTCACGCATCACAGTTCTCAGGCTCTTGTACCCAATAAGAACACAGGAGTTCACATGGATTACATTTTTGCTCATGTGTATGTTAAGTAAAATGATTAAATCTTTAATTCTGGGATTAACAGACCGTTAACACACAAGGTACATCTCTAACAGAAATGACTTATTACCAATATTAATTGAAAGCACCTCTTCTGACCCTACTTAATCTTTTTAACCTAGGCTATTTTTAAATAAAAAAACCTCTGCATTGTCTGAGGTCACTTGGGATATGTCTTCACTGAAAAGTTAGCCTGGGTGATTGGGATCTACATCTGAGCATCTATGTTTGCCTGGCCCTGGTGTGAGCAGCCACACTGCAAAGCCACTCTCAAGTTAATATGTCCTCACTGGCATTGCACTCACCCTTGTGTGTTGCTAAGGCTTCTGGGGCAGTGCAATAAGCTGACCTATCTGACTCTTTCCCAGTGGCTTCTGGGAGAACTTGTCTGTACTACCTGATACACTGGGGGGAAGGCATCGGAAGGCTATCAGCACTCAAGAGGGTTAGCCTGTGTCTTCACTGCAAAGTGAGTAGATTACCAGACTCAGCTCCTGGGCTTCACCTGTGCCCCAGGGTGGGATAGCTAGGCCAGGTTGAAAGCACCTCTAAAATTGATAGGATGATAGGGTTTTATGTGTGGATCGGAGCTGGGTTATAGGCAACAACTGAGTAACACCCTGTGTAAACTCTGCAATGAATACATACTCTTAGAAACAACACCCACTGAAGTCAATGGGAGTCCTTCCATTGAATTAATTGGCCACTCGATTGTGCCCTTAATTATTACTTAGATCATCCTCTGTCCCTGTCCCTCAGGGCTACTCAAAGAAGAACAAATTCTAATAGTTACACTACACATGATGCTCTTGTTGTGGGAACCATGAAAGGAAAACCCGAATTGCTTTGTGAATTGCTCGTCTTTCTATTACTGAAAACAGAAGATAATGTCAGTACTTTGCATAATTTAAGAGACAAAAAGATCCAAAAGAAAACCTTAAGAATATTCAAGGATTTGACATAGTTTAACCCAATTACCAAGTGGTCTTACTACAGTAGAGTTGGTTTATTTGAGCAACAGCCAATAAACAACTTTTTTGTCAAGGTCTGCCTTACCAGTGTGGACTGGAATTTTTCTGAGAACTATGCTAAGTAAAGCATATTGATGGGCTAGTTTGTATTAGAAAACTTGTACCACTGTAACTAGAGCTTTTCTCCAGAAAGAGTTGCACAGGTTTAATTAAAGGTGTGAATTTAAACTCCTATAGTTAAACTGATGCAGAAAGATGTATGGACACTGATTTTGATTGATGAGTAGCTTATTTTGATTTACTATAAAAGTGGATTTTGCCTGGCATTGTCTAGACAAATTCTGAAATACTTCATGCATTTCTTGTGTCTACATTTTTAAAAGGATGTTGAAAAATTTCAGAGGAGTCAGAGCAGAGCCCATAATATGATCTGAGGAAAACCTGAAAAAAATGCCTTGCTGTGAGAGACTTAAAGAGCTTCATTTGTTTATCAAAAAGAAAATCAAGAGGTGACTTGATTGTTGTGTATGTAAAGTGATCTTTAGGCTAGCAGAGAAAGCATAACAAGAACCAATGGCTGGAAGTCAAAACTAGATGCATTCAAATTAGAAATAAGGCACCGTTTTTTAACAGTGAGGGTGATTAGCCATTGGAACAAGCTACTTAGGGAGTGATGTATTTGCCATCACTTGATGTCTGCATGTCAAGACTGGATGTCTTCCTGAAATATATGATTTAGCCAAACTCAGGTAATTTGACTCAGTTCAGCGGTAACTGCGTGAGATTTTAGAGTATGTGTTGTACTGTCTAATGGCCTTAAAATCTATTAATCTATGGGGAGGGGAAAAAGCTATTCTTAAACTGAAATAAGCCTTTTGCACTGGTTTAATTAAACTGGGGCAAGTTTGTGTGTAGGCCTTAATCAATTTAGTTACAGAGATGAAAAAAGAAAAGAGCAACCCAAAAACATGCACACTGTGCTCATGGACTTGACCTGGGCCTATTCTGTATCACTTCTCAGTAAGGTGGAGCTTATGGCATGAATGAGTCTAAGGTCCTATGTGTGTTATGAAAACTACCAAACTTGGAGACAAAGCTCCTGTGATAAAACCTAGATAAGACTAAACATGGGCTTGCCTATGTAGCTGTGACCATAGGCGTGGGCAGCACATTTCATTAGGATATGCACCCAGGGAATTTTATTTTTTATTTTTTTTAAGGGTGAACATTTATTGAATACTCAATCATAAAGGACATTATTTTATTCATTAAACAAACTAAAGAAACTAAAACTTAACTTAATTTTTTTTAAATTAACAAAATAAACTTTACCTAAAAAATACAAACTTAAAAAATGAGACACACAATACCAAATTTTTGCTGTAGTGATAGCCAGTCAATTTTCATGATCTTTAACCAGATAATGAGCTAACCCAAATTGACCAAAATAGATTAACTCATTTCCTATTAAATTTAGTTCAAGTGGGCCACACAGCATACATCCCACGCATACAGAGCTCAATAGACTGTGCTCTCCTGGCAAAGTGGAATTCGGCAGCAGAGTAGGAGAGTGGTACTCAAGCAGAGAGTAACAGCCCTTTTACTCTCCACCACAAGATCTCGCAGTATCACGTGCTTACGTGAGATCTCGCTGACTTTTACTCTCCGCCACAAGTCCTACTCTCCAGTGGCAGTGCATGGTGCCGCAAGGTCTCGCAGCGGCATGCGCTGCAGCCACGGGCCAGACCAAAAAGGTTCTGCCCGCGGGCCACATGTTTGACTCCCCTGCATTAGGGTGTGCCTGGGCACACCCTGTACGCACACCTGTGTCTGTGACCTTTTAAAGGTTCTTTAAATCTTGTGATAGCATTGGACTTCACAGCTTAACTAAAATATTTTAATGACTGTTTTCTGACAGGCATATTAATAATTTGCAAGGATAGTATGAAGACCTGTGTTTATAGCAATTTTTGACATGAGGGACCCGAGCAAGTGTCATCTCTGGTTGACCAAATACAAGATTATACCCCAGACAATACTTCTGCACCCACTTCCCTCCCCCTCCCTTTTATGCAGTCATATTTTCCCTTGCTGCTGCCTCCACCCTAAGGAAATTAAAACTATCATCCGCCACCAACCTTGATGGTCAACATGTCTACAATGTGGCCTCCACCATTGCTGCCACAGGGGGAACTTCACTGACTGAGAATTACAGATCACAATTTTCCTAGCCTTAAGTTTGCTTCATTTCAGCAATGGGTGAAATGATATTTGTACATATAGTTAGTCGTTTTGAGATCCCCTCAGATGAAAAGTACTATACAAAATGTGAGTTCTTTTTATTATATGATTGTGTCTGTGCCTTCTAAAGAAAGCAAGCTCCTAGGAAGGCCTTAAAGATGAAAGATTACAATAATCAAGCCCTGAGAAGAGAAAAGTGTGAATAAGACTTTCAGCAGAAGTGTGACTGAGACAGTGTCGAATATAGGGCAATATAGCGAAAGTGTTAATAAGCAGATTTACAAAGACAGGAAATGTGAGAAACAAAGGTAAGCTCAGGATCAAAGAGAGCACACACACAATTCTTTCTTCAGACATAAAATGGCAACAAAGACTTAAAATCATCAGCATGAATGTTAATGACTCTTCGGCAATGACCACCATCAGAAGGAAATATTTTATAAAAAGATAAGCAGGAATACTAAGAAGCCTTATGAGCAAGACCAATATAATCTGACTCATCTCAATGTATTTGTAACCTTCTCTCTTATTTATATTTTCAAAGGCTGGGCCAAATTCTGATCCATTTATGTATAGGTAACTAATGAAGACAATGGAGTAACAATGTAACAATGGATTTACACTGTTGTCACAGCTAGAAGAATAAGGCTCACTCTAGTTACCTTAATAATTGTCAATCTTTGACATTTCCATTGTTGCTTCTATGCAAGGATATTAAATCACATTAATGAGTTAAGATTCAAAACACTATTGGGAAATGTGATGTCCCCATTTTAACAAAGGGGTTAACTGAGGCACATAGATGTTTCAAGGGCACCACTAACTTGAAAGCTAGTCAATTTTTAAAATGAATTAAAAATCTTCTCAGATGTTGCACGTGTGTCTGAAACTCCCCTGCTAATGGTGGTGGTTTCAAATCACATTTTCCTATTTTCAACATGTTTTGCTCTCCCCTGTTGCTGTGAAACCCACACAAATAGTAGGGGAAGCTGACTGAATGTATAAGGGGAAACAGTGGATTTGACTGTACACCAAGAGCTGACGCATGCGCAAGGTAAACAAATGGAAATCTTGGTGCTCTCAAAGCTCATCAATTATAGCAATATTAGATGTTCCGAGTGATGGTAATTAATAAAACGTTGTCAGATGGGAGTGTGATCTTCAAGTTCAAGTGGCACAGGTCACACAGGAAGTCTGTGGCACAGCTAACAATGGGACTCAGGCTTCTGACTGTCAGCCCTGTATTCAGATATATAGATTCTGACCTAGATAAAGTCACAGAAGGGCTGTAAAGAGTGTTCCTGGTCCCTTGTCTAGAGCAGGATTATGCTTTGCACTAAACCCAAAGAGCTAAATTATCTCCACTCGGGCATTGGAGATCAGCCCACTGCAGAAAGCAGTAGGGGAGAGGCGCATCAAGGAGCTGGTTACAGCTCCCTGGTTCTGTGGATTAATCAGCACAGCCTCAATCTCATTGTGGGGGTCTAGCAGCTGCTCCAGTTTGTACCAGCTGAAAATGGATAGAGCAGAACTCCACTTCAACTCTGAGAAACCCATCCTGACATCCCACCTAGCTAGAGTGAGGCAGCTGGCACGGGAGTCAGCTCCCCTGGTTTTGCATCAGTTAAGAACTGTCCTTCATTGGGGGAGTAAATTTTGGATGCCCACTTACAGCCAGAATGTAGCTGTTTTGTGCTGCTTGAGGAGTACAAAGAGGCCAGATCAGAAATTTGAACTCGGTCCCAAATGATATGTTTTGAGTAGGTTGGCAATGCCTCGATCTACTCCATTGTCCTGCCACTCAGCTCTCTTTCAGGTTATTTCCTTATTATTGAATCTAAATGTTCTGTTGTCCAACTTGAGGCTGTTACTCCATGTTGTAACCCCTCTTAAGTCCAACGTTCCTTGTCCTCTTTCCAGTGAGCCCCTCGCAAGTGATTGTATATGGCTAGTCCTCTCTTGGTTGTTTTTTTTCAAAGATTAAAATGGAGTCACTGGTGCTCTGTCAGGAAAGAATTTGGCCTACCAGGTCACATTTTCAGAGCATAGATACTGCAGTTTGCATCCCTAAGATATACTTATGTACATGTTCTCTCTCTCTTTCACATGTGCGCACGCGTGCACCGTAGACTGTGCTCTTCCCTTAATCCTTTATGGATCACAGTTCTGCAAGCAAGTGGAGACACTGCTCCTCACTTGTGCAGCTGGCAACCCCAGCCTCCCACAAGTGGGTGGGGCAGGGTGATGGTAAGAGTCAGCAGAGCTGGCGGATACAGAAAGTGAGCACACTGCACCCTTTCAATTCTGAGTGAGTCTGAATTCCTGCAAGGGCTCTCACTGTGGCTCACCCGCACCTCAACCCTTCACCTCACCACCATCAAGTAGCCTGTGGTTTAAAAATTGTAGCCTCTCTCAGGCCAAAGGTGTGTGCAAAGGACTACTTGCGTGCAGAAAGGATCCCATGTGTACATGCTGTTATTTAAAGGCGTTATTCTGAAGCCTAGCCCTACCCCAAAGAGCCAGACATAATGAAAGGATTGTTTGAAGCATCTGGAGAGGATGGCAGGAGCTCCATAGCAGTGTGTACTCCAGTCCCTCCTATCCCACAGGTCACCCACATATCAATTGTTCCCACCTCCTACATGCCACTGTCTGGGATCTCACAGACAGCAGGGTGCACCTTCTGCATGGCACCCTGTTTGTATCTAGCTTCCTCACTGCTTCAGAATAGCACCAGTTTTGTTACCTTTTTGAGCCTTAGTTCATACAATTTCCTGTGTGCATGCACTTTCTTATCTTACTGGTGTACTTTAAGCCTCCAGGTTTAGAACGATGCTCAGAAATTCCTTTAATTGATCTTCATAGGTTATGCTGTCAAACCCATTTTTTCATCTTTATTGGCCATGGCCTTCATTGGTTTCCCTTTAGTTTATCAGTCATTTTTATAGAGAAGATCTTGGATCTATACACTGAACTCTATGTGCAATTTCCTGTTGAGTTTGGCTAAGCTATGATAAATACAACCACAAAAATATTCTACACTGATTAAAATAGTAACATTGAGTTTCCCATCCAAAGCCACAAAAGCCAGGAAATTCAGAATTAGTTAAAAATTCTACAGACAGAGCTGTTAAATGGGGGCAAGGGAGGAGGACACACCACAACAGTTAAGACCTGAATGCAAAGCTAGAGTTTTAGCTTTAACTTTGAATTTTAACTTTGTGCTCTTGGCTTTGTGGCTTGTAGGTATGTTGTTGTTATATTTGCTTTTATTTTGCTGTTGCTTTTATAGTAGGTAAAAGAAAAACTGACACTAATACTACAATATTACTCTGAAAAGCATCCAAAGCCCGATGCTATGGCCTTTACTCAGGCAAAACACTGACTGACTTCAGTGGGAATTTTGCAGGAATAGGGATTATAGAATCAGTCCCACGGATGATAAAAGATGGAGGCAAGAGCATCAGGACTCTGCTGGAGGTACACAGATATGAAGATACTGACTTTGGGTGCTCATATTTTAAAGGGACGCAGTCAATTTAAAAATCTCACTTCTGTATGATGTTTTTTTTATACCTGCTATAGTTACAAGTAACAAGATTACTATAAATGAAAGAGATTAAAGCAATGTACTTTTTTCAGTCTTTTCCACTTGTTTACTTTATGCACATGACAGCATGTTGTGCATAGTCATTTTCATTGTTTCCTCTGTAGGCCTTGTCTACATTAGGAAAATAAATCAACATAAAATATGTCGACTTTCAGCCGCCGCTATAATTACAGTGGTGGCTGATGTACACACTGCTTTTCTTAGGTTGATGGAGTGCATCCTCACCATCTCTCAGCTCCCTGCCGGGAGCCGGGCTCCCTGTGGGCTGCCCCTCTTCCCTCTCCTTTTCCCCTCCCCCCCCCCCCCCACAGTCCCTGGTCTGTGTGCCCGCATGGTCCCAGCTGGGAGGTGGACAGCAGTGGCCCATGAAGTTAGGTGGCAGCCACCCGCATCTCTGGAAGCCAGGCAGCTGCTGCCTGTTGGGAAGTGAGAGGGTAGCCTCCAGCGCCCCAGTTGGAAGCCCAGCAGCAGCCTCCCAAGCCCTGGCTCGCAGCCTGGGAGCTGGGGAGCAGCCTCCCACGTCCTGGCTCGGAGCCTGCACGCCTGAGCTCACAGCTGGTGGCAGCCTCCCATGTCCTGAGCTCAGAGGCCAGCGGCAGCCTCCCACAACCCAGCTTGCAGCCAGGAGCCCAATGGCAGCTGCCCTCGTCTTAGGCCCAGTGGCTTGCAGAGCATGCCGCTTTCTTGTCAATTTCACTGGTTTAGTGGAGGGATGAAATTGACAAGTTGAGAGCCCCTCCACCTCTGTGAGGGAACTTTGTGTCTGCACTGACACGGTGCAAAAGCCCTACACCTCTCGTCGAGGTGGTTTTATTTTATTGAAAAAACAAGGCAGTTTTGTTGGTGGGGAAATGACTGCAGTGTGTACACCAGCATCGTTTTGTCGACAAAAGCTGACTGTCGACAAAACTCTCTAGTGTAGACCAGGTCTTAATCAGATTCCCCTTTTGTTTGTGTGTTTTTTACAAACAGCAGCAGGGGGGAGAGAACCATTTGTCTAAAACAGATAAATGTAATGTAAATATCTTTAAAAACATAGATATCAGTGGTGGGGATTCAGAGAGAGGTGTAGTACCTGAAACTGACTTTTAACTTGTTTTTTAAATTGACTAGATTTCAGGTGTCCTTTTTAAGCATTGCCTGAGGATGTAAGCCATTTGAAAACAGTCAATCCTGTGTGCATTGTTGTTATAAATGGAGAATAGAATAAGCTAGTTATAGCCTGAGTGTAGCACTCAAATGTTATAATGTATATTTTACTGTAAATATGTAAGAACTGAATGGAATGCCAGGGCTATATTTTCCAGTCCCCTGTCTCTTTAAGGTTTGGAACTTTGCTGAAGAGGTCACGTTTACGGTAAGCAGGGGGGCAGGTGTGGTGCTCAGGGAAGAGCTCCATCCATAGGGCTTGCACAAGCTGTGTGAGCTTGTTGGAGTCTTCCCAAAATGTTAATACAGGAGGGAAGCGGAGATTCACGCATTGACACATGGCATCAGTGCAGGACCCCTTTAGTTGGTAGACTGCATACTCCAACAAGAAACAGGGGAATAAACACCTGAGCTAAGTCATTCAGCATCATATCAACATACCCATCATAGATTCCTTTTCTGAACCTCAGCAACCATCCTTCTGCCGCACATAACCCACATAACTCCACTCTGATCCTGAGCAACTAAAAGGCAGCCTTAACTCTAACCATCTTTATTGTTGGTTATATGTTCATATCCTTTGATGAGTAATATAGGGATGATTTCATAGATGATATTGCACTTCTATATAGTTTTGTATTATCTATATAGTTTTATCTATATAGTTTTGTATTGGTGTGTGTAAATGAGGTACAAGAAGTATCAGGTTGGGGATAATGACTATGAGATTATTTTTCCCTTGTAGTGCTTAGGTACAGTTATGTGAATGGGTGATCCAAGCTGTGGTTGTTCTAAATGTGATGGTAATTAACAGAATTGAAATCTGCATGTGTATGCACATTGGTGTATTTTACTTGTGATCTCAGTTCAGGTTGCTGGTTGGTTTTCAGAATAAGGGTGGAGATACATGGAGAAAAGAGCAAATTTCAGAAAAGGAACATTTCAAAATGTTCCCTATCAAAATTTTCACTACAAAAGTTATATGGAAACTTCAGTTGGCCGTTGAGTTTTACTGTGCCAATTTTTGAGAATAAATTTAAACCATAAATTATAAATCAGATTTTATTCCTGCTTTGAGTAGAAATTGTAAAGCACCCTTAACTAAGGTATCACTACAGATATATGTAGTTGTAGACAGAGCTGGTTGAAATATTTTAAACCATTTTTGGGGTGAAAAAATGGACTTTTTTAATTTAAAATGAAATTTTTCACCAAAAACTATCAGCGTTGTCAGAATTTTTTGTTTTAGTGAAAAATGTGATACTTTCCTCTCTATATATTTTGGGTTATTTATCAGAAATGTCATGCAAATGGTTACACTTTTAACAACCATTTTGATAGAAAACGTGATATCGATGCAAGAAAAAAATTAAATTATTACATTATGGGGGGAATTATGAAAAGGTCTGTAAAACAAAAAATGGGGTCATTCCAAATCCTTTAAAACAAAAATAACTTCAAAATTTTGAAATGTTTGCAAAAATAGACTTTTATGATTCAACCAGCTCTAGCTGTTGATAAAGGTTGGTAGAAAAAAAGATGCAGAAAACAGGATCCTCCAGGTTCTGAACATAATATATCCTAGAAGGTAGAGGCTGTAGAATTATCAGAAGTAATTTGAGTTTCACAGGGACACTAGCACACTTGGCAAAGGTTAATTTGAAGTCACTTCCGAAAGCAGAGGGCAGTGTGAACCGAGGCACAGAGTTGGGAGAAGGAAGCAAATAGAGCAGATGGGAAAAGAGTTTGTAAAGAGCTCAGAATGTAATCTTGCCAACCCCAACCATCCATAAATCATGAGTCAGATACCCCAATACTATGAGACTGACTTAAAAAATCATGAGATTTTTTTTAATAAGAAGTTTGAGATTCTTTTTATTTGCCTTCTAGGTTTTTGAGTCTTTAGGAGATGATGTTTTCATCTCATGAAACATTTGGATGATGTTTTCAAGGATTTTCTGCAAATCTGAATTTAAAAATAAGGAAAGAAAGCTGACATTCTTGTGAAGTAACATGACTCCAGGAGCAAGTGCTTTAAGAGACACGCCAAGTATCACAAGTCACGTAATAACATTCTGACAGTTGGCAACTCTGAATTAGGCAGGATTTATATCAGAGATATAGGCCCTGATTCAGCAAAGCATTTATGCAAATGATTAAGTCCCTCTCTCTTCAGCCAAATACTTAAGTATGTGCTTAAAATCTGCAGAAGTCATACCAAGTTAAGTGTAAGCTTAAGTGCTTTGGTGAATCTGGTTCCTAGAAGCAGAGTAGTAAAATTTCACATTACAGCTATACAGGAATGTGTTCAAAGCAGGGATGAGTATATTATCTGATATAAAATTAGAACAAGATCCCCCCTCAAGTCCTATTATTATAATTCATATCATTATTGTGCATACTGCTTAATAGTCAAGTAAAAACACAAGATCCCTGCCTGAGCAATTTACAGTGTAAATTAACCTCACTTTAGATGACACTTATTTAAAATTCTTAAAAGTTTTGATTAACTTATTTATTAGTTAGTGGGTTGTTTTTCATTTTCAAACTTCTGCTGTTGTGGCTTAGCATTAGCTCTGGAAGTGGAAGTTCTGATGTACCACAGGAAAGGCTGTTCACACACTATTTCCTGCCTGGCTGGAAGCAGAAAAGTACCAGAAATCACATGACAGCTATACTTTCTGCCCAATTTTGGAGATTAAGAAGTTCAGCTAAATCCTCAGATAACTACCCAACCACTTGGGTGCTTATCTAAACTAATCTTAAACTCTGAAACGTAGTAGATCCAGCCATCACTACTTCACAGTTCTTTGGGAGAAGAGTCATGATTCTTATCCTCTCATGTAAACCTTTTCTTTAATACAAACTCAGAATGTATTGCCCTTTCCAAAATAAGTAAATCGGGAGGGAGGAAGCAATGCCTTTGGGCAGTAGTTTTTTGTTCACTTATGGCATCAAGCTGCAGTGGAACTAGTCATTAATATTAATTAATAAAAATTAATATTAGTGACCAGTTTCACTGTAGTTTGCCATTATTTTTATTTTGCACTTATGAAACATCTTCCATCCAAAGATTAGTTGTACAGAGAATTACTGTAGCTTTATTATATCCTTCTGAAGTAGGTATTTTCATCCCTGATTTACAGATGTAGAAAATAGGCACTGGGATATTAATGGCTGCATTCTCAAAAGGGGCTTCTGCTTTTGCGTACCTCCATCTTTTGATGCTCAACTTTAGATACCTTGGATTTAATTTGTGGAGGTGCTGAGCAATCACAGCTCTTACGGGCCTCCCTGGGAGCTGGAGGTGCTCCGCTCTTCTAAAAACCAAGCCTGAGGTATGTGTACTCATTACTGGGCTCCATAATCTTTTCAACACAAGGGAGAAGTACTACCAGAGGTGAGAGACCACTGAAAGATGTTGTTAAGGTGACCTAAGCCCGGTGTTGATAATGCGAGGTCAATAGAAGAATTCTTTGTTTGACTTAGCTGCTGCCTCTCATAGAGGTGACCACTGTACTAAAGTATCTACAGTACAGCGCCACCGTGGCAGCACTGCACTAGCGTTTCTAGTGTAGACATGCCCTCAGTGTGTGGTACACCCATCACAGTACCAAAAATCTAGGAGACTGGCATACACACAGCACTCACAGCAACTCCCTGCAGTGGGGACTTGTTCTCCCAAAATCAGTGTCACCATGTGCTCCCAAAATCAGTGGTTCCTTCTGAAAAAGTTGGCTTTAATGATTTGTCCACGATCACTGAGAAAATCTGTGGCAGGGGAGAGAATAGAAACCAGGTCACCTAACTAGTGCTAGCAACAACTCCATGCTTCCTGTCTCAGTACCTGTTCTGAAAAGAAAAGAATTCCTATTGTAACTCTGTCAGAAGAAGAATGTTTAAGGAAGAAAAAGGGCATTGAGGGAAAGCAATTTCATTTTCAAAAAGCTTAAACAATGAGCTCTTGAGCACAGGTTCTGCTGTTTAATTATCTCATCCTCTGCCTGTAGGCGCCTCCCAAATGCCTTCTGTAATGTTAGAGATGGTAAGGTTTCAATACACAGCCCAATAGGAGATGCCTCAGAACCCGAGTCTGCAACATCTTCTCACCTCTTGACAGAGAGGAAATTGTATAGACAGCTGGCGTGGCACTTCTGTTGCGCAAACCTGCAAAGACATCTCTTTGGCTGTGCTTTCCTGTAGCATAGAACTATATAATTAGAGAGCATAAAACAAATAGCTATGTGCATCTTTGCAGACTACCATGGGAAGAGGCTACCATAATAGATGGCCACAATTTACCAGTCACTAGTGACTAGTGGCCTGGACTCATACAAAAATTGTGCTGACACATGCATCAAAGGTCATGTCACGTACCAAAGAACATGAGATGCTTTCCAGTTTGCAAGCGCACAATTCCTTTAGCATTTTGCACCTCCTCATTTATTTGTAAAAATGTTTTTGATATGCTGTCAGTTTAAAAGGTGCGACTTTTCTCAGCCCTCTGCTCTTTTTAATGTAGGGATTTTTTTTTTTAAATTGGGTTTGGGGTTAGCATTTTTGTTTGTTCATTTGGATTTTTGTTGTTGTTTTTACATAAAATCAACAGTATAATGCTCGCCCTCAGTTACAGTGTCATTGGTTTTTTAACATGTGCTCAGTAAAGAAATAAAACCATTCAATGTATGATTTACTAATTGTGCTCAACAGAAAGTGTTCTCAGATTTTATCTTTTTCTGAACCACTTCTTAATAGAGAGGCTGGCTGACCTGCAAATCAACTTCCCTCCAGCCATAAGTCAACCACCCTGGGTTAAAAAAGGTGTTGAACTTGGCTCAAATCTAGTTGAGGGTGAACAGGAAGTAACAGGTTTGACACTCATTGGAAATTTTAATTGTTTTTTATCTTATTTTGCAGCCTCAACACTTAAATATTTTCTTTGGTGGCTTAAAGTTAGTCGTTGGGTTATCTGCAAAGATTTTTTTAAGCATTGGTTTTGTGCTTTTTTCTGCTGGTTTATGATATACAGAAAAGGATCTGAAAGCTCTTTCAACAAGATCTTTCCTTGTTATCTTCTTCATCTTAGAAATATTGAGACTTTCAAATCTGGACTTCCTCAGATGTTTCAGAGCATGTATATTGTGAACCCTCACTTGTTAATTGAAATGTTGGGAGTGCTCTAACTTTAAGAAATATCCTTTCTCCAAAATGCTAATTAACCATTGTAGTTCAATAGGTATTAAAACAAACAAAAACTCAAGGGTTTTAAATGGTCAAACCAAAATTCCTTCCTTCCAAATTACTCAGTCTTGCAGAATGCAGAAAACATTCAGAACCCATCCCTGCTCCTTCTTTTTTTTTTTTTTTGGGTGGGGGGGAGGAATTCTTCTAGGCCTTCTTTATTGATAAACAAAAGTAAAATGGTCACAAGCTATTTTGGTTGATTGGTTGATCGCCCTTTAAACTTAGCTTTGTGATTTGATTTGATTTATTTTTCTTAGAATCCGAAGAAAGAAAATAAGAAAGTTAAAAAGAGACCCTATGAAAATATATAAAGCACTCCTACTATAATTAAGAGCTTCTTGAAACAGATGAGGGGCATACATGTGGGCTATTAGTCTATTGGAATGAGGTATACTTTGAGGCTATTAGTTTATTGGAATGAGGTATACTTTGAGGCTCTTTAAGTTTAGATAGTATTTTGACACAATCCTCTATTTTGATTATTTTGAAACTGTTGACCTCCAGTTCCCTGTCAAGGGCTATTTTGTTACTTCTAACTGTGACGAATGTTATGTAAATACAGTGTATGAATGTGTCAGTGACTCATTACACAATCAGTGTAATTACACAATCAGTAATGCAGAGTTTATCTTGCATATATTTTTAGGAATTTTTTTGTAGTTTCTCTACTAGACTTATTCCAAATAATATGGTTGGGAAATTATTCCCTTACAGATTCTCCAGTTTATATATCAGATTTAAAAAAACCCAAAAAACAAACTACGAAAAAATGTAGAGTTCAGTGGACTTATCTATCTTATTTACAAATACTTTATAAAAACTATGTGGTTTCAATAACATTACAGATGTATAAAACTGAAATAATGCAATGGTGAATCAGGTACATTTTTAAAATATCACATATGGTCAGCTTTAGAGATTTATTTTGTCTTCTAGATATGAAGAAGAGAAAGTGATTACTTTTAAATTGCTTTAAAAGTGGGAAATTTTTTTTTTTTAGGGAATTGCTAAGTTTATTATCAACACTGGCAATTTTTGTTTGTCTTTGTTTTAACAAGACAGAAAACAACTGGAACCTTGAGTCTGAACATCTTTGAATTTCAGGCATTGTCTCTCTGAGAAAGTTGTACAGGTTAACTAAACTGGTTTAGAAACCTTAGAATGCTTTAGAAATGTTTGGAATCTAAATGCTCTCTAAGTGCGACACTGTGGCCAAAAGGGTTTATGCAATCTTCGTGTATTTGTAGTAATGCTGGTCCAGGCACTGGCACGTGGTGTAACAGTGTAGGATGCTGTCCTGGAGAGAGAAAAGCCAATGAGAGTGCAGCTTGAACTGGGGAGGGGGCACAGAATCCTCCCGAAGGGGGCAGCTGGAAAAAGGTTTTAGAGAAGAAGGAAGGAAGAAGAGGGATCTGTATGCGGAGATAGGAGAGGAACTGGAGCTGGTGTAGGAGATGTGGGATAAAATAAAAGAACAGGAAAATAAAAGTAAGGGACTGGGAAGAAGGAAAATAGGAAAGGTTCCAGATCAGGAGAGAAAGGAAAAATATAGACCTGGGTATGTGAACGGACACTCTTAGAGAAGGGAAGCAGAAGGAAATAAAATCTGCAAATGTACCAGAGAAAGAGAATATCAAGGTTAAAACCTGAAAGGAAATATAACTGGTGAAAAGGGGAATTGATCAAAAATCTGTGTTAGATGAAAACAGTAAACAAGAAGCCCACTGACAAAGGACCTAAAGTATATAAACAGCGAGTAACTGTGTAAACATATTTTGGATGTTTGAATACAGTTCAAAGGTGCCTAATGGACAAATGAGGGCCCACCATGTGGAGAAACCCCACCTGGTGAAAAGAGGTACAGCCACAGGAACATGGAATCTAAGGAGCACTTCAAGTACAGGACAACATGAGTAGAGCTGGACTTACAGCCCAGGAAAGGAAAAGTTGATTCTCTTTTGAAGTGACACTTCAAGTAAAGTGATATTGCTGAGTAATTTCTTTTGTTCTTGTTAATAACAATGCATTTGGTATTAACTGCCGAGGTGAGGAACAGTAGCATGTACAAGCTTGCAAAGGTTAATCCGTTGGTATTCTATAGTTTTTTATGATAAGTAGTAAGTACTTAGTAATGTTCTATTTATGCTCCAGGTACAATTTTTGGGTTTTTCCTTATAAAGTTCTAAAAGTTTAAAATGATCCCTTTTGTCTTTGTTTGCCCCTAATTTCAATTTCCCCTAATTTCAATATCAATGCCCTCTTTACATAGAAAGCAAATAGGAAAAAAGTCAAATCTTATTAAATTACGTGTATGTATGTAATTTAATATATATAAAATCTCTTTGCAAAAATTACACAGTCCTATGTACATGCACACACAATTAAATGCTCATCTGAATATAAAAAAATCCTAGTGATGGACTGCGCACCTCTTCTGGTAGTCTTGAAATCTACACAAACTGTAATATTACCAGGCTGCTTATTATTTGGAGAAATATGTATGCTTAGAAAGGAGAAGTAATAGAGTACCAAAAAAAACTGGGTCTCAATCCTGCAGCCATTAACATATATTTTACTTACACGGGGTATGTCTACAGGACATGCATTTTTAAGTGAGAGAAATTAACCATTGACTGGAACAATTTTTCAAGGGTAGTGGTGGATTCTCCATTACTGGCAATTTTAAAATCAAAATAGGAGGTTTTTCTAAAAGATATGCTCTAGTTCAAACAGAAATTATTTTGGGGAAGTTTGTGTTAGACAAGAGGTTAGTCTACAGAATCACAGGGTATGTCTACATGGTGGAGTGAAATTGATTTATTTTAAACCAACTTTCACCCTCTGAATTTTAGAAGTCAGAGGAGCGTGATCACACCACACTCATTGAGTCAGGGGATTACGTCCCCACTAGCCGTGCTTGGGTCGACAATCACAGCAGTGCATTGTGGGTAGCTATCCCACAGTGCAACTAGCCACAGAGTCTCTTGGGAAGGTTGTCTTCCTCCCATGACACAATGTACTTCCCTCCCTTCTTATCCCAGTCCAAACAAACAGAATCTCCTCTTTGCACCATTTTTTCAAACCCTTCCCTCTCTGCAGTGCGCATGCCATTGCCTGAGAGGAATGGAGCCTGCTCAGCTCTGCCCTATTATTGTGTGCATCACAAACACCTCATGACTTATTCTGCAGTATTTTCAGAGGTGAGACAGGAGCCGCACCACTGAAAATTAAGATGTTACAGAAGCCGCCTTGCTACAAGCCACAGAACAAAACAATTCCCGTTTGCTGCAAGCTGTCACACACCATGTCACACACATTGCATCACTATGAAGGTGTGGGACGATGAGCAGTAGCTGCAGAACTTTCGAATGCAAAAGGCCACTTTCCTTGAACTTTGTGGAGAGCTCTCCCGAGCCCTGAAATGCATGACTACTCACTTGAGACCAGCTCTGACAGTGGAGGAGAAAGTGGCCATCGCTCTGTGGAAACTAGCAATGCCTAACTGCTACTGGTTAGTTGGGAATCAATTTGGAGTCGGTAAATCCACTGCAGGAGCTACTGTGATTCAAGTGTGCCAGGCCATTAATAGACTTCTGCTAAGAAGGGTAGTGACTTTGGGAAACATGGTGGACATAGTGGAAGACTTTTCTGCAATGGGGTTCCCAAACTGTGGGGGGCCATAGATGGCATGCACATCCCTATCTTAGCCCTGGCCCACCTTGCCACAGAGTACATAAATTGAAAGGGATACGTCTCAATGGTGCTGCTGGCCCTTGTGGATCACAGGGGACACTTCACCGACATCAGTGTGGGCTGGTCTGGAAAGGTGCATGAAGTGTGCATCTTTAGGAACTCAGGTCTATTAAAAAAGATGCAGGTGGGAACTTTCTTCCCTGACCAAAAAATAAATATTGGCGATGTTGAAATGCCAATAGTGATCTTGGGTGATCCTTCCAACTCCTTGCTCCCCTGGCTAATGAAGCCCTACACCAGGTACCTGGACAGCAAGAAGGAAAATTTTAATAATAGGCTCAGCAAGTGCAGAATGGTGGTGTAATGTGCATTTGGACATTGAAAGGCGTGCTGGTGAAGTCTGCTCACTACATTAGAGCTCAGTGAAAAAAAAATCCCAATAGTTATCTCTGCCTGCTGTGTGCTCCATAAACTCTGAGAGACAAAGGGGGAGAAGTTCTCATTGGTTGTGGAGGCAGATAGGCTGGCCACAAATTTTGGGCAGCCAGATGCCATTGCAATGCTGATAGCCAATCATGGAGCACTGCTCCTCAGGGAAGCATTGAAAAACCGCTTTTGTAATGAGACACAACAGTAATGTGTGTTGCTTATCTGCTGTGCTTTCACTTCGCATCCTCTACCCATCCCCCACCAAGCTAGTTTTCCCCCTCTCCCCATCACCCACCATTCCAGTCCCCACCTCCTTTCCCCTTCCTTTATTCCTTTCTTATCAATAAACAGTAATAAATTGTGAAGCAGTAGGTTTTCCCCCCAACCTTCTCCCTCCCCCTCCAATCCATTCTCCCCTCCTCACTTCCCCCTTCCTTTATTCCTGTTTTATCAATAAATAAAGAGTAATGAATTGTAAAGCAGTACTTTCTTTATTGGTGATCCTTCCCAGGGAGGGGGGGATTTGGGGAGGGATGGAAGAAAATGGAATGTTCTGCATGCATTGTGTAGGGCTAGGGACACAGAGCCTATTTTGGCTATGCACACAGGAAGGAATCTCACATCCCCACCTTCACCTCTTTCTGCTCGCCTCAACCAGCGAGGAGTGCACAAACTGCAACCTGCTCAACTTCCTTCTAGACCACTTTGGGGTGGGGGCTAGGAAAGAACGTGTTAGCTCAGAGTTTTGCAGGGGCTGCATAGGAAGTGTGTCTTTCCACTGAGCTTCCTGAAGCTCAGCCAGACACCTCAACATGTCCGACTGATCACGCATTATATGCAGCATCTCTTCTTGCGTTGAACACTGAGACTCCTGTGCTACATTCCTGTTGTCTATGTCCACGTTCAGTTTTTCAGATAACGAAATCCTCCACGCTCTTATCTCTGTGTCAGCAGCGGTGGAGATGTTCATTAGCTCATTAAACATGTCATCTCGGAGGTTGTTTCTTTTTTCGCTTTCTTATCTGCAACTGGGAGCAGTATGAGATGGTGGTGTGTTGTAGGCCACATTGTCCACTGTGAAGGAAGCAAAGCACAAGGTACCCATTGCTAACTCATCCAATGGATGAAAAGCAATGTTACAATGTAAAAATAAGGCCCCTGAACATTCCCAAGGGAAGGCTACAACCGCATACCATTGTCTGACTATCGCAGGGATCAGAATGCTGTTCCAACCATGGTAAGTAAGGGGCAAGTGCATCTGTTAAGAGAATGCCTGGCACCCATGCTGCACAAGTCCATGCTCCCTAGAGCAGCATGTATGTCTGGCTCCCAATTGATCAGACTTTTAACAGGCAGTAGAAAGGGTGAGGGCTGTGTACAGGTTAACAGTTTCTGAAGAAAAAATGGGAACCCATTTGTGGATGCCCAAGATTCATAGCAACAACATCCTGCTTAGAGACTTGCAGTGTGCTGAACCACAAAACCATCCCTGGCTTTCAATAACACACTTTTTAAAAATCTTCTTGATCAGGTACTGTAAATGTGCACCATCTTCCCTAGATAACCATGGGTGATATCAGCCTGCTGAGGGTCACACAGGCAGAAAGGGAGGATTTTCTACAAGCATCTTGCTACAGGCCTGGCCCTTATGCTGCTGTGCTGTGTTCTGTGATGATGCCTGTATAATTAATAACAGAGTGGCGGGGGAAAGTGTCCTATCATGGTGGAAGAAATAAGACTGCCCTCCCAAGAAACCTACTGCAAAGGATTGCAGCGTACCAGCATGAAAGCTTCCTGGAGATATGCATGGAGGATTCTTGGAGCATCCCTCTGCACATAAATAATCTTTTTTGGGGTGAACCCAATGCTTAAGCACACCAAGTATGAGAAAGCACAGCCCCACCACAACACACCACTTTTTCCCACTGGTACAAGGTTCTGGACAGGGGATATAACCAAAGACATGCAATTTGCAGTACATACTCACCAGATGTGCCTTCCCTGACAACTCGGTCAGTCACGTTTTCCTACATCTAGGTGGGCTGCTCCTGTGTTGCAAACAGCTCCTAGCTTTCAGGGAGAAGGGATACCCCACTCACCTGCCCCTGTTCTCCTCCTCATCATCCCTCTCCTCATCCACGGACTCATCCTCATTTATGCTGGCCTTGGGTTCCCCCAAGGTATCAACACTGCATGGTGGCATAGTGGTGGGGTTTCCACCAAGAATTGCATGCCGTAAAAGCGGCATGTTTTGGGTGAGGAACCATAACAGCTGTTAGCTTCCCTAGTTTTCTGATAAGCCTGCCTGAGCTCTTTGATCTTAATGTGGCACTGCTGCGTCTCTGTTGTGCCCTTTCTCCAACATGCCATGAGATATAGTCTCGTAGATGTCCAAATTTCTTTTGCTTGCTCAGAGCTGAGCCAGAACAGATTCTTCACCAAACAGATAGATGAGATCCAAGACCTCATGTTGACTCGTGACTGGAGCGCATTTGCGGCATGCAGTTGCCATTCTCAGTTGTGCTGGCAAGCTCTCTCCATGCTGACCAAACAGGAAATGGGAATTCAAAATTTCCCGGGGCTTGTGAGGAGGAGCTGTTTCCTGTTTATGTGGCCACAGTGCAACATATTGTGAATGTGCAGAGTGGTCACAACGGAGCATTATGGGATACCTCCCGGAGGCCAATGATGTTGATTTATGTTGTGCTCTGCCTATAATGATGCTCATTCAACCCACAGAATTTGACTTCAGCACTACGCCACATGCGGAGATGGTTTTATTAAGTCCAGTTTTACCATGATTTAGGTCGGCAGAACTGACATGCCAGTGAGGAGACATACTTTATGTGGTCAATGTAAGCCGCATTACGTCAACCTACATTGTCAGTGTAGACCAGGCTACAGTGTGATTTAGAATCCTTTAGGTAAGGAATTATTTAAACTTAAATTAACAAACTCAAGGGAATTACACCATTTGAATTAAATCAGTTTTTAAACCAATTTGCTTCAGTCAATGCAATGGTTATGTGTACACTTACCAGTGTTGTTTTGATTCTGAGTCAGATGCAGAAAAGTTCAAAATTTTTCAAGCTGTTCTTCTGAACATGTTCCATGTTGAGCTAAGATCTTGTGAGAACAACTGATCTCACAATATTTCTATCATTCAGGATGGCAGAAATCTCAGTTTATCTCTTGAGATTTCTGCCTTTTGGGCTTCAGACCTCTTGGAAACAACTACACCCTAACCCAATTCTTCAGTCTTGAACCCAAATCCTAGTCTCACCTGACTCTGGATCCAGAGCCAACCACTGCTTTACTAGCCCTCTTCCATGTGTAATCTTGCTTCGGTCCGTTTTTTAAGCATCAATTTGTTTTGTTAGCTGTATCTGTGCTGGAGGGAGTGGTGTGGGAAGATGTCCACAGATCGCTTACAGTTTGCAAATTTCCACTAAAACTTTATTTTCTTTTGCAAAACACTTCATTAACCCCAAATCAACCCATTCTTTGATCATTACCCAAGAAGCTTACACCCATCTAGACAGTGAAGAGAAGTCAGCAGATAGCAAAGGGCCCCTTCCACTCATTGGTGGTGGCAAAATGTTTGCTACTACTATGTATGCTTGCCTGCCAGCTATGCTTGAATACTTTATCAATGTTAAAAATTGTTAGTTTGTCAGGCAGCTCAAAGAGAGTTTTCTGTGGGCGGTAGAGATGAGAACAAGAGCTAGAGGAGAGAAGTGAGAGAGACTGGAAAACAGCCAAGCTAACTGAAATGTAATTAAATGAAAAGTAATCAATGCAGTGTCCAAAGCAATCTGTCCGAAGCGGAAAGATGATCTATAATTTACACATTTATTTCCATGCCCTAAATTCATACTTCTTAGCTCCATCTTACCTTTGCTACCATCTTGTGCCTTTCTCCATTATTTTTCCAGACAATAATGTGAGTTTATTTCTTTCATTTTCTGTAAAATACAGCAATATATTTCTACAGGTTATTGTCAGTCTAGTTAATTTTCTTAATCCTTATTTGATCTCAGTATTGCACGTACTCAACCTTTTGACTGCACGAGCAAAGTTGTTTGAAGCTCCCACCAAGCCAACCCACACAAGCTCCATCACTGGCTTTGTTTCTCACCTTTATACGGAGTATTTCATCTGGTTTACCATCACATTTTGGCTATCTGTCAAGTTATGCATCAAAAGTCAAATTCAGAAAAGAGTCTAGGTAAACTTGAGAGACTCTTAAGTGATGAAATTTACACCTTCTTTCAGCTCCCTTTAAAAGTGTAAATTAAACCACCTTATACTTGTTAGACTTCACACCCTCATATTGCTATGCAGCCTAGACCTCCTGACACTTTGGCCAGTATGGACCAGTATGGAGATACCTGCTCTAGGCTTTTTTGCAAACATTTTTCACCTTTTCTCTGACTGCTCAGCTCCAGAGCAGAAGGGTTCCAGGCAGCTGCTAACTCAAAGTAGATCAATAAATTTTAATGCCAGAAGGGACCATTTTTGGAACATCTAATCTGACCTCCTGTATAACACAGGCTACAGAATTTCACACTGTAATTCTTGCATCAAGCCCGTAACTTCTGTTTGAGCATATATTTTAGAGCCACATCCAAAGGACTAAAGCCAGGTCTACACGTACTGCAGATTTCATCAGGAGTAGACAGGAGATACGCAAGCAACATACGTAGCTTGTGTATCTCCCGTCGACTTTCTAATATCTACCTACTGTGGCATCCCCACTGCGTTGCACCAACAGGAAATGCCCTCTTGTCGACACAGCGCTTCTCTTGTTGCTGGGTGGATTACTGGTGTTGACTTCCGGGTTTGATTGAGCGAGTTTTCACTGCCACTCAATAGAACTGCAAAATTGATCCTGCACTGTCGGCTGTGCTGCTGCAAGTATAGACATACCCTTAGAGGCTGGGAGAATCCACCACGTCCCTAGGTAAGTTGTTCCAATGGTTAATTAACCTCATTGTTAAAAATCTGTGCAATACTTCTAGTCTGACCATAGCTAGCTTCCACTTCTAGCCATTGCATTCTGTTATGACTTTGCTAAATTAAAGACCCCTTTACTATTGGAAATCTTCTCCCTAGCCAAGGAAAATCTTCTACATAACGAAGTGCTTAAAATTCCAGAGTGTGGCAGGCATAGTAAGGTAAACCAGTATAGTTAAAGCAGTACAACCCCTCCTGCTAGTTTGAATGCAATAATGCCAGTATAATGTTAATTTATACAGGTATTGCTATTCTCGTACAGGAAGAGGAATAACTGAACTGGTATACGGCACCAACTATATTGGTGTAAGCTAACTTTATACTATAACTGTATCCACACTAGAACTTTTGGTGGTGCAGCTGTATCTGTAAAAACAAAACAAAAATCACACACTGAATCAAAATAGTTGTACCAGTACCACTTTCAAGAATATACCAGACCTCAGAGGAACTGGTGGCTGATGTGGCCAATTAGTAGATTTGCCCTAAGTACTGCAGTGGATTTACCTGGTATTAACATAACACCCTTGACTATTATCCTTAGTTTTTCGGGCTTCCCTCCCCCTCTAGATTAAGTGTCACTCCTGGAAACATGCCTTCAGAGAGCTGTGAAATAATACCTGTTAATGAGTATATGAGAGTATGATAGCACAGGATCATTTTCAATCATATTTTATCTGTGGTTTGGTGGAAACCACTTGAAATAGCACCCTTTGTCCACAGATCAACTCTACTATGTTTTTATTCCAACCTGCCTGTGCGGGTGGGCGATTAGCTTGTCTTCCATGGTAGTGGCCCTTGCCTTGCACCAACCACTCGTGCTGCAGAGACTCTTGTATTACAAATTTAAGGCCTTCCCTATACATACTACAGCAATAATAAAGCCAGGGAACCTGGGTAAAACAGTTGTACAAGTTGTCCCCGTAATCTGTCTATGGTATTCATAGGGCTCCCATTACTGAAACATCTGAATGCCTCACAGTATTCTTTACTTCATTTCGCCCACCATGTTAGAAAACAAAATTCTCAAACCAAACTTTGAGGACCCAACACTGGATTTGTACCTGTGTATTACCCTTATCACTGCCATATCTGAGCACCTCTAGGTCTGTATGTAAAAGTCCTGGAATGGAAAGCCTGACAGCTGCATGGTTTACAAGACCAGAATTTAGAAAGCCAACTAAATACATTTAAAGAAGCAAAGAAGATATCCATTTATCGGAAACAGTAAGATTGGTACAGATGAACATAATCCATGGGGATGGGAAGTCATCATTTAGCTGTAAAAATTAACAACCTACGTCAGTGATTATGCAAGACAAAATGCCAGTGTTGTATGCCTACTGTATCTGATGCATATGAACCAAAGTGGGGACATGCAGAACTAGAATTCCTCAGATAAGCAAGAGGAAGCTTCTTTATACCACACATAAGACCAACACAGTTGATGTCCTGCTTGCTAGTACCCTTCACAGAAATGTTCCTTCCTTTATTCATGTGGGAACAAATAAAAAACAAATGGTAAGAAAACGTCCTTGTGGTTCTGTGGTGAATTTGTTGCCACAGCCTACATAAAGATGTCTGCAGGTGTACGGATACCATCTCTTCTCAAATGCAGTTGAATGGTGCTATGCAGTCTACCTAGTCTGATCTAGGTTATAATAAGGATGGGATTACTTTGTAATATAGGGATAAAACCAACAAACAATGAAATAGTCATATGAGTAATAAAAGATATACAGAAAAACATGTAGCAAGGAATACAGGAAGTTCCATAGTGGATCTGAATCAAGGTCCAATATTTTCTGTCTGATATTGGCCAGTACCAGATGCTTGGAGGAAGAACCCCTCAGAAGGCAGATGAGCCCTCCTATAAATCTCATCCTGGTCACTAATAGCAATTGAGATTGACTTTAAATCTGAGACACAAGGTAAAGCATAGCTGGAACAGGTGCAGAGAAACTGGAACATGTGCAGAGGAGAGCTGCAAGATAGATCAGGGAAATGGTGAACCTATCTTTGAACTTTGAACTTACAAGATGGGACCAAAAGACCTTTGGTTGGTTAGCTTAGCACCAGGGAGGGAGAAGAGCTATTTATTCTAAAGGACACGGCTGGCAAAAGAACAAATGGGTATAAACTAACCATGAGTAATTTTAGGCTGGTTAGAAGAACGTTTCTAACTTAGGGGAGAGAGGTTCTGGAACAGCCTTCCAATAACTGGCAAACAACTTAACTAGTTTTAAGATGAAGCTATGTCATCTATTTAATATCCCTTCCAAAATGTTTGCTTTCATGAGTTATAACTGAATATTCCTGATATCCATATAAAGGTACAATCTCACTTTGAATTTTGTTAAGTTCTTGGCTTCAGTGACTTCTTGTGGCAGTGAGTTCCACAGTTTAATCACATATTGTATGATGGATTTGGTTGGTGGGAAAAAACGCACTTCTTCTGTCAAGGGTTAGCTGCTTCAGCTGAACTGAGGACTAAAACCTCAGTCTCCAGACAAATTGAGTTCAGCTGGGTTGTGATAAGGCCACCTGATTGGTCAGTCCACCTGATGGTTAAAGGGAGCCAGCAGGCCTGCTTTTAAGATCAGCAGCAGGAGCAGGCTGCTCAGTGCTTATGCTTGCAGCTGTGATAACTCCAGTGCCTGCCTTGTTCTTGTCCTGCTCCAGTCCATTCCAGTCTCAGCCTGACTCCAGCTCTAACCCTCAGCTTGACGCTTGGCTCCAGACTCCAGCTCTGACCTCTGGTTTGGTTCCTGACCCTGGCTATGACCCTTCATTCTGGAGCCTGCCTCCTGCTCAAGCCATTAGGCCTTAACCCCCCATGCCCTGGTCATGACACGTCCATTTTGGTTTAGGCCCAGGTTTTATTTTTCCTCCCTGATGTTGAACCAGCTGATAATGACATTCTGCATTTAAAGAAACATAGAAACCTGACACGGTCATATCAGGTAGTTGGCTTTTCATGTAGTGTAGGAGAATGGTACCCAGAAAGTCAAGATGATGTCTCAGCAACAGCATAGCCTTTTTCTGCTGATTCCTGTGAGAGATGGTAAGGAAAATTTAAGTTAGAAAGTTGTTTGGTTCTGATCTGCCTAAAGGGATAAACCTGAGACTGAAGTGTATTTCACTGAATGCTTCTGAATTTGCATGTTACTGAGGATTTTAGACATTTTGTTTTGATTGTGCCTTTCAAATTTTGACCACTGTTCATTTTGCAGTCCTCTGGGTTGACTGGGTTGAAATAATGGAATCTGAGACACTCTGAGGATCCTCAAGCCCCTGTATTATAGCTTTTAATCTACATGCATGTTTAGAATGGCTACCTTTGAGTGGGAGGATCAGTGTTCATATTCTAATGAAAGCCATTGCCCTGCACCTTGTGTGAACATTTCCAAAGCAGAATGGCAGTGTTACACCCACCTTGCATTCACTTTTCTGTGGGGGAGGTGAGTGCACAAGGTGCAGATCAGCAGAATCAAGTCCATGGTGCCTGGACTCAAACTTCAGCAGTTTGTTTATTTAAGCATAAAAATGAGAGGGGGAGCTGAGGACCCCTATTTTCTGATATGTAACAACTCAATATTTAGTCAGCCTACGGGTAGCAATGTGCAAAGTTGTTAACTATCATTCACTGATGTGCTCAGACTTGTAGGTTATGGAAAAATCACATCTAACCACCTTCAGAACAGAAATGGAACAGCCTTTTTTGGATTGAGGACGTGCTGTGGAGAGTCCTGTGTGGTATAAACAGACAACTGTGTATCGAAGGGGGATCATTATTTTCAGATATTTTAATACGGTGAGAATCGTAACACATATAACGTTTGTTTCTTTTAAGCTGATAGTGCATCTATTGTCCCTGGTTAAAAAGTGTCCATGTGATGCTATCATTTGACATTTCCAGCAGTGTTGGTTATACAGTACATCTGTCATGATCAGGAAGATGATTTGGATTCATGCCTCGATCACATCTTAAATGTCTAACAATAACGAAACTGCAAATTGTGAGCAGAATACAAATGTATTTCTGCTTTACACCTCTGTGAGATGTTTCCAGCTTCCTAAAACCTCATCGTAAAGCAACAGCCCTGTTGAGAGAGAATACATCACCCTTCTTGAATTAATTTTGATCTAATCAGATTAGATTTGATCTAATCTAATTTTATGTCTGTCCATCTAGGTGGGACCTTATTATGCTATCATTGGAGATGATAACACAATGGTTTAGGTTGTTACTTCCTGCTTCAGCCATGGATTCTTTGCTAGGCTGGCTAGCTCCCAGTTCCTGGCTTCAACTAAAGATTATGACATTGGGTGAGATGTTGTTTGTTCTCGTAATGGGGAAAGATCTACTTTAGGTTCAAAAACAGCAGATTTGATTACTAGAGCAGATCAGTTCCTCTGCTACAGGGAACCTTTGGGTGTGCTGCTTTTGTTTCTGCATTTCCTTGCTTCTGTGGAACTGTTGAGCTAATCAGGGCAGCTATAGCTGTCCTGAGGTCCCAATTTAGCAAAGCACTTCATCATGAACTTAAATCCAAGCAAGTGAGTAATCCTATCCCTATTCAGAAAAGCATTTAAGCATGTGATTAACATTTACTGACTTCAGCTGGTTTAAAGTTAAGCATGTGCGTAAGTGCTCTAATAAATGGGGGCCTAAGACATGGAGGCTCCTAATGGTTCGGTGAAATCTTTTTGTGGATTCCTATGGTACTTTGCAAGGATACTCTAAGGTTAAACTTTCCTTGTGTGACAGATGGATGAGGAAAAATCTGTAGTACGAAATACTGATGATAACTCAGCTCATGGTATGCTCAGTGACCATGGGAAACTACCTTCAAATGCTGTTTCACTGCTATCTATTGCAGTAATGCCATAGTATGCCAGCAGAAGATAGAAAACTCACAAGTGTAAAGTGCCTTTGATCACAACCTAGAAACTTTCGCTTGTATAATGATGTCAGTCAGGGGTGTGGTTTTGGTTTTTTACTTAAATGACGTTTTTATACCATCAAAAACCCTACTATTTATACTTGCCAATAAAATAGCTATTGTCAGTGTAATTTAGGCCTTGTCTACACTACAGAGTTTTGGCTATGCAAGTTATGCCTATGACCAAAAACCACTATAAGGACATCGCTTATGCATGTTCACACAATGCTGCTTCTGTCGGCGGAGCACATGCACAGTTGGCGCTCTAGCATCGACAGTGAGAGCATCGCACTGTGGATAGCTATCCCACTGTACTACTCGCCACCTACTGCAGATAGGAGTTGTGGGAGGGCAAGCGGATCACAGTGTATCATGGGTGCAGGCTCAACATCCCATGATGCAGTTTTTTCCATTCCATCGGCTTCCGACTGTGTTTTGTGCCATTTTTCAACGGTTCCTGTTTACTGTGTGCCCACCATCTCTGCCTGAAAGGGTGTCATCTACCGATGTGGTCAATATTATGAACACAACTTGGCTGATCATGCAGTTTATCATGAGTTCCCAATCTGAACTGGAATCCAAGGTGCCTGACCTGCTGTGTGCCCTGGAAAGAAACAATGCCAGGTGACTTTTGGCATTCATGGAGCAGATCTGTCACTATTGGGCTCAGGAAATAAGCACTGAGTGGTGGGATCGCATCATTATGGGGATCTGGGATGATAAGCAGTGGCTATAGAAATTTTGGATGCACAAAGCCACCTTCCTGGAACTGTGTGCAGAATTTACCCTAGCACTGCAGTTCAAGGAAACCAAAATGGAGAGCTGCCCTCTCAGTGGAGAAGTGCATGATGATCACTGTGTGGAAGCTGGCAACTCTAGACTATTACCAGTCTGTTGCAAATGATGAAGTCTTATGGTATTTGATTATCTAATTGAGATGTTATGAGCAGTTTATGGAATAAAGATGAGCTAGTTTGGTAGATCTAGGGATTTGATTTTATTTGCTGATAATTTTAAAACTTTTCTCGGTTATTTGAATCACACTATCACTGCTAGAAAAATAAGGCTTTTAAAATAGTAAAGACTTGGATAATAATTAGAATTAAAATATTTTTTCTTTCAGCATATTCACACAAAGTAATTTAATGTGGTATATACATGTGCAGTTCTAGCCCAAAGATTGCAGCTAAAGTGGGTCAAAAATATCAGAATTTAGAGTTGTCAATGATTTTTTTTGTCAAATTCATTTTTCTTAATGCGGTATTCTTTAATGGAAAGAATTATAGAAATAGTTGTGGGGTTCTTTTGCAAAATTATAAAATAGTAAAAAAAAATTCAATCAGAAATATGTGCATTTTTCAAAAGGGGCTGGGGAGAAGTTTGAACAATTCATATGAAATGCTTCAATGTTTTTTTCAACCAATTGTATTTGCATTCACATTGCTGTCTCAGTTATTTAAATGCCCCTGCCAGAGCTATGACCATGGTTGGTTTTCATTGTCCTTGTCTGTATCTTTTAACATGCATCCTTGTTAAGAGTTTTTTAAGTACAGTTTGCAGGGTGCTATGTTGCGATAGACTGTCCCATCCCACACACAACCAGTTCATAGAATGCTGCCAACCCTCCAGGATTGTCCTGGAGTTTCCAGGAATTAAAGATTAATCCTTTAAAGATTATGTCACCTGATGAAACCTCTAGGAATACATTCAACCAAAATTGGCAACCCTACTGCTTTTACTGAATGTTAGTTGAGAAGAAAAAGAGAACATAGGAAGGGGGAGAAAAATAAAGGGAGAATGAAATGGAACAAGGGATGGGAAAAGAAAAGAAAGAAAAGACTGGAGCTCAGTGAACAAATTGAAAAGGATTAAAGGATAGAAAAAAATGAAACTGAGTGCAGGTCTACACTAGAAGTGCTAAAGTGGCGCAGCTGCACTGATGCAACTGTGCCGCTGTAACGCGTCTGGTGAAGACGCCGTATGCTGACTGGAGAGCACTCCCAATAATTACTCCGTCTTTGCAAGAGGTGGAAGCTATGTCAGGAGGAGACGCTCTCCCGCTGACATAGCGCCAGCGTGGACAGCGCTTAGGTCGCAGTAACTTGCATCACTCAGTGGGGGGGGTCTCTTTTCCTTGAGCGATGTAAGTTAGATCGACTTAAGCAGTAGAGTAGACCTGTCCTGAGGACATTTAAATATCTAGAATGCAGGAGAAGAAATGCACTGAAACACTTCATATAGTATAAAGAAAGGAAAGTATAGAGTGAAGGAAGAAATAAAGAACAAACAAAGAAACACAATAAGTAATGTTTTAACTTTATTGTACTTTATAGTAAGTCAAGTAAATGGAAGACTGTTAAAATAGTCAGACTTTGAGTACACAAGTGCACATACCCTGTTGTGATATTTGTTAATATAAAGTCACACTCACATGCATATCTAATGAGAAATACACAAAAGATATCAGAGAAGGAATATGTTTGCTTTAAGTATCTGTTGGCTGTCAGATACTATAGCGATGAGTGCCTTACAAATATGAAGATAGATATTTAGCGAAAGGTAATCACTTTCTTATTCTCTGTGGGCCATGTGCTCTGCTTTCCTAGCATGGCCCATAGACAATATAGTGATGGGTAGATTAGAAATAACAAACATTGTGTCAGGGAGAAAGGCCAGTGGGGTGAAATGCAGCTACACAAAAGTGTCTGCCACAAATTGGCAAGAAGTTTGCACTGAAAAAAAGAGAAGGTCTTAAGAGCAAGGGGTAATGGGACCTGGCCAAACATAAATAAAAATTAAGCCAGGTCACTGATGAGTGCAATTCAAGTTCTGTCTTACCAAAGGTGATAGACCCCCTGCATTTTTCAGGTCACTTTAAGCACTGCTGATCAGGTGTGTAGCAGAACACCAATCCAACCAGAACAGAATGGGTTACTTGGGTTAAGAATGGGTTAAGCACTTGGCCTGTACTGTGTGGAAAGAACAAACTGTGTTGTGAAGGAGGACTTCAGTTTGGAAGATGTATGCTGGAGGTCTCATGCAACCAGGAGTGGAACATCATTAGAGTTTCTAAAAACTGTAGATGATGATGATTTTCTAATACTGGAAGCAATACTAACTTTATTTTGGACCTCTTTATGATGAATGAAGGTGAATTGATCATTGGATTGGAAGCTGGTGTTTGCCAAGGGCCCAATGATCATGACCTGATTTCATTCAATCTGAGCAAACCAGCTACAGTCTGAATAGTATTATATATACTTGGTACTTCAGCAGGGCTAATTTTCCAATGCTGAGGAAAATGTCCCAAAACTGAGGAAAAAGGAGGATATTAAACAGCACTTATTAGGTTTAAGGTTTTTTTTAAATCAACAGACCCTGATAACTTGCACTCAAAAATGCTAACTAATGAGATCTCTGGCCTGTTTACATTGATTTTTAAGAGCTCTTGAAATACTAGAAAAATTCAGAATACTGGAAAGGTGGGCTAATGTTTTGCCAATTCTTGAAAAGGGAGGGCAGGTTGACCCAAGTAATTATAGGCTAGTTAGCCTGACATCAACCCCAGGCAAAATAATGGAAAATCTGATTCAGGATTCAATTAATAAAGAATTAAGACTGGAATCCAGTTAATGCCAGTCAACATGGCTTTATGGAAAAGAGGTCTTGTCAAACAAACCTGATGTAAGTTTTTATGAGATTACAAATTTGGTTGATAAACATAACTGCATAGATGTAATATACTGAAACATTTCTAAGACGTTTATTTAGTGCTGCTTAACATTCTCACTGAGGCCTTGTCTACACTACAAAGATAAGCTGACCTATGTTAGGTTGACTTACAGCCACTGCAATAATTACTGTGGTGGTTGAGGTCCACACTGCCCTCCTTGGGTTGCTGGTGGGCTTCTCAGCAGGAGTGCTTCCCCCGACCTAAGAAGGGCAGCGTTGGGAGCGGAGAGCCTGGTCTCACAGCTTCATTGGCAGCTCCTTGCTGGGAGCCCGGCCACCGCACAGCTGACTTTTGCCGACAAAACTCTCTAGTGTAGACCAGCCCGTAATAAAGACCAGGAGCTGGAAGTTAAAGCCAGATAAATTAAATTATAAATAAAGCACACATTTTTAACAGTGAGGGTGATTAGCCATTGGAACATACTGCCAAGGGAAGTGGTGGATTCTACATCTCTTGATGTCTTCAGATGGAGACTGGATGCCTTCCTGGAAGGTGTGCTATGTACGTTCATGGGCTCAGTATAGGGGTACCTGGGAGAAATTTTATGGCCTATTATATACAGGCAGTCAGACTAGATGATCCCTTTTGATCTTAAACTCCATGCATGAATCTGTAGTCTGGTGGGAAGAGATGCAGATGTTGCCAATGGAACTACACATCCTTATGTCTTTTCTAGCTTTTGCTGTGTCTTTTGTCCTCCACCATGTGCAATCACTGACACAAGTTCACAGTGAGTACTCAGTGGGCGTATAATGCAACAAAATCAGTAGAATAGCATTCTACACCCACTTGGCATGAGTATGCATGAGTTCACAAGGTGCAGAACAATGAAGAACAAGGCCTGAGTCTTTATTTCTATTACCCACATCACTAAATAATCAACTACCTTGAGAATGGGAAATAAATATGGGGTCATATTGGCTGCATGGGACCAAATTAATCCCTGGTGTAGTTCCCCTGACTTTATTAAGGCCTGGTCCACACTAGAGAGTTTTTTGTCAACAAAAGTCATCTTGTTTATGCACTGCAATGACCCTTTTGTCAACAAAACTGCCCTGTTCTTTCAACAAAAAAAAACCCACCTAGATGAGAGGCGTAGAGCCTTTTTCGGCAAAGTTTTTGCGATAAAACACGTGTGTAAACACTGCCCTTAGGTTATATAACTGAAAATAGCTTCCTGATTATCCCAGCATGCCATTGTGAGTGCTGCTCTGGTAAACAGTTTGAACTCAGCTGCCCTGCAGCCGTTCGCCTCCGCCTCTCCCCTTTCAAAGCCCCAGGAAGTTTTCAAGTGTACTCACCATGGAGAGCTCACTCCACAGTGCAGCAAATGGTAGTCCTGTCCTGCCTGCCCTACACTACAGGGGAGGGGTGTAACTCCTGATTTGCTGTGCGAGAGCCAGGGTGGGAGGTGGGGACTGTGTCCCTCTTCCCACCCCCACCCCACGGGTGTACCAGACCTGTCTCTGCTGAAGGAGGTGGGGAAACGGGGGACACCAGCTATGAGCTGTCTGTGTAGCAGCTTCTGTCTTGGAATGGATTGCTTCCAGCTGCTGTTGTCCAAACTTAGAGACAGAACGAATGCAGACACACTCACTGTCCCCCAACACTTTCTGTCTGTTTGTCTCCGTGTGTGTGTGCGTCTCTCTGTCACACACACACTCACTCTGCCCCCTCCCCTTGCTTCTGTGGGCTTCTTGTGTTCATGTTCAGCAGTGTCAGCTTGGTTGGCAGGGCAGTTTAAAAGCAGCTGTCAAACTCGTAGGATGCCCATGGAATGATGGGATTCAGAAACCTTTATGATGTGGTTCTGTACCTGTCCTGTAAGGCATTGCAAACCCTTCCCAAAGCACCCTGTGTGCAGTTGCACAGTGCGATACCTACCCACATTGTACTGCTCACTTTGTCAACACAAGAGCTGATAGTGTGAATGCACTCCACTGGCAGAAGGAGACGGTGAAGACACCCAAGAGTGATTTAATTACAGCAGTGGCTGTATGCTGGCAAAACTTTTGTCGGCAAAACTTTCTAGTGTAGGCAAGGCCTTAGTCTGGACAGAAAGGTTACTGGTAGTGGGGGTGGAATCAAATTTTAAATGACTGTGCATGAGGATACCTTATGAGCAGAGGGTGAAGTTTGCTGCTGCTTATCTTCCCAAACTCTGTTTTTTAAAAAATACACATACCTGTAAAATAAAATAAAAGAAAGTTGATGTTTTAAAATGACACCGTTTTCAGTTCATTTTTTCTTGTAGTCCCATTCAAAAACACAAGAAAAACCATGGATTTTCATGCTTTTTGCATGCTTCTTGCCTGAGGGGGTCAAGAAATTACTACAAGAAATTTAAAAGCTTGAGTGTATTTTGGACTGGGCACTCTTTACTTTGAGTTTGTTTTGCTGTAGGCACTGAAAATGAAAAATACGGTAGCAATTCTTTCTATGTGTCTTGCCAAAAGGGTGTTAAGAATTTTTCCTGGTTGTTCTATATGTGTGAGTTGCAAAAAGGTGCTAAATTGCTAAAGGAAATTAAAATGGGGAGGGGAAAAAGTTTCGTACACTTCCGATTTGGGGCAATCGCTAAGTACAATGTGTCCAGTTGTGCTGAAAAGAAAAATGTTAGTTGCTGTCGGTGACTTACCCAAGAAGGCTGCAAAAATAAATAAAAATAACACAGCTTCTGGTGCTCTCTGTATTGGGTCAGAGCAGGTGCTGGTGTAGGGAGCATAGTGCACTAGAGAGAAGAATTGGAAGTAACAGAAACAATATTTTGGACAGCCGGTCACTTCTAATAGTGGAGATTACAGTTGCACATGGCTTTTACTGTTTTCCTCTTGGAGTCATTAATGGCTCATATCTAGCTTTCAAAAGTTAATTCCCATTGTCACATACACAAGTGCCTGCACCTCTAATCAATATATTAGCTGAGAAAGGATTTTTTTGATTTTCCTGGATATCTTTGTAAAGCAATTGACACCTTCTCTGAGTGACACTCAGCTGCATGTAAAGAATGTAATGACTCTGGGAGTGCCAATTAGAGCTTGATTGGCTTACTCAGGCATTTAAATACCTAGAAATCATTCACTCCTTCTAAAATGAAGATTTTCTTTTTCAACCTATACACACATCTGATTTTGAAACCATCTGGTTTCATAGATCTACATAAACCAACACTAGTGTTTTTGGCCCAAAATGTTTAGCTGTTGTTGCCATGCGTTCAGCTGCACCAGTGGGAGCACCTGTTTACTTGGTTCTTACATAAAACTTTCAACCCATACAGCTCAAAGCACTTCACAAAATAAGGTAAGCCTCATTATCTCCATTTTATGGATGGGGAAACTGAGGCACAGAGCTGGGATGTGTGTTGCTCAGTGTCATGCAGCAGGTCAGTAGTAGAACCAAAGTCCTCCTGATTGTTAATCCCATGGACCATGCTGCCTCCTACTAATGCAGACAACATGCTGTGATGTGAGCTGCTGGCCTTTCTTAGGCTGCATTGTTTAAAACTGCCCCATGCAGTTACCTGGAGTCCAGTCTAGTTAGTGCTCCCACCCCTTGTTATCATTGGCGGAACTGAATCAGTGGTAGTAATAGAAGAACATTTGGGGGGAGAAGAAAGGAAGCCTATTGTGGATACCCTGGTGTGATCAGTTGAATTTAGTGATCCAAATGCGTAAGTACTGCGCAACGTGATTGTCACATGGGAATACCACTGTACTGATTTCCCTAGACTGCCACATTTTTATGAGCCGATCACAGTTTGAAGTGGTGATGAGCCATCATCTCCTACTTTCTGTTAAATTACAAGGCTGTGAAAACAGACATACACACAGGAATGCCAGGATAAAGCTGAGGTGAGATGTTAGCTTCACCTTCCTGCTGATGTGTATGGATTGCTGCAACTGCAGGTTAATGCATCTGGTTTGTACAGATAACCAGCGTGTAGTCTGACACTGGAAAACAGCAACTCTCTCACCTGGTGTCCTAGGCAAAATTTAACAAGCCTACTATGTGGCGGGTTTGGGCTGCATGCTGCAGTGTTAGAGAAGGAGTATACCATGCAACAGCAGGGGGCAAAAGATGAACAGAATCCATCCTATTTCTGTTTTTATATGCCTGGGTCCGCTCGAACACCACCACAATCTGGCTCTGATCTCAAAAACTCAGTGGGGAGAAACTGTAGGCTGAAAATGTTGTGCTGCAGATAATGATGTCCAGCAAGTTGCGTATAAATATTTCAGCGCTTAGATAACAAGTCAATACTAAACATCTTACACACACTTTAAACAGACAGGAATTATAAATGGTTGCACCTCGACACCATTTATGTGATAAGAGCCTTTGCTGAAATAGACACACCCATGTGGAAGAGCTAGGCATGCAGATATGGCAACGCAACAAAGGTACAATAAGCAGTAACTAAAAGCATTTGTACTGAAGGTAGCAGTGGGCCAGATTGGAAGTTAGTGTTTTATTTGCTAGCCACTTCTGAATGATGGGCAGCTGTGGAATCCTCAGGATTAACAGATACAATGGCAAATAAAACCACTTCTCAACTACTAAGTTTCAAGAGTTTTTGCTAGAAGTAAAAGATAATTTTATCAGTGCAAAGTCACTGGAAATGCATAGAGCAGTGCGTCTACATCTATTTACTATCTATGTAGTATGTGGGCGGCATCCACACAACATATATACCACCCGTATGGCCCTGAGGATGTCACATGGACCGCAGCTGTGTGTTGATTGAACCACAAGATCATTAATTTTTCCAAGCCTAAGTTGAAAAAGAGCTAAAAAACTAGAGGCCAGGGAGCAAAAGTAATCATAAAAATACCTGACAATCTGCTTTGCTTGTATCTGCAACCCTTTTTACTTGGAGACATTCAAGTGAGCATGTTTTGTGCTTGGGAAGCCAAATTGCCATGAATACGTACTGGCATGAGAATTGGCATCAGATAAGTCTGCCTGGCCATCATGAAAGCTCTTTGTGGACTCATCCAATCATGGAGCAGAAATAATACCATGTGACTTAGGTGACCAATCACACAACATGAATTGTGACTCTTGTGGTAAACTGTACACACAGATAATCCCTGGGTTAAATTTTGTTCACACAAGCGATTTGACAAATAATTGCGAACAGCAAACAACTTAAAAAAAATCAGTCTGTTTGCTGATAGTTCGTGAACAGAAAAAAGGGGTATAATTTGCCTAATAAAGTATTCATTGCAAATAATAGTCATCTAGCTGTAGCAAATGCAGCAGACAAAACTCAATGCTGGGGAAGTGGGTGCAGTGCCACCAAAGTAAATGGAAATTCACTTATGCCAGAGGCAAATTTGACCCGTGTGTGTTCACTTCAGTCACAAATCTGTGCTTGAAATCCTTTGGTTTGGCTGGACCTATCATTCCAGCCCAAAGTACACTGTAAGCACTTCTGACTTTACATTAATCCTAAATAGGATTAATGTTGTGTGTATTAAAAAATAATCATTAGGCCAATATTTGATAGTGGTGCCAAACCAGTTTATATGGAGATTCAAGGATGATTGACTGACATATCATCCTTGACACATGACACACAGGGAACATGCTTCAGTCACCATTCCACATCCTCAGGCAGTGCAGAATTACTGGCATCAGAGGAGGATTTTGCACACTGTAAAGCAGTTTCTATTGCAATTAGTGGAGATAACACTGTTGGTGGGATTGAATCCATGGTGCAAAGAGCATGGGAACAAAGTCTGACACGTTTGAATTTGCCTGATTGAAAATGGTATGGTTAATGATGAGACTAGATGGTCAATAATTATTTGTATCTATCTATAAACAAGCCAGCACCTGATTTCCTTTTGTTTGTTCTGTAAACTGTTTGTGGAATAATAATCATAAAGAGCAGGAAGCACTAGTTCCTCTAGATCCAGGCATAGTGTGGCAGACATGCACCATACTAGCCTGTGTCAGTTCACCTTAATTCTGTTCTAAACCACCCCAGTTATTCTCATCTTGGGCCTCACTTGACTGGCGAGTTTAATCTTGCTGGATTGTACCAAGTACAAGTGGTGGTTATTAGCAATGGACAAACATCGACAGGGGATTGTTATGAGCAGGAAAATCATTTCACGTGCGACTAAAGCCAGACTTTTAGACAAGGGGTTGGACTCTGTTCTCAGTCACAGCAGTGAAAATTCAAAATAGCTCCACTTTAGTCAATGGGGATGCTCTGGGTTTACACTAATGTACCTAAGAGCAGAATTTGACCCAAGATTTCCACAGGTAAGAGAGACTGGCACACTGAATCTAACCCCAGACTTGGTGTTTAGTTTCTCGAATATGTAGTTGATGGAGCTTTCACGTTAACAGATGTGTCCATCCAGTAACATTTCAGCCAAAAAGAAAACTGCGTTCCAGGTGCATCCTCACACTGATGATCCTTAAAATCCAAGATTCTTTTCATTCTGGTGAGAGAAGAAGTAACTTTATTGGGTTAAATACTGTTAGCTTGGAGTCTTAGTGTTGACTTTTGGCAGCACCAATGGAAACAAAGGGTTACAGAAATACTGAAACTAAATAACACAAACACAAATACCAGGCCTCAAGTCCCACCACAGGGGATTTATAATTGTCAACTGAATGGATCAAACCTGTTATGATAAATGTCATGTATTTTGTGGACTCTTACAGGATGGTGACAAAAAAAGAGAAGCGAGGTGAGAGATACCAGTTCAGTCAAAGAATTCTGGGCCAGAGCTGTTCCCTCCCACCTGGTAAAACAAACCGTTCACTTACAAATGTTAATTTTTAAAAAGTGTTACATTAAACTGCTATTCAGGCTTGTTTGTTGCTGGAGACAATGAGAGAGATTTGATGTATGCAGTATTGAATGCCAGTTTGTTTAGCATCGTTTTGCATACACAAACAGCACTTGAATATTTTGTCAGAATGGTTTAGATTATGAGAGCAACAAAACAAGCGGGAACACAGGTGAAGTCTGTGTAAAAGAGAGGCCTGTTGCTCCCTGAACTGAAGACAAAATTGTTTCCTAATAGTACTTTGTGCTGGTTTAGGACAAGTCTACACTTAAAACACTACATCGGTGCAGCTGCACCGCTATAGCGCTTTAAACGAAGATGCTCTGTGGTGATGGAAGAAAGCTCTACTGTCGGCATAGTTAATCCATCTCCACAAGAGGCAGTAGCTATGTTGGTGGGAGAAGCTCTCCTGCTAACAGCACTGTCTACACAGGGGTTAGGTCAATATAATTATATTGCTCAGGCTGGGTCCACACTGACGGCGGCAAATTTACCGCCGTCACATCGATTGCTCTGGATCAACTGAGCGGTCTGTGTAGACGCACTCAGTTGATCCAGGAAGCGACGCAGGAAAACCACCTCGGTAAGTGGCTTAGCTCTGCGTCGAAAGGAGCGCGGTTCCCTTCAACGCAGTGCATTGTGGACATCACACAGAGGAGACGCCGCAAAGTCGACGGGAGATACGCAAGTCTTTTACGTCACTTGCATATCTCCCGTCGACTGCTGCCGAGTCGCAAAGGTAAGTGTAGACTGGGCCTCAGGAGTATGGATTTTTTTAGACTTTAGTTTAATCCATTGAGATTAAAATGGGAACATGGTACTCTCATTCTGTAAAACGTGCCCACGCAGGGGCCATTCCAGAATAGCCATTGTCCTTTAAATTCACACCCTACCTTAATTCAAATCAATTTTCAATTTTGTTTAATCTGTTTTTACTGGATTAAGTTAAACCAAAAAAAGAGCATCTGCACAAAAGCTTGCTTTAATTAAATCAGTTTAAAAACACACCTTTTAGTGAAACCCAGTCCAGATTTGAGTGTGGATGAGGTCTGAGGAGAATCATTCTGAGATCTGGAGAGCTCCACTTTAGTGCAAGTCTCTTTCCCATAGGGCAACAATTCCAGTTGAACAAAGTAAGGATGGTAAGCGTTATTGTTTCCACAGACAGGTCAAGCCAGATTTCTATGGAGATAATGACTTGCAGCCTAGCTGACTTTCAGTGATGTGAGATAATGTGACATGAGAGTAGATAAGGGCACTATTGACACACACCCTCAGTGTAACCTGACCACTTCTCTTACAATTGTAGAAGGACGGACAGACACCCCAGAACACCCCTTTTTGTCTGGCTGTTTCTTTTTGGAAATATCTAAGTTCCTGAGATGTTACCTGAGAAGCCTTGTTTTTGTGAAGTGGAATTTCTCAGACTCGTTTTACGGCATTCCTCTCCTACAGTATGGAAAAAATAGGCCTATGCCAAAAGGCATGGGAGCAAGGTTCTGGTTCTTGTCAGGACTCCTGATTCTCTTCCTGGTCAGCTACTGACTTAGTGTGCGATTATTTGTGCCTAATTTGCAGAGGTGCTGATCACCCACAACTTCAGTTAAAGAGCTAGCTTCTGATACCCTTACTCACACTGAGCAGTACCTCGGTCCATGTGTAGTCCCATTGATACTGGGGACCACTAGTGAAGTAGGGCTCTTCAAAACAAGAGGAAGGGGATTACAATCTGACCCAAAGTCAATAAGAGCTGCCAGGTCATCACTGCTTCTGATAACCAGGCCCCTTACCGTGTCTCATTTTTCCAATCTGTAAAATGAGTCTAATATCTATGCCCCAGGAGTGCTGGGAGACTTAACCAATCATTGTTCATCAATGGCTTTGAGCTTCTCAGATAGAAAGAGCTATAATAAGGCTCTACCACTATAAACCTTCAGGGTACTTTACAACAGATGAAATATACAAAAGAAAGTGATGAGAATAGGTTTGAGCTGCAGACAACGTAAGAGGAGATGCAGGAAAGGAGGGGACACAGAATGGTGCGGAAGATGATCTTGACACCGCAGTTTTGAACCAGTGGAAGATGGGAAGAGGGAGATCATAATAGCTGAGATTAAAAATGACCAGAGGATGGATTGGAGTTTTCACTCTATTGATTTTTTTTTTAAAGAACAAAATTCAAAACTCATTTTAGATCTTAGAGAGAAAAGTGTCAGGGAAAGACTCTGATTGATTTCAGTGGATTGAAATCACTGGATTGAAATCTTGATTTCCTTTTTCTCCTTCTCTGGATTCTTAGTATGACTCTGGAGAAGGAGAGAAGGAGTCCAGGGTACAAGGAGGATGATACAATTCTCAATGACAGAAGTAGGCAGAGAAGAGGGAAAGAAAATAAACTCCATTTCAGATATGGTGAGTTGGATGTGGCGGTAAAGCTTTCTAGAAAAGATAGCAGAGAGAGATAGACAGAAATTTATGACTGAAGAGAAGGTCAGAGGCAGAGGTGGGAGTCATGCAGTCAGTAAAGAGATCTGAACCCAAGTAACTAAAAGAGATCATTCAGCAAAAGAGCACATAGGAAAGGGTGAAACCCTGGGGGACTCCAGCAGAGGGGGTAAGAGAAGGAGTCCACCAAAGAGATGGTGAAGACACAGTCAGTAAGGAAAGAGAACCACAAGAGACAGAGCCGGTCTTACAACTTTTCTGACTATGAGTGAGAATGGCCTTGGGACACCAGTTTTTCAGGGAAGCAACCAGTAAACAGTTCATTACGAGCACAAAGGTGCAAGAGGGCTGCCCTAGGTGACTGTGTGTTATACAAGCGTGAGACCAGCTATGAGGAAAGCACAGAGTCATGGAAAAGGTGTGGATCAAGGAATTTAGAGTGTTATTTTTAACCATGAAGACCGGCGGCGATGGTGTCATATACACTTACAGTAACTCTCAGTCAATTGCTTAGTGACCATTCCGTATGCAGTGGTCCTGCTTTTTGTTGAAATTTACTGTACAGAAACATGATCCAGCAAGAAAGAAGTATATTTCCTGGTGTTTGATCTGGTCTTACTGGGGGGGAAAAAAGCAACAGAGAGGCATCTTCAAAGAGGCAGTTGTCATAAACTGAGGAACCCTGGTATCATAATATTCACTCTTTCCAAATAACCGAGGGAAGATTTGTACAGAACTCAAATGAAATTGTACATTCTCAGCGAGGAATCCACACATAACAAAAATGAATCAACTGAATTCATTCACTTCCTTAACATCTGTGGATCTTGTTACCCCCCTCCTATTGGGGGAAGGGCTCTGCATAAGAAATCTCAGCAAAGATCCTGTCACCGAGAGGCAGATAGAATTTTTGCCTCCCCAACAGAAAATTTTTGCCCACCAAAACGGGGGGTGGGGAGAGGGCTTCCACTCCAGAACCCTAAGCTACCCAGACTGAGGTCCTGTTCCTCTATACTCCCTCCTATCCCCTCAGGCCAGCTACCAAGAAGTGCAGCTTTTCTGGAGCTGATAAAACTTCCTGTGCAGGTGGCTGCCCTTGGACCCCTGCTGACATCCCTATGAGACAATCTATCATGAGGATGAGGTGTGGTGGAAAAACGAATGCAGAATTAACTTGTTGTGGGTTTGTGGGGAATGTAGCACATCTCCCCAGCCTCAGACTCCCCGCTATGGGGAGTGCTTTCCACAAGGTCTGGGGCATGGAAGATCAGTGCTGTGGAAGTATCTGACTTCTTCCTCTACCAGCCAAAGAGGGAGACCCAGGTGTGGAGGTGATTCATCTGCATATGGGTTTGAGGAACATTCAGGACCAGTAATGTTAAGGTGTTTTTTAATTCCTTAGCCTGCCTTTGACAGGCTGTCATTCACACTGGGGGATATTGTGTCTAATCATGACCTTTTGGGTACATCCACACTGCAGCTGCAGTGTAATTTCTGGCTCAGGCAGACGTACCCATGCTAGCTTTGATTGAACTTGCACACGAAGGCCTTGATTACCTGCAAACTTTGGTGAATGCAAGTTTTGTTCGCATAAAGCCGCTGCGGTTAGTATATCACTTGTGCATGTTTGTGCATACTTGGTGCTGCATGTACTCACGAGGAGTGCTGATGTTGGTGCACAGTGAGGTGCACCATAGGTAGGTATTCGTGTGTGCAGCTTTTGGGAAGTTTTGGCAATGCATAGTAGGGCAGAAATGAGTTGCGCAGGGGTGACTGGGAGCAAGGGGTCAGCTTCCCAATGTGAAACTGTTTCCATCCCAAAATGTCATCTATATGCCATAATTTTCATACCTTTCTTAAAAAAATTTAAAAATCCCACGAATTGGTGTCACCCTCCTCGCTGCCTGCCATCTCTGACAGGAGTATGGTGCCAGCACAGCTCTGCACTATTGTTGCAAGCACATGATGCATGATCCTCCAGTATTTGCAGAGCTGTAAGAGGAACCAGTGAGCTCTGGCTGAAGAACTTTCAGATGTGCAAGGCCACGTTCCTGGATCTGCATGCCAAACTTGCCCCAGCTCTTCAGCGCAGGGACACCAGAATGAGAGCTGCACTGGTGACAGTGGAGAAGCGAGTGGCAAGTGAATTGTGGAAACTTGCAATGTCGGATTGCTGTTGGTCAGTGGGAAATCAGTTTGGCATTGCAAGATCCACTGTAGGGGCTGTTGTCATGCAAGTATGCTGTTACTGAACTGCAGTGGAGCAACATTTGGCACACAAATCGCTATTTTTGCACCAGACCATCTTGCCACAGAGTATATTAACAGATGAGCTTCTTTTCTCTGGTCATGCAAGCATTGGTGGATCACCAGGGATGCGTCACAGACAGTGAAAGTGCATGATGCTCACATCTTTAAGAACACAAGACTGTTCAGAAAGCTACAAGCAGAGTCTTTCTTTCCTGACCGGTGGATTACCATTAGCACATTGAAATGCTAATAGTGATCTTGGGGGGACCAGCCTACTCCTTGCTTCCTTGGCTCATGGAGCCGTACAGCAGCCACCTCAACAGCCTAAAGGAAAGATTCAGCTACTGTCTCAGCAGCTGCAGAATGACAGTTAATTGGGCTTTTGGTAGATTGAAGGGATGCTTGTGTGTTTACTCAGAAGATTGGATTTCAGTGAAAAAAAATCGCAATAATGATAGCTGCCTGCTGTGTCCTGTATAGTATCTGTGAAGCAAAAAAGGAAAAGTTGCTACAAGGGTGGAGGGTAGAGTGGAGCCAGACACAGGGGCTATTGGAAGAGTTCAGCACAGAGTTGTATGGCTCAGGGAGGCTTTGAAAGAGCACTTTAATGGTGAGCCACAGTAATGCAATGTGGTGTACTCTGCTGTACCGGGCCCTGCTGTTCTGGGGCCTGTAAGGAATTGTATGCTGCTTGGTGTACATCTATAAATATAACACACTGTCACTGATCCTCTGAGTTGTGTCACTCTGCACAGTAACAAGTAAGTGCGTGCTTTCTGATCTACGAGGCACTCCGCAGCATAAATTGTGAACTAATAAATATGAAATATTTTCCACATAATAGAATTGTATTCAGTAACAGAACCGGTGCAAAAATAAATCTGTACAATGTAAAAGCAAATACGTTAATGAATTAAGGGAACAGAACTTAGAACGAGGAAAAACCATCCTTGTGCATTTTACCTACACGTACACCAACTGTGGCTTTCACAGGTCAGCGTATGTGAAGCTGTGGTTGTCCTTACATTCCCCAGGGTGGAGTGGCAGGGTAGGGATTTGGCCTCTGATGCCACATGGAATGTTGAGGGGGGTGTAGGGAGATTCTGTAGTGGAGTTCTCCATGGAGTGCAAAGGGAGGCGAGCACATGATTGCTAAATCTGTAGGTCTACAAGAGTCAGCACCATCTGTGTTTGCTGCTGGAGAAGCCCCATTTTGTCCTGGTGCATCTCTCTTCTTTTCCTGCTGGGATGCCTGTCTGCTCTTTCGTTCAGGGAGTCCAGGCAGTCGGCGGTCTTCATCCCCAAGGCCCTTTGCTTGATGCAGCACTTTCCTGCAGGGTCTCATTGAGCACGTCAGCCCGAGTCCTCTTCTTTTTCCTCCTTACTGGACTCAGGCATTTGGTGAGTGTGCAAGGGGGACCCCTCAAGGCCTTAATGGCCGCAGCTGCAGACAAAACAGAATTACCATTGTCAGTATGGTCACAACAGAAAGTGGAAGTTAAGAGTCAGAGCCGCCTTCCCTTCCTCCTCTAAAGTTTTAAACAAGACATGCTTCTCGATGCTTCTGTTTCAGAGTGCTTGTGCCTGGCGCCACTCATAGCACCAGCCATGGCGGGTATGGCTGGCCAGGGGTGAGGGAAACAAGGAGGGAATTGCTCGGTCACGTAAAACTGAGGATAGGGCAACAGCCCTGAATATTGGCACCGTTTTCCTCAGGCGGTGGTGGTGTTAGCTGATCTTTCACTCCTGAGGGTAACAGAGGCAGACAGCACAGCTGCTGCTGGTGTTCCAAGCTGCCCAGGCCCATATGCTGCAAGCCTGTGTACTGCTATGGCGCCTGCTGAAGTTATGGCTGACTGGCATGGGAAAGCGTCCTGCAGTGGCAGAAGAGATGAGGCTGCCATACCTAGGGATGGGAGGGGAGAACCTCCAGGAAAGTTTCGTTGAGATCTCTCAGGAAGATTCAAACAAACTGCTCCACATGGCCCCTCCCACCGGCCTAACTCAGAACTATAGAGGGGAATGAAATCAGATAACAACTGTGGTAAAGTCAGGCCAGATGGCTACAGGAGGGTCTGCCAGGGCCGATATGTGAGCCCCAGGATGCTGAAGGCCCTTTTCCCTGCAGACAGGGGATGGGTTTCTCCAGGTCAATTGGAGGCACCTGGACCCAATTAGGAGCCTAACCCAGGTGTATTTAAACCCTGCCTTCCCTAAAGCCTGGGAGGAGGACAGGAGAAGGAGAAGGAGGTGGTGGTGGTGGTGGTGGTGGTGGTGGTGGTGGTGGTGGTGGTAGTAGTTAGAGGAGGATCACCTGGGACTGGCAGTGGTGTTTCCCCTACAGTGGGAAAGGCAGAGCAGGAGAGACTCAGACCCCAGCCTGCAAGAAGGACTGGTGGCCCCCTGAGCCTCCAAGGCTCCGCCGCATATCCTGCAGCCCCTGGAGGGGCCCACAGAGAGGTACCTCCCTGGGCCTGGGGTCAGATATACAGACTGGGACTACCCACCTTCCCCGGTGGGGTTGAAGGGCAGCCCTCAGGCCTGAGGCAAGGCCTGCACCCCACTGCTTGGTGAGGGAGGCGCTAGGGGTGGAATCACCTCAGACCCCCCGGCCAGAAGAGACTGTGGCCAGCCGGGGAGACCCAGACGGGACTTGATTTGCCACGCTGGTGTCAGAAGTGGGATGCCCTGACCGCCCTGGGGGCAAGGTAACCCAGTCCCAAAATGGACTACGTTGTGCGAGCCCTGGTGCAGGCCACTGCGGCCCAACAAGAGGCTATGTGGGTCCAGGTGGCTGCCCAGCAAGAGTCAGTACGGCTGCAACAAGAGACGAACCAGTTGTTGATCAGTCAGGCAGCCCTACAGGAGATGATGGGCCAGTTGAAAGCCCTGACTGCCCTGACCTGTGGCCAGGAGGGGTCGCGGTCCCTAAGGGCCAGCAGCTACCTACAGAAGATGACCCAAGATGATGACGTGGAGGCATACCTGCTCGCCTTCAAGAGGACAGCCATAAGGGAGGCTTGGCCCCAGGATCAATGGGCCAGCATCCTTGCCCCATTCCTGAGTGGGGAGGCCCAGAAGGCCTACTATGACCTGACAGCTGAGGCTGCTTCGAACTACCCTCAGCTGAAGGCAGAGATCCTTTCCAGGGCTGGAGTGATGACAGCCACAAGGGCCCAGAGGTTCCATGGGTGGAGATACCAGGAGAGCCGAGCACCGCGGTCCCAGCTTTTCAACCTGGTTCACCTAGCACGGAGGTGGCTGTGCCCAGAGGTCCGCAGTGCAGACCAGGTTACTGATACCCTCATCCTGGACAGGTTCATGAAGGGGCTGCCGCCAGACCTGCGGGGGTGGGTTAGTCAGAATGACCCCACCTCATATGATGACTTGGTCGCCCTCATCGAGGGGCAGTTGGCAGCCAGGGAACTGTCGCGGACTGCCAAGGAAGAAGGGTGCCAGAACAAGAGGCTAGTCCCTGCTCCAAAGGCTCAAACCCCTGAGACAGCGTGCAGGCCCATATTGGGGAGGAGGGGAACTAGAGAGTGATCTGAGCCCGCAAGGAGGCGTGGAGGTCCTGGGGAGGAGGATCCTGGCCTGAAGCCTGGTAGCCCAAAGGATAGGGGGCTGTCCCAATCAGGGTACCGGTGCTATGCCTGTGGGGAACTAGGGCACATAGCCACCCACTGCCCAAATGCAGGGGAGCCCATGCAATGTGGCCTGGGTGAGTTTGCTGGTCCCTGTAGCCTGGTTTACCTTGTGGGGGTGGCAGAGACCACCCATAGGTACACCCAGTGATGATATCCCAAATTTCCAATAACCAGTTCTATAAAGGCAGGTGATATTTAAGAACCTATTCTGAATAGGTTCTTAAACATCATGCACACAACACCCGACACTCTGCACCCCAACAACCCAGCACCCAGAACTTCAGGGCTCCCTCTGCCATGAAATTTACCCTCCCTGGTCAATTTCGGCAGCAGGGAGAATCGCAGGAGAGCCTCCCCGCACTGAAATTGACCCTCCCTGGTCAATTTCGGCGGCGGAGCTGGGGCATACTCTCCGCCGTGAAATTGACAAGGCAAAGTCAATTTCGGCGGCGGAGAGGGAGACTTGGCATCGCAGAGGAGAATCTCCGCTGTGAAACTCGCTCTGCGTTGCCAAATTTGAAACCCCTCCAGCGCCCCGCAGAGCGCAGCGGGAGGATGCTAACAACTGGTTCGCTGACTTTTTTTTATTTTAAGAACCGATTCGCGCGAAACCCGCCAGCGCCCTGCAGAGCGCGACAGGGGAGGACGCTAACAACCGGTTCGCTAAATTTTTTTAATTTTAAGAAACGGTTTGCGCGAACCGGTGCGAACCGGTTGGATATCATCACTGGGTACACCCGGCCAGTTGAACTGAATGGCATAGCGACCACTGCTCTAGTGGACTCCGGGAGTGCTGTCACTCTGGTTTCGGGGAAGCTGATAGGCTATGACCAGCTGACCTGGGCCAAGCGAACTGGGTAACCTATGTGCATGGAATGGTCAATTTTTACCCAATCATTCCAGTCTGCATCGGGATTCAGGGGCAGACCACAAAGATAAAAGCGGGCGTTGTCCCGAAACTTCCCTACCCTTTTCTCATAGGCCAGGACTTCCCAGGGTTTGGGTGCCTGCTCCCGGTAGGAGACGCCCAGGGGGGTGATGACCCCGAGGTCAGTAGTGGGTCCCCCATAGGTTGTCCTCCCCCCATGTTCGCTGAGTTCGCCCAAGACTTGTTTCCTGTCACGGGGAGACAGTGAAAGACATGGCGGGAGAGACGAGCAGACAAAAGGCTAGGAACCCGGAACTTGACCCAGAATCAGAAGGCCGCCCTAGTGGGGAGACGACCTCGCCCCACCGACGGGGGAGCCACCCGGACGGTTGAGGAGCCAGAGGCGGGCCTAGTTCTGATGGGATCCGGCCAAGTGCGGAGCCAGCAGAGGGTCCTCTGGAATTTGAAGACATTGGGCCCTCCCCCGGGGACTTTGCACGTGACCAAGTTAATGACCCACTGTACACCAATATTCGTAAAGATGTGTTAGAAGGGACTTGTTGTACCGGGTGGTCCGAGTACAGGAAGAAGAGATAGAGCAGCTCCTAGTGCCATGACGACACCAGAGGGAGGTGCTAGACCTGGCACATAGCCATTTGTTTGGGGCACACCTGGGGATCAACAATACCCTGGATCGGATCCTGCGGAGGTTCTTCTAGCCAGGGGTCTATGTGGAAGTCCTCCGATACTGTGCCTCCTAACCAGAGTGTCAACTCCACAGCCCTCAACCACATTTATGGGCCCCACTTGTGCCCCTGCCGATTATTGAGGTCCCCTTTGAAAGGGTTGCTATGGACTTAATAGGCCCACTAGAAAAGTCAGCCCGGGGCCACCAGTACGTGCTCGTAGTCCTGGACTATGCTATCCGATACCCCGAAGCTGTACCACTCCATAATACGACCTCCAAAACAATAGCAAGGGAATTGATACAAATCTTTTCTAGGGTAGGAATACCAAGGGAGATCTTGACTGACCAGGGGACTCCCTTCGTATCCAGGCTGATGAAGGAGATGTGCACCCTGCTCCACATCCATACCTTACGTACATCAGTCTCTCATCCCCAGACGGACGGTCTTGTGGAGCAATTCAACAGAACCCTGAAGAGTATGGTGAGGAAGGTGGTGAGCCAGGATGGGAAGGATTGGGACACCCTACTCCCCTATTTAATGTTTGCATTCAGGGAGGTCCCCCAGACATCCATGGGGTTCTCCCCCTTTGAATTGCTATATGGACACCACCCCCGTGGCATATTGGACATTGCCAAGGAGGGCTGGGAGGAGCAGCCCCTTCAGGGGCAGAATGTCGTCAAGCACATGCTCCAGATGTGGGACCGAATTGCCCGCGCTACCCACATCGTGCGGGAACACCTCGAGAAGGCCCAGGAGACCCAGTGTGCCTACTACAATTGCCAGGCAAGAGTCCGGAGGTTCCAGGCTGGCGACCGAGTAATGGTATTAGTACCCACAGGCAAAAACAAGCTCTTAGCCAGGTGGCAAGGGCCATATGAAGTAATAGAGGCCATTGAGGATGTTGACAGCCTGACCACCGAAAACCTGAGCAGATCTATCACATCAACCTTTTAAAGCCCTGGCACGATAGGGACACCTGTGCCATTGCCCTAGGTGCGGTGCCCCAGGAAGATGAAACCCAGGGGCAAGTCAAGATATCCCCAGACCTGACCCCAGTACAGCAGGTTGAAGTCCTGGAGGTGATTGAGAGAAACCTGGATGTGTTCTCAGTTACGCCGGGGTGGACCATGCAGGCGGTCCACCACATCATCACTGACTCTGGGGTTAAAGTAAACCTCAAGCCATACCGGATCCCAGAGGCAAAAAGGGAGGAAATTAAGGCCGAGGTCCAGAGGATGCTGGAACTGGGAGTCATCGAGGAGTCCCACAGCCAGTGGTCCAGTCCAAATATTCTAGTGCCCAAACCGGATGGCAGCATCAGGTTCTGCAATGACTTCCGAAAGTTAAACGAAGTGTCCCGGTTTGACGCTTATCCAATACCTCGGATTGACGAGCTGATTGACCGTTTGGGGAAAGCAAGGTTTTTGTCCACCCTGAACCTGACCAAAGGGTACTGACAGATCCTGCTGGCCAAGGACGCCAAAGAGAAGACTGCCTTCGCGACCCCAGAAGGGCTCTACCAATATACTGTCCTCCCTTTTGGACTGAATGGAGCCCCTGCCACCTTCCAGCGGCTCATGGACAGGTTGATACGCCCCCATGCTAAGTATGTGGCCACCTACCTCGATGATGTAGTGATATACAGCCCACACTGGGATACCCACCTGGGAAAAGTAGAGGCAGTGTTAAATACCTTGAAGAAAGCAGGCCTCACTGCGAATCCCCCCAAGTGCGCAATTGGACTGGCGGAGGCCAAGTACCTTGGGTATGTTGTGGGGAGGGGCATGGTGAAACCACAGCTGAACAAGCTAGAGGCAATACAAAACTGGCCCCAGCCGATCCGGAAAAAGCAGGTCCAGGCATTCTTGGGGATAGTCGGGTACTACAGGAGATTCATCCCCCACTTTGCCACCCGTGCCTACATGCTGACGGACCTAACGAAAAGCCGTCGGCCCGACATAGTAAAGTGGTCTAGCGCGGCGGAGGAGGCCTTCACAGATTTGAAAACTGCCCTCCATCATAGTCCTGTACTGATAGCCCCAGATTTTATGAATGAGTTCATTTTACAGACAGATGCCTCGGAGGACGGATTGGGCACCGTACTATCCCAGATGCTGGGAGATGAAGAACACCCGGTCTTGTTCCTCAGCAGAAAACTCCTGCCCCGGGAACAACGGTGTGCAGTAGTAGAGAGGAAGTGCCTAGCCATGAAATGGGCCATGGAAACCCTGCAGTATTACCTGCTGGGGCGAAAGTTTACCCTGGTTACAGACCACGCCCCTCTGCAGTGGATGTACTGCAACAAGGACCAGAACGCACGGGCCATGCGTTGGATCCTGGCATTACAGCTGTTCCATTTCAACGTGCAACATAGGGCAGGGGCCAAACATGGCAATGCGGACAGTCTGTCGCGGGTCTACTGTTGTTCGACCCAAGTAGCCCAACCCTATGGTGTTGAGCAGGGGGGGATATGTGGTAAAGTCAGGCCAGATGGCTACAGGAGGGTATGCCAGGGTTGATATGTGAGCCCCAGGATGCTGAAGGCCCTTTTCCCTGCAGAAAGGGGAGGGGTTTCTCCAGGTCAATTGGAGGCACCTGGACCCAATTAGGAGCCTAACCCAGGTGTATTTAAACCCTGCCTTCCCTAAAGACTAGGAGGAGGACAGGAGAAGGAGAAGGTGGTGGTAGTAGTTAGAGGAGGATCACCTGGGACTGGCAGTGGTGTTTCCCCTACAGCAGGAAAGGCAGAGCAGGAGAGACTCAGACCCCAGCCTGCAGGAAGGACTGGTGGCCCCCTGAGCCTCCAAGGCTTTGCCGCATACCCTGCAGCCCCTGGAGGGGCCCACAGAGAGGTACCTCCCTGGGCCAAGGGCAGATATAGGGACTGGGACTACCCACCCTCCCCGGTGGGGTTGAAGGGCGGCCCTCAGGCCTGAGGCAAGGCCTGCACCCCACCGCTTGGTGAGGGAGGCATTAGGGGTGGAATCACCTCAGCCTCCCCCAGCTAGAAGAGACTGTGGCTGGCCGGGGAGACTCAGAGGGGACTTGATCTACCACACAACTCTACCTCTCTTTGTTGTACCGCTGCCTCTCCTAGTATGCGCACATTCGTGAAAAGCCAGTAGATGTGCCCCGTTAAGCTGGGGGCACCATCAGTACAACACTGTAATGGGAAATACAATTATACGCTTACCTGAGGTTTCTTCCCCTGCATTGGGCTCGCCGGTGGTCAACTTTTGGGACTGACTGGACTGCAATAGAGTCTCCAGTAGGGCCTGACTTGCAGCATAGCTGGACCTTCTGGTTGCAGGTTCCTCATCTTCCTCCTCTTCTTTCTCTACCTCCTTCTCATACTTCCTGTTCACACCAGGGGCCTGTGACTCGGGCTCCTCGGAGGTACCCAGAGTGGCCTGCAGGGCAGTAGTGGGGTCTCCCTTAAGTATGGCATGGAGCTCCTTGTAAAAGAGAGGTCTGCAGCTCAGCCCTGGATCAGCAGTTGGCCTCTCTGGCCTCCTGATATGCTGGACACAGTTCCTTCGCTTTCAGGAGCCACTGCTGCTGGTCCCTGTTGTACCCTTTCTCCTGCCTCCGTCGAGCAATCTGCTTGTAGATGTCCTCATTTCTATGGCTGGTCCATAGCTGTGCTTGCACAGCCTCTTCTCTCCACAAGCCCAGGTGATCCAATATTTCCTGTTTACTCCAAGCTGAAGAATGACTGGAGTGTGTAACTGGCATGGTCAGTGGGCTGGTGCACACAACAGTGAAGACAAGCAGGACAATCAGGGAAAGCCATTTCAAGAGTTCATGGGGTTTTAAGGGGGGGGGGGGGGCTTCCGGTCTTCATGACCCTCTGGTTGTGGAGTTCATAATTGTGACCAGAGCGACCATTGTCAAGCATTGTGGGACAGCTGCTGAAAGAATATTTGGTGTGACATAAGAATAAGTAATGCAGTGTCTGCACTGGCGCTGCATTGCCCCACCCTGGCTTACTGCTGCTTGGAAAGGTGGTGTTTTCGTGACATTGTTACAGGCACTTAGATTGGTGGGAGACAAATTTAAGCCTAGACGCATGCACAATTAGGTCAATGCAAGGCCGCTTATGTCAAACTAATTTTGTGGTGTAGACCATGCCATAGCAGTGTAACTGCAGTTACGTGGGCGTTGGCACGGGCTATCCACCAGAGCATGTTCTCACAGGCTCAGGTGGAACTGTACTCAGGTGGCTAGCAAGTGTTGCTACCCATGTAGCTGTGGCTCTCCAGCGTACTGCAATGGTAGCTGTAGCACTTCAGCGAAATGACTACCTATACCAAATGGAGGGCTTCTCTTGTCGGCATAGGTACTCCACCTCTCTGAGGCCTGGTCTACACTAGATTGTATTGTCAACCAATGCCAGCCTTTTTCGACAAAACAGTGCTGGGGTACACACTTCAATTACCCCTCCCTCCGCCGCCTGCTGACAAAACTGACCAGTTTTTTCGACAAAAGAACACCACCTCGATGAGAGGCATAGGCCTTATGTCAGCTTAGCTAGGGTGACGCAGTGTCGATGTAGACACTGCATGTCCCTTACATCAGCTGTGGGGCTGCCATTCTTGTCAATTTCAGCGCTGAGCTGAGCAGCTGGATCCCACTTCTGGCTGGGAGTGGGGTGAGAAGTTTGGGTGGCTAGTTTCCGCTCCTGGCTGGGAGAGGGCGAGAAGCCTGGGTGCTTGTCTACCCACTCCCGGCAAGGAGCCAGGGTTACCTTGAAATTGACACGGCTGCTGAGTGCTCGGTTCCCAGTGGAGGGAGGGGAATGGAGAAGTCCCAGTCAGTTTCCCCCAGCAGGCAACAGGGAGGGGAGAAGCCCTGGGCTGCTTCTCTGCCTCCCACTACCCGCAGGGAGTTGGCAGCCATGTCAATTTCAGAGCTGGCATTGTGGGGGAGAAGCTGGGACAGCTGGACCCCACTTACCAGGGATGAGAAGCCTCAGGCAGCTTCCCCTGGGAACAGGGTGGGGAGAAGTCCCGGGCGGTTTTCCCTGGCTCTTGGTGGAGAACGGGGAGGGGGAAAGTCCTGGGTGGCTTTCCCTGGCTCTCAGCAAGGAACAGGGAGCGGGGCAGTCCGGGGCTGGCTCCCAGCGGGAAATGGAGAGGGGGGGCTGGCAGTCTACTGTGAACTGGTGGGGCTCCCAGCAGGGAGCTGAGAGCCCACACTTGCCCCTCTTAGGTTGTTGGAAGTGCTCCTGGTGAGGATGCCCTACACTGACCCAAGGAGGGTAGTTTGGACATCAGACTTATTTTTCTAGTGTAGACAAGGCCTGACGTATGGTAGCTAGACTGATGGGAACATTCTCCTTTTGACCTAGTGATGTCTATCCCAGAGACTTAACTACACTGCTCAAGGCAAGGGTGGGGAGTTTTCACACCTCTGAGCAATGTCGTTAAGCCAACTTAATTTTCTACTGTAGAGCAGGCCTCAGAGTGTCACAGCTCAATACAAGGTGGAACAGATTGTTTAGCATAAGTAGTTAACACATATTTCAAGGGACCATTCAAGGTGAAATGACCAGTTAACACCTCTGCAGTCATAGGACAAAAAAGGGGGATTAGCAGGTTAAATTGTTGAAATAAGTCATAAACCCCAGTATCTTTTATTTTAAGTCCATGACTTTTATGGCCTAGCAAAGTTCTGAATTTAAACTCCTAGGCTTGTCTTCTGAAGGTGTTGTGCAGGTTTTTTGAGGACAAAGAATGAGAAATCAGATATAGAGTGATCGCTTTGCGAAAAGTGTTCACCCATGGACATACTATTGTGGTTTTTGTTTTTTATTGTTTTTCTGTGTAAGTTCCTTGGAACTTTGTGATTGTCTGGTTTCATCCACATAGATGTTGTTGGGACAAAAGGATTTTTTCCTTCCCGTTTGTGGAAGTATGTGATAATTCCTTCTTTGCAATGGTCCTCCTGGAGTATGTGAGGTGTAGGTAGTTCCTCAGTTTCTCTGAAGTCCTTCTGCAGAGCTGTTCAGCATATTTGGAGTTGTATGTAGTGCCTCCTTATACACCAGAATCCCTCACAAAGATGGCATCACTGCCTGTCTCAAATATCTACAAGACAACGAACAATACTAAGATGTCCATCCCAAAAGACATTGCCAAACTCATCCATTTCCTCCTCACTCATAACAATTTTACCTTCAGTAACCAATACTTTGTCCAAACCATGGGAACAGCCCTGGGTACTAGGATAGCTCCCGAATATGCCAACCTCTTCCAGGCCACCTTGAGGAAGAATTTGTGAACAAATGCACCATGAAACCAGTGGTATACCTGAGATACATCGATGATATTTTCATCCTCTGGGCAGATGGCTAAACGCCCTCAGAGATTTCCACTACAACATCACCAAGTATCACCCATCCATCAAACTCTTGCTAAAATATTCCAGCACCAGCATCAACTTCCTGGACACTACAATCAGCTTCAACAATGGCATCCTACAGACAACTGTATGCAAAGTAGCCCCTGGATCGCCACACTTACCTTCACAGGTCCAATAACCAAGAAAGCTGTTATCTGCAGCCAGGTAATCCGATACCACAGAATATGCTCTGAGGAGCAAACCCAATAGTTAACACACGTAAATACATTCAAAACTGCCTTCACCAAACAAGGGCACTCCACCAGAGAAGTAGATTGCATCAAGGAATAGGCCATCCAAATACCCTGAGAGAAACTGCTTCAATACGGAAACCACCTCATCTCTGACTATGCACCCCTAGTTGTCAGCTACCGCCCCACACTGGAACCCATACATGGAATCATGAAACAATTACAGATCGTACTCCCCTCTCTTATGGTCTACAAACAACCCCTGCAACGTTGCCAAGCTCATCTGAAACACACCAATTCAGAGCACCACCAGAGTCTGCCACGACTACAGATGCAAAACCTGCAGAGATGTTGCCACTGTTTCAATGATCAGTACTCCCCCCTCTCCCCAAACACACACACAACACAACTTTCAAGATCCATAAATCCTACACATGCCTTTCACAACGTGTGGGGTACCTCACCCAGTGCACTAAATGCCCCAACGACAACTATGTGGGTGAAAGCAGACAACACTATGCTCTTTAATGAACTCACACAGGAAAATGAGAAAAGGCAAAAACACCATAGCACCTGTGGGCAAACTCTTTTTGCAAAGCAATCACTCTCAGAATGGTCCCTTGAAATATGTGTTAACTACTTATGCTAAACAATCTGTTCCACCTTGTATTTAGCTGTGATATTGAGTAGCTTTCCCAGACCTGAAGAGGACCTCTATGTAGCTCAAAAGCTTGTCTCTTTCACCAACAGAAGTTGGTCCAATAAAAGATATCACTTCATCCACTTTGTCATGGAAAAAGTACAACACTCTCATGTAGTTATAAATATGATAGATAGAAAGAGTGAATAATATAAAACCACTGTGCATTTACATAGCTCTTTTTATCAGAAGGCCTAAAACTACTTTACAGAGGTGAGCAAGGACTAATATCCCCATTTTACAAAGGAGGTAACTGGGGTTTTACAGATAAAATAAGTGACTTGCTAAAGATCACACACTGAGTTGTGCAAATAACTGATTTTTCAGTTTGTTGGCCAAACCAAAAAATTGGAAAAAAGATTCATTTGGGGTCAACCTGAAATTAAAATCTTTGTTTTCTCTGTGAACCAATAAGTCAATAAAAAATAAAATCATTGTGGGTTCAACAAAACATTTTGTTTGACCTGAAACTAAATGTTTCATTTTGGGTTTTACGTTTTCTTACCTTTTAAAAATAAATTTCAAAGTGAAAAGTCATTTTGAACTGAAAAGTCAAAATGGTCTGTTAAAAAAATGTCAAAACGTTTCACTTTTTTCTTGATTTTTTTCAAAACTGTTCAGAAATTTTGACATACATTCACTAAATGTTTTGGTTGACCCAAATCTGCATTTTTTTTCTAAGAAAAAAATTTCTTCCCCCAAAATTCACCCAGTCCTGATCTATACTAGGAATTGATGTCAGTATGGCTACTTTTCTCAGGGGTGAGAAAAATCCACACCCCTGAGTGAGATAGTTAAACTGTCTTAATGTCTAGTGTAGACAGTGCTAGGCCACAGAGGAATTTTTCCATTGACCTAGCTATCGCTTCTCAGGCAGATGGATTATCTATGCTGATGGGAGAATTCCTCCCAGTAGCATAGGTAGAGTCCACTTTGAAGTTTCTACAGGAGTGCAGCTGTAGTTATATCGCGGTAGCATTTTTAAGTGTAGACATAGCCGGATGGCAGGTCTATGTCGCAGTGATGCAACTGCACCGGTGCAGTTGTGCCACTGTAGCACTTCACACTATGTCTACACTACTGCCTATGTTGGCAAAATTTATGTCACTCGGGGGTGTGAATATTCCACCCCTTGAGTGACTCAAGTTACACTGACATAAGCATTCATGTGCACAGCACTGTGTCAGTGGGAGCGTTTCTCCCGCTGACATAGCGTCTGCTGCTCGCACAGGTGATTTTTTTTATGCTGATGGGAGAGTTCTCTACCATCACCATAAAGAGTCTTTACCAGACACGCTGCACCAGCACGTTATGTATAGACATACCCTCAGTGAAGACATTGTTATGCTGGTGGGAGAGCTTCTCTCATTGGTGTAGTTAATCCACTTCCATGGGAGGCGGTAGCTATGTCGATGGGTAATTTTTCACACCCCTGTGTGACACAGTTATATCCAGGTAAATTTATAGTGTAGCCCTGGCCTGCGTCAGTCAGGGATCAAATGCAACCATGAGACCCCAGCTGTAGATTAGCGCCTATGTACTGCATATATTCCTTTTTAAATACATCCAATAAAACATAACAACTGTGGTCATTTAAATATATATATTTTCAATATGCAGCATGAGCAATAATGATTTACTGACGTGTCCTAGCTATATGGACAAAGTAAGCCATATGATAGACTTTCCATTAAAAAGTTATAAGACATGAGCAAGATATTACCTGGGGGAAAAATCTGTGAAATTGATATTTTTACTCAGCAAAAGAGACGATTTTAACCTCTAAATATGCAGAGACACTATATCAAGTATCATGCGTTGGTGCTGCAGCCAACAACACTTAATTATCAGTTCTACAAGCAAATTAGGTGAGAAAATTACTTGTCTTTTTATATTTATTTTATTTATAAAAGAACCCAAGGAAGAGAACAATTCTACCACCACAGTGTATTACACAGCGATGACTTGCCTGTTCTTCCCCACTGGCACATATCTGCACATTCCTACAATGTACAGATATTTAATATCTCTATCACGCTTTTCCAAAATGTTGCCCTGGTTAGCTTGGAAGCCCTCTATTCTGGGGGAAGTGAAATAGCCTGTGGTCTGAAGCTGTCTGTACTTAGAACATTAGAAATGGTCAGACTCTGAGAAGTTACTCCCTTCCACCATTGTTTTTTGTTTATTTGTCTTAATTCCACTCTTCTGCCTTGTCTCACCCTTTGCATCTCAGTCCTTTCTGCTTCTAGAAATGACTGTAGGTGTCACATGAAGAAGTTCTAGGTCCTGATCCTGCAGGGTAGGTCTGAGCCCACCCTCTGAAGTACTGAGAAGGGCTAGGAAAGGAATCAGAGAAAAACACTTCTAAAAATGTTATTGAAAGGTTTTCCCTTTTTTGTGGGGAGGGGAGAGAGTTTTCAAATTTTAAAGTTCAATTTAAATTTTTCCTCTAAAACTCAACATTCAAAAACTCTCAACAAGTTCTAGACTCTCACTGATCTCCACTGGAATCTATGACCTCACACTATCAGCACCTCACTGTATCAGTCGCAGGCAGCCTGCTTCTGATCTCATTATCACCGCTGTAAATAAAGAGGCGTTCCAGTGGAGTTAAGTGGCTGTAAAAGTGGCCTCAAGTTCATGTATATTGCTCTAAGACAGATATCCAAATAAAAGAGGGGTTGGTTTTCACCCACACTCAAACCCATATCTGGTCCTGAAGTCAGAGCTAATCTAGTGTAGTGAGAAGCAAGTTATGGACTGTCTCTCTTTTCGGATGAGCGCATATTGATTTAAACACACTGCTGAGGACATTTGGCTACTAGAGAATGAGACCAGTATCTCATAGAAGAATTAATAGTTGGACAGATTTTTTTTAGGTTGCTGCTTAATAGTCAGCGGGTGGAGATGTCTTAGGTATTGTCTGCACTAGAGAGTGTTATCGATGCAAGTTACAGCAATGATCAAAAAGCACTGTAGCTACAACACTTGTGCCTGTCCACACAGCACTCATTGTGTCACTGAAGTGCATCCACAGTTGGTGCTCTAGCATGGAGAGTGAGAGCAGTGCACTGTGGGCAGCTATCCCACGTGCAACTCGGCACCTTGTGCCACTAGGAATTGTGGGAAGGCAGAGAGGATCGTATTGCATGATAGGTGAAAGCTCAATGTCCCACGAGGCAGTGATTTCTGTCCCATCATTCTATGGGTTTCTGATTGTGTTTGGCAGCATTTTTCAATGGCCCCAGTTTCCTGAGTGCCCACCATCTCTATCTGAAAGGCTGGATCCTGCACTGCTCTCCACTGTTGTTGTCAGTGTTCTGATCACATGCAAATCATGCAATATATTATGAGCTCCCAATTAGAACAGGAATCTGAGGTGCCTGACCTGCCATGCAAACAAACAGCACCAGATTATTGTTTGCATTCACGGAGCATCTGCACATGGTACACCACTGCTTTTTGGTACGTGCGACAAGCACTGAGTGGTGGGATCGCAGTGTTATGCAGGTCTGGGATGATGAGCAGTGGATGCAGAACCTTGACTGCACCTTCATGGACCTCTGTGCAAAGCTTGCCCCAGCCCTGTGTTGCTAGGACAACAGAATGAGAGCTACCCTCCCGTGGAGAAGCACGTGGCAATCACCGTGTGGAAGCTGGCAACTCCAGACTGCTACCGATCGGTTGCTAATCAGTTTGGAGTCAGGAAGTCCACCATTGGTGCTGTGTTATCGCAAGTGTGCAGGGCCATAAATTGCATTCTGCTATGAAGGACTGTGGGTCTTGGAAAAGTGCTTGAAATAGTGGACGGCTTTGCAGCGATGAGATTCCCTAACTGTGGCAGGGCGATAGATGGCGTGAATATCCCAGTTTTGGCCCTAGATCATGTTGCAATGGAATACATCAATAGAAAGGGGTCCTTCTCTATGGTACTTCAGGCACTTGTGAATCACCTTCAGCATTTAACTGACATCGACACAGATTCAGGAATGCTGATCTTTGCAGAAACCTGCAAACAGGGACTTTCTTTCCAGGCCAAAAGATTCCAATGTGGGATGTTGAAATGCCCATAGTCATCCTAGAGGACCTAGCCTACCCCTTAAAGCCATGACTCATGAAGCCTTATATGGGCAACCTGGATAGCAGCAAGGAGCGCTTCAATAACAGATGGAGCAGATGCTGATTGACCATTGAATGTGCATTTGGCAGATTAAAAGCTCGCTGGCAATGCCTTTATGGTAGGTTAGATCTAAATGAGGAAAATATTCTCATGGTTGTAGCTGCCTGCTGTGCGCTCCATAATATTTGTGAAGCTAAGATAAAAAGTTTCTACCTGGGCGGAGTGCAGAGGCAGATTGCCTTGCAGCTGACTATGAACAACCAGATATCAGAGCTATTAGAGGGGCACAACAGGGGTGGGGGGAATTGGAATCAGGGAGGAACCATTTTGACAATGAGCACCAACAAGGTGTCTTTATAAACAGCACTGTGCCATGCTATGACTGCTAGCCAGCTTGCACTGTGTATCAATGTAAGCTGAAACCACCATTTGCAAGAGACATAAAAAGATTGCTTATCATTCACAGAGTGTATCTTTATTCAATAACAATTATTCACAACACACACATAAAGCTGAGAAAGCAGTGAGGGGCAGTTGGGTGTAAGTCCAGCTATCATTCTGGAAACTGTCTGACGGGGTGGAGTGAACCAGGTACCGAGATGGGCCAGGAGTTTGGTAGGAATGTATGGGTGGTGTTTGGGGAGGGAATGAAAAGCTGCAAAGGGGGAGGGGCAAGTGCACATGAATTCAGTCTGCAGTGCAGTGATTGACTTCAGCAGCTCCGTTTACTCCTCCATGGCTTGTATCATGCACTCATGACCTGCTGTCACTTGCTCCTGGTTCTCTCTCCTCTCCTGTCTATCAGTGTTTTGATTTTTGGTCACACTCTGTCTCTGTGCCCTTTTTTCCACCTCAGAGGACTGGAAGAATTCTTGGAACATCTCCTCTTTGCTTTTCCATGGTCATTTTTTTTATCAGCCACAGGCGTTACGCAGGAGTGGAGGGGTTTCCCCTCAAGGGCACAACTGTAGAAGCACAATAAACAATGAATGGAAGCATGATTATCAGTGCAATAACAGCACTGATTCGTTACTGCAAAATACACCTCTCTCACTGTTCCCTGGCAAGCGCACAGTTTGACGATCACTCAGGGCATAGTGAGTTATGCCCTGAGGGAGGGGACACTCAAACTGAGGAAAAGATTCTGGGTGTTTTTTTGAGTATTGATGCAAGTAGATCGGGACAAAATTTCAAATTGTGCCACCATTTTCCACAGATGGGGGCCATAGAAGTCAATATTTCACTTTTGATAGAAAGCAGGGATGCTAGGGTGCATCTCCTTCACGCGAGCAGCTTCACACCGGGTCCCTATACTGCTCGCCTGTGTGTCATTTTGTTCCCTACATAAGTGATTGCCGAATGGTGTGGGAAAGTTTCCTACAATGGGGGAAGAAACAAGGCAGGTCTACCGGGGAATCTCCAACAGAGGATTGTTGAGTACTTCCAGGAAACTTTCCTAGAAATCTCTCTGGAGAATTCCCATGAAATCTCAGTGTGCATTAACACACTTTTCCACCACACTGCCTAGCTGAACAGGGGAATGGGAAACACATGCAAACACAGCTACTCTTGTGCATTTCTATCCCTTCAACCAGCTGTATAATGCAAACAAGCAAAGGACAGCCATACCTCATGTAACCGAGCATCATTGCTTACCCAAACTCCCCTTTTCTGCATTCTACACGCCAGAGCTGGGATTGGCTTGAAGCCTTCTGGGTCAATAAGAGGTCTTGGCTCCCCATGTCAGCTAAGGACCCGGTCCCCTGCTCCATCTCATCCTCCATCTTGACATCCTTGTCCACAACTTCTTTGTCATGGTTGAGTCCAGTCTTCTGGGCACATGAGGTATCCACGGGTTTTTCAGTGGTGGAGCTGGGGTTGCCATCAAGGATGTTTCCAGCTTGTTATAGAAGCAGCAGATCTTTCATTCTACATCAGAGTGACTCCCTATCCTTTTGGTAGCCCTGCTGCAGCTCTTTGATTTTCGTATGGCACTGCAGCATGTCCCACTCATATCTCTTCTCCGTCATTAAACAAGAAATTTGACTTTACATATCAAAGTTCCTTTGGCTGCAGCGGAACCTCCTCTCCCCAAATGTTGATCAGATCCAGACGCTCCAGTGCGCTCCAAGCGGGAGAGCATTTGGTGCATAGAGCTGCCATGGTCAGCTGGGAAGATGAGATGTGAGCTGTCCACGCCAGCCAAGCAGGACATAAAATTTCAAAAAATCCTGGACTTTAAGGGGTGAGGGGTAGATGGCTGCAGGGCAGCAGAGTTTAAACTGATGGCCAGAGAGGTCAGGATGGGCATTGTGGGACACTTCCTGGAAGCCATTTACTACAGCATAACCAAGTGCAATGTCTACACTGACACTTCGTTGCTAAAAGTTTGGCATAGAAAGCTCTACGCAGCAGCTCGTTGAGGTGGTTTTATTTTGTTGCAAAATCAGGGGAGTTGGGCCGGCGGGAGGGGGTAGGATTGTAATGTGTACGCTACCACTGTTTTGATGCAAAAAGCTAACTTTGGTCGACAAAAGTCTGTAGCATAGACCAGCCCTTAGATGGAAAACTCATTGTTGAATCACTGCACATCATTGAAATAGAGCAGATGTACTCTTAAAACACTACACCAGTGCAGCTGCGCACTGTAGCGCTTAAATGAAGACACTGCTATGCCGATGGGAGAGAGCTCTCCCGTTAGTGTAGTTAATCCATCTCTGCAAGAGGTAGTAGCTATGTCGAGAAGAGAAGTTCTTCCATGGACACAGCACTGTCAACATGAGGGGTTAGATCAGTATAACTACGCAGTCATGGGGTGTGGATTTTTCACATCCCGAGCGACAAAGTTAGACCAAAATAGATCTGTAGCATAGGCCTGGCTCCATTCAGTCCCAGACTTGAGCCTACTGTATGACAGTATAGCAGAGGCAGCAATAAATATGTATGTTTTCCACCCGTACAGTAGCTCAGACTTTGGGATTCATGGAATCCAGGAAATTAAATGAGTGCTATGAAAAGAAAATTATAATTTGTGGACATAGAATAAGAAATAAAGCACCAGGGATTAACTCACTTTTAGTTTGTTCTGATTAAATAAATAGGGTCCAGATGTGAAGCCTTTACCTACAATATTGGACAGTCAGTGGAACAACTCAGTTGAGCTCAGCACTCAGGCCCAAAATGTCACCATTGGTTGGCATGATCTTTTACATATTTCTCCATATCTGGCAATGTTGTTCAAAAAAATTATGCTCTGATTCAAACAGGAATTAATTCAAAGGCGTCCTATGGCCTGTGCCGTGTAGGAGCTCAGACCAGCTCACCACACTGATCCTTTTCAGCCTTAGAAGCTATGACTATACTAGACAAGAAAACGTCACAGCCAAAGAATCTTACAGTGACCAATATGTAGCAAACAGAAGGGCTGGGGGGAAGCCAGCAGACAATTGGAAAATATGGGAAGCTTAGGCTATAGAAGTCTATTCTATTTAGGTTCCTATACAGGCACTATTTGGATGGGGTGGTATGATAGTAACCAATGGGAGAGCACTGCTTTTCACGGAAAGCTGATTGTAGATATTTTAGTTTGTTTAGGGTTTTTTCTTTTCTTTTTTTAATAATGATCAGACTCAAGAGTAGGTATAGTCCATGCCAGTGGTGGAGAATAAATGAGAGGGGCAGATTTCTATGGAAATGTTGCCATGTCAATCACAGTCACAAGGAACAAATTAATTTGCTTTTGATTCCCATCAAATGCCAAAGCATATCTGACAGATTCAGACTAGATGGATATGAGTGAGAAGGGCAAATCTTGCAGTAAAAAAGGAAGTAGAAGCTGCTGCAGTTGGTTTGTTTCCCAGCAGCCCTCCCTCCAGGGTGCTTGGGTGCACAAATTCACTAATGAGACCAAGTTATTATTCCTTCCATTAGTACATGTTAACTCACTCAGTAGCAGAGCCCTTTTGAGCCTGCCTGGCCTGTAAAACCTGGAGCACTTCCCTTTCATGTGCTCTGCTGCTTATTTGCTCTGACAACAATATGGAGAGACTTCCCTTCCTTTGGCTCAGGGCCACGCTAGGTCACCCTCAACACACTGAGAGGTTTATGCGTAGTCAGAATAAGTGATGAAAGGTCAGAATTAGTGTTTTGTCCCCCAGAAAGGATATAAACATTAGCCTGATTGTTCTGATTAGTCTGTACAAGAAAGGAGCAATAACTCCAGTACACGGTATTGGTAAATTTATGACAACCTGTTGGCTGGAGCTACTAAATCTGAAGCAAGCTGGAGAATGACTGCTTGCGTGAGGTGTGTCCAATGCCCGCACCTGTCTAGGTGTATGAACTGAGACACTAGCATTCTCATTCAGTAAAGTAATGCTTGTTGAGAAAAATACATGCAGGGTGAGGTTTTAATTCTGCTCGGATGTTACAGGGCGTGGTGTGGGATGAGGACTAAGTGTGGGAAGTAAAACTGTCTGCACTGGGGTAGACTACAAAGATCGCCATGCAGATAAGGCTACTGTATATGACACAGCAGCACAGTGAAAAATAGGCAATTCTGAATTTTTAAATATCCATTTTATGTTATTCACTGTCACTCATTAGCACACATGGAAATAGGGGTTTAGCTATTAGGTAGCCATTTGAAATTGGTACCTGCACTGACTTAATCATTGCCTCCATCCACAGTGTTCCTGGAGTACAACCAATGTGACCACTATGACAAGGGACACAGATTTAGCAGGGTCTAATAAATGGTGTGATAAGAGAAATTTCCACAAGATATATTTTCCGCAAGGAAATTAAACCTTGTAGACTATGGCATATGTCTGTCTTTATAAGAATAGTGAACATAGCCCCTGATTCAGCAAAGCGCTTAAACATTAACAGGACTTAAGCACACATTTAAAGTTAAGTATATGTTTACAGACTAGCTGAATCAAAGCCATATCCCAGTGGCAATTTATTGCAATTATAGGCAAGCAATTTCTATTTTGATGACTGAATGGTATTTTTCATAGACAAGCATTGAGTTCAAATATGGAAGGGGACCACCAAATTTAACTTCCATTTGAATGAATTATTCCAGTTTCCTTCCCTCCAGTTCTCACACACAAAAAAGAAAAGGATCACAGGAATTGCCAAACAGGATCAGGCTCATAGGCTATCCACTCTGGTCTGCTGTCTCTGCCAATGGCTTCAGAAGAAGGTGCAACAAACTTTAGGGTGGACTATTGCGGAATAGCCAGACCATAGGGGAACTTTCTTCTTAGCTTCTGTCAGTTAGAGTTTGCTTTCGCCTTAAAGCCTGAGTGTTTATATCCCTACTTTTCTTCCTATAACATATATCTCTGAATGCTGTCATTAACCATCTATGAATGTCTAATCCTTTAAAAAAAATTTTAAATCCCTGACCATAATGGTATCTTGTAGCAATGAGTTCCACGGGTTAATTATAAGTTGTGTTTTTTAAAAGGTAATTATTTTAGAAGTTTTAAATGTATAACCTTTTAATTACATTGAATTCTCCTTGTTTGTGTGAGACAGGAATGGACATGACATCTTTCTGAATAGTCATTCTTCTGTCTATTAATGATGATTAATGGAAAGGAATGGGTTACCAATTACTTTCTAAAAATAAAGAGCCAAGTTTTCAGCAATGTCTTCCATTTTTATGGCTATAATTTAGCACTCACAAATAATTGTTGTGATTTTTTCATCAGTGCTGATTTGTGGATTCAGAGATTAGTATACGGATGTCTAACTACCTCTTTGCATCGACATATGAAGTTGTTCGACATTTCACTGCCAACTAGTGTGCAAACAATTGTGGAAGCTGAAGTCTAGCCTTGAGAACTCTTATCCAAACAGGTGAATCCATACCATTATCTGGATAATGTATAATTGGTATGTAAATCAGAGTGGAATAAAAGAACCTTTTAGCTATTTTAATTTCTCTTATATTGGGGTTCAAGATCTTTTTTTTAAACAGGTGCTGAATTAAAACTCATTCTTTTTTAACCTACTGAACACCCCACTAACTCTTCAGTCTTCAGGGTTTGGGCTGATTTGCTTTTTTCTCCATTTGCATTCAGTACAAAAGATTATACTGAAACAACACTGAATCTGGCAGAGAAACCAGCAGTAGCAAGCGAATTCTGAATTAAAGCTGCCATTCCATCCATATATAACTCCATTGCAGCCAGGTCACTGGATGGGTCTTCAAACAGTGGGAGATTTTACAAGTGGCATTAATAATGAATGTGCAGTGACATGTAGGTACAACAAGGATGAATTAAGGATAGAAGTGGAAGTCTTAGGGTCTTTTCCCAATTCCCGTGAAGTCAATGAACAACATTCTCTTATCAGGTATATCAGTGTAACTCCATTGAACTCAGAAAGCTTGCACCAGTGTAACTGAGAGGAAAATGTGGCTGCATAGGAGTCTTGACATTGACTTAATGGGTGCAAAATCATTTTGAATAGCTATTCTTTCATCACTCCTAATCAGGTCTTTAATGTTACGTTAACAAGCTGTTTTGTTTAGTTCCTTTTTTCAACAATAGCCTTTGGTGAGAGGAGAAAAGCATTCCAAAGGAATTGTAAACCCCCATCTGAAAGTTACTTGAGTTGGCAGTATATGGTGCTTTTGATTTTTTTTAAGAAACTGATCCAAAACCCGTTGCAATCAATAGGAATTGTTCCACAGAGTTCAATGGGCTTTGGATGAAACTGTAATTTCACAGTTCCAGAGGTTTCTTTGGGCCTGATATAATTTCAAGATGCTTTTTCAGTTTGTATCCTAGTATAAGACATTTCTCTTGGCATCACTTTTGGTTAACAAGTTCTCCATACAATTGCAATAGAAGTTTCACTGTGCAAGCTGCTAATGAAATCACAGGTATTTTATGTGCTGATAAAAATAAATAGGAATCACAGATATTATGCTGAGTTTAAAAATTAATTGATATTTATATCCAGAGAAGGAACACAGTTTAGTGGCTAGAACACAGGGCCGCAAGTCAAGACAGATTTCTGCATTCTGTTCCTGGCTCTGCCACGGACTTCCTGTCTGATTTTAGACACTGTGCCTCACTTACCTCATCTGCAAACTGAAGATAATGAGACCTACCTCCCTATAATAAGAATTACTGTTTGAGGTCCTCAGCTGATAGGCACAATGGAAATGCAAAGTATTGTCTTCTGCAGTGTATTGTTTTCTGTAGTTATTACCTATAAAACCATCTAAAATTCAATCAGTGTTAAGGAATAAGTGCCCACAAAAATAATTAATGTCAAACTATTCTATAACGTGACAATATTTAAAAGCATCTGACTTCATAAAGTCCTTTTTATTCACCAACTGTGGTACTAAAAAAAAAAAGAATCAGAAATACAAACAGGATGAAAAAGGCAGATTATAACCACCACCCAAGCACCCTCTTTCCACACACACTCCCTACCTCTGTTCATGATGCAAGCACCAGAAAGAAGTCCGTCATTATCGTGGCACTGCTCAGTTTTTGTGCTGTAACCTTATGAGAGAACGTTGTGCCAAATTGAAATCAATTGGATTACTTGTGGAGTAAGATATTACTCCTAAGTGAGGATATCATAATTTGAGCCTTTAAGAGGTGTTTTGAGTTTTACTTTCAGGACAAAGCTTTGCAAATCCATAGAACATTTTTTTTGGGGGGGGGACTTCTGGTTATATATTTATGTGCCATAAGACGGGTGAGTGCGTGCGTGATACTCAGCTTAATTGCCAAAACGCCACTCTCTTGTGTATCTGAGGGAGTGAAATTTAAGGATTTGGTGTTTTGAGTTGCTGCTCCAGCCATCACCCTACTGATATGATAGTTACTATATAGTGTGAAAGTGAGCAGAGTTCCTGGGTGTAGGTGCCCACTGCTGAAGGTGATATGTAATTTCATTGTCACATCTTGTCTGACTGGAGCTGTGTGATGTGACAGGTCAAGGTCTCAACTGGAGTTGCCAGTCTGTGCACTTTAAAGCTTCGATTCCTCCCTCTCCCCCATCTCCTAAGCACGCACAACTTTCATAACAATATGGTACACAAAAAGCTCTTCCATAGCTTGAATTTCATTTCAGGGAATCTAGGACTGTGCTGTCAAAGCCAGTGGCAGTATTGCTAGAAACACAAGAGGTTTTCATTGCACAAGAAAAGGCATCTTTTAATTTTTTTTAATGAATCTCTAGCTCTGTCTCCTGTACCCTAATAATTCTGGTGCCAATGTTATTAGTAATAGGAAGAAATTATACTTTGGGGATAATAGACATTTTCATTACAGGCATTTTATACAGCATTCTGAGACCATTTTATGCTATAAACAAAGTGAAGGGAAATGCACAGTGTTTTCATGATCTTAATCATTAGTACAATTCACCAGTAGATACTATACATAGAAAATTTGCTTGCTTTTTTTAATTGTAAGAGAAAGAGCTTTGCCATAAAAAAGTTGCAGGGCAAACTAATGTTTGCCAATTTCCCCAAGTAATATTTTCCAGTTTTGTCTGAATTTGTTTTTACTGTTTTCCACAAAACTACAATTTCACAATGGGGAAAAAAACCGTCTTTTATGAAATTAAGATGTTTGCTTGACTGTATGGCTATTTTGCACCCTATGGAAATAGCTTTCCTTTCTAGAAATTGTAACATTTTGTTTTGGACCAAATTCTCAGGAAAACTCAAATGTGGCTCAGATTTTGTATATGAAATTTCACAGTAAGTGCACATTGATAAGTTTAATTCTAGGGCCTTATTCAACTCCCTTCATAGACAGTGGGAAAAGTCCCTTTGGGCTCAATTCCTCATTGACCTGTGGTTTGTGTAGACATTTACAACAGTGCAAAGTGGGTGGAAAACATTGCCAAATTAGAATAGTAGGGAGTTTAAACGCACTTCGTGCTCACTTTCCACTGGTGTAAATTACGACACAAGATTCTGGACAGTGGTGAATCTGGTTCATTAACTCCAAAAAACATTAAATCAGTATTATAAACCGATAACATAATTCCTCCTTTCTGTGGTTCCTCAAGAGTAGATATACTATTTCATTTCTGCCTGCTTTTTCCATAAGGGATGCATGACCAATAGAACAGAATTTTTCATTCGAAATGAAATGTGTTAGCGTTAATATTTTTCTCTAATATTGTCAGTTATCTAGCCTGATTCTCCTCCAGTTTACACCAATTTTATGCTAGTATAGCTCTACTGCCTTCAGTTGAGTTACTTTGCATTTTCACCAGTGCCTGTGAAAGCACAGCCCCTCCCCCCTCGTCCCTTTTTTTTCTTGGAAGCAAAAACAAACATCTTCTATTTGCAGTATCAACAAATGTTTATAGCTTTTTTTTCTATCTCTGCAAAAATTAGAGTTGTCATGCTGCCACCTTTAAGAGAGCAATGGGGTAGCTTCATGAACAGCTTGTTTTTGCACATGGGATTATTCGCAGATTAAACCACAAATTTATTTCTCCAAGTTTCCACTAAAAAGATGCTGGGTCTAGGGTTGTCCATTCCTATGATAAATATTACAGACTGCCTGATAATTCACTGGCTAACTCTTAATAGGTGAAAGTTAATGTTTCTTTATATTTCATAGCCTAATCAAGAACAATTATGGGTCTAAATGCAAGTTCTTTCCAATTAAAAACTAGCTCTGTAAATTTTGGATCATCTGAAAATGGTTCAAATTGGATTCTGGTAATGATACAGAAAAGAGTTTTACGGAGACCTGGAATTTTTTTACTGACGTGGGGTGAAATTCTGGCCCACTGAAATCAACAAGTCCAATGTTTCACCTCAGCTGTGTTCAAATAGAATATTTTATAAACAAATGAAGCACAGGCACTGATACACAGAAAGGCTTACTCCATCCTCTTTGGAAGATATAGACCTGGATTATCCAAAAAGAGATCTTGGAATCACCATGGATAGTTCTCTGAAAATTTCCATTCAGTGCGCAGCAGTGGTCAAAAAGGCTAACAATGCAAGGAACTGTTAGAAAAGGGATAGAAAACAAGACAGAAAATATCATAATCCCACTATGTAAAGCCATGATGCACCCACACCTTGAATACTGTGTTGAGTTCTGGCTTCCCCACCTCAAAAAGGATCTAGTGGAATTGGAAAAGATTCAAAGAAAAGCAACAGAAAGCATCAAGGGTATGGAATGGCTTCCATATCAGGAGATTAGGGCTGTTCAGTTTAGAAAAGAGACGACTAAGTGGGAATATGATAGCGGTCTATAAAATCATGAATGGTGTGGAAGAAGAGAATAGAGTAATGTTATTTACCCTTACACACACTCACAAAAGCAAGGGTTACCTGATGAAATTACTAGGCAGCAGGTTTACTACCAACAAGAGGAAGTATACACACAATGCACAATTAACCTGTGAAACTAGTGACGGACTGGGACTATAAATCAGCCCTGGCATTTGAAACACATCAGCCAGGACACCGCTGGGCCCACGTGGTATGAGCAGGGATGGCCGGGAGCAGAGCGGCTGCCATTCTCTGGCAGGGCACCGCTGGGTCCGTATGGTGGGGTAGGGGTGGGGGATGTGCCCTCAGAAGATGAAATCCTGGCTCCTTTGAAATCAATGACAAAACTCCCATTGACTTCAGTAGAGCTAGGATTTCATCCAGTGTTTGGAAATACTAATAAAAATGAAGTGGTGTACATGGCCATAACTCCTTTTCAGAGTGGTTCCCAAACTTTTTGAGAGGGCGGGCCCCTTTTCAACCTCCACACATTTCGCAAACCACCACATGCTACTAATTGTTTTTTACACTCCGTTTTTATTTGAAATTGTACATTTCCTTGGTGAGGATGTTATTATTTTTTCTTCTCCGTGGACCCTCTGTAGTAGCCTCATGGACCACAGATTGGGAATTGCTGGTCTAAGGCACTTGTCCTGACTGAGGGCTAATTCCACAAGTTTGAAAATCAGAAATGGAACCATTTTTGAGTTATGCAAGTGCAAAAAGGTTTCTGAAGATTTTTAAAGGATTCACATTTGATCCATCCTCACATCAGCTAAAAATCCTTTATGCTGTTTTTTTTTTTAATTGTCAAAAAGTGCTAAGCAAGGAAACAATCTGAGAAAGTTATGAGGGAAGGAAAGTAGAGGATTAAAATGAAATGGCTCTTTCAGTCTATGTTTATGGTGAGTCTGGGTTTCTGTCTATCTCCACAGAATACCCAGAATTGAAATATTTTCCTCTCCCTTCCCTAATATTTCCCGGCCCAACAGGAGCCACCCACTTAGGCACTTTTGAAAAATTTACCTGCTGTCTTCTGCATGCTCCCTCCCAATGCTTTAAGGAGATGGGCAGCTAGCCTTTTCCTAGGTGCCCTTTCCCACATCTTCATTTTTGGTTGGATGGCAGCAGAAACAATGGTGGGAAATGCTAGAGAGTAAAGGCTAGCATAGATCGGGCCTTTGTTAAACTCTTTTGTTTACATAGGCTTTGGCTACACAAGACTTCTATTTTTCAATTCTCCATCTGTTGCATTTCCTCAGCTCAGCGATGAGGAGATGACACCCGCACCCCACTTTTTAGTGATCGTCCCTCATTTCAGATAGTGGTTGTACACTCAAATGTTTTGATCTAGTTTGTGAAATCACCATGTTTGATAGAATTTGTAAAAATCCGATGCTTTGCTTCTGTGGCCTTCAAGTCAGACAGGCCGGTGTGACCAAGGCACACTTGCTACAGGAAGGTAAAGGCAGTTGGAGCCACACTCTCTGCCCCTGGGCCTGGAGCCATCCAGCTACCTGGCTGCTACCATTTAGATCAGCGGTTCTCAACCTGTGGGTCGCGACCCCGGCGGGGGTCGAACGACCAAAACACAGGGGTCGCCTAAAGCCATCGGAAAATACATATTCGCTGTGCCCTTGCAAAGACCGCCCCAAGAATTTCTGAATTGGTAAGCAAGAAGCAACCACAACCATCTCACTAAATTTGGCAGCATACTGTTGCAAAATATTGCACTGTTGTTTACTGTTATATTACTGTTATTATATTTAAACCCATGCTATGCCATGGTGAAATGTTATTTATTTGGCATTGTTATATTTAAACCTATGCTATGCCATGGTGAAATGTTATTTATTGGAATTAGTAATAAATATTTCTCAACATATAATTAAATATTGTTTTTGTGATTAATCACTATGTTTAAATTATGTTTGATTTGTAGCAATGAGAATACATAATGCATATCAGGTATTTACATTCCGAATCATAACTGTAGCAAAATTACAGTTTTGAAGTAGCCACCAAAATTATTTTTTGGTTTGGGGTCACCGCAATATGAGGAACTGTATTGCGGGGTCACGGCATTAGAAAGGTTGAGAACCACTGATTTAGATCCAGCTGCATAAGGCGCCAAAGAACAGTCCTGACAGTCTGAAATCAGGGCCCCCACATTGGGGGAGGGGGAGAGGGGAAGGGTACACTTTACCAGGACCTGGAGGCCCTGGGGGTCCAGCCCAGGCTGCAACTCCCATGGGTATGTCTGTGGGAAGGGGGCCCCTGTTACAAGTTTGTAGTAGGCTCGAAAAACATTCTGCTTGGGCCCTGTCTGAAATGACTGGGATATAGACATGTCCCAGCCATACCCTCTTTCCCCTGAGCATCTCCCTATGCCATCGTGAATTACAAAATGGCACCTGGATGGGACTTGAACTCAGCACTTGCTTTGCCTTTTTGTTTAACTTATATTACAATAATGTCTACAAGTCCCAACCAAAATCAGGACCCCAATGGACTAGGCACTATACAAACACAGAATAATAGGCAGAGAGCATACAATCTAAATACATTTCACTTGGTGGCTATCTTTCTCTTTATGGGCTGGCCCTATATGCTACTACAATTTACTACTTACAATTTACTCCTTGAGCTCAAACTGTAGAGCTGGTGCTGAAGATCTAGTATTCAATCCCCATTCATGATGGCCATGTCCTAATATGTATATGACTGTGGTGCATTCAACATGCATGTGCAATAGTGCACCAACAGGAAAACAAGCCTCTCTGCTTCTAAAGTAAAACATTAGTCAACTATACCCGTGTGGCAGCTGAGTTCCAATATGACTTTTTTTTTAAACTTTGACTTTACAGTTTGATACAGTTAGTGAAAGCCCCATGTTAGGAGGTAAAGCAGCAGCTGAGTATTCTAACAAGTGGCTTGTTAGTGAGGAATGTCCTAGCTGTAAGTATGGAGTAGTCTTGTCACTTTTCAGCCAATCCTCTGAGGATAATAAGTAAGGAGGACAAAACAAGTGCAGCCCTCCTGGGCCTCCCCTTAAGAGTTTAAAAGCAAAATATTGATTTTGAGTTACCCTGCTTCAACTCAGCTTCACTCTCATGATATTTTTATTCCCTTGTAGATTTCTGAGTCCATTTGTTTTTATAAAAAATCACGGGCAAAACTATGGTGTGTCCATGTAACATTCCTGCACCTAAAAATATGGTCAATTGACACCTTGAAGGTTTCCAGGCAACTATAACCATTTGTGACATCTTTAGTTGCATCTCCAGTATGTTCAAAACAGATAAAGTGGATGAATTGATTTTAGTTGTATAAAACCCTTGACAAAATCTCTTTGTGGCCATCTAGTCAGTCTCCTGACGATTTGTAGAGTATTTGCTTATGCCATGAATTTGATCCTTCCTGCCTCTCCACTTTGTTTTCCAACTTGATCCACAGTGGGTGTTCCATTCTTGAATGCAGAGAAATATTTTCCCAGTGGTGGTTGAGGAATTTACCTACAGTAAAACACAATGCTGTATTCACTGCCTTGATATCATCAGCTCTGACACCAACCATTCAAATGAATTAGAATTTTGATTCGGAGGTTGATCTTTGGGACTATGTAAATGAACAATACTAAGAAAAACAACTCTATTTCTTACTTTAATCTAAATTTATCTAACACACACTGCCCTATGAAACAATTTATTAGTCTCACAGGGGCTGAGCCATAGCCCAATGAAATCAATGCGAGTCTTCCCATTGACTTTAGCTGACAATGAATTGGCCCAAAATAGCAGAACTTTTAGTAGAAATAAATAATAGGATCCTTTGTCCCACCAAAACACTTAAACATTTCCACCTAATGAAACCTACAGTAGGTTGGGATAAAATTAGGTATAGAATCTCAACTACTGTAATCAAATAATCTACTAAACAGAAGTTTAGTTACACAAACATAGCTCTACATTATATCATGTCAAAGGTCTTATTTTTTCAGAAGTGTATGTTAGCTTGTTTCAAGCTTTAGCACATTAGCGATCATATATGATATATTATTTTAAATTGATACATGTGATTGTATCTAAGCCAAGAGCTCCACATCGGTGCAAACATGAGTGTAGTGATGGTAATTAACATGTAATAAACAGTCATTCCATTGTACAGCGCTTGGCATCTCAATTTTCTTTGACATAAATGGAAACCTAGATCAGAGAGTGGAACTTGTGGGATGTGCTGTTAGCAGAGACAATGTATTGACAACCTGGTGTTATAACACTGCTAAATACTTTCAGAAACATGAGGTTCCCCCCCAACCACTTAATTAGAGAGAAACTGATAATATGAGTTGTCACAGAAATCAGTGAATCCAAGCAAGCCGCAAGTAGCAAACACCAACTAATACTCCATCATGTGCTGTATCTGTTCAGACATTGATCCATAAGCATGCAAGATCATTTTCTTCTTGGTTATTAGCGACTCAGAAACAGGGTCATGCCATTTTTTGACACACAGTAGAGTGCCACTCCCCCTCCCCTTTTGCCCACTTGATCCTTCCTAAACCATTGTGCTAACTATACACAAATATGCAAGGCCTAGTTACATACAGTACTTCTGCTCTGATTGGTTTCTGGCAGCTTCTAAAACATAGCACATGGTGAGTGCCATTAGAGGACTCACCAACTGTTTAAAGTCATACTATCCTAATTCTGTACATGACACTCACTGCGGTAGAGACAGTTTTTATGTCTGAGAAAACACTGATGTGTGAGATGTCGATCTGAGAGAGGTTCCTTGTAATGAGGGACAAGTGATGAGGTACTGCCAGGTGTGTCTGCATAAGAGTGAGGGGAACTGCAGCAATCTGTGGCTTCACTGCCTGCTTTGTTTTGTTTTGCATTGCAAACTGAGTGCCAAATTCACTGATGATTTAATGTCATTGCCCTGCACCAGAGAGAATTTAGGATTGATTTGGTGAGAAAGGAACAACTGTAATGGAAGTCTAAGTATTATAAAAGTGAAACATTAAAATCAAGAGCGCAGAACCGCAGCATACAAAAAGGGTGTAATCGGGATATGAAAAAGGCCGCCAACTCTTCATCTCATGAGGCTGATCCTGCACCCACTGGTATCAGTTGATGTCTTGCCTCCTATTTCTTGATAGTGTTTATTTGTTGTTTCTCTTGCTTGAGCAGCTTCTAGTGGATCTGTTATGAGCTATATTTGTTTGGAGTCTTCACACCAACAAGCATTTAGGAAATGGGAATTTGATTGGTCCTCACTTCCACGATATGAATGTGTCTTTAAAAAGTGGTGATTGCTTCAATGAATGTGTTGTGGGGTGTGCCAGCCCCATACTGGTCCTGCAGTGCTTAACTCTGCTCTGTGGGCTGAAGAGGCCATGCCCCTTCATCTCTGCTGGGCACGCTCCAACTGGAGCCTCAGTACAAAAGGGAGGGAGCAGCTCAGCTCAGTCAGGGCTGACTGCTGAGGAGGGAGCCCCAAGCTGTGGAGGCCAGAGACACCGAAGCCCACACAGATGCCGGGCTATCCAAGGAAGCTCAAAGGAGATCACTGAGTTGCCAGGAGCCTTGTGAGCCACTGATCCCAGAAGCCCAAGGAAGCTGTGGAAGTGACGCTGGAGAACAGGGTAGGAAGTAATTCAGGGGAATTAGATGTTGGTCCAGTTGTGGAACCAGAAACCTAAGCAGTATGTTTTGGCTGGATCCTTGCTGAGCTACTAGTGAACCCATTTGCCACTATGAGGGCCCTGGGTTGGGACCTGGGGAAGCAGGGAGGGCCCAGGACCCTCTACCCTGGCTCCCCACCCACTTTTGGACATTAAGACATAAGTCCCTGACTGCAGGAGCAGCTCTACTGACTATGGCCACTGGGCCCTACAGCCCTGACTGTTAGGGCAGCCCTCAACTGCGGGGCTACAATGCCCCCTCCCCGTAGTACCAGCCCCACAACAGAGTGCAAGTTACAGGCCTGGTCTAAACTACAGAGTTAGGTCGATACAAGGCAGCTTAAGCCAGCCTAACTGTGTAAGCATCTGCACTAAACTGTAGCTCCCACCAATGTAACTTGCCTAACTCCACCTCTGCGAGAGGCGTAGCATCTAAGTTGATGTAGTCGATGCAGTGGCAGTGTAGACACTGCGTTGCTTACATCGACTGTTACTGCCTTGCAGAAACCATCCCAAAATGCACCACACTAACAGATAAATCTGTACAAGTGCTCTTGAGAGGGCCAGATTTCCAATTAGGCCCAATAGGCCTAATGTAAACTCTCCCGCCGACGTAGCTACTGCCACTCATTCAGGTGGTTTTATTATATCAGCGGAACAGCCATTGACATAATGCAGATACACAAGTGCGTACCCAGAAGAACTTATGTTGCTCAGGGGGCTGTTTTATTTCATACCCCTCAGCGACAAAAGTTTTGCCGGCATCAGTGCTAGTGTAGACAAAGCTTTAGGTTGACTTAAGTTTGTAGTGTAGACTTCCCCACAGAGTTTTCTTGCCCCTCCCACTAGAATCACCAGATTACAGTGTACTGATCTTTCAGGTGAAGCATATTACTTTTTTCCCCTCCTTTTTTCATAGATGCATATGTATGCAAACAGCATGAGCAAATATAGTTTATGGTGCTGTTATAAGGGTGAGGCCTGAGAGGATTGCAGCTTGTGACCAGATGAAGTTTAGAAGAAACAGTCCCAAATTAATGCTGCAAGACTTGTTCAGTTCGGGGAACATGCATTCTTGTCTTGAGGGCTGTTGGGCGATTTCTTTCAAGCTGTTCCAATTTGCTTCTGTGACTTGTCTTCAACTGATCAAAATAAAAAGAGCCGCATTAGATATTTCCAAGTGCTGGATGCTTCCTTCCGCTTGTGCTGTCAGAAGAGAGCAAGGATGAAAAGAATTGATATAAAAAGCATGGAAGAGGGGGAACAGTAAACTCCATCACATGCTTGCCTCTTCCACTCCCACCCCCCACCTGTTTTCCCCTTATTTCCCGAGCCTAAAAAACCTCTCCAGAGGCAAACTGCAGGGTGGAGACTCCGGTGTGTTTGCAGAAGTGGAAAGGAGGCAAAGCTGGAGAACAGCTGCTGTCTGTGGCTGGCTTCCCTGGTGGATTTCTGACAGGAAATATGTGTGGAAGTTGATGCTACTCGTAGAGCAAAATTTCCTCAAAAATCTTCTGCCCTTTTGCAGGGGGATGGGGAATGCAAACTCTGTGGAGACAATCCAGAGGAAAAGGGAGGGCCTGGAGATCAAGGTGGCTCCACCTACTGACGCCAAGGATTCTGGACTACAGCCATGTTTTCTCTAACCAGTGTGAGTATGCCTAAACTACAACACGATCAGCTAGCATGATTGTAAACGTGTTAAACTGTGTCTACGCTGGAGTTAGAGGGCAGGATTGTGTCAAGGTAACTTTGTTGAAAAAAGCATTTTGGTTGTTGTGTAGAGAGGGACTGAATAACATTCTCCTCTCACCAAGCTACAACAAATATAATTGTGGTTTTTCTACAACCATGTATCAACTGTGTTTGTTTATTCACCTCTACCAGCCTGCCTACTTGTGCTTGGGTAATTGCATTCTGAGGCAGTTTGGGCAGCTATCCCATACCGCCTCAGCAGAGGAGAGGGTACCCAAGAAGATACACACAGAGCTGTACTTGCAGCATACTCTGAGATGCACTCTGAGATGTCCTAACACAGAGAACTGATAGGAAGAAGGACGAGCTGAACTGATTACAACACAAGCATAGTTAGAGAGTCCTAGATTCATAGATCGTAAGGCCAGAAGAGACCCTTGTGAAAATCTTTTCTGACTTTCTGAGTAACACAGGATATAAGGTCATGTCTATACAAAAAATAGGGTTTCAATCTGGTGACAGAGATTTATTTCCAAGCCTACACTGCCTACATAGGTGACACACTTACTAACCAAGTATTTACACACAATGTGGTTGACACAAACTAAATTTAGAACCAGCAATGTCAGGAACTGGTCACAAACTCCATTAAAGTGTTATAGTAAGGAACATACCCTTCATTTCAGACACTACTCTCTCCTGCAGCTCAAGTCTTTGCTGTTCAAACTATACAGTTTCTAAAACACATTTCTTGTAGAACGACAATGAGATCAATATGATTTCAAACCCCTATTTTAAATGTACAGAAATCTGTGCAGGAAAAGGATTTATTTAAATTTACAGATACTATATTGTAGCCCATAGGGGTTGAGGAGGAGGGAGAGAAATTAAACCTGCATTTATCCTAGCAGATTACACAATCAAACTTTCAAGTGTGATCAGTTTTGTTATCATCTTTGAATAACATATTTTTTCATAAACTAGTTTTTAATAAGATTGGCATGTTGACTGAGCACAGTGAGGGCCTAGATTCAACTTGATGGCATTTCTCTGCTTGTCTGGCTGACTGGTTGTAATGGGCTAATTTTTGAACACCACATCCAACTGATGATAAAATTTCAGAGAATATTCTCGCCATCAGTGGGCAAAATCCTATTAATTTTGGTGAAAATTGGAAAAAGAGAAGGTGGAAATGGCAGACACACAGAACTCATCACATCTGCTTGCAAATCCATCAGCTTCAGCCAGGTCTGTAATTTTCTATAGATCAAAGAATTAGTTGATGGCAGCCATTAACACCTTCCAGCATAACAACACCTCCCATCTCAGCTCTGCCCATCCTCCCAGCAGAGCTTAAAATGTTGACTCCCAGAAGGACTTATCTCCCAGACAGAAAGAAAAGAAATAAGAAAGGGCTTTTGAAAAATGTGTAGGCTAAGGCCTAGTCTACACTTAAAATTTAGGCTATGTCTACACCACAAATTACTTTGATATAATTTTCATCACTCAGGGATGTGAATAATCCACACCTGAGCGATGTAAATTATATTGACTAAGCGCTGGTGTGGACAGCACCATGTCAGTCGGAGAGCTTCTCCTGTGGACATAGCTACTGCTTCTCACAGAGGCAGGAGTTATTAAGTCCACGTGGCAGAGCTCTTCTCTGTCGGCTTAGAGTGTCTTCGTGAGAAGACACAACCTTAGATTGACATAGCTATAGCACTCAGGGTGGGAAAAACCCACACCCCTGAGCAACATGGCTATGCTGACTTACTTACCGCCTAATTTAGACACAGCTAGGTTGACAGAAGAATGTTTCCGTTGACCTAGCTACTGTCGCTCAGGGAGGTGGTGTACCTAAAACAACAGAAAAACGCATTCTGTCAGTGTAGGCCAGTGGTTCCCAACCTGTGGCCCAGGGGCCAAAAGTGGCCCGTGATGTCTTTCAGAGTGGCCTGCCGCTCCCCTCCTGCTGGCTGCAGAACCTAAGGACTCCGGTGGAACAAGTTTCCATGGAGTTATAAGACTGGTGCACACGCCTTGCTGCAGCCAATGGGATGGGAGATCAGCGCTCCCTTCTCCCGGCTGTAGCAGGGAGCACGGCAGTGCGCGCTGCCTTGGTCCATAGGCACTGGGGTCCCAGCTGGAGCCAGAAGGAGGAGTGCTGATCTACTGTCCCCCTGACTGCAAAAGGGAGCCACTGCCTAGGGGCCCAGGTGGAGCGCACAGGGCTAAAAGATGCATGTGGTTTCCCTGCTGCAGCCAGGGGGACAGGAGATCAACAAGGAGGAAGCCTCCTCACTGAACTCCTTCTGTCTGGCTACAGTGCGGGGGAGGAAGGCTGCTGGAGGAGCAGCCAGGACCTACCATGCTTGAGGAGGGGCAGGACTCTAAAAATCAGGGCCTTTCGGTTAGTCACCCACCGTGACTTAGCTGCCAGGCCGTGTGCTTCAGTGTGTGGTGCCAGTCACTCATCTATACAAGTGCTTTGTCTGCGTGTGACATGCTGTGAGTAATTTGTAGGTGTAAAATTGTGAATGTAAAAATGAGCACAGTAGCATCAAAATGTTTCCTTTAAATAGGTGGTGATTTGCTGTCCTTAATGGTGTGGACGTCAATTCATTTTTATGAGCTGAATGACTGGTGGCCCTGCAAGGTTGTAAACATGATATTTGTGTCCTACTCATGAATACAGACAATGTATTGTTTTGATATATCTGGGAGTGTAGACACCTGGGACTTTTCACCAAAGAGGCAAAGTGACCATGACATGTCTCATGAACGCAAGATCACAGCCAAGTCTGGCTGTAAAACGCTGGAAGAATTTTGGATGAGCACGGCTCTATGAGACAGTAAAGTATCTAAACAAGTAGGTCTCGGTTCTTGAATGTGTGTGATGATTTTATTTTTTATATGTAACCATTTGTTGCCAATACTTTGACTTCCTATCACGTGAATCTCTATTCTTTGTGCAAATTGATACCTGATTTCTCTATAAAAATCTCTCAGTGCTGGGAGTTAAGTGACGTGGTGATCTGAGGTGCAACTGATAAGCTGGAATGTGCTGTTTCTTTGGAAGCAACGGAGTTGTGAATACTGTGAGTGGCCAGTGGACATGGGGCTGGACACTGCACGGAGACCCTCAGAGAGCTTAGGGGTTGGAGTGTGTCAGTCACTAACCTGCAGAGTAACAGCGGGGCCTGTGTAGGCCTACAGAGGAGTGTTTGTGTTGCTCATGGCTGATGGAGTCAGGGAGCTGACCCCCAGCACACACAGACAAGGCTTTCTCCTGCTAAGGGCAAGAGGTAGCAAGGTGCTCACAACTCTCGGTGTCCCCACAAAGCATCACACCCTGACATGGTGGGACAATGGGTGACCCTCCTATAGGGAGAAGGGGAGTAGAAGGCCACAGAGAGCCCCTGACATTGGGGCAGAAGGCATGAATGGGAGACAGAGTCCCTACATTTGAGGCAGAATACAGGACCATAGTATGGGGGATAGGAGACATGGGGGGACACACAGAGCCATTGGCACGTGACAGATGGAATGGGGGACATACAGAGTCCCTGGTATAGAGGGGAAAAAGGAAAATGGGGATTGCACAGAATATCTGGCATCAGAAGGGGGGAGGGGGACAACAATGAATGGGGAACCCTGGTTTGGGGACTGGAGAGACTGGAAGGACACAGGGAACCCTGGTGTGGGCAACGTGCTTGGACTACAGAAGCATTGAAGTGTGTGAACCTCTATTTCTAAAATATTTGGGCCAGATTCTATTCCTGCTGTGACTCCATTGACTTCATTGGAGTTACCCCAGGGATGAATTTGGCCCACTGTTCTTGACCATATTTTTGGGTTATAAAAACGTGTTATAAAAGCCATGCCAAAAAAAAAGTTTAGGCATTGATTTATTTTCTTGTGAATGATAGTAACAGTTCAGCCTGCAAAAGCTGATGTGATTGTGAAACTATTTTTTTCAAGTGTCACAGTTCAAATGCCCTCTGCATATTCACTCTGTACAAAAATGTGTTATCACCTTCAATGCTCTGTAACACTAGGTTTATAATTTCGGGTATGTATTTAATCTTCCTCTAACTTGATTTTTTTAAGAATGATATTATATTAAAGAGACACTCTTCCTGCTTGTTGGCACAAATCTTCACTTATCTTTTCAATTCTTATATGTATTTGCAAAGCCTATGTAATCATCTTTCGCAAAAGAAGACAACCATAAAAATGCAGGTATTCTGTGAAATGTTCATACTTCAGTGGCCATAGCCCTATTCTCTCTTGCTTTGTGCTAGTTTTCACTTGTACCTTTGAGGGACTGTCTATATTAATTATAGCAATTCAAAATTTCCCTAATGAAGACAAGCCAATTCAGGACTTCAGTACAGAGACCTGACCCTGACCCAAGGATGGAATGAGCCCATATGCAGCGGGATGCTTGATCAGCACTTTTATGGAGGCCCCAGCAGTTTCTGTACAATTAGAACTTTAAAAATAAGACATTTTTAGGTTGCAAAGAGAGGCTTTGGTATATGGAATACATTTAAACTGATACTGCACTGTCTGACTGACCCTTTAGTTAGTCAAGCTGCCGCATTAGGCTTGATTTGCCACAGTGACTGCACAAGGTGCAAGGCAGTAGAGAATCAGGCCCAGAAGCTCTGAGAGGTGAACTGCCCCACTTACCTTAGATGTTCATTCTGAAACCTAATGGTGGCAACTGGCATGCAAACTTTATAAACTATAATAGTGATGATCATTTTAGCAGAAATATCCAGCTACCCTGGAAATTTGGATGGAGTTCAAATACAGTACCCTCACTTAATTTGTTCCTCTTTGACTTCTGTTGAAAGCACCATATAAATTTACAACATTATAGACCTGAGTCCCCAGGGTGATAAGCAAGCAACTGCAAATCTCATTTCAGTCAAAAGATCAAGCCCTAAGAAAACAGGTATCATATCAAGCATGGCAGTATTGAAGAAACACCTGATCCGGCAGTCCTCACTATCTAATCCAGATAGGTATTTATTTCTATGTATATTGCTGGAGCATACGAGCATCTTACACATTTTAAAAACGTATACGGAAGGATCGCTGTGTATCTCTGATTCCTTTCTCCTGTGGGAAAGGATTTTATTGGCTTCAGTGAGAAATTGCATTAACTCACCCTTCTTGCATGCAACTCCAGGTGCTCAGAAAGAGACAATGAGCTGAATATGCTAAGCATGAAAAAAGTGGTTTATCATTTGGGGTTAAGTTACATGGGTGTTTAAAAAAGAATCAAATACAAATATTACAAGTTTATAATATTTAAGCAACAAGAGGTAAGAGAACAAAAAATGGGAGACAGCAAGGTTTTTAAATGCTATTGAAAATAATCGATTATCACTTGTACGTATTTTAGAAGCTGTCACATATTCCCTGATTAGGATTATCAGAGGTGCCCATACACAAAACTAGGTTTGATGGGGAGGAAATAAAAATAAAAATGTAGGAAAGGTCAGGAGATTGTAATCCGGATGAGATCCAGCCATCTGGAATATTTTCCGAAAGGAACTGATGGAAAACCCAGCAGCTAAGCCATTTGAACTAGACTGAACAAAACTTTAGGGAATATATACTCTAGCCAGGTTCTCAACATGTGGGGAGAGGGGGTCACAAACAGCTGTCAAGAAGTCCTGCCCATATTGCTAAATCAGAAGTGGGTCTGGAAAAGATTAAGGACTGTTGTACTATAGTGCCCAATCCTGCCCTAGCTGAGGGTGGACTAGCAGGGGCCTCTGCTAGCTATAACGTCTGTTATGTACAGCCACCTGGGATAAACCCATTTCTGCTAAAATGATCTACAGTGAAAGAGTTATCAACATGGACATTTAAGTTATCCTTCAGGGAGAACTCACCACTGAAGTTCACCTCTCTGCGTGCTATTATTTATAAGCTGGTTGTCCATCTACAGAATAAGTGATCCAGTGCCCATTGAAGTCAATGGCGATACTGCCATTAACGTCAGTGGTTATTGGCAAGACCACTAGGTTATGCATGCACTGCAGCTGAGAGCATGCCTCCCAGCCCACGCAGACAGATCTGCACTAGCTTCGCTTGGGCTAGTGCTCTAACATTAGAAGTGTGGATGCTGCAGCATGGGCAGTGGCTCAGGCTAGTGGCCCAAGTCCAAGTTCACCTAAGCCACTGAGTCCACCCTGGGGCAGGTAGCCCAAGCTGCCTCCCATACTCAATGACCACATGGCTACTTGTAGTGCATTAGCCTCACTACCCAGGCGGGGAGGTGTGCTTCCAGCTGCAATGTAGACATGCGCTGAAAGGCCTGGAGGCTCATTTTAATTGTAGTGGATCTTGAATCAGGCCCTAATTGCACTGCATTGGTTCTTGTCTGGAAGGTTCTATTTGCAGCCGGAGATCTTGTGTCCACTAGGACATTTGTATCGATGTTTCCTACCATTGCTACCACTAATGGAGTATTGGTCTAGACAGGGCCCAGTGGCACTTTCATTTTGGGTAAACCTGCTTTGAGCAGGGCCAGATCGCACTGTGCTTAACGCACTGGTGGCTTCCTGGAGCACTATCTATAACAGCCCTCCCTCTGTTGCTTCTACACTAGAGCTGACCCACTGAGGACCACAGTGGGAAAAGTTAACCCAAATTACCTAATGTAGACACAGCCACAACACTTATTTTCTAATCAATGCTTAAATTTTACAGAAACTGAGGAGGCCACTGAGGAAGTGCAGGGACAATGTTTGGGACCTTGCTGACTCACTACAATCCCAGTCTGTATTGCTTTTCTTTCAGTTCCTTCCCTTCATCCTCTAACACTTTCTTTTTGTCTTCTCCTAGCTTTTCAGTAGTGCCACTGGAAAATGGAAATAAATGTATTTTTAAAAGATCACACCAAGGAATGTAGCTTCTTTTTTAAGCTTTCTTTGACACCAGTTGACTAACAGCTGTAGAGTAAGTCTTCGGGACACGATTGTGTTTTCTGTCAAGGGACACTCATCTGCTTTCTCACTTGAGTCCTGTGTATTTTGTAACTTCTTTAAAATTGTATTGTTAATTAAAAACACAATGCCCTCAAACTAAACTCAAAACAAAACAAAACTGTTGATCACTCCCTTCACTGTATGGTTTTCCAAAAGCGGTGATTTATGGACACTTGTTTCATTTTTTTAATTAATTGACTTTCACTTTTCAGTTTAATCCCTATGTGTTATTTACAAATATTTTTTTCTTTAGGTTCTCTGTCTATAGGTTGAAGGATGAAATCAAGCGGTTCTTATTTAGGGCATGATCCAAATCACATTGAAGTCAACTGTAAACTTCCAGTGAAGTCAATGGGCTATGGACCAGGCTTGGAATGTCTTGAATGGGATTTTTGCCTGAGTAAGGGCCGTAAGATTTTGCCTATATTGTATTGAAGGAGATACTGTATGTGTGAATGAATATATTTTATCCATGACCATGCATACTTTTCTTCCCCTAACCCTTGTGCAACTGGATGCTGAGGTGTGGATATCCAAGGTGCTTAATAGCTGTTCTTTAATGAAGAGGTGTTTCCTCTCTCTCAGCTGTCATTCTTTGCCACATCACAGATTCTTTCAGACAGAAAAATAATTGGCCAATTTATTTGAGTTTAGAAACAGGAAAGCCATAGGGAATTGTGCAGTGTGTATAAATCTGGGATGATTATTATAGTGGCGCCCACTAGCATCTCCTCAGACCTAGGGGGTCGGCTTTCCATGAGCATCCCATGTTTTCCAGGCTTTGTCGCTCAGCTATAAGCACTTGCATGAAGTATGGCATGAAAGTTCATGAAATGTAACATACAAGGGCCAAATCCTCAAAGGAAAAAAATATGCTCTCTCTGAGTTGTTAACTGATGGGACAGAAATGCCAGTCCCTCCCACCCCCAATCTTCTTTAATTGAATTCTTTCAGGATGGCTGTCCATATTTTGAATGGACTTCTTTTGCTATTTCCTCTAATTTGCTATTTCCTTCTTTATTTCCTTTATCTTTTGACCAACTGGGGCTATTTTATTTAGGGTGCCTGCACATTGTACAACTGCCACCTTCATCAAATATCCTTCAGGCCTATTTAGTATGTGAAAATATTCAGCATGTGTAAAATTCACCCCTTGGCAGCTCCTAAATTACCGAGCACATGTGGGTGACTGCAGAGAGACTCTGCGTTCCCTGATGCCAGGTCTATACTAAAGCTACGGTGATATAGCTATGCTGGTATAGACTCCATAGCTTAGATATAGCCATGGGTGGCAGCTCAGGCCAGCTTCCCAAGTACATACCCGGGGGGCTGGGAGAGTTTGTGCTCTGGTAGCAGCCACCCTTGTTACTCCCATCTCCACTGCTATTTTTAGTGCCCTAGCTCCATCAGAGCTAGCACATGTCTGCCCTTTCCCAGCTGCAGTGTCGAAAAACTGCAGTAACTGTGCCACTGAATGACCTGTGCACAAGTTGGAGGTGTATTCTGGTCAGCTCCTTGTCCCCTTCCCCTTTATCCTCAACATTATGTTGTCTGGACTTCATATTTTGGAGGCCATCCCCTTTACCTGCTCCATAGCCCTCAAACCCCTGTACCTTTAGGGGAACATTCAATTAAAACTCCATTGTGTACATTTAGTTAAATATTCTGGGCTCTTGTTTTGTTTTTGATCAATTTTACAAAGGGAGAGTATGAGATGATGTGTATTTTTAAACACTCAAAGAAGTTTATGTTAAGTTGACACGTAAAGGAAAACCTTATGTTTGTCTGTCCTCTTTTTTGCTTCTTTTTAATGAAAAAACAAAGGCTTGAAAGGTTTTTTGTTGTTTTTTTCCCCCGTCTCTTTGTTTTTACATTAGATTAGAACTATCAGGTCTTTTCCTACCTTACTGTTTCTGGAGCATTCTATGGACCCTTGGAAAATTAGTGAGATTATAATATCACAAGAGACTGAAATCTGAATAAGAAAGATGGGAAGGGACATTTAATCAGACTATTTACAACCGTTTTGTAGTAGGTTTTGTTTTGTTTCAACTCCTTCAGGGGGCCAAAGTTCCCGCTTCAGTTCTCTAGACCTTATCAGTTATCCAGTAACATAAAGGAAGACAAAACTTAATATTTCCAAGTGAGAAAACAAGCAGAAATAAACGTACTGGGTAGGGAGTAGAGGGACCCTTTCAGACATTCTTTCCACGTCATAAAGCAACAAAAAGTGGCACCAGCACAATAATTGTTCCTTTGAAGGTCATTTTTAAAGCTGCCACTTTCCTCATTTCATTGTGCTAGAATATTGTACCGTCTATGCTACATCTACGTGGACAAAAATCAGATGTGTTGTTCTTCATGGGTGGTTGCCATGCCAGAAATTCTACTATTGGCCGGGCTCAGATGATACGTTGTTGCCTGATGTCTGAGCCCAATTGGCAGTAGAGTTCCCTCCAGGTGAATGACATCTCTGCTTTTTGCCAGTATAAACACACCCTTGTCTAAACTAGGAAACTTCAGACGCATATTTCTCTACTAATGCAGCCCCTCTGGTAGCACTGGAAGAGCTTTGGCTAGACAAGGCACTTGACAAATATTTTCTAACCTGAGACCTTAAAGTTGGACTCTTAAATCCTTATCTGGGCACTTACATAGAGGTGACTTGATTTTCAGAAGTGCTGAGCACCCACAAATGCCAGTAAAGTAAATGGGAGCTGCAAGTGCTCCGCCCTTTATGCTTAGATGCCTATATGAAATTTGAAGCTTAACTTTATGTAACCAAGTGTAAAAAAAATGGTTCTTTGTGTTTTTTCCCACTCTGTCATCTTCTGCCTTGGTCTTGCAAATACTCACATGAGTAATTTAGAGTTATTCATGTGCATAAAATTACTCTGGTGTGTAAGTGTCTAAAGGATTGGGAACTTAAAAATCCATTGTTTGAATTAAATGACTTTCAACAGGTAAGCACACTGATATGATCATATACAATACAGTAACTTCAAAGTCTCATCTTTAATTATCCTAATCGTTTCAAATTGTATGACCATTTCAAGGTGCTTTTTTTTTTATAATGGTCTCTCGTTAAAATTTTGTGTTTGTTTACATTTTTACACAATTGAAATATTTAGGGATGGATACAATACTAAAGTATATAGAATAATATAATCTGTAACTAGTACAGCAACTGAATACGGTTACAAATTCTGAGGGTAAGTAGTTTTAGAGGGCCTCATCCAAAGTCCACTGAAGTCAATGGAAAGCTTCCCTAATACACGAGCATTGATTTCTTACCAGCTCAGTCTTTCAAGTAATGGTTTTTATGCTTTTAACTAGTATCAATAGACATTGTAAATAGATTTTAGAGGTTCATTTGTTGGATATCTCATTTTCTTCTGCATGATCTCTTTGAGCAGCTAATAAGTGTTTTTATTAATTTGCATAATATCTCATTAAAAAGATAGCGAGAAAAGGCACTGTTCAGCTTCTATGAACTACAAATTCCTGATCTGTGCCCAGTCCATTTAGTCTGCAGACTGGAAATATTCTGTGTGCATCTACTGGATTGTAAACAATAGGGAAACCTACATAAGAGGAACCACCCGCTTCCCCAGTGTGTCACACAGATCACAAATTTCCATTCTTCAGTATGAAATTCACTCAAATCTCTGAAGTTTAGCAAAAAGCTCCCGATAATCAGCTGATTTACAAGAAAGGCACTTGCCTGAGGCCAACACGAACGCCTCACTGTAGCCCCCCCCCCATTTCTCCTTAACACTGATTGCAATACAGAAGCCCAAGGCAAAGTGATTGTCCCCAATGCACGTCATCCCTGAGATATAAATATGTGTCTGCGTGTAAATCTTTCAGATCATGAACCAGCTTCCGATATTTAACTATTTACATTGTTTTCAGTGTTATAAAGCTCAGTCTTTTCAAGCATATTGTTTTCCAGTGATACATACTGCCTAAGAATAAGACGCTTTAAAGAGGGTCCTGCATGAGCTGAAATTGGCAGCAGATAGATCAGTGGTTCCCAACCCATGGCCTGGGGGCCAAAAGTGGCCCACTGCTCCCCTCCCGCTGGCTGCAGGAGGGAGCCACTGCCCAAAGACCCAGGCAGAGCATGTTGCCATGGGGCTACAAGACGGGTGTAGGTTCCTTGCTGAAGCCAAGGGGACCATAGATCAGGGTTCCCTACCCCTGGCTGTAGCAGGGAGCACCACAAAGTGCTCTGTCTGGGTCCCTATGTGCTGTGTTCCCTGCTGGAGCCAAAGGGAGGGGAGCACTGATCTCCCAGCTCCCTGGCTGCAGAAGGGAGCCACTGGCTAGGGACCCAGCTGGAGCGCATGGGGCTACGGGATGCATACAGTTTCCTTGCTGCAGACAGGCAGACAGGAAATCAATGAGGAGTGAGGCAGAGAGGTTAAGCATATGTCTGAATACATGCTAAACAATATATAAATGTTCTCTCTAAATTCTGTATGCCTGCTCTATTAGATATATAAAGGTGCATGCGTTAGCTATGCTGTAATAAGATACTCTGTAGATAAATGTGTACAATGAAGATGTCCAGAATATACCTGGCGTGCAGCACATACACTATAAATGTGTGGAACACATATGCCAATACATGTCTTGGCCAGGGGCAGGACGGGGAGTGGCCCTGAGGAAAACAAGACCCACTGAGAGCTCCGGCAGGGCAGGCGGGATTAGAGAGCAGCGGAAGAGCTGAATGTCTCCGCTCAGGGGGAGGCAAAAGGAAGAGCCGTCCAGGCCGCAGCCATGCTGGAAGGAGTTGCCCAACAGGCGTTCCCGGCCTCTCACCAGTGGCGGGAACTGAGTGGCTGCTCTGGTTCTTGCTGCATCATTGCTGGCCTGGCTAGGGAGAGCTGGGCAGTGGGTAGCCATCTTGGGATGCAAGCCACCACAATGACACGCTCCTGAGCTGCTCGCTGTAGGCAGCACTGATGGCTCAGGCACTAATCCATCCAGAGGGCACAGGGGCCCTTGAGCAGACACTCTTCCCTGCTCCCCGTCTAACGATGAAGCTGGAGCCACGGGGTCTCTGTGGGCGGGGGCAGGCTTATTCTCCTCCATTCTCACCCCCTACCTGGCTCTGTCTCCCGCTCCCCTGGCTGGAAGGGACAATCAGCTTTTTGGCAGCAGGTGGTGGTTTTTGCTCTCCTTTCCCATGGCCCTGCCCCAGGTTCCCACCTCTGCTACAGCCTCCCCCTGGACAGTCACTGCTGCCAAGGAGGCCACAAGAGAACAGCCAGCCCCTCCGGCTAGTAAAGTGCTTTTCAGGTATCAGTGAACTGAGCCCCCCACACAGCTGTCAGCATCATTTTGATTAGCCCCCCAATAAGTTGTACTGAGGGGGAAGATTCCTGCAGAGGCATAAAACAGAACAAACCACTAAAGGTGATATCTTACTCCACTGAAGTCAGTGGTAAACTCCCTCTGAATTTAATGAGGCTGGGATTTCTCCCTAAGTATTTTCTCTGGGGCTTTTCCACCAGCCTTTTCCTTCCTTCAGACTGTCCACCCCCATTATCATCTAGTTGAGACCTGCCTCTGGTGTTAGGATCTACCCTCCTCCAAGCAGGTCTAGACCAAATGGTGAAAATGTTGGCACCTTGTCTACATTAGCCCATTGCTACCACTAGCGGCGGTAATGTAGGAAGTGCAAAAGGAAGGGTTGGTGTGAACGAGGCCCAAGATGCAGTGAGGCTGGTCCCATCTATTATTTGCAAGTGCTCATGTAGTATGTACCTAGTTTTGGTTCTAAGTGCTCCATGTTTTTGTAGCTGACTTACTCTTTCTTGCTGCAATTACTTAATAGCTGGGTTCTCACTAAGCCTTGCTGTCTTATCGCCGTGGTAAGTGGTACTAGCTGAACAGTTACTGTTCCTCATATTATCGTATCGCATTACTTAATTTTTTCAACCCCCCATGCTCCCCCACCAGGGTTAATTGTTTTCTCACTGTAAGCTTCAGCTTGAGTCCACCTGGAGCAAAAATATCAAAAACGTAATATTTCTCCACTAACATGTTGTCAGCGGGAAACATTTTATAGCTCTGACATGAACTCCAGTTATGCAAGGAGCTCAGCATGGGTTTTATTAGGGCCATCATGATGAAAGTTTACTAGGGGAAAAAACAAAACATTTGCAGAATTTAAACTGACAACTGCAATGAGCAGATGGCTTAAAGTCTGATAGAAAGACAGAGCAGCTGAGTTATTTCTGTTATCACAATTCAAGTATATTACAGTGAGCTAGTCAAAACTGAAATCAAACTGACTACTTCAAAGTGTATCCTTCTATTGGCACTGCATTTGCGAGAGCAATTTGTTTTAGATATCCACAATCATTTTGTAGAATAATAGTTCATTTTATAGGGAGAGACCTAGAATTTAGAAAAATCTATGTAGTAGGTAAGTTTGCTTTAACAAAGGTTCTCCATGTTGTCTGCGCTCTCTTTATTAAAGATATTGGAGGGGAAAAGCAAGTACTTTAAGGAGCACCATTTTGGGACTCACAACAGATGTATGATACAAAATATCATGTTATGATTATTTGTGGTTGTTTGTTCCGTCCTTACTCTAGTCTTTCTGCACTCTTCCTTTCAACTTCTAAAATTCCTTTTGGAGAAAAGCGTGCTACTTCAACTTAATTCTGTTATTATCCCTGTCCCAGTCCTCTCTCAACCTCCCCAGATGCTGTTGAAAGGATACTGGTGTCCGACTTACAAAACCTTACATTTTCTGCCGGTACAATGTTTCTTGACCGTTTTTATAGCCAAAGGTACGCTAATGAAATTTGGCCTTGCCTGTACAGATGGAACCAAACTACATCTTCATCGATATTAAGATAATGTAATTTCTTTGCTCACCATACAGTAGATTCAGCTGAACTTAGTTTTCTCTCCAGCTAGCCTCCCCTTACACTGAATATAGTTTGTCCTTGTCCGTGCTTGCACCCAGAACTTCCCAGACGGGGATGTGGGATCAGACTGTGATTAGTAAAGATCATCAAAGAAACCCATAGTTTCTAGTTGCTGTTTTCCCTGCAACCTTGTCAGTGGGGGGAGAAGGAAGAGTGAATGGGTGCAATTATTTTAAAATTGTTTAGTATATTATTTTATTTTCAGACACTGAGTGCTACTCTAGAATATAATCCAGCTCTTAATTCATTAATTTTTTCCAGTTTGTTCTTTTCATTCCAGTTATTCCTGTTGGCGGCTGATTTTTCCCATCCGTTGCTGAATTTTCGGGTGTCTTTCTTTTTAGTGTATGCTTTTGTTTAATGTTTATGCCCTGGCTTCTGCTGTTTAAAATGTTCATGTTCTAGCCTCTGATTTGAAGGACTAAATTTGCTATTCATCCCAGTCACATTTTCCATGGCTCTGGGTCCAATTTTATCTTTCAGAAATTATTCTAAAAAGGTAAATCTGAGGATATGCTAGTGAATGTTAAAAACAAAAGTACTTCAGTTTTTTAGGAGCACTGTCTGCTTCTCTTTAAAAATAAGTAGAGCCTACTTTTGATGAAGTCCAGCTTCACCTTTTCACCCTATAGGAATGCAGACCTTAAAATGCCAAATATGACCATTTAAAAAAATGTACACCTCAAACTCCTATTGAAAATATCATTATTGAATCTGACAGGCTGGCAGTCTTGATTACTATAGCAATATAATACCACTTTGCACTTCTTTGTCTCTGGGGATCTCAAAGCACTTTACCAACACCCAGGGGTAGTAAGTGAACACTATCGTCCCCATTTGACAGAGGAGAAAATGAAGGTAGAAAGAGGTATACAGCCAACTTTCAAAAATAGCTGCTGAATTTCAATGCCCAACCAGAAACAGCGTGGGTCTGATTTTCATAGCTGTTGAGAGCCCACAGCTTCTTTGATTTCAGGGCAAGATGCAGGTGCTCATTAGCTTTGAAAATGAGAATCAAGCTATTGCTGTCTCAAGCTGAGCACATATAAGCTGAGGCACCCAAAACCAGTAGCCACTTTTGAAAATCTTGGATTTAGTGACTTGGAAAACATCACACAGAAAGAAATGAGGACCTTGAACTCCTGACCTGAAGTCCCATGCATGGATCACAAGAGCAGCCTCACCCCCTTTGTTCAACCAGGTTGTTTGTATTTGTATTTAGTAAAAAGGACAAACTGGGTGAATAGAGCACCTACAACTTCCCATTTTAAATACGTGGTAAATATAAAAGCCTCCCAGCCTTTGAGATGGCATCTATGCCAGCTAGGCAACAGGAGCCTAAAGGGAGAGCCCAAGGTATATTTTAACAAAAAATAAGTCCAAAGATAATTAGTCAAAGCAACATACAAACTATCCATATTTACATAGGGTCCAAGAGAAGCTATGATGACCTGTAAATCTTAAGATGTTTCTCCTGGGCTGGCAGCAGGTCTTCAGAAAATGTACAGGGTCTGACCAACGTAGAAGGTGATTGGATAACATTCTGATAGTCTGGATGAAAGTAAAAGTGTTCTTAGAATATTGATCTGTGTCCACTGGGGTGTGCATGAGAGAATCATGGAAACTAGAAATGGAAAAGACCTACTAGATCATAAAGACTTTTCTCCTTGGAGGCCTAGTTCAGCAAAGAATTTAAGTATGTGCTAAAGGGCTTTGCTGAATTGGAGGTCCTACTTTGATATACAGATCCCATATGAAAGAGAAAACAGTTTTTACACTTAATCTCATCCGGAAGGCAACAAGCGTAATGTATAGTCCATCTTCATTAATTACACCTTACTGTAAATAACACTGCGTAAAAAGGGTGTCCGTGAATAAAAATTGCTGTTTGATTCAGTGATGCTGATATTTGAATTAAGTTAAACAATATATCATTCTTTGAAACCCTCTGAAACCTCAGATTTTCTCCCCTCAACATTTATGTTGTGGTTTGGGGGTTATTTTAATAGTAATAACTTGACACTCTGCTTTTTGTTTCTGCAAAAGCTGTTCTTATTGTAACCTTACTTGAAGTGTTCAGGGATCCAGTTACAATGCTGTTTCCAATACATGGTTAAAACTCAGCTCAACCTTGTTGTGTAGCTAGAACTGAAGAGCTACAGTTCTACATCCATCATTCAAGAACTTGGATCATGACAGTGTGGAGCAGAAGGCTGAACTTTGCTTTTACTATATCCGAGGATTACTGTCTTGTAACTAGATCCCCCAGTAAAATAGATTTTTACAGTCTAGTTGGGATTAGAAAGACTAGATCCAAATCGTTTTGTTTTAGTAAAGAGTTACAGAATAGATAACTCTTGCTTTAGAGTGGGACAAATTATTATTTCAACTATAAAGGCTGCCTGTTGATTCCCTGTGCAAAGAGCAAACTGACAAGTGTAAATTAATAGTATGTGCTCAGTCATATGGCCAGAGTGCATCTCTGGGGGCCGAAGGAAGGGGGAAATAAAATGTGAGTATGTCCTTTATGCAAAGAGTCAAATCCTGCAGCTCTTAATCTCTCCAAAATTACATAGATTGCAATGGTAATGTGGCCAAGTAAGCACAGAATTTGGCCCATAGTCAGTGAACAGTTTCCTAGCTCTCTGCTCCTTATTTCCCCTAAAAGCCAGTTACTGTCCTTAGATGTTTACACAGTCTCCCTGGACTGCTGTGGGAGTTTCACATATGGATCGACACCAAACGTATTTCTCTAAAGGTGATATGAACTCTTAAAATAATACAGAAAATGTAAATAATCTGATTAAAATATTAAATTATTAGCAGAATCCATGTGCAATCTTTATGAGAAATAAATTTGAAAATAACCTGAAAAGCTTTATCTGGCAGGGGTTTGTGTCTTCCTTACAGAAAAATCCCTAAGGGCTTGTCTTCACATGGAGTTGTTCCTAATTAGCTGATCCTGATTAACTCCACCTGTGGTGTGGACACACTTAATCCGGAATAACAGAGCCTTGTTCTTGCTTTTAGTTTAACTCACTTAGAAAGTTAACCAAATGCAATTAATCAGGAACAACTTCATGTGTAGACAAGCCCTTTGAGAATCTTCTTGAAACCAATTGTAGGTTTAAAATGAAATCAGTGTGAGCTGCAATTAAAGCAGTACAGAGAGGGGAATTATATTTCTTAGTCTTCCTTAGGTGCGATGTTATCAGATTTTGTAGGAGAAACACAGAACCCCTGGTCTCAGGTCGTGGTAGATAGGTAAAGGCAGACGTGTTCTGCAAATATTTCGATGACAGTACTTATGTAAGTTTGTTCTTGTAGTGATTTGGCATTTTAAATAGTTTTTAGAATTAAAGCAGTTCACCTACGTTTAAGAGCATATTAAATAGAATTTCTTGTGCTCGCTATTCCTATGCAGCGTTTAGGTGTATAGACGCTATAGAAAAGCCTTTGATAGCTCAATGTTTTTAAAAATCCGTTTTGTGTGCTGAATGTTTCACACGTGGAAGGAATTTTGATTACATTAACGTCCCCCTTTCATGAGCAATGGTCACCTTGCTATTGAATGGTAAATTATGTGACGGCTGCAAATCGCTTTGCAGTCCATTACTAGTAAAGATCCAGCTGAATGATTTGTATCTGTTCTCTTCTTCTCCCCAGAACAAAACCATCACCTTGCCGAGAGAAATAGTCATCCACGATCAAAGTGCTCAGAAAGACCGGGCTGGCAGATCTTTGCTGGCTGCGTGGGCTTCTGACTTTGCAAATATAGTTTTTCGTTGCCGTTTGACCAACATTAACCAAAAGTGAGGCGAAACTTTAAAAGAGAGCGACTGAACGAATCGGGCTGAAATATAACAGTTAATTGCAGGCTGTGATCCGACCTGTTTTGCAACGCTAGCTCCCGCTTTATCATCTCCCCCATACGTTTTGCTGCGCTGCAGTTTAAATTGAGTGCTTAAGCAGTGAGGGGTTTTTTCTGTTTTCTCCCGGTTTTGATGGTTGCATGTTGATAAACCTCAGCTGCCCTCTAAACTGGTCATCTCATGTCTTTGCCGACAGTCCTTAAACCAAACGTTTGCCTAGCATTTACAAACAACCCCGGCACGAGATCGCATCGGAGTTCCTGTAACTGGGAAAGTTTTGAAAATCTGGAAAAAAACTGTTATTTCACAGGCACGCGTGGGTTTGGTTAATTGTCTGCGGCCACGTTATTTTGGCTTAATGGGACTTTGTCAATCTGGAACACAAAAAAGGAGCAGAAAGCAAGTTAGAGCTGCTCAAGGCAGTCAGACGAAGCGTGTCTGGAGTCTGAAATGATTATTAGTGATTGTTCCTTCACAGTGATTGTGCTTCGTTTTCTCTCTCAGCAACGAAACGTTGGTTTTTGTCGTTGGATTTCAAAAAGGACAATTTTGCTGAAGCTATCTCAGAGCTGGGCATCTGTGAGGAAAGAGGCTGTAGCGCGTTGGTTAGTCCATGCTCGAACTACTTTTACAAATTAGGAAAAAATGAATCCTCCTTAAATTCTAGCGGCTCATCTTTCGGGGTTTAACCCCCCCTCCCGATGTATAAAGGAGGGAGAGAAATAGCAAATTCGCCCGCGGGAATTGTTAAAAGGCGGAATCTGTCAGACAACTAAAATAATTCTGCTTTGCAGCGCCGAATTGTTGAAGCAAACGTGCTTGGGGGGTTTTTTGGTATTGGGCGTGGGAGGGGGCTAGAATTGAAATAGCAAAACAGCCCTTCCAGTCGCTTGAAAGAGAATCCTCCTGATAAGGTGGAGAGCTCTGAGTCATCCCTATGTAAATGATGCTCTGATCTGCCGCAGAAAGAGGGGTTTCTACCCTATTTGGCCTGGCTGCAGAACAGGCGCAATTGTTTCAGGGGCGAGACTGCGCTGGTGAGCCTTTAATCTGGCCCATCAAATTTAAATGAAATGTGGATCTCGTTTCTTAGCTGGCCTGACAATTGCAGCTGTCTCGCTTGTTAAACACCATCCACCAAGCTCTAGCACTACTCGGATTGCAGGTAGCAGCAGGGAGGATTTTGCCCAGATCTTCTCTCTTTTCTCCTCTGAAAGTTGCTTTCTTCCCCTTCAAGTCTTCGACAGGCAGGACCCTTTTCCTTTCTAGCGAAGCCTCTATTAGCGACGAGGCCTGTGTCAGCTGTATGAAGAGATCAGCGGGTGGCTAAGGCTTCGCGCCGGGGGAAAGGCTAGCGCGCCTCCCCCCAGCCACCGAGCGTTGCGGTTAAAATCCCTGCTTCCTTTCTTCCCTCAGCCGAATCGGGCCACGGGGCGCTTTGGATCTCCCCTCCGGAGCCGCTTAAACGGGGGGGAAATGGAGTCACAGGTGACTTGTTCCAATTAGTAGCTGTCTAATTAAATTAGTGTCACGGAAATCAGCCAATGGGCCGGCCAGGCTGAAGGGGGCTGCCACCGACGAGACCTCCCCAAGCCCCTCCCCGGCGGCCCGAGGAACCCGGCGTGCCTATATAAAGTCTCGCTTTAACGCGGCCGCTGCAGAGGAGCGTGTGGATGTTTTCGGGGGGGGCCGCAGGCCGGGGCTCTCTGAAGGCGGGGGGCGGGGGGGGCGGGGGGGGGGGGGGGGAGGAGGGTGAAAGTTTCAGGGCAACTTTCCGGGAGGAGGGGCCGGGCGGCTCGGCCTTGGCCTCGCAGCCGGCCGGGTCCCTCCCGTCCGGTCCGGGCCGGCGCTGGGGAGGATGCAGTTAGGGGAGCAGCTCTTGGCCAGCGCCGCTAGTTTGGCCGGGCCGCCCGGCCCCTTCTACCCGCTGGAGAGCCGCGGCGGCCAGCGCTGCAGCCAGCCCGGCTCGGCGTCCCCGCAGCGCCTGGACGTGGACAAGGCGCCCAAGAAGTTCGGCAGCGGCGGCGCCGGCCCGGCCATGCTGAGCGAGGCGGAGGCGGGCGAGCCCTTCCCCGGCGCGGCCTCCAAGCCCGACGGGCGCAAGGCGGCCCCGTGCGGGGAGGCCGAGCTGCCCCCGGCCGCCGCCGCCCGCTACCCGCTGGACAGCCTGAGCCCGGAGCGCTACTACCTGCAGTCGCCCGGGCCGCAGGGGGCCGAGCTGGGCGGGCCCTGCTCGCTCTTCCCCTACCCGGCGGCGGCGCAGCACGGCCCCGTCTACCCGGCGCCCGGCGGGGCGCGCTACCCCTACGGCTCGGTGCTGGCGCCGGGCGGCTTCTCGGCCGCCGTGTGCTCCCCCGGCGGCCGGGCGCAGTTCGGGGGCGGCGGCGGCGGCTACCAGTACGGCCAAGGGGCGGCGGGGCCCCTCTACGGCCCCTACCCGGCGGCGGGCTCCTGCGGCGGGCTGGGCGCCTTGGCCGTGCCCGGCTCGGGGGCAGGGCTGCGGGCGCAGGTTTTCCTCTGCAACCGGCCCCTCTGGCTCAAATTCCACCGGCACCAGACCGAGATGATCATCACCAAGCAGGGCAGGTACGGAGGGGCCGGGCGGGGGCGAAGGGGCTCCCCGGGCCCCGCCGAGTGGGCTAAACCCGCCCAGCCGTCCCCCCGGCGCCGGCCCTGGGCCAAGGGGCAGGGTTAGGGGGCGCCTGTGACCGCGGCTTTTGCCGGCGTCCTCGCCTGGGTTTGCTTCCTTCGCCTCCCCTTCGTTTCCCGGGGCTGGGGGGGCTCCGGCGCCTCGAGCTGCCTCGGGTTGCTGCCCTGGATCGGGAAGGGGGGGCGAGGCTAGGGCTAAAACGAAGCTTAGCGCCGCGTTAAAAATCAAGCCGGCTCCCCCTTCCCGCCGCTGACACTCCAGGGCTTCCCAGGCAGGCGAAGAATTGCCGTGTAAACGGAGCGGCGGGGCGGGCAGCCGCTGCCCCGGATTGCGCTCTCCGGCGCGCGGGCCGGTTCCCAGGGACTGGGTGCGGGCCGAGCCAACGCTCGCGTCTCCCGCGGCGGCGGAGCCGGACAAGCGGGAGGGTTTGTTTTCTCCAGCCCACGGATCCGTGCCACGGGACTCCCCTTGTCTTGGCTGGGTACAGACTGCCGGGGCTCCCCCCAACTTGTCTTTTCTCAGCGGGGGCCGTGGAGGAACCGACTCCCAAGCCCGGCTTGAGCCCATCGCTGTGCGGGGCAGAACGGCCGGGCGGCTCCGTAAGGGCTGGAGCGCAGGGGAGCTGGGCGCTCTCCGTGTCGGAGAGAGAGAAATTGTGCGTGCGGGGGTGATTTCGTGCCCGCTGCCGAAGATCCGTTTAGGAGGAAAGCTCCCCTCGGGGGGAAGGGCCGGGATGCGGCAGGACGCAGCAGGAGGTTTCTTTCTGCGGGGAAGGGGCCGGAGAGGTTGGCTCCGGCTGGGGTTTTCTCTGCCAGGGCGTGTCATTAATCACCTGTTTTTCGGCCGGAGCCGGAGAGGAAAGGGGGAGCAGGTAAACGAGCGGGCGGCGCCTTCCGGGGCGGGATGGGATCTAGTCGCTCGGGTAACGAACCCGAGTGGGAACGGCGCCGCGTGGGCTCCGGATCGGACCGAGGGCTCCCTGGCTGTGACCGCCCAAAGGCAGGACACGATCGAAGCCAGCGGAGTGGCTCGGGGAAGCCACCCTCTGCCTCAGTTTCCCCCGCCGACTGCTTGGGAGCTGGGCGGCCGCGCGTGGCCTCTCGTTTGCGGTGGATCCCGGACGCCGCAGGCGCCCTCCCCCGAGCACGGTGCCCGACGTTGCAGCCGATTTGGAGCCGGCCCCTTCGCTCTGCGCCGGGCAGGCGGGCGCCGAAAGCCGGGCGGAGGGTGGGCTGGGAGCCCGTCCCTGGCGGCCCGCTGACCTCGCTCTCTGCGTGTTTTCCCTTGCAGGAGGATGTTTCCCTTCCTGAGCTTCAACATCACCGGCCTCAACCCCACCGCCCATTACAACGTCTTCGTGGAGGTGGTGCTGGCCGATCCGAATCACTGGCGCTTCCAGGGGGGCAAGTGGGTGACGTGCGGGAAAGCGGACAATAACATGCAAGGTGAGGAGCGGCCGCGCCCCGCCCCCCGCCCGGGGGAAGCCTCCGGGCTCCCGAGCACCCGGCCTCCTTGGGGAGCCAGGCTCTGCTCTGTCCCTTCCCCTTCCAAAGCCAGCCTGGCCACCGGGCGTGCTCCTCCCGCTGCCCTGCAAACCGCGGCTCTTCGCTCTGTCCCCTCCGAGCGATGGCCGGGCCGGGGTCCCACGGAAGCTAGTTGACGACTAGGGACAACTGGCAAAACGCTCAACCCACCTTTCCGGGGTGGTGCTGCTGGGTGTTAATGCGCCGAGAAACCCCTTGGCTAGAAGATGGCGCTGGGATGGTCCCTCTGCAGGCTGGGCGATTGGGCTGTGACTCCCTAAGCCGAGCTAGGCGCTACATGAAAATTCTCGGAATTAAATATACAAAGGTGGGCGCTTGTCCTTCCTGGTATCCAGCAGCCCCAGTCAGGCAGGGACTAATTTACAGTGCATCTGCCCTGCCTTTCTTTGTGCCATGGCTGGGGCTAGAGATGATGGCTGTCACTCCAGGATGGGTTTGTCTGCACTGTGTGTGCACGACTCTCCTTGTAGTCCTTAGGTTTGCACCTCTCTCTTTCCTAGGCAACAAGGTGTATGTTCACCCCGAGTCCCCAAACACTGGGGCTCACTGGATGAGGCAGGAGATCTCTTTTGGAAAACTGAAACTGACCAACAACAAAGGTGCTAACAATAATAATACACAGGTAAATAACTTCAATGCCCTGGTCATGCCTCGAAATGAAGAACTGGGTTTTGGGGGCTTCATTCCTTACCTTGCAGATCTATACTAGCCTCAGAAAATCTTAAACCACTTTTTATTTTTATTTGTTTAAAAGTTCAGTGGACTTAACAGATATGGGACAATAAAAGGTGAAAAATTTTCCCTTTCTTCTGTTTAGTCAGGCATAATGTGAGATCTCTCTACTCTAGCTCTCTCATAGCAGTGAATTTTGTACACCACTGTACTCCTAAAGCTATTATCCAGAATCTAGTTTGAGGATTGCACCTTGCAAACTCCTTGTGAGTGAGTCTGAAGGCTAAACAATCAGCAGCCAAATATGTGTATTTTTTAAAACCCTATGGCTAGCACTTTGTTCAGATAAAAGGCACCTACAACTAATCTATAATAGACTGTTTTATGCATTTGTTTCTTCTAGATGATAGTACTCCAGTCTCTACACAAGTACCAACCTCGACTTCATATTGTGGAAGTGACTGAAGAAGGGGTCGAAGATCTGAATGACTCTTCAAAGACTCAGACGTTTATTTTCCCGGAAACCCAATTCATAGCCGTTACTGCATATCAAAACACTGATGTAAGTTGTGAGGGGATTTAAACTTTGGAAAAAATCTGTAGTGCAAGGTGCTTGATGCCATTTAGAAATTTAACTCAATTCCATTTCTCCTCCCTCCCTCCCCCCAGATCACCCAACTGAAAATTGACCATAATCCTTTTGCAAAAGGCTTCAGGGACAACTATGATTCGTAAGTATAATTTCAATCCTATCTCAGTCTGTGTGTCCATTTGGGAGGTGTAGTCTGACCTGTTCTTAAAAATGGAAATTTTTCTGCAAATAACTTAAAGCTCTTGCTATTACTTCAGGGAGAAGCAGTGTCCAGAGCTTCGATAGATGGTGTGACTCTTTCCTAACTAGATTTTTAAATGCCTTTGTGTGTGGCATGTGGTTGTCTGTCTTCAGGTGGGTTTCCATAAATTTTGTCTAAAGGAGCTGACAAAACCATACACCGAATAGAGAGATCTTGTTTTAAGATCTTATCGAAAAGACCCAGGGTAGGTGAAATGAGTACTGTACTCTATTACACAAGGGAGAGGTTCGTAGTTTACTTGGTAAGCCTAGAAGTATTTTTTTTAAATCTATAGATGCCTCTCAAAGAGGCTGGTCACATTTTTGGTGTGTTCATGCTTAGAGTTTCTCAAAGAATATTTATGAATAGCTATATTAAAAGAAGCTGTACTGAGACTTGTAGGCTTGGAAATGTCTCCTGAGTTGAGGACCAAGGTGAAACTGGATTTTGATCTTGCAGAATGTATCAAGTGTCCTAAATCCCAGATTTTTATTTTTAGCACATAGCTCAGCCTGTCTGTTTTTTGTTTTGTTTTTTTAATAGTGCATGGAGTTGTAAAAACCAATACTTAGTGTTTCTCTTTTATATTGTAGCATGTACACAGCTTCAGAAAATGACAGATTAACTCCATCTCCCACGGATTCTCCTAGATCCCATCAGATTGTCCCAGGAGCCCGGTACAGCGTGCAACCGTTCTTCCAGGAACAGTTTGTCAACAACCTGCCACCAGCCAGATTTTACAATGGTGAGAGAACTGTACCTCAGACAAATGGCCTCCTCTCTCCTCAGCAGAATGAAGAGGTGGCCAACCCTCCCCAGAGATGGTTTGTTACTCCTGTGCAGCAGCCTGGTGCCAACAAACTGGACATGAACGCCTATGAAACAGAATATTCTCCAAGCACCTTGCTCCCTTATGGCATCAAATCCCTTCCTTTGCAGACATCCCATGCCTTGGGATATTATCCTGATCCAACGTTTCCTTCCATGGCAGGATGGGGAAGCAGAGGCTCTTACCAGAGAAAAATGGCAACTGGGTTACCGTGGACCTCCCGAACAAGTCCCCCGAGTTTCTCTGAAGACCAGCTTCCCAAGGAGAAGGTGAAAGAAGAAACCAGCTCATCCTGGATAGAGACCCCACCTTCCATAAAATCTCTAGATTCAAACGATTCTGGCGTCTACACTAGTGCGTGTAAGAGAAGACGACTCTCTCCCAGCACTTCCAGCAATGAAAATTCTCCAACAATGAAATGTGAGGACATGAATGCTGAGGACTATAGCAAAGACACTTCAAAAGGCATGGGCTACTATGCTTTCTATACTACTTCTTAGAGCATTATTTCATCCTGATTAGCTAAATTTTCAGGGTGGCATTGGGCTTTTCTTTGGTTTTGTTCTTTGCATAAAAGTTGCCAAAAAGACTCTTGCCTCCCACTTTGAATTGTTTTGTGCAATTCCATAGAAGGTGCCAAAGCTTTTTGACTGCTGCAGGTAACCGGGTGGGAAGGGAACTGTAGTATAATTTGATCTTAACTCCAGAAGAAACTGTAAGGGGGTTGTAAGCAAGATCCTGTCTTTTACAATGTGGCTTATTTATTGGAGACACTAAAGTGTACAGTTTGGCTGGCTCAGTGGCCTAGAGGTAAGTCCTATGCACTACCAAACAGGAGATATGGGTTTATATCCTGAACTCTCTCTTTTTTTGTCTAGGTCCTTGGGAAAGAAGTGGCTGGAAATGCTACACTGTACTTAGGTAAAGTAGGCCTCATCAATGCTATCAGCTGTCCAGGCAGAAGTGTCTAACTGAGTTCAGTTAGGGCTACTTGGACAGAAGATAACAAGAAGGGAGGAATACGTTTAAAAAAATTTTTTAATGAAGGGAAAGGTTTGACTTAAACACCCTGCTGTCCAGGCCCTGGATTTGATGACCAAATCTAGCTCTCTTGGGTGGGATAAAAGGACTTAAAATTCTGGATGGTGGATTATGAGGGTGATCTTTACAGAGGTGACCAAAAACAAAACAAAAAAACCTGACAAAGTGTACAGTTGTATTTGTCTAGATACACTGTAGAGTACTGTGGAATACAATGTATAGTCTACATATAAAAAAGTCCTGGTTGGGATCATATGAAGTTGGTGCTTTGGAGTTTTAAAAGCATTGTTGGTTATTCCAGTGAATTTAGAATATTGGAACATTAAAAAAATGCATCACTGAAAGGGGATCTATAAGGGATCTATATTGACTTGTAGGTAAAATTATTTTTTTCAGTTGCCCTGTACTAACTTGAAAGTGATGTAACTTATCCACTCCTATTGCAACTAGTTTCAGATGTTTCAAAATAATACAAACCCTAAAGCGCTGGCACACAAACTTCTTGAAACGTTTACTTCTCTTCGATTTGTTTTTCTATGTACAGAGTAGTAATTTTTAATAAATGTGTGTGCTGGGGCAAGACTGGGTCTTTTCTCTTCTCTTTCCCCCCGGACTTATGGTGGAGGGATGCACGTTGAAAAATGCAGCGGATAAATTGTTCCTCCTAGCAGCTAGGGCGGACCCTTACAGGGGATGCTCTTTGGCGAGTTCCTAGTCTCCTAATCGTAAAAGAAGGGTGACTACGACTAAGGCATGCCAAAAGTCTTCCGTGGGAGGGGTAATTTCGTGTCGGCTGCTCACTGAAGAACTAGGGGGCAAAGCGTGGGGGAAGGAAAGCTCTGCCTCTTGCGAATTCCAGACAGTGATACTGGGGGGTGGAAAGGCTTGAACAAATAAGCTGGAGGCTGCAAAGCCGTGAGTTAATGCAGCTAGCAAAGACGTGTCCCGATTATCATTTTGGGGGGGAGGTTACTCTGCTGCTTTTGCACCTAGTTAGGGGGAATCGAGGGATCCCCTTCCCCCAGTGTGTGGAGGGGGATTTAGTGTTGTCACTAAAAACAGGGTGGCTGCACAAATCTTCTCCGCCGGCCACTTAGCCTCAGCCAGAGCCAATCTGCGGCTGGGCTCGCCCTGCCCAGAGCTGCAGCCTGCGAAGCTTCACTGGAATCCAGCAGCCCCTTCTCCCTGTCCCCGAAGTGGGGGTGTAAATTCCCCCCCCCCCCGGGGAGCGAGCTGCCCACCCGCCCGAGCCAGCCCCGTTTGGAGGTGCACGTTCTCCGTGCAAAGTTCCACGCGCTCGGGCCCTGGGCGCTGGGGTCGGGCCGGGAGCCAGCGAGGCCGAGCTCGGCGCGTGCTGCCTTCAAAGGGCTGCTTTGGGCTCAAATGCCAGGCCCCAGCTACAGCGCGGGGGCGGGCAGAGACAGCGCCTCTGGCCGGGGCCCAGCTGCGGGGAGACTTGTGAATTTCACTTATCACCTCGGGTGAGCGCCTCATCGGTGAGGCGCGGGGCGAGAGATGAGGCAGGAGTTCCCCCGCGCAGAGCGGCCGTGGAAACCGAAGTGGTAACGGGAGGGGGGTATCCTCCCCGGGGGGGAGGCAGCGTTTGTGGTAGCGAGCAGCGAGCCGCCAAATTTCCAGCTACTCTAGAGACCGCTTTTAAACCGCCCCTTTGTGTCTTTTGAGGGATCAGCTCAAAGCCTCTTTCCATGGTGGTGCGAGACAATCCTCCCTCCTGCACTAATTCGGCGGCCGGGTGGGGGGAGAAGCCCTCCTAACGAGGCAATCTAGTGCAGCATCCAAAGGCTGCACGTTTTGCATGAAAGAAACTTTGCAAAGGGACTCTCCCTTTCCTTAGGAAATGCAGGCAGTAATGGGATTAAAACGTTAGCAGAGCAAACAAACTAAAACAAACCTGAAGAAAGGGGACCCTCGCCGCCCGAATTAACGCAATCAAAGGCGCATTTGCATCCATTCTTTGACAGGGACCTCGCCGCTCTTAGCATGCAAAAAGCTCTAACGCTTCTCTTAAGTCTTCTGAAACGGGGCCAACAGCTGTAATCAAACGTCCAATCTGGGTTTCTTTCAGGCTAGGAAATAGGATCAAATAGCATTAGAGAGAAGTGGTTAAGTTTTGGGTGTTCAGGGGCAGTCCAGGCGTTACAATTCATGGTTCCATTTCAACCGGAGTGGCAGTGACCACTTTTCTCAGCCTGTCGTTCTCCCCCCCCCCCAAATGAGTCTGTACTGGTCTTTAGTGGTGTAGACTCGGTTTTAGGATGCGATTTATTGAATTTCAGTCGACGTGAATCTAGAGTGATACGAAGGGGGGGGAGGAACAGTTTACAAATTCTTCATGCTGTGGCAGATGTGGAAGAAATGACCGCTCAGGACTGGGTTGTTTTTTTACACGGAGGATGCGCTCGAATTTCTGCCTCTTTATTTCTTGACTGGCTCTGCAATGGAATTTTAACGAAATCCCGTTCCCAATCTGCCTTCTCAACGTTGCGAAATGCCCATGCTCCTGAGTTTAGTAGCACGATTCGACTGCAGGGTGTTTGAAATCTGTATATTTTTGCACTGCACAGGAAAAAGAACTTGTGAAGAGTCCTCACACTGTTTAATAGACACATAAGTGCCTGGCTGGCCCCAATTAACACTTTGTGATTATAAGGCATTCCTAAAACGGGGTGTCAGACACCGAATTGTGAATAAATGTATCTAATTAATCTTCAGAGGATGACACTGATAAACAAGTCTATATTTAAATAAAGATCAAGGGTCTGGATGCTGCTGATGTTTATATTAGCAGTAGATAAAGTTAACTACCCCGAGTTTGCTTCGTAATGTGATTTACACAGACAAACACGGTAAAGAAATTCACAGTCCTCTACAGTTTCACTGCAGATTATTTAACATATGTTCCCTATTTTTTTTTAAAAGCCCAGTTTATTTTCTCTTTCATGTAACTAACAGATCCGCTTCAGGGAGACCATGCCATAGAACGAGAGATGTGTGCAGCGATCCACGCCGACTTAGCCCCAACCAGAAAACCAGATATTTTGAATCCGGAATCCAGGGTTTGATATATAACGCTATAATTCTTTTTTCTCCTCGCTGTCAGGGGGGCGGTTGGGGAAGCCCTTAGAACTACTAGTGCCCGTTCGCCCTCTCCCTAGGGCGTTTCAATCGCTTTTGCAGGCAAGAGGAGATTTGAAGGCATTGGTGTATTTTGGGGGGGCTGGGGATTCAACACCCTTCTGGAAGTAATAAAGAATTAACCAGCGAGTCAGCCGTACCGAGGTCGCCGAATCTGGTTTCGGGTGAAAGCGACTTTAGTGCCTCAAGGTTTGAATTCGTTTGCTGGTATTTCCTTTCGCTTCCTGGAGGCTGGCGCGTTAAGAAATAGCTGGTCGGACCTCTCGGCGATTCTCGGAAGGTTTCCCTCTCCGACTGAAGCGCTCGTGTAGCCGACTCCTGCTTTCTGGCCCCCAGCAATATCTCACTCCGCTCTCCAGCCACCTGCGATGGAGGGCAGGGAGGGTCGCTGGCTCGGCCAGCCCTAGCGGGATCACTTTTTACAGGCACGAGCTCCCCGTCCCGCGCGGGGCGGGACGAGTAAAGCAGAGATCCCGAGGGCGGGTCGGTCCTTGCTGCAGCGAGCAGCCGGAGGGGCGCGTGTTAATATTTATGCGGATCGTCCGGAAAGCTCGCAGCCTGCGGGGTGCTGCGATCGCAGCTCGGGGTGATTTTGGCAACGAAACGGTTTATTTGCAGGCGCTGAACCTGAGCTCGCTCGCCAGGACTCTTTATCAGCCCGTGCCCGGCCCTGAACCGCGGCTCCAAAGCCGCACGTTCTCCTCCCCCGTGTGAACGGGACAGGGAGCAAGCCGCCGCGCGCGTGGCGAGGCGCGTCTCAGGACTAGCCTGACTCCCCGTGTCTTTTCTTGCCAATGAAAGCGGCGCACCCACGCTCCGCGCGCAGCTCCCGACGGCGGCTGGGCTTGAAAACGCTGCTGGAGGAAGGAGGGCTGGGAAACGAGGCGCCTCTGCTGCCGCTGGAGAGCAAGTTTAAACGCCGCGCCAGAGCCGCCGGCCTTCAGGCACATCGACCGGCTTCTCTTTCCCTCGCAACGCCGCCATCTCTTTCGTCCCGCAAGCAAAGCAAATACGAGCTATGCCAAACGCGGCTCGAGCTCGGTTCTGTCGCTCGATTGTGTTGCGAGCCCCCCCCGCCGGGCCCACACGTGTTAGGTGTCAAGCCAGCCTGGCTCCCGATTTAATGAACTTCCTGCGCAAGTGGCGCTTTGTTGCAGCCGGGCGGGCATCCCTCCCTCCCGGCTTCTTTCCCCGCTACCCCGGAGTAAACACCGGCAGGCGGGGGGCCCATCACCCCGGGAAAATGGAGCAAACCAGCCAATGCAGCGGAGCGTGCGGCAGCTGCTCCCGCGCCCACAAACACACACGGCTGCGTGACGCGGGGTTTTCCCCCTTCGCCGCTTTCCCCGTGTCCGTCCCGCAGAGAAGCGGCTCGAGGAGCCGCACGTTGTCTGCTGGGCTCGGAGCTGACCCGCTTTACGGGGGAGACGTGTCCTTAGCGAGGCCCCCCTCCGTGGGCCGCTCCTGCCAGCACCTCTCCCGAGGCCCTGGGGTCAGCTGCGCTCGGGTCTGCGTTCCCCAGCTCGGCATGGGCGCCTCCCCCCAAAGGACCGCGACGCGGGGAGAGGAGACCGGCTCCGGGGCTGGCTAAGGCGTGCGGGCAGAGCCCGGAGACCGCTGCCCCCGGAGGGAGAAGACTGAAGGCCCCTCTCCGGGCCAGCCGCTCCCCCCCCGGCCGGCACAGCTCCGGGGGCCCGGCCCGCCCCTTAGGAGGAGGTGCTGGGGCGTGGCTGACGCCCCTGACCCCGCCCGGAGCGGCAGCGGGGACCCTGCTCCATCTAGCGGCGGCCAGCGGCTCCAGCCTGCCCGGGCCGAGCCGGACCTGCCCTGCCCCCCGGGCCCGCCGCCGGAGGGACGCGGGCGCGCCGAGCCGCAGCGCTGTGGCTGGCATCAGAAGCCAGCGGACGGTCCGCATGAGCCCTCGGGCCTGTAGCTGCAGAGGCGGACGGCCTCCCTCCCGCCCGGCCCTGCGGGCAAGGGGCCGGAGAGGCTTCATCTACTGCCTGAGGAATGCAACCCTGCCGAGTCCTCCTAGCCCGCCGAGCAGCCTGGCTAGTCATTTGGGAGAGACAAGGTGGGTGAGGCAATAGCTTTTATTGCACCAACTTCTGCGTTTACACAGAGCGTTTCTCTTTTGGGTGAAGGTGTCGCCGTTCCGGAGTGGCCCCGCAACATCTGTCACACCTCGGATTTCTTTGGTGTGTTTTACTCCCCTCCCACTCACCCCCTTTTTGAACCCGAGTCTTTTTCGAAATCCCCTTTCGGATAGGATTTTTATTTCTGCATAGGCGCCCCCACCTCTTGCTTTCCCCCCAACAAAATAACCACAGCACTTGATGGCTAATATAAAGATTAATCTCATCTTTCTTGGAAGGATCTTTAGTGCGGGCTGGATATCACACAAATATAATCCAGAGGAGAATAGCATTAGACTGAAAGTGTGGAGTGCAAAATATGATTTGAATAAAGTGATAGGGTGGTATCCAATATTTCCTTTAGGGAGTACCACAGTCTGAGCTGTCACAACAGATTGTGTAACTAGACGAGACTGAGGGATGTGATCCTAATCATATTGATGAAACATTCATCTGAAAGACTGAGCGCAACCAGAAGAGACTCACCAGGAATACAATTAAATCCTAATCTGGGGAGGGAAAATTCTGTAAAGAAACCACCTGGTTTCCCAACCCCCCCTTATTCCCCCCAAAAGAAAGAGAGAGAAAAGAAAACTAGAAGGAACAGTGTTTGCCAACCTCTCATCAAAGGAAATTGAGGCTGTGTGAAACTAATGGATGATTCCACTGGGTGCTGTGGAGGAAGGTGACAAAAATGCTCCTGATCTTGCAAACCCTACTTACACCCATGCCTAACTTTACTCATGTGACTAACCCTATTAACCCTAATAGGACTCTTCGCATCAGTAAAAGTAAGTATGTCTGTAAGTGTTCACATGATTGGGGCCTATAGGATGAGAGGGAAGGTTCCTTTCTGACCCTGAACTGGCAGTCAGTTTAACCCTAACCACGTGGACAAGTGTTACCATTAAATGCCCTTTAGGTTCTGTGAGCAATAGGAAAATGATTTGTTGCTTGTAACGCTTATCAGCAATGGATTTGCTCTATTCATACTATCTAGTAGTTCCCCTCTGCCTTTACCCAGCCCGCTTCAAATGGATTAGCTGCTACTGTAGATAGGGCAACCCATTTTCAAGCCAGTTACAGGAAGTCTGATTCACATCTGATAGGACCTAACCATGGTCATTCCTTTGCCAATGGTGCTGAGAACAGTTTAAACCTCTAGCCACTAGCAACTAGGTCATTCTCATCATCATTTGGGGAGGGCAGGCAGGCAGGATGGACCCATTTTTGATTATTGTTAGCAGAGGCCTTTTCCTAGTACAAATAGAGCATTATGCCTCAAAATATATATATAATATTAGGGTTTGATCTAAAATGACAAAGATTGACTGCACAGTTCTGCTCTAAAAAGCAATCTTGTTTCAAATGACTATGCAAATTCCATCATGGGGTCACAGTGACAACATCACATTTGCTCAGTTTACATGTCTGGCCTATATTTTCAGAAATAACTTGCTTCCAGGTGCCTGAAGTTTTGGATGCCCAACTTGGGACACCTTGTGGTGGCCTAATTGCCGAGTATCCAGCTTCTGACAATCAGCCATCTTTATGGTCTCTCAGGCCAGGCACCCAAAAACTGAAGTCCCTCAAATCAAGTCAATCTTGAAAATACAGGGCTACTCTTTCTAACTGCCAAACCAACCTAGCTTGGGGTTTGACAACCATGCTGGGTTCATTCCAGCTCCTGTATGCTCACCATTAATAAAGATCCTGAAGACTAAATTCTGCACTCTTTATATCTCTTTATACTTTCAGTGAGCTGCACAGATGCAAATGAGGGAAGAATGTGTCCTTGCAATTGGAAATTAGTTTGTAAGTCTGTTGAGGCATGAGCCTGCATAAAACCCAATGAGCTCTGTCATGCATATATGGGCTCTGCAGGGCTACAGTTTGAAAAAAGTAAAAAATTAAATTTTTATCACTAATGTTGGCAGATCTTCAGAACAGAACAACTGTGTAAGAAGGGGCCAATTTCCAGAATAGAACTACATTTAAGGTTCCATCTATGCTATAATTATTTACATGTTATCAGTATGTCAGTGGACCCGTTACAAAGCGGGTGTTCCCTGACTGACTTACAGCATGGTTTGATTTTGCAGTGTAGACAGGACTTCAATTGTTAAAGTCTGTGAAAGAGTTATTTTACAGCAGAGCTTAGTAAGTTATCAGATCCACTGACAGGCTTGCAATTGCAAAGCAGATGTAGGCCACAAGCCTCAAATGTATTCGGGCTCCTAATTTCCACTGAGTGAGGATCTGGGCCTCAATCCTTCATGTCTCATTCACACTACTAAAATTAACCAGGTTGTAGGATCGGTGTAAAGTGAAGTTGCCTCACAGCATTATTCAAATATGATTTTATTTTATTTATGCTAAATAATGAAATTGTGCTTTAATGGTGGGGGGGGGAGAGAGAGAGAGAGAGAGTGTGTGTGTGTGTGTGTGTGTGTTGGGCAGCTTGAGGGACATATGGTACCTGGAACCCTCAACATTTTTGGTTTTTAATAGTGTAGATAGTAAAAACCTTGACTACTCACTGAAGGTGGAAAGGATCCCCCTTTATATTTAACCTTGGTTTATTTGTTTGAGTTTTCAGGAGTATCCAATCCTATGGGTTATAGTTCGATCAATTTGGAAACTATGAGAAACTAAAGGGGATCACAAAAAAGAGTAAGGACCTGTTTAATCAAGCAACACTGCTCTGAACTATCCATTATTCCCATTGGGATATAAATGCACAAGCACCTAGACAAATCTAGATGAACTAAACTAAATACATATTCTCAGTCACAATCATTTATTTTTCTTACAAACCTCCCCACTCCTATCTTCAGTAAGGATTTAAGTAGCAAAAAGGATATTCTTACTCTGGCAAACAACATAGCCAACGGAGGCTAGTGACTTCCCAGCGTGGGCAGGTTGTATTGACTCTCAGGCATGTTCAAAACCTTCTTACAAGAACATTTTATGCTTTATCTGACTGTAAACATAGCAGCCAAAGCCTCTCCTGTCTAACCTAAGGAGTCTCTGGTGAAATGCTTATACACAAAGCAGCTTACTTTGCCAGTAGTTTTCTGTTTTATGCCTTGAAGATTATTGTTCAACAAGAGATTTCTTGCTCTTAACTCAGCTCTTCTGCTGTTTCATCCTGCAGTGAATCTGAATTTTGGTCTGGTATCACTGCATAGTTGGCATTTTGACTTCATGGCAGGATCCAATGAGAGAAAAGCTGGGACAAATTCCTTGTTTAAATAGGATGTCATTGTCCTTTTAACCCTTACAGGGCCGGAGGTGGGACAGCATGCATGGACCCTAAGCCCACAGCTTATCCTCCATGAAGATTCAGGGACAGGGTGGGTGTCCCAGGGCACCTCCATCTCTATGCCAGTATATTGTACTGTTTAGCCTGTTTTAGGTTGTTTTTCTTCCACCACGCATCCCTTTTATTCGTCTGTTCTTTTCCACACATAACATAACCCAGGCATCTTGTAGCAGCAGTTGTCCACCCAGCCTGACCTCCCTCCTCATCATAGCTCGTCTTTTGAGCTTCCCCTTGCTTCCTGCTCCTCCTTCTTTGCTCCCAGTTACATCATTAGTCCAGTGGTTACCAGTGCCACCCAGAGGCTCAGAATCTCCCAACAAAGAGTCTTCACTTCCTCACAGCTGGGCCTGCAGCTCAGTCTCTTCATGATGCAGCAATCACCAATGTGCTGCTGCTGCTGCTGCTGCTAGGGTCCCCTGCATGCAGAATCTCAGGGGGGAAATCTGGGCCAATAGCAGAGGCATAGATGGGCACGTGCCCTTCCCCCACCCTATTCACCACAATGAGCTTTGAGCTGCATCCCTCTTCTGCTCCTTCTCCTCAATGAGGTATCAATATTGTTATGCTGATAGCTGCTAATGGCTGGCAATTAGGGGTCATTGATGTATAGAAATAGTTAAAGATGGTATGTTACAACCGCACCCAGAGATCATTAAGGAGATTGAGTGGGTTACCTCACTCTCTTTAGTATAAAAGACAAGGCAGAGCAGAATGCATGGACTAATTCCCTTTCTTTTGTCTAACTTTTAAAGCTTTCAGGCTTCTTTTCTTTGTTTAGCACAGGCGTCCAAAGGGAGGAAAAAGGCCAGGCCACTGCCAGGCAAGGCAGTCCCCTTGAGCATGAGCATTTACAGTATGTCTTCACTGCAGATTTAACGTGGGCTCTTACTCGCATTGCCCCTGTCCGAACCTGTCTCCTGACCACCCACAAAACCCTCTCACCCAGGTGTGGCGGTGCTTTCAAACCAGGGTAGCTGGCACAGCAGAGGGTTACAGCCTGCGTGCCACTTTCACACCAGCTGGTAACCTGCCCCTTTGCAGTGATGAGGACAAAGGCTAAATCACTTGATTGCTGATAGTCCTCCAATGCCATTGCTTACCCACAATTCCCCCCTCTTATCCAGCTGGGAAAGAATGATAGAGTGGTTCAGCTTACTGCAAGACAAAGAACCATGGGATATGCTCCCAGAAGTCCTTGCACGACAAATGGAGGTATGCAGCATCGGTGAGCGTACTCCGCAGAGGCGGAGGATTTGTTTTGGTTTTGATCTCAGTGGCGAGAAGCAGGGAAACTGGACAAGAAGGCGCTCAAACACAGTGGTTTATTGTTTACAAGTCATATGGAATTGGACTACTATCCACATAACCGCCCAATGAATGAATAAAGCACATGCTAACCTAAGGCAATATGGTAATGGTTTCAAAAGCAATAGCAGCCACACACTACGGCAATCCCAAAGCACAGGAAGAAAGCGCTTACCAACAAAAGGATGGGGAGACCCATCTTCCACCCTGCATGCAAGTCACAACCAGGGAATTGACCTGTCTGGGGCATCCGATAAGGCCTTGATGGATCCACGGAGAGTTTTCACTGGGTGGTGCCTAATACCTAATATACCCCTTTTTTCCAAAGCTTAACTACGGCCTTTACCTAGCAATATGTCACGTAGCTCTCAATCTCCTTTAGGGATTGGGCCTTAAAACTTGTTTTTTATTAGTTTATTGACTGTTAGCACAAAGCAGCTACATTAGCTTTTAATATTGGGAAGTTGACCTTTTTAATGGTTTAAACTGGTCCTACGGTTAGTCATCTGCCAATTCTATGGTTAGTTATCTGCCATTGTTATGCCAAATGCTTTTATCAACGTATTTTATGCAAGGTTAGGATATTTTATACAAAAATATAAGCTAAAGGTTAGTTCCGCTTCCCCTTCGGGGGCTTTTCATTTGGTTATTTCCCAGCGGGGGCCTACTATTGCTCACAAAGCCTAATCTGCATTTCTAGGGCCTAGTCTTGCCATGCTAAACTGTCCTCGCATTACAGTGTTCTTCCACACCCTACAGTGAGGGTGTGATAACTCAGGGGTGGCTTTGCAGACTGACTGCTCACATTCATGCTTGGCTAGCCCTAGGCCTGGTCTGTATTAAAAAGTATTGTTGATGCAAGTTACAGCAGTGATCAAAAAGCACTATAATGACAACGCTTGTGCCTGTCCACACAGCACTCGTTGTGTCTCTGAAGCACGTCCACAGTTGGTGGTCTAGCATTGACAGTCAGAGCAGTTTACTTGGGCAGCTATCCGACTGTGCAGTTGAGTCACCACCTTGTGCCGCTAGAAGTTGTGGGAAGGCAGAGAGGATTGCAGTGCATCTTGAGTGAGGGCACAACATCCCAGGATGCAGTGATTTCCATCCTGTCATTCCAGGGGTTTCCAACTGCATTTCGCAGCATTTTTCAACAGCCCCAGTTTCCTGAGCACCCACCGTCTCTGTCTGAAACGCTGGATCCTGCACTGCTCTCCACTGTTGTTGTCAATGTTCTGATCACATGCAAGTCATGCGATATATTGTGAGCTCCCAATTGGAACAGAAATCCAAGGCACCTGACCTACTGATAACTTGCAAACAAACAATGCCGAATTACTGTTTGCATTAATGGAGCATCTGCACATGGTGCACTGCCACTTTGGGCATGTGAAACAAGCACTGAGTGGTGGGATCGCAGTGTTATACTGGTCTGCGATGATGAGCAGGGGCTGCAGAACTTTCGAATGCGCAAAGCCGCCTTCGTGGAACTCATGGGAGGGGAGTACTGATCTCCCGTCCTCTTGGCTGCGGCAAGGAGTCTGCACTGGTCTTGTAGCCTCGTGGCAACATGTGCCACCTAGGTCCTTAGGCAGCATCTTCCTTCTGCAGCCAGCAGGAGGGGAGTGGTGGGCCAGTTTTGGCCCCCGGGCCACATGTTGGGAACCACTGATTTAGAAGGTACTAAATCATAAGCCAAATGCTGTGAACCTTAGCTGAGTAAAACTTCCATTGATTTCAGTTTTTTTAAATAAGCCTGTAAATTGAACTCCTTTGTAAAGTGCTTTCAGACCTAAAGATGAATAGTGCTATATAAGAGTTAGGGGGTAGCAGTAGTGACCTTTACTGAACTGTAGACTGCCAGGGGATAGGAAGTGTTTCTAAAATGGTTATTTTAAAGATTATAGGCTGATCTTTTTAATGTTTCCCATTACAACCTTCTTTCCATTGTCATTTGCAGGGTCTATGATATAGACAAAGCACACATGCCATAGATCTCTGAAGGCTGTCTTGCCTGTCGCTGGATGTCTGTTTATGGAGAAAGCTAAACAGAAGTTCTGTGAGTGAGGGTTTTCAGGTTTCACAGCAGTTAAGGTAAGCTGATGAGAGACTGAGATCATACCATGCCATTCAAGCAATTTGTTACCCAAAAAAACCCTAGTCCCCCACCCCATAAAAACCTGATAGATGTACAACTTGAACAGTAGCATGGATGTTCTGTCATCTCATGGAAGAATCTGAACCCTAAATCAGCACCAATAAAGTTGAGATAGACATTCAAACATGCCATTCCAGACAGGAAATTAGCCTTCATGTGTCAAGGTATTGCCAGTGCAAAGAAGGCAAAAGATAAATGAACACAAATGCTGCCAGCAAGTATGGATGGAAATTAGATAAAAGTATGAATCCATGCTGTTTGAAGAATACAAAGTCATCACTGCTGCAAGACAGTGCTAAGAAAAGTGCTTAGATGCACTTAGATGTAGTGGGGGCGGTGGACTGGGAAGTGGCTCTTGTTCTGCTTTTGGAAAAATATACCCAGTGGTCACTATTATGTAGCTCTGTTAAGTCTCAATCCTGTAAGATGGTGAACACTGTGACTCCAGCCCAACAAAGCGTTTAAGCATGTGCCTCACTTTAGGAATATGGATAGTCCCAAAGAAGGCAATGTGGCTACTCTTGTGTTTATAATTAAGCACAGTTTAAGAGCTTTGCTGAATCACGCCCGGAACGCTCAGCACCTTGCAGCATGGAGCCCCTAGTTCATAGATGTCAAACTCAGGCCCGCGGGCCAAATCTGGCCTGCAGTGTAATTATATTTGGCCTGCAAGAAAATACCAAATGTCTACTAGAGCTGGCCCGCCGGTAGACAGCGCATGCACCGATTTCACATGTGTTTATAGTATTAAGCTTTGCTTGTTCCAGATTCAATGTTTAAGCAAAACTTAAGTTTGTTTCCATATGAAAAAGGTTCATCGTTATATTTGATGAGAAGGAAAAACTTCCTCAATTGTAGACATTTTTTCAATAAATATCAAGGTTGGCCCGCGACTTTGTCCAAGTTTTTAATTTTGGTACACTGTGTATTTGAGTTTGACATCCCTGCCCTAGTGCCTGGATGGAAGAAGGGCTGGTCTCCTTGCTCTCCATATTCCTCCTCAGTTGCATACCCAGAGGACGGTGCAATGGAGCCTTAGATGTCTGATTTTCATTTTTAGGCACAAATGGGGTTAATTTACATGAAACCTTTCATAATCCTCGGTCACTTGTTCATCAAGTTCACAATCAACAAGTTTCTTTACCATGCTGTGGCATCAGAAAGACATGATAATTTGTAATAATCACCAAGGTGCACTAGCCGTTTGTTCTTTTTCAGCTATAATGGGTGGCGTCTGTGTGACGTGAACCACCATAGGGAGCTCTGCGGTTTCTTATAAGCCACTGTCTGACCTGCTGCTTCAAAATTAAGGGTTAATAAGCACACATCATTTTAAAGGCAGTAATATTGGGAAATGAATGTTTTTTTTGGTGCAATAATATTTAAACATGAAAAAAACTAAAAGGTGACTTTGTATTTAAGAAATAAACTTCTGCTATATTTTATTACCTTTTCAAAATCCTATGAAGTTTCATAGGTTTCTCTAAAATTTAACAGAATTCTGTAGCATTTGCTCTAACATGCTGTATAATTGAATTCATAGCAAATGATATCCTTGCTATAGAATTAATTATATAAAGCAGAATAGCCCTGCTCCCAGAATTTTATAGGTTGGATTAAAAATCTGTGGAAATGTTTTTCATTCTCTAGTAAATTATTCTGATTTTTCTAGAAAGGTAGGAAACATTTCAAATGGAAGGATTTTGAACAGTGTCTAGTTTCACTGCCAAATGTTCAGCCTTCTAAATGCTTAACTTCTTGCAGGCTCCGTTTAAGAGCATATTTAGCTTGTTGTCTCATGGCTGTGCAAATAAGCAATGCACCCAGTCCTGTTCTCACTGACAGCACAGCTATTGACAGCAACACTACCATTAATAACAAAGCTCCCAGTGACTTGAGTTAGAGCAGGAACTGGCGCTGTAGTTTTATTTTTGTGCCAGGAAGAAAATGTGTTCCCACTGCACTTCTTGCTCAGTACTACAGCCGCATGGAAAAGAAATTCTGTTCTGTTTAAGGCTAGCACTATCCCTGAAGTCCTCTGCTCATCTCAACTTTAAACCAAATTATTTAGCAGCTACACTGTAAAGCCCTTTCATGCTTTTCCCAAAAGAGGCAAATTTTATGTACTTAATGAACTCTTAGTGATACTCTTAGAGTTAGCAGTTCCTGGCTGCACATTTAGGTCCAGATTGTAAAACCCTAACTCACGTCGTTGAGCACTTATTCACATGAGTAATCCTATGTGAAGTGCTCCCCGGTGCAAGTGAAGTTTCCACAATCTAGTCCTGAGATACTATGTTGGAGTTTTGTAAACCTACAAATCCCAGGGAGCATCTGTTCTCAGCTTCAGTGTTGCAACCTGTGGTGGTTTGCAACCCCAGAAAACAGATTTCTAACACTTTCTCTAGAAGTTCTGGTTGCAAACATAATACTTAGAATGTAAATTGTTGAAGTAATAGAGTTTATGGACTATCTAGCACATTACTAATTACACAAAATTAAAGGGAACTGAAGTATGAAATGACTTAGTGTATGTTGTATATAAAATCTGGGCTAGGGGAGCAAAGGTGTCTGGTTTAGGTGTTCATAGAAGAAAAACTTGGGTACTTTGTGGTCATGGGTTAAGAACTCCTGTGGTCAAAGTAGAAAATCAAGAGCTTTACAAATCTACAGAAAGGTAACGTGCATGTTGATGAGATATGAGTGTGACAATTGTCAAGGGCCAGATGTTGCAACCCTTACACTGAGTAGCATGTACACATGCAAGTGGTTTCATTGAGTAGAACTAATTCATGCGTCTTGTTGAAGTCAATATGAGCAGAAGACGCTGAGTCTGGTCCTGGGTTAGTGACCTAAAAATCTAGCCTTTTAAAATGGATGTGAATTGAGAGGCTCAAACTAATGCCATACTGGCATTGACAGTATTTTTGCCCAGTTTTCTTATAGTACTAATAAGAAAATAAACAGTTCAGAGGTGGATAAAATGGAGAATTTGCTCCCTTGGACATAGTCTGAGGTCTTGCCCAATTCCTCTAACAGCTAGAGCTTTTGTGTGTTATATTCAATAGCAGCCCCCAAAAGATACATTTCTGTTGCCTGGGGTTAACAACTCCTGAGATTTCTGAAGTCAAGCTAGTACATTAACACCTTAGATTTAGGTAGTGCATGGCTACAAGCAAGTGTCTTTGGATGATAGAAGCAAATCAGACACTGCTTTTGTATGTCACTAGGGATTATTCCATTTTAGTGCTATGCCCTGTGGCTTTACAAATGCACCTGTAATGCTCCTGAGGTTAATGAAAAAATGTCTTGGTAAAATTAATTTACCATAGTTGTTTTACCTCCACAGATGACGAAATATTAGAACTGACTACATACAAGTAGTACTGCCAGACCTATGTGCTTTATTTACTACAGTTCAGAAAGCAGGGAATCATGTTACTAGCTGATACCAGCAGTGCTTTCATCATTTTATATTCATAAAAAACCCAGGGTTGGGGTTTCTTTTGAGTATGCTTGCTATGATTGCTGGTGTTATGGGGTCTTCACCCCCCTCCAAGCCCTGAACCTGGTTAATGTGGGCCAGAGGAAGCCAATTAACCTTATACGCTGCACCTGGAGAGACTGATAAAGCCTAATTGCGGACAAGGCCCAGATGGCCGAGGAGCTGTGCTTACACTATAAAGACAAAACGAGAGTAGGAGGAGGCTTCAGGGAAGGGTCTTATAGCCACTCTCTAGAGCACAGGTGTCAAACTCTTGGCCTGCAGGCCAAATCTGGCCCGCGGGCTTGTGTTATCTGGCCCGCGGTCCGAATCCGGCCCGCTGGCTTGTGGCATCCGTGCTGGCAGTAAAAGTGTGCAAGATCTCGCAGCAGCGCATGGTACCGCGAGATCTCGTAACAGAAAGGAAAAGGACGTAGGAGTCTCCTACCCTACCGCCGAATTTAAGCTTGCAGGGAGATTTGATGGCGGACGGTGGAGCCTGCATGCACTGGTGAGTCCCTGCTCTGAGTCCCACTCCCCTACTGTGCTGCCGAATTTAACCCCGCGGGGAGATTTCTCGGCGGAGAGTAGAGTGTGCGAAGTGGAATAGAGCATGAGGTGTTTAAGCGTATGTGTTTTAGTGTACTGTTTTAGGTGTTTAGGTGCTTAGGTTTTATGGTATGCGTGGCCCCCTTTAACTTAATTTAATTAAAATGTGGCCCGCCATAGGAAGTGAGTTTGACACCCCTGCTCTAGAGGGAAGCAAGTTGGCCAGGGACAAAGAGGATCCTGGGGGACAGTAAGATCTGGGGTGCTGCCCTGGACTAGGGAGTCAGCCAAGAGGCTGACAGGGCTGAAGTAATCATGGGGAGCAGATGATGCTTTAGTGGTAATATAGAGGCAAGGTAGGAAGGAGCACAGGGAAACAGCAACAGCAACAGGGACTGAGGCTGAAGTGACCTGGATTGATGGTCCCTGGCCTGGGTTTCCCTACCAGCCGCTGGGAAGTGGCATAGGATCTAGAGGTGGAACAGAAGGCCATCTGAGGACAGCTTGTCTGGTGGGACTTTGTTATCCCAGAAGGGGGGATTGTTATCTCTGGCCAGAGGGCCGACTCATGAAGAGAGAGCATTTCAAATCACAGAGAGAGAGGGAGACAGTGACAGCAACTGATGATGGGATGCCATAGGGGAGAAAGCTAATTCCCAGACCTAGCCACACAGGTGCAGCTGCAGTGAGGGGAGCCCTTTACAGCTGGATACTAGGGAAAGAGAGAGAGCAAAGCCTCGAAAATATAAAAGCATAGAGACCGATTTGGGACTCAGTCATGGTAGTGTAAATCCGGAGTAACTTAACAGACTCTGACCCGTGCAGTAGCATGAAAAATTAACTGAGACAGACCAATTAGATGGCTAGCTGAGTATTTTTTATTTCAGCTGACGCTAACATTTTTTAATGGAAGTGCCTAAAGTTAGGCACAGAAAGCCTTTCCAGGCTCCTAAAATAAGTGGGCTGATTTTTCCAGTGGTGGAGGACTACCCTAACTCTTACAGAAATCAGTGGGAGCTATGCTTGTTCTGTGCATTTGAAAATCAGGCCACTTACTTAGGACCCTCAATATGTCTGTGTATATCCTAACAGGAAGGTAAATTAAGAAGTATTGTACCCCCTTGTTCTCAAATGACCATCAACTCCTTTCTAGTAGCCTATGAATACTTTGTTTTCTGGTACAATTGGACCGTCTCACATCACAAAGACAGAAGGAGATTCTTTCTTTGGCATTATCAACATGGGGGTTGGGGTGGGGGAGGGTGAGAGGGTGCTCTTTGTGCAGCTATATCAATGTAACTACCCCACTAGTGTAAGCAGATGCACTGTGAAAGCTGTGACTTGGGCCTGTGCAGCCTGGAACTGAGGTAAACGGCTCTGGTCACTCTTTACAACAGTGCAGCACATCTGCGCTCAGGGTACCAGTGCAGCTTTATCATCATGGCTACTCTGTCAGCTACTGGTCTGTGCAGACGAGGCCTCATGCTAAAAGGAATTGTTCTGCGGAATTAGTTTCTGTGGTGAGCCGCTTCCTGGGCTCTAATGCAGAGTACAGTGATGTATGTTGCTATACTGCCACCTTGTGCAACAGAGAGCTGAGTAAAGATGGCTGACTCAGAAGTGTTGTAAGCGGTATTGAGGCCTGGCCAAAACTTAAAAATTCTAGCCCTAGCTACATTGCTCAGGGCTGTGAAAAATGTCATGCCTTGTATGACATAGGTCAATCTAACCCACCAATGGAATTCTTCTGCTCACCAAGCTACTGCCTCCTGTGGGGTTGAACAAGAGAAAAACCCCTTCCATCAATGACTGAAGCATCTCCTCTGTGATGCTATATAGTTGAACAGCTGTTCTGCCTGGTTCTCTGTAAGATGTAAATAATATAAAGACGGTTTTTGCTTTGGGGCTCCTTCAGTCTAAAACCGGTCTGGTGTTCAGTATCCTGCCAGTCATTCTGGTATCAACTGGGAGAGCCACACTTTGTTTTTCTATTGATAGTAATAGTGCCCAGAGGCCCTAATACAGACTAGGGCCCCATTGTGGTAGGTGCTGTACAAACCCCAATTGCTCTAGCTGTAATGAGGGTCTTATGTCTTAAGCAGAGGGAGAGCAGAATACCAAAGTCAGTCACCTCTAGACAGGGCTAAGCAAACGGTTTTACCCTTGGAATCTTGTCAGCTGCATTTCATCCACCTCAAACTACAGAACCCTCAAACTAAAGGTATGTTAGCAACAAGACGAAGATTAAGGAAAGTGTGGGCCCCTTACAGAATGGGGGAGGCAACCTAGTGACAGAGGATGTGGAGAAAGCTGAGGTACTCAATGCCTTTTTTGCCTCTGTCTTCACAGACAAGGTCAGCTCTCAGACTACTGCACTGGGCGGCACAGAATGGGGAGGAGGTGAACATCCCGCATGCTGAAGGAACAGGTCCAGGACTATTTAGAAAGATTGGACAAACACAAGTCCATGGGGCCAGATGCAATGCACCCGAGGGTGCTGAGGGAGTTAGCTGATGTGATTTCAGAGCCATTGGCTATTATCTTAGAAAGCTCGTGGCAACGGGGAGGTCCCTGATGACTGGAAAAAGGCAAATATAGTGCCCATTTTCAAGAAAGGGAAGAAAAAGGATCCAGGGAACTACAGGCCGGTCAGCCTCACCTCAATCCCTGGAAAAATGGAGCAGGTCCTCAAGGAATACATTTTAAGGAAAAAGTTTTTCACTAGGAGGGTGGTGAAGCATTGGAATGGGTTACCCAGGGAGGTGGTGGCATCTCCATCTTTAGAGGTTTTTAAGCTGCGGCTTGACAAAGTCCTGGCTAGGATGATTTAGATAGGGTTATTCCTGCTTGAAGCAGGGGGTTGGACTAGATGATTTCCTGAGGTCCCTTCCAGCTCTAATATTCTATGAACCCGAATGAATACATCTTGAAAGCAAGAGGAAAATTCCAAAGACAGAGAGGGAGTACACTGATAATTAACTAAAAGTGAGCAGGACAGATCCCGGAAGGTTTTGACATGTTACCTTTTGAAATTGGCAAAGTGGATAAATCTGCTTTGATCATCCTATTTGAAGAAAAATACCAGGCTTGAGCAACATGTCTTTAATGATGACAAACAAAAATCTGAGGAAATATTTTTCTAGTTTGTAATGAACTTTTCATCCTGCTTCACAAATTATAGCCATCTTGCAGAGAATATAATTTGTGATTCAAATTGTTGAGGGGTTGTAAATGATGACTAAGGAAGCTGATAATTATATTAGCAGAATTTATAGTCTCAAAGTATGCAAAACTCTGGAGAGTATCAGGAACTTTAAAACATCAAAAATAAAATCAAGACAGTGAGATCAACAGGAGATCAAACAGTATCAAGTGAAGAATAAACCACACTGTGTTAGAGGCATGTAGGGCCTGATTTTGAGAGGTGCATTCCCAATACAGCCAATGAGAGACATATCTGCAAAATCAGGCCCATTACTGGACACAATGAGGAACGATCTTTTGGGACAGTCATGCAATTTAATTCGCTTGATTTTTTTTTTCTAGAATGCCCATCTTAAAATTAATATTTAGAGTGACTGTTTCATTTTGCCTGATTTGTAACCTTCTCTAATATGACTCTTGAAAGTTCAGCTCTAATGTGATTTGCTTTGAATTCCATGCAGGAAAGACTGGGAAGGTACAAAGTGATGGCAGAGAGAAAAGAATCAAGTGAAGATGGGAGGCGAGAGCATGCAGAATGGAATACAAATACAGCGAGAGACTGGGGCAGGGAGGGAAGAAAGAAGAATTTTAACCAGAAAATACAAAAGGCCTGGCTGTAACTGGGAGAAGAATTTGGCCATTATATAGGTACCCAACTGCTCCCATCTTCAATTTCTCTTGCTTTTCCTATTTGTTCTCCCCCATCAGTTGGATCTTACTGGATGTAACACCAACATATGCCAGTTGTTAGTGGGTGAGATCAAACCTGGGGCTTCTGAAACTTGGTGTATGAATGCTACTGCATGAGCTAAAAGCCCCATGCCTCTTAGCCAACACTGTAGCAATCTCTAGCTAGGGTAGGTGCCACTAGAGGGAGAGAGAGCCCCACACCAAGCAAGCATGGCTTACATGGACACACAGATTGTACCTGTAAATACCACCTCGAGCCCTAAAGCTAGGGAAATACGAGACTGAAACGGACTTGTGAGATTACTCAGTGTCCTCTCACTCTCACATATTGAGACAAAGAATTCACATAGAATAGGTCCCTTTGTGTGAATGAAAGAGTGTATCATAAATCTAGCCCATTCACTAGCTATGCCTTGATAAGGAAAGGTATCATATCCTGTGACAAAGTTAGTTCTGACAGATGTAAGAGTGTGGGTTTTTTTTGTTTTTTGTTTCTCTCCCTGTAAACAGAATTTCTCTTGCGCTTGACTGTACGGTAATACCCCGACTGCAAAAGCAGAAATAAAATATCCACAGGGAAAAAATCACCACAGAATAAACCTTTTCTTTCCTCTAAAAGAATCAGTGGGATTGGAAACATTGCCTTTCAGAAAACGGGCAGTGTCTATTAAAAAACCTTTACATTACACATTCCAGTAATCACAGAGCTGATTGGGCCTGTCTCCAGGAGCAACCAGACATTGAAGGAGCTGCTTGCCTGCTGTTATTGGTCACTGCATTGGGTTCAAACACCCTTCCCCTGCTGGACAAACCCCATGGGTATAACATGGCAAGGGAAGCTCTTTGGTCTCAGGCCTCAGCTACCCCCAGGAGCTAGATCCTTTGAAGGTTTGCTTCCAGTTGGCCTGGTACAATGGGTTCAGTGATGCTGAGATGTGTTCAGGACAGTTGTTTCATGGTGTACGCACAACTGCTCAGCTAACGTGAGTCAGCTGCAGTGCCCTCTGGGTACCTTCAGACCAGGGGATTTGACGAGAATGAAGCATTGTGGGCAGAAGCCCCAGGTCCAGATATATCAGCCATAGAATGGTGAAGGCCCTGTTCCCTATGACCTCAAAAAGGGTTACCTAAGGTTAACTAGAGACACCTGACACCTTGTTAAGGGCTTTCAGTGATCTTTAAAAACCCCTCTTCTGGTGAGGGAGGGAAAGGGAGGGATGGAAGATAAGCTTAAGAAGGGCTAATGGCAGCAGGAAAAAAAGGCTTCTCTGAGTGGAAGGCTGCTCTCCTTTCTAGAGAGGAAGCAACCACACTAATGGACTGTTTGGGGAAGGACTGGCGACCAGAGGTCAGTATAAGGAGGCAATGCTCCAGAAAGGGGGTAGAGAAAGGTCCCCTTTTTGTGCTATGAATTTGTTTCTTGTTTGACTGAAAAGTATCCCTGAGGACCAGCTTGTAAATATGGAGGAATAAAAACCTGAGTGAGGAATAAAAACTCTCCAAAGTGGGACTGATAGAACTCAACCACTAGAGAGGGAACTGCTGTGCCTGGTGATGTGAAGGAGGTGCCCTACTCCACTAATCAGGAGAAAAATAATGTGAAATAATTTAGACATTGTGACTAGGTGGACTAGGCCTGGAGGCCTCTGGGTCCTGCCACACTCCATCCCAGAAGAGCAGAGGAGAAGTTCTCCAAGTGGCCTAGAGTGGCTGCAGGGGAAGCAGCCACATTAGAAGGGCTTCTGGAGCGGCCAATCAGGGGTCAGGAGGGCCATATAAAAAGAAGAAGCAGAGACACAGTCACTCAGTTTCTGCCTGGAGCTGGAAGAGAGAGAGGACTGGGTTTCTGGCAGGCTGAAAGAGCAGCAGGACTATAGACAGCCCAGTTTTGGCAGAGAGCTAAGAAGGTGCTGCTGAGACTGAGCAAGGACTGAGCCCAGGGAGGACTGCAAGAAGACAGCATCTCCACAAAGGAAGCCTTGGTGGTACGACCCCATAGCAGGACTGGGAGAAGGTAAAGACTGTATACCCCAGAAAGGGTTTGTTCTCTTCTCCTACAGCAGTGGTTCCCAACCTTTTTGGCTCGAACCCTGAAGGGCCACCAGTTAACCAATTCATTTAAAAAAAAGTATTGATGTATATACCAGTAAGGACTACAAATCACTATGTGTTTAAAGTAAACATTTTCATACTACTGTGCTTATTTTTACATTCACTATTTTACATCTACAAATTACTCACAGTATGTCACACTCGCAGACAAAGCACTAGTGTAGATGAGTGTCTGTCATTACACACTGAAGCCTACGGCCTGGCAGCTAAGTCACAGTGGATAGCCTGTTAAGTGTAGGCCAAACTGGAAGGGGCTGATTTTTAGAGTCCTGCCCTCCTGAAGCATGGTGGGTCTGGGCTGCTCTGCCAGAAACCCCCTCACCCACTGCAGCCAGATGGAAGGAGTTCAGCGAAGATGCTGCCTCCTTGCGGATCTCCCATTCCCTTGCCTGCAGCACTGAAACCACGTGTGTCCTGTAGCCCCGTGCACTCCACCTGGGTCCTTAGGCAGTGGCTCCATTCTGCAGCCAGTGGGATGGGAGCGGTGGGCTACTTTGAAAGACCCTGGGGGCTACTTTTGGCCACCAGGCCATAGGTTGGGAACCACTGACCTACAGATTCTGTGACTTGGCTGGAGGGCTGTGTCGCTGAAGATTGATACAAGGGGGTGCGTGTGCTTGTGAGAGATGGGTGCCATCCCATTCCCTGAACTGAGTGATAGCAAGCATGCACTCGATCACAGGGGTCACTCTCAAGAGGCGGGTGCCACCCTGCTGCCAGAAGCAGAGACACTGCAGCAAGAGAGGGGTGCTTGTAAGAGATGGGCACTGACCCTGTTAGACATATAAATAGTTACTTTGGTTTATATTTTACATTACGTTAACATGCCCTTCTCTTGCATCTTCCCCCTGGAATCTTGCAGTACTTTACAAATATTACTTAAAAAGTAAATGTGTAAGAATGACATGATGGCGTTCCATGCTTAATGTGTCTCTTCTCTCCATAGGAGATGTGTTCAATTTACAAATCCAGGCCTGCGTTAAAGTCCGTGGTATCCCTTGCAGGGGCAGGGCTCTGATTGCACGTCTTCGGCCATAAAGACATTTTTTCCCTCTAACTGCCAACACTGCCTATGATCTGAGATCCAAGCTGCTTTCTTTCCTTCTTCTGTCTCATCATCTTCGCATCATCTTTTGTCTGCAGGCAAAATTATGGCCTCTGCTTCCCTGGTGCAACTCCTATTTTTCTGTCCAAGGCTGGCCATTGTGGCCTGGGGGGAAAACATAAAAACCGTTCTATGAAAATATGACATCAAATCATGGGAGAACAAACATGGAACCCTTCAGTGTTGTTTTCACAAGGTCACTTTTCAAAGGAGAGACCCCTTTAAAACTGTCAAAATAGATATAGTACAAGGCCCTGATCTTCCCAACACCTACACCTGTGCTTAATTTTGAGTACATGAGTAGTCCCACTGAACTGTTTGCAGGCTCAGAGCTTACGTGACTTAAGCTGCAATAAAACACCCGTGGGTGGCCCATATCAGCCAGTTTGGGCTCACGAGGCTATAGAATTGCAGTGTAGATGTTTGAGCTCAGGCTGGAGCCTGCTTTCTGGGATGGGGCAAAGGGTCTCAGAGCCCACACTCCAACCGTCCGCACTGCAAATGTCTACATTACAATTTTATAGCCCTGCAGCCAGAGCCCCGCCAGGCTTAGTGGGCCAGCCAGGAGTGCTTTTATTGCAGTGTATGCATATCCTGAAGGTCAGATGGCCATAGACAGGCCTGGAAAGGAGATCAGTTGTGGATGAGAGTGAGACTCAAAGGAGAAAATAGCTCACTTGGTACAGAAGAAGAGAGGCTGTTCCAAAAATAGGAGGCAACATGAAAATAGGAATGAAATGAAAAGTAGGAGGAGATTGAAGACATGGGCGTGACTGGAACATTAATCATTAGGAGCACATGGGAAAGTGAGAGACAAAATGGCAGTAGGATCCATGTAGGGGCTTGCAGATGAGGATGGGGAGATTTGAATTTATGCTGAAAGAGAGGAAGTTAAGAAGGGGTCACGAGGATATGCTGGTGAAAGTGAACGCTGCACTCCGGTCACGATGCAAGGACATACAGGATGTAGCCTTTTTTAGCCATAAGCACAGTAAATTCCCTTCTCCTTCGAGTGGTTGCTCATATGCATTCCACTTAGGTGTGTGCGCGCCCTCGTGCACGGCCAATCGGAGAACTTTTACTAGCAGTCTCTGCAGGGGCCGGTCCAGGACCCCGTAGTGTCGCCGCCATGCGGCGGCCCAACCGTCGCTGCCAGCCCCTCCCCTCTTCAGTTCCTTCTTTCTGCCCGTGACGGTCGGTCGAGAACTAACCCTGCTCTTCTCAGGTTTTTTCTTTCACCTTAAAAGTGAGTATTTAGTCAGTAGTTCGCCCCAAACTAAGTTAGTTTTTCAGTTAGCGAGGTTTTTGTAGTTTAGTTAGGGAGCCTTAGGGCTCGGACGCCCGCGGCCATGCCCGGCGCGTCCGGCTTCAAGCCATGCGCTAGCTGCGGGAAGGCTTTCCCAGCTAGCGACCCCCACGACCGTTGTTTACGGTGTCTAGGGGAACAACATCAGCGAGACCGATGTAAAATTTGTAAGTCCTTCAAGCCTCGGACCCAAAAGGACCGAGAAGTGAGGCTGAAGGCTTTCCTGATGGAGACCGCGCTCAGCCCGGCGTCCAAGCCCACGCGGTCCACCACGGCACCGAGTGTATCCTCGGTGCGGAGCGCACCTCCGGCACCAGGGAGCACGGTGCCGAAGAAAAAGAAGAAGCGCCGCCCGCTTGTAGAGAGCTCCCCCACACCGCAGGAGCGGCCGGGGTTGAGCGCAGAGGTGCTCCTCCTGGACTGGCCCCCGACCCCGGCACCGGGACCAGCACCAACTAAGGAGGTCCCCCCGACTCCAGTGAGCGAGGGACCTACCTTACAGACTCCTTCGACACCGGAGGCGTTCGAGGCGGCGCGTGTCTTGATGACCCTGCCCACGCCTCCGGCACCCCCTCGCGTAAGGGGCCCTGAGTCTGTTTTCCGGGGCAAACCCGCGTTGGGTGTCCCCGAAGGGTGGGTGGCATCGGCACCGGACGTCCAGCCGCCCACCATCACCATCGCCCGACGCCGGAGGACCGAGCCCGGAGGCTCCCCTCCCCCGTCGTCTTCGGAGGACTCACGGCACCGCTCCCGACGCCGCTCCAGCTCCAGATCCAGCTCCAGCCCGGCACCGAGCCGGCGCGCTCGGCACCGTTCCCCGGCACCGAGAAAGAGGCTGCGGAAGGCTTCCCCGCCCCGGCGCAGATCTCCGTCATCGTCTTTGGGATCGCCCCACAGACGAGTCAGACGACGTCGCTCCTCCGACTCTTCGTCTAGTGAGCCACGGAGCGTCTCCTCCCGGCACCGCCGTCGCATTCCCCGCACTCCTGGCTCGGGATCCCGGACCCGCTGCCAGGAGCAAGAACCCTCACCGGCACCGCAACCAGCACCGGCACAGCCGGCACCGCAGCCCCCGGCACCGCAGACCCCGGTATCTCTCCCCACGGTGCCGACACCGCCTGACCCCGCAGGTATCTCTCCCCACGGTGCCGACACCGCCTGCAGCAGCGCTGACGTTGCCCTTGGCACCGACGCTGCCTCTGAGCTGGACCCAGGGACCCTGGCAGTGGCCGATGTGGGCCCAATGGGCAGCTCAGATGGGGCGGGGAACTATGCCGGCCCCTGCCTCGGTCACCCATTCCTAACAGGCACCCTCGGTGCAGGAGGGTGACCACTCCCTTTCCTCCCAGGAGGAGGACCCCGGGGAGGGCCCCTCCACAGGACCCCGCCACCCCTCGTACTCGTCGTCCCCAGACGAGGCGGCCATAAGGGACCAAGGGGCCCCACTCATTGACTTTAAGGCCCACCAAGAACTCTTGAAACGGGTGGCCTCGACCTAGACTTACAGGTCAAGGTTCTAGAGGAAGAGGTGGACCCCCTCTTCGGACGTGTGGGGACCCAAGGCCCTTCAAGGGTGGCCCTCCCCATTCATGACAGGGTCCTACACCTAGCCAAAGCTGTATGGCAGACCCCTGCCTCGGTCGCCCCCACGTCTAAGGGCGCCGAGAAGAAGTATTATGTGCCAGCCGAGGGGCACGAATACTTTTATGCGCACCCTGCCGCGGGCACCTTAGTGGTAGAGGCTGCCAACCAGAAAGACAGGCAGGGTGCCCAGAGCGCCTCCCCTAAAAACAGAGAGGGCAGGAGACTAGACCTTTTCGGCAGGAAGGTCTACTCCACAGGGGCGCTCCAGTTCAGGGTAGCCAACCATCAGGCTCTCCTGGGCAGATATAACCTGAACTTGTGGGACTCCTTGAAAAGGTTCTCGGAGTCCCTGCCTCCAGACCAGGCCACTGACTTTGCCATGGTCCTGGAGGAAGGGGTGACAGTAGCCAGTGCAGCCTTACAAACTGCGTCTGACGCTGCGGACACGGCCAGCAGGGCTATGGCCTCCGCCGTCGCTATGCGGCGGGCAGCGTGGCTGCAATCTACTGATCTGTCACAGGAGGTGCAGCACTCCATCCAAGACCTGCCGTTTGATGGAGCCGCCCTCTTCTCGGAGAGGACGGACGAGAAGCTGCACGCCCTGAAGGACTCAAGGACAACGTTACGCTCCTTGGGCCTCTACACACCCCAGGCGGCAAGACTGCAAGCCTGCCAACAGCCGCAACAACCGCCACAACGGCACCAGCAGCAAACTAGGCCGCCGCCTAGACCCTTCCGCCCTCCCAGGGGTCGGGACAGAAACAGGGGCGCAGGGTGGCGCGACCGTCCTGCGACCTCCTCGTCTTCCTTCAAGGGTCCCTCACGGGGCCCCAAGGGCAAAAGACAATTCTGACATTGCGTCCGAGGGTGGCACCTCTTTACGTTCCCTGGGCCACCCCCCGCCTTTCCGGGACAGGCTAAGACCGTACATCAGCCTGTGGCGGGAGATAACGTCGGACCAATGGGTCCTCAGCACCATCCGCTGGGGCTATGCCCTTCAGCTGCTGGCTACCCACCCCCTATTCTCCCCCCCATCCCTTTTCAGGAACCCATCTCACGAGCATGTACTCCGCCAGGAAGTTCACACCCTCCTTCTCAAAGGAGCCATAGAAGTGGTTCCACCACTCGAGGTGGGGAGGGGATTCTATTCAAGGTATTTCCTCATCCCCAAGGCAAAAGGAGGCCTCAGGCCTATACTGGACCTGCGCAAATTCAACAGGTTCATAAAAAAGCTCAAATTCCGCATGGTGTCCCTAGCGTCCATCATCCCAGTACTGAACCCAGGGGACTGGTTCGCCGCCCTCGACCTGAAGGATGCGTACTTTCACGTCTCCATCCTTCCCGCTCACAGGAAATTCCTAAGGTTTACGGTAGCTGGTGGCCACTTCCAATTTACGGTCCTCCCCTTTGGCCTGGCCTCTTCCCCCAGGGTGTTCACGAAGTGTATGGCAGTGGTGGCGGCCTCCCTGAGGCACAGGGGGGTCCAAATCTTCCCATACCTGGACGACTGGCTGATAAGGGGCAGGACCAAGTCGCAGGTGCGCGAGGCGGTCTCCCTCGTCCAGACCACATACCATACCCTGGGGCTGCTCATAAACGAGCAAAAGTCAACATTATATCCAGTGCAGAGCATAGAGTTCATAGGGGCCCACCTAAACTCGGTGCGGGCCAAAGCCTCCCTCCCACGCTCGAGGTTCGAGGCCATGATGGCGATAATATCGCAACTCCAGAGGTGTCCCACGACAACAGCCAGGCAGTGCCTACGGCTGTTAGGCCACATGGCCTCATGCACTTATGTAGTGGAGCTGGCCCGCCTCAGACTCAGGCCCCTCCAGAGCTGGTTAAAGAAAGTGTACATGCCCAACAGGCATGCCCTGAACAGGATGGTAACAGTCCCCCCTGCGGTATTGGGGTCACTGAACTGGTGGCTGGACCCCGGGATCGTGTTGAAGGGAATCCCCTTCAGGGCACCCACCCCCTCGATCATTCTGATCACGGACGCCTCAGACCTGGGGTGGGGAGCCCATATCACGGGTGGTCTGACCACACAGGGTCTCTGGTCCCGGAGGGAGACTGCCCTCCATATCAATGTAAAGGAACTGAGGGCAGTCTGATTGGCTTGCGAAGTGTTTCGCCATGCTTTATTCGGGAGAATGGTACAGGTGTTGACAGACAATACCACTGCAATGTACTACATCAACAAGCAAGGGGGAGTGCACTCCTCGCTACTGTGCCAGGAGGCGCTTCGACTTTGGGACTTGGCAGTGAGACGCAACTTCTGTTTAACCGCCTCTCACCTCCCGGGGGCCAGGAACGACGAGGCAGACCACCTCAGCAGGTCGTTTCTTCCCCAACACGACTGGTCTCTTCACCCGGAGGTTGTCGCCATGATCTTCCGCGAGTGGGGTGTTCCCCACCTGGATCTGTTCGCGTCAGCTTGGAACGCGAAGTGCCCGAGGTTTTGCTCGCTCAGGGGTCGCGAGCCGGGCTCCGTCTCAGACGCGTTCCTGATCGAATGGACGGGAGGCCTCCTGTACGCGTTTCCCCCCCTCCCGCTCCTGCCCAGGGTCCTCTTGAAAATCAAGAGGGACGGAGCAGACGTCATCCTGATCGCCCCAGCGTGGCCGAGACAGTACTGGTTTTGCCTGCTTCAGGACCTGTCAGTCACTCCCCCGATCGAGCTCCCGAAGAAACCGGACCTTCTCTCCCAGGACAACGGTCGCCTGCTGCACCCCAACCTGGACTCCCTACACCTGACGGCCTGGAGGCTCTCTGGCTAACGGAGGAGGAGAGAACCTGCTCGGAGCAGGTCCAACATGTGCTCCTGGGAAGCAGGAGGCCCTCCACCCAGAGCGCATACAAGGCCAAGTGGAGGAGGTTCACCTGCTGGTCGGAATCGCGGGGCATAACCCCCGGTACGTCTCCCGTGCAGGCTGTCCTGGACTACCTGCTGCAACTCAAACAACGGGTTGGCGCTGGCTTCCCTAAGGGTCCACTTGGCAGCCATCTCGGCTTTCCACCAGCCGGTGGAGGGGAGGTCCCTATTCTCTCACCCCATGTCGGTGAGGTTTCTCAGGGGAATCGAGAGGCTGTATCCGCAGGTCCGTGACCCGGTGCCTCCCTGGGACCTGAATCTAGTCCTTGACAGACTGACGGGGCCCCCCTTTGAGCCCTTGGCCACTTGCCCTCTGATGATCCTGTCCTGGAAGGTGGCCTTCCTTGTGGCCATCACTTCCGCCAGGAGGGTCTCTGAGTTGAGAGCCCTGACCTCGGAACGCCCCTATACGGTGTTTTTCCGGGATAAGGTACAGCTTAGGCCTCACCCAGCTTTTCTACCTAAGGTAGTCTCTAGGTTCCATTGTAACCAAGATATTTTCCTCCCTGTGTTTTTTCCCAAACCGCATGGGTCCGAGGACGAGAGGAGGTTACACACCCTCGACGTGAGGAGGGCACTGGCGTTCTACCTTGATAGAACAAAGCCGCTCCGCAAGACCACCCAGCTCTTCGTTGCGGTGGCAGAGAGGATGAGAGGCTCCCCAGTGTCATCACAAGGCATCGCCAAGTGGATCACCGCCTGTATCCGGCTGTGCTACGAGAGTGCGGGTGTCCAGCTCCCCGGACCAGTGACGGCGCACTCCACAAGGGCCCAGGCCGCGTCGGCGGCCTTCCTGGAGAGGGTTCCCCTGGAAGACATCTGCAAGGCTGCCACTTGGTCTTCTGTGCACACCTTTGCCACGCACTACGCTATCGTCCAGCAGTCCAGGGACGATGCTCGCGTAGGCAGGGCAGTGCTGGGAACAGCCCGTCGATGACTCCTACCCGCCTCCAGGTAAGGCTTGTTATTCACCTAAGTGGAATGCATATGAGCAACCACTCGAAGGAGAAAACATAGTTACTTACCAGTAACTGTTGTTCTTCGAGATGTGTTGCTCATGTCCATTCCACACCCACCCTCCGTCCCCGCTGTCGGAGTCGGCAGAAAGAAGGGACTGAGGAGGGGAGGGGCCGGCAGTGACGGTTGGGCCGCCGCATGGCGGCGACTCTACGGGGTCGCTGGACTGGCCCCTGCAGGGACTGCTAGTAAAAGTTCTCTGATTGGCCGTGCACGAGGGCGCGCACACACCTATGTGGAATGGATATGAGCAACACATCTCGAAGAACAACAGTTACTGGTAAGTAACTATGTTTTATTTCAGCTTCAAGTGCAGAAATAAAACAATAAAACCTGATTTGATGTGATACCCTTTCTCAGTGAGCGTTGGAGGTATTGGAGCCTTGCTGCCCAAAACTTCGTCTCTGTGATAAGTATATTTTCTTCTTCAAATAAACAAAATAGGCTGAAGCATTTTCAGTTTCAGAATGTTCTTACTCAAGTAGATGGCGAACAACTTGTAAATTAAGATTTCTCAAAGTGCTAATTATTCCAAAAGCCTCTTGTTCCACAAGTGATTCTTTGCATGGATGAGAAGTTTTCAGATTGCTAGTTTATGGTTGCAATAACTGGACAATCTAGACTCTGTGTGTGTTTTATGCGAGGGTGGGGATAACTAGAACCCTCCATGGTTTTCCAGCTCCTAGATCCACTGATGTTTAAAGTCCCAGCCACACAGCAAAACTGTCATATTGGGGAATGTAACAGGGTTGCTGGCCCATCCAGTGACACTGGGCTCAGCTCTCCTGTTCCAGCCCAGGAGAGCTAGACGAGGCTTGGTGGAATCCAATCTGAGAGCAGAGCCGGCGAGGAGAAGGGCAGGAGAGCTGAGCTGCCAGAGAGAAAGTGGTTCCTGGAAAAGGGCTGAAGGCTGGAGAGTAGCAAGTTGGGTTTGCTGACTGGTGTCCCCAAGCCAGAGAGAGTTTTGTGCTGACTCTAAGCCAGAGAGCCGGAGCCAAGGGCTAGAAAGGGCTGAAGGTAGAGGGAGCAGGAGAGGGGCAGGCTTACCCACTGACATCTCCTTTCTAGAGAGCTAGGCCCCAGAAGACCCATGAAAGGAGTGGAGTGGAGGGGGGGGGGATTCTCCCAGATATGGGCATTCCCTGCTGGGAAGAGTGAGGTTGCACCCCAGAAGGAAGGGCTGGGGTGGCCGTCCTGGCAGAAGAACACAAGAGGACTGGCAGATTCTGGGAGTGGCAGAAAAAGCCAGAATAGGGTATGTGTTATGTTAATGCCCCAGAGGATATGTGATTTTTAAGAACTATGTGCACTGGGGTGATATGGACCATGTTATGAGGCTAGTTTGTTATTGGACTGCTGGCACAATGCTTCTCCATAAGCTGTTGATGGGCTAGAGGACAAGATTCTGTGAAATTCCTAGGGATCCAAGAGGGAACCCGAGATGTGGGGCCACTTGCAGGGCTGCCTTGAGGTTACTACGAGATGCCCAAAAGGAGGCTCTCGGTTACAGGACCCCAGGTTATAGCATTGTCGTTTCTAGACATAGTTACCAGTTGTCTTGTAGTGTCTGGGATTGAAGCATGCAGAGCCGTGCTCAATGACTCAGTTACAGTTACAGGGTATGATCCTGCAACTGGCTTTGTGCAGGGCCCACTTATTGTAGTGAGATTCTGTGTGGAGGCAGGGGTCTGCCTGTGCGCTCCCACTTTCAGGACTGGGGCCAGAGTGCAGATGAGCCCTGAACCCTTCTCTTTGACAAGCTTTTCCCCACTCTCCCAGTCCCTACCACTAAATAAGATGAGGATTGTGCACTAATATATCACAGTGATAACAGATTTGTTTGGCAGTTCTTCCATGGTAATAAATTGGAGGGTCTGATTTAAGAATGGGCCATAAACTACTGTTAAGGTGGAGCGTGGGTTCCTGCTGGACAAATCTTGTTTTTAGGCAATTGAGATGAAAACAATGATAGTCTTGTACCAGGATCAAGCACATTTTATATGTATGGTTACCACTTCTGGGATCTGACCAAAATAAATACACAGCTAACACTATGAAGCTGAGCAAATACAAAAGCCTTTCTTAAAGTGCAGGGGAACAGGGAGAAGTGAAATTGGGGGATGATTTCTATAAGAAGGGAGCTATAAAGCAACTGATTATTACCTATGTGATGGGAGGGCAGGGGGCGATGGACAACAGAGCAAGAGGAACACTTCTGGGAGATCTGCTACATGGGTATAATGCCATGAAGAGGAGGTGGAGCAGCTATTTGCATTTTGACAATAAGTCTGGCAACCTATTGAGCAGATCTTCTAGTCCACAAATCCTGGCTTAGAAAGGCCCTCTAAATTGGCATTTGTGAGATTGCTGTTTAGAAATCTGAGGTCCTCTTGATTCTTTAATTCAAAGTGATATTAGTAGGCGAGATCTGGAAATTGTATAGTTATGGATGAGATTTATTATGTAGAAATATGAATTTAATGTTAGGAAGGATAAACGTCTATAAAACTCAAGCAATTAAATGTTATGTTAATATATATTAATGACAGGAAAAAAACAAGTTTAAAATCCCCTTAGAAAATCTGTTTATATTCGAGTCCCTTGCTTATTTTATATTCCCTTTTATTTCCAGCAGAGGGCAGATTTGCGTCATAAAACTGCCATTTGGTCATTCTGTCAGAATTGCATTACAAAGTTTATCCCTCTGTTCAAATATCAACAGAAAACCACTCTTTCTTTGGTAATTTTCCTTGCAAAGTGCATTAAAAATAAGATCATACCCTAACAGTAAAACAAACAAACAAAATCCCAGTAGCAACTTCTCATCATGCTGAAGGCTTGGTTAGCTTGCTGTGCACAGAGGAAATGTAAGTACTTTCATATGAGTCCTAAAATCTCCATTGGATTGTTTCTCCTGGTGATTATTTGTTTATGTATTTACTCCCTTGTGTCAGACTGCAGCATCCAAAATATTTTCCACGCACATGTCAGCTGATGATAATCAAATGACACTGCTCCTAATGCAGAGACACGAAAGAGGGAGCATTAAAAAAAGGTTATACTAGTGAAACCCGAACGTAATTAAGGCCTGGATGCTAAAAATGGGGGAATACCTGACATGGTTGTCATGCAAAACACTCTAAAGAAAAGCACAGGCTGTTGTGTCATGGTGACAAGCCCCAACATGACGAGCCGTATGCCTGTGTTTGTATAACTCATCTAAATGCTCCAATACTCCCCTACTTCCAAAGCAACGTGTTGTGGCAGTGCTGGCTGGGGGAATTCTGAAGCAAAGATGCATGCCTTGCTAATTTGCATGTCATCACGTAGAATCCTCGTCTCCCTTGCGGCTATTTCCTATAGTAGTAGTCGTGTGGGAACCAACAGGTATCAAGTTTCTGAATATACATGCTGCTCAGTGTTTCATCACAGCTTCCTTCAGCTCCTCTGTGCTTCGAGTCTCATTTCTCAGTTGTTGCATCTCATCCTGTGGCCAAAATGAGATTATTAATAGAAATGCTCCTGTTTTACAGGCATATACTCACACTAGCAGTTGTTGGTGTTCACTTTGTTCTCTCATATATATGCCCGACATGTCTTTCCTGTTCTAGGCCTGCTTGGCTTTTTTCCCTAGTCCCTTTTACACCCTGACTTTGAGCAGTGTAAATATTTTGTGAAATATTACATGGCACTGCAGATAATGCAGGTACAGTATTACTGTGCTCTAATAGCTGTAGCATAGTCTAGTGTTCTAATAATTATAGAGAAATACACTGAGTATAGTGCAGAGCTGACACATTTTTGCAGTGCTCCATGAGGGACATTTTTCATGGATGAGTATATTGCATGGCACCTGCCAGGGGCATGGATGCCACTTAACACCCACTTTTGGCTGAGCATGGCACAGCCGGTACTCCTTGCCTCAGTTTCCCTTCTCAAGGCTGCTCTCCATGGCTTCCCAGAGATTGGTCTCTGCTAGAGATGTCGCTTAGTCCTTCAGCCAAGTCACAACAAACACAACCTTTTCCCAGGATACTAAAGGCCAAACTAAAAAGTCCCAAACAAACCAAAAGGTTCCCCTGCCCTTCAGGGCTTCTCGTCAGTCCAGCCTCTGGGCTCTGTGCCTCATGTCCTTCCCAGCTCCAGTAGAGAACCCAGGCTTCCCTAGAGAACACTTTTCCTTGCACGCCCCGGCTCAGGGCCCTCCAGAGGAGACAGCCTGCCTACTCTTTGTGGTCCCTACCACCATTGATTTCACTCCGTCCTTTTCTAAGGCCTGGGGTCCCTTGATCTATCACCTGACCCTCTTTAGTCTTGCCCCTCAGGCTGGGAAGTCACTAATTAATTATGGCTTTCCCTTCCACCCTTGAAAAGGGCCAGTCTTCGACCTCGTCCCCCCGCCTTCATTTAGGCCTGTCTTTGTCTGTTTAGCTTGTGCACTCTTTAGGGCAGGGACGGTCTCCCCCTCTGTATTTGGAAAGCAACTAGCACATATTGGGCACTAACTGAGTCTCAGTAATAGCTCATAAGTCATCACTGTCCAGGGCGATACAGTAATATCCAGAGAGCCTGAACTTCATCAAAATCAGGGAGGTTGCCTTAAGTGGCCTTTCAGTTTGATGGTCAAATTTTAACAAGAACCCCTGCATGCCTTTGGCACCGAAGTGTCCCTAGCTGGTTTGTCAGCTGGGGAGAAATTATTTCCAGGGCCCATTACTCCTCTCCAAGCAGCTGAGGCGGGGAGAGGGAGGGAGGCTGAGTGGCACAGTAATCTAGTGCTTCCTAGAAGTTGGGGCCCAGCCCTGCCTGCCAACTCCTAGAGGTGGCCCTGCCCTGGCACATAAGTGGGTTGACCAATATTTATCCCAGGTCTCCAGAGGTGAAGGACTAGTGCGGGGCTTAAATTCTCATAGAATATTTCCCACAGCCCACCACACCCTCGCCCCTATTCTCCATGGGGCGAGTTGGGGCACAGGGCTAAAATATATACCAGAGCTCCACTCCAGACAGCTCTGGCTGGATTTCAGCCCTGGACTAGTGCATGAATCCACTAGAAAACCTGCCCCCAATGAAAAATACCTTTTCTAATTACTGCCACATTGATGATAGTTACTAGGGCAGAATAATGTTTCATGACCTTTGGATTGTCTTAGTAGTATTACATACTCTTGCAGTGCAAGCTTTGTAAAGGTCACTGTAAGAGTTTAAAAAAAAAAACCCAACCCACTGTGATCTATACCGTTAAGCACAGGGAAAAACAAATATCCCAAAAACTATGGTGACATTTGCACTATAGGGCGCAGGGCAAAGGTTATGAACCATTATTCAGCAGCAGTAGCAATGTTGTCATTTGATTCGTGCCTGGTGGATACTGGGTGACATTTGTGCTCCTGGAGGAAGTTCCTGTGAATATCAGTAATTTAAACCATGCTGCCCTGGGGGGATCTGTCATTCCCCCACTGAAATCAATGGGAGTTTTGCCATTTAATAGGAGCAGGATGGGGCCCAAATTTCCCAGGACAGTCCATCAAAAGTGAGATGACAACATGGTTGAAAAATAGTTTTTAATGAAGAAATAGAAACTTTCACCATACACACAATATAGGATGACAACACAGCAAGTGTAGCATTAGAAGGGTGGCTTTTATCACTGGTCGTCTTGAAAGGCTTTTGGACCGTAGTACAGTTTAGCACTTATACAATGCTCTCCATCTTCACTGCATAAATATTGGCTGATTTATCGTCACCACACTCCATGAGGTAGGTAAAGAACTATTCCCTCATTTTACAGAGAAAAAGAGAGATTTAAGCCAGTGTTTTCTGACTTGGGTGGCTAGTGTAATGCTCCTAAATCCATAGTTCTGTAAGTTCCTAAAACAAGTGGCCTGAATTTTTGTTTTTTGTTTTTCTTCTCTCTCAGAGCTGCGGGAATTCCTGAATCTCACAAACTCTACCGTATGCTTGCACTTGCTCAACAGCAGACTTTTTAAAGCTATGGTATATGACAGTCTTCACTGCTCTATCGGGGATTATAACGGAGCCCTCAGGGTGAGGGAAATTCTATCTGCAATTGCAATACGTGTTGGCCCCTGTCTCGAAACACACCTTAGCAATCAAAATGTTTTGTTGTGCTAATGATAAGATATACAAATCCGAAAAGAACACCACGCCTGCTCCGGTGCCCAGGACAAACCTATCTGGCTCAATGAATTATATGAAAGTTAACATGCATGACTAATGATGATGGCACTTGTTTACTCTTTGCTTTCAGCCGCAGTGCACCAGTCTCTAGTGTGGGTGCGTGGTGGGGGAGTTGTAATGAGCTGTTCCCTCTTCTCTTTTTCTGGTCCTGAACAAGTGTCAGGTACAACAGTCCTTGCACTTCGGGAAGTGCAGGGGCTGCTCCCTCCAAGAACCCGCATGGACAATAACACCCCAGAGGAGGGCTCTGGTCCTCCATGCTGATCTGAGGCCCTAGCTAACTGCATGAGGAGGGGAGGGAATCAAGCTGTACCGCCTGAGAGGATGATAGTGCACTGAACTTTGTTTTCCAATGCTTTGGGGGACTAGAGGAGAGACTGGGCCTCGTGAGTCATAGTCTTGGGTCTTCACAATCAGGGGATCTGCTTGTCCGGGGGCACAGCATCCACACTGCCCCCAATTTGGGCTAGTGGCTAAATGGCACAATCTGGCCCTTTGTTTATTTTGGCATTTTATAGCAGGCAAAAAATGTCAAATGTGATTTTTATTTTTATTTTTTTCAAATGGTGCTTCCAGTTTCTGTGGACAGTTTTGCACCTGGAGTGGAATGGGCCCATAACTTTGCACCCACAGTTCATTCAACTTTTACCTAATAATTCACTGCTTGTGTCAACTTGTGGAAGCCACATTAAAGGTTCAGAGCTGTGGCCATGGAAATTGACTGATCTGAAAAGGGGGCCACAAATTTGCTCTTGGTTAAAAACATATGTAATTGTCACCAATGTTAACTTTTTGCATCTTATAGACATAGAGAGGTACAGTGTATCCTCTTTAGGAGCTTTCCATGAATCACTTACAGACAAGTCAATGGGAGTCTTGTCAGTGAGTTCAATGGGTCCAGGATTTCATCCTCATTTTTTTAAAATTAATTAAATTAATAAATTAAACAATTACTCAAGTGCCATACTCTGCATGACTAAACTTGTGTTAATTTAATAAAAAGTAGTTTATATTTGCATGTAAATCAAGAGATACGGAAGCTAAATCCATCATGACTTTTCACTGATTTCTCAAAGCTGTTGAGTCACTTTGATGGCAGACTGAAGTGTTAGCAGGAAAGGTGGAGCAGTAGGAATTCCTTTAAACATCTGAAGGAAATTATCAGGGTATCTATGGGACAGAGCTCATTCACAGACTCTCTGAGTGCCTTTTTGACTCACTTTCATTTTCCAGCCCATAACAGACTTCACATCCCACGGTGTTCAGAGGGTGTCTGTCCTGATACATTGTTGAGGAAAGCAATCGAAAGAGTTGTTCGAATGAGTGAATAGTTACAGCGGGCAACACTTTCAAAGGCACCTAAATCTCTTAGAAGCAAGTGCTATTTTTATAAACTTGCAAATCAATCATGAGCCAAATGATTTAGGTGTCTTTGAAAAATGTATCCACTGTGTCTATAACAGTGCTCTCTAACAACCTCAGCTCAGAGCTGTAGGAATCAACTTCAGCAGCAAGACCAGCCAGTCTTTTGGTTTGATTATGTACTTCGAATTATTAAGGACCAGATTCTGCTATGGTTCCATATAATACTACCCTACACAGCAGTAGTTGCATTGAAATTAATGGGGCTACTCATAGTGTAAAGTATGAGTGATAATGAATATTACTGTTACTCACTATGAGGAATAGTGGCAGAATAGAGCCCAACTATGTAGTTAAACAAAGGAGGGTCTGCTCAGAGCCAGTATCTCACTCACACGACCTTCCTATTTTCAATCAAGCCAGGTTGTTGCTTGGTCTTCCCAAAGCAGAGGCTGTTGAATTAATGCACTAGTTTATCGAAGACTTCTTGAGCTGTATTTTTGTGTCTTTTTCTCACGGTATGCCTTACACACATGACAAAAAATGAGTCATGCACGCACGTGGTCCCTTGACCTCTGTGCTATTTAATTTTGGTACAGTTTACGTCCTTGCAGCAGCTTTTACTTAAGGCTTGCATTTCAAAAACCTTTGACAGTGTCCCTTGGACGAGGCTCGTAGTTGTAGACTCAGAGGTAAAGTGTTGTGATGGCGCAGAAACTGGCTAAGAAATGGAAAACAAAGGATAGAAATGGTCACATTTTCACACGGCTAAAGGTTCATAGAGGAGTGCCTTAGCGTCTGTGCTAGAACAGATCATGGTTTTGTCTGATAATGAATATATATATATATATATATATATATAAATAAAAGAGTGGAAAAACTGTCAATGGCACATAATTATTTAGGCTAGTGAGGGTGAATATAACAAAGCTAGGTAAAGGGGCATCACAGTGACAGATGAAATCATGTTCCCAAATACAAGGGAATGAACTATGGCAGGAACAATTAGAACTTCTCACACAGGTTTCATTTACTGAGTTTTAAAGTAACTCTAATGGCAAAGGGAAAAAAGACCTCAGTGTAATTGGGGACAGCTCAATGTCAACAGCTCGCCACTGTACAGTGTTGGCCTTGTATTTCTCCCTCACTGTAGTGGCAGGGATCAGCGTGGGGAGTTGCTGTCAAAGTTTTACAGGGATGGGGAATGAGGAATTCAACACTCCACTCCAAATATAAAGCAAGTTCCACTCCTGCTCCAAAGTGGGTGGTGAAGAAGAGATGTGTCCTCTTCCCCACTCGTCAAAGCCTCAACCACCTCCTCTTTGCCAGCCCCCCAAAACTGATTCCTTCCTGGGCACCAAAAGCCCCAGCTCCCTACCCAGCTGTAAAAGCTTCAAGCTTTCTCCCAATACACTGCTATTATGTATTGCTATCTGCCAAAGCAAAAATGTGTGACAACCATTTGAAGGCAAAATACACAAAATTCAATATAGAAATAAAAGACACGTTTGTTTGGGCTTGGCTGAGGGTAGGGAAATGGGAGTGAGAGGTCTTGGGGAGAAGGCCGGGATTAGTCCCTGAGGCATAAATTAGGTCTTCTATGCCTCAGAGCTAGTATGGCTTTGACTAAATAAGATACTAAATCCCGTCTGAGTTGTGGTGCTCAGTATCTCTACAAATCATGCTACTTTTATTTAGGCACCTACATAAGGATTTAGAAATCTAACTTTAGGGCCTCTTACTGGAAAATGTTGACTCGGGGACCTCTGATCTAGTAACATTCAAACCTGACGAGAACAATATTGAGTAGTTTGACCTATTGTAAATCCTTCATTAATTAAGAAAAATTACATGGTTCAAAGTATGCAGTGATTAAGTACAGGCAGAGAATTTCTCTGTCAGACACAATTAATATATAATTATAGCTCAAATTAGAGTAGTCTCTGTGATGACCACATCAAAGGCAACAGTCAAAGTTTGTTCAGTAATGATTTTGTAATATGACTAAAAATTTACCAGCACCTCAAGTGAGGTCACTAAATCCACTTTATATTTGCTTTTAAATCACATTTGAACCCAGGTTTTCAGATGCAGTGGGCTACTGTAAAAACTTTCCTGCCTAGCCCCAGTGGAGATACCATTGTAACTATTCTCTCTCATTTATGATGATCAAGAAGCTGACTTGTGTACACCATTTTAAGGAATATAATTCCAAAGTGTTCAAAACACTTGAATTTACTGAGAGAAGTACAGCTAAAATCCTGTTAATCTGCTTTAAAATTTAGTCCAATGTTTTAATTCACACTCCTGTACATTCCCTGTGTAAATCCATGTGATATAAGTCAGTGGAGTTTGACCTGGGTGAAAACTGGTGTGATGAGAGTCAAGTCCACTATGTTGAAATGTCACCAATGGCTTGGTTTGGTAACTGCGGCTGTAACGTGTTTTGGTAACTGCAACATCCTATGGCATCCAGTGAGTTGGGTGCATTGAAGATATAAGTAGCCAACCTGTCGACTGGCAACAACATCACTTCCTGCAATCTGTCTGTAGTGTGATCTTGGAGTAGAAAGAGTCAATTACCACTCTCCTTACCTTTCTGTCTCTAGTCTATTGAAAAATGTAACAAAATGCCTTTACAAATGCTAAGACAACTTAAGTGGCCAGAAGAGGGAGACATCCAAGATGATGTATGAACTGTGGGGCTTTTATACATAGGCTATTGAAATCAACATGGAAGACTCTGGTTGACTTAAACAGGCATTGGATTGGCCCTCTGAGATATACAGCATGTTACACAAACTAGAAACATTTCTTTAAAGCTGATAGCTGTACTAAACATTTGCAAACGTGGAACGTTTGTCAGCTTTCACCAAAGTAATCAAAAGTGAGTTGAGAATTCTGTATAAAATGGATTAAAAAAAGAACTTTTCGCATATCCTGGAGATTTGATGTGAATGTTGTTTGCTATGAGCTGTTGCAGCTGGGATATGACTTCTAGCAACACAATGAGGCCTTCATGAAGAATGTAGCTTATGCAGAAGAGATTGCTATTTTGTATTTTTCTGGAGACCACCCAGGAATTAACAGCAAGAGTCCACAATTTTAATGCAAAAATGTCCCATTACTTTGAGAAGAACTCTCTTGAAGTGCAGACAGAGGTGCTTCAGCGCATATGTACGGGAAAGTAACGAAACAAAAGCCAGTAAACAAGGAAAGACTTAACCCAGTCAGTCACATACCATAGCTACCACAGTTTCTTATCAGAGAATTTCTCCTCTTATCAGCAAAAACAACAAGACTCCTGTAGCACCTTAAAGACTAACAAATTTCTGTGGGCATAAGCTTTCGTGGGCTGCAACCCACTTCGTCAGATGCAGATGCAGCCCACGAAAGCTTATGCCCGCAGAAATTTGTTAGTCTTTAAGGTGCTACAAGTCTCTCGTTTTTGCTGTATACAGACTAACACGGCTACCCCTCGGGAACTTTCCTCTCATCAGGTCTAACATGACTTGACCATTAAGGGCTTGATTCAAAGCTCACTGAAGACAATGGAATAACAGTGATTTCAATGGGCTTTGGATCACAGCATAAAGCAGAGAAGACATATGTAGGGCTGGGGTGCTACCCATTGAAAGCCTACATTTTATCATCACCCACAAATGTTTACACTATTTAAAAATAAAATGTTTCTTTATCCCACTTTCCTTTTCAGCAATTTGAACAGGTTCAGGAATCTCCACTGGAGGAGAAAAATCTGAACCTTGGACCTGCCCACCATTGAAAGCAATGGAAGACCCCAAAGGGATGTGTACATCAGTAAATGGGCACCTCCCATTTATGAATGACACTTCTCAGTAACAAGGTGTCATCTTTGACCTGAAGAAGAGCTCTGTAAACTCCAAAGTTTGTCTCTCTCACCAATTGAAGTTGGTCCAATGAAAGATATTATCTCACCCACCTTGTCCTTCACATCTACTTTTTATTCAAATGCTGCCTCACAAAGGCGCCTCATTAAGGTCTAATGGCTCAAATAAAGAGGCTTTAAATCCACACAATGCCCTAAATGACTCTCTGCTGGTGGTTACTGCATGTGGCATCCTCAACTCTTTCTATACAGGGTTTGACCCTGGGTGCTTATACATCAATGATGTGCAATGGTCAAGCTATTTAGTATCTTCTGCCATTACATATTTTGGCAGTCTCACTTCTGATTGAAGCAGGAACTCAAAAGTCCAGAAGTGCCTATGCAAAACTGGGGGAAAATGAATTAAGAAAACATGTTTGAACTTCAAAAAAGGGTTCATTTCCAATTCTGCTACTCTAATTTTGGGTGACTGTCTGGAAGCTGGGAAGATTCATCTGAATCAGTTTTTCCATTCATAGTAAGCACTTGAGTTTACTAATTTCTCTAACCTTTCTATTTCAAGCAATTTTGCACATTGCACATTCTTCATAGCCAGCTGTTTAAACCTTCTTGGCAGTAATCATCAGGTTTTTTTGGAGTGAGGAGGAGAGGTTACTTGAATGAACAATTTGGCTGCTGCAGGAATAGTGAGATGCTCTTGTCCTGTTTTAATCTCAGACTTTTGGAGCAGTAACTGTAAAGTTTGGATCTTAAACAGATTTACACATAAATAAGAACACAAGGCCAGATGCAGCTCAGTTACAAATACTCCTTTATTGCTTTTCTGCAGAGAGATCTAATTAAGATGGCTGCTGCCAACTCATAATTTTTAAGGCTGACTGTTAAGGTGGACTCTTCTTGATACTGGGACTATGCAAAACTAGACCAGGACCATTAACACTGGATGGGGACCAATAAATACCTGGAATCTTCAGAATTCCTGGATCCCTTTTCTTCTAGTATTGGGTTGGGTTGATTGAAATGTTCTGAACAATGTATTTTTTTTCACCAAAGTTGGCTTTTTTAAAAAACAGAAAACTTCATTAACATTTTTCATTTTTTTTAAATTCCATTTTTTTGTCAATCCCAAAATTAAAAATATTTTCCACTCCCATCACCCCAACCCTTTAGGTTTATAGCTTTTCCTTTCCCTCCTCCCCTGAACCAATCTTTTCAGCATTTAGGCTTTTACCAAGAGGATGATTTGGAAGGGGTTTGGATCTGGGGTTTGTGTGTGCTTTGGTTTTTGCACATACACCTAGAAGATAATGGTGCATTTTTAAAAAAAAAAAGGTATAAACACATTCCCATGTAGACCATAGAACAACTATCTTATGGCAGTAAAAACAGCGAGAGTCCTGCAGCACTTTAAAGACTAACAAATTTTATTTCTGCAGGCTTGAGCTTTTGTGGGTTGTAACCCACTTCGTCGGATGCAATTTGATGGCAGTGACTTTCACTACTTACCAGAGTTGGAGACAGTTGGAACTGTGATTTAGATGTGAAAGGATCTGTGTCCAGGTACTGCTCCATCGTCTAATCCCCTTTTTATTTATTATAAAACTTATGTAATTGGTGACACGTTAAAATAAAAAGCGAGTTCACACAACTATTCATTGAAAACATGAACCAAGGTCAAATCGCCCGACCTATACATGATTTCAGAGCTATTCACTTACAGCTCTTTTACTTTAGGCAACAGCATTTGATTTTTCTCTAATGTTCACCACAATTCTTAGACCATGCCTACATTAGGTGAGATTTATTGGTATAGCTATACAACTATATTAGAAGTGCTGTGCCAATATAGTGTGATCAGTTACATTGGCAAAACTGCGCTTTGTACTGGTATAGAAAACTCCCCCTTCTCCCGTGAATGGAATGAGCTATACCAATATAACTGCATCTACACTAGGGACTTCTGCTGGCACACTGTGTAGGTCAGGGATTACATCCCTTCATCACTCTGACCCACATAGCTATGCCAGCAGTGGCTGAAGTATATAGAGCTTTCAAAAATAGTCATTTGGGACTGCTTGCCTACGCTGTCCATGTGGTATTTACACATGGCCACAGGCAGACCTGAATCACTATGTACATTACCATTTTTGTAAAAGTAAATATGTCTATGGAGGTCAGATTAAACACCACCTTTTTTATTGTGCCATAAAAATATTCTTTCAGTTGCAGTATCGAAGTAATTAGTAAAAGTAAAACAGGAAACCATGAAGGTTAAACTTTTGATCCCATTAAAGTAACTGTTTCCAAATAGAGTCAGATAAGGTTAATGTCTCATTCTGGCTTCATTTATCATCTGGGGACACAAACAACCTTGAACGCTTTGCAGCTGACTAATGGATTCATTAGAGATTAATGCCTATTATCTGCTTAACTTCGAAGTTTAGTATCTACTAAATGGATTAGTGCCCTGTAATATGTCAAATCCGTACCCGTTTCTTGCAAAAACTACTTGGAATGAGTAGGATGGAGCCCAGCACCAGCTGTAGCATGCAGTATGTGATAATCTGTACCAAAAATCGACCTACAGAGAAAACTAAACATTGCATCACTAAGGCATGGGCAAGCATTGGAACTTGCAACTCCAGGAGATGAGGTGCCTGAAAGAGGTTCAGTGTCTCTCAGAGCTCTGTGGTTGCAGTGTCTATTTCCCTCTGTACCTGACATCCTCTGCTAGCCAATAGATGGGCAGAAGAGAGACAAGGCACCATGGAGACCTATGACACTATATACAAATACATCTGAATCAGTACTGTTTACAATAGTACTTACAAGCCCCAGCCAAGAGCAAAGCCTCGTGCTGGACACTGTACAACAGTGGAACAAGAAACAGTCTCTACCCTAAAGAGCTTCTAATCTCAATATATTGCGCAGGCAAAGGGTGGACTCACAAGTGAGGAAATAACACTATCCCCATTTTACAGATGGGGAACCAAAGCACAGAGAGGCTGTGACTTGGCCACAGGAAATTGGTGGTAGAGCTGCAACTTGAACCCAAATCTCCTGTGTCCCTGTCCTGTGGCTTATGCATGAGACCGTACTTCCTTTCTATCGCTGTCGATAATAAGAATATTTAGGCAGTATTTGATATGGGGCTAGGCTGCACATCCTGTGGCAGTTCTGTCAGGCTGTTGATCCAAATCCCAGCAGCTGGCACTATCATGGTCAAGCTCTCTTTCTTTAGCAGAGGAGGGGCAGGAACCCATGGAGGATACAGCACAGCAGTGGCGAGTTGGCATTTGTAGGCAGTGCAGACAAATGCACAGGGTTTCTCTGCTTTAGGGCTGCAAGTTAGTTCCCCCCCCACTTTATTTACTGTCCAGTATGTGTTTGGAAGCTTTCAGCAGGCACTTGTCTCATGGCCAAGGAAGGCAAACAGCTAGCTGTGTGAGAAGGCTCAGACAGGTGTAACAAATAGCCTGCTCTGATTGCCCCTTGGGAGGAGAGCAGGGTAATATAGGAGCCATGTAGAATGGAAGAATACGGGTGGCTAAATGCATTTGACTGCTAGGACTCAGGGACAGAGCCCCCACAGGGGGCAGGGGAAGGGTAAACTTTACTGGGCTTGGAGGCCCTAGGTGCCGGGCCCAGGCTGAAACCCCCATGGGTATGTGTGTGAGAGGGGGCCCGTGTTACAAGTTCGTAAAGGGCCCAAAAAGATCATGCTTGGGTCCTGTTCAGGGAGATGTTGTCTGTATCAGCTGTGTGTGCCAGGGTGCTTACTACAGATAGTTTAGCCATTAACATGGTGACTCCAAGCCTTGCAGTTTTTGCTAGAAGTCTAGAGAGGCCAAGCACAGTTCAGACACCTGGAAGAATAAGTCTTTGCAAAGTCTGGCGTGTACAGTGCCTTAGTCTTTTTTCCCCTGCCAAGCTGAGAACCTAGTAACGTAAACAGTGCTTCCAGCACCAGTTGATCCTTTTAACCTCTTAACATGTCAGGTATGGGTACACGCATGGCTACTGGGGCTGGGAGTAACTTCTTGCAGAGGACAAGGGTCTACAGGCTGGAGGAAGCATGCACTCCTGAGTCAATCCCTGATGGCAGCAGAACACTTGAGCAAGGAAGCAAGCAGTAACATTAGTAATTAATGTTGCCCCTTTTCGACCCTAGTGGCTAGTCCAAGTGAGGGGCCTTGTAGATTGTTTCAGCTGGGAGTAGAACTTGATGATGGAAGCTTGTATCCTCTTTGATGCTGTCTTGCTTATTTACCAGGAATGTACAAAGTCCTGCTCGTCTGAATGCAGGAGGATGCAGAAACAACAGGAGTAGTTTCTTATTTTACAGGTCCAAGCTTCTTTCAGCTGGAATCCCTGATCACAGACTCTCTCGCTAGGCTTCTCTCAGGGCAACACTATGCTTCCAGGCTGCTGCTTGTATACCGACTGCTCTACTTCTGAGTCTCTCTGTTTTCTTTACCTGTCTATACCCCAGCTTGTCTTTTTTTGCACACCCACACAAACCAGCAGAACACTTTGCTCCCATGGTGCTAAGGTCTGAACAGAGTCTATTTTGCCTCGTTTCAGGTGGGACCCTTAACTGTCTCTTGCAACTGTCTTAACTGAAGGGTACATTCGCACCCATCAGTTTCAATGAGATTTTAATTCAACACCCTAACAAGGTTTAGCCCAGTTCATAACATCAACATTCATAAGGGCAGCCAGTGAATTAAGTAACTACAGGATAAAAATAATAAAGCTGCTTTATTTCATAGTTTGAGGTTTCAGAATAGAAAGTAAAAATGGTCCATAAAATTTACAAGGAAGCCAGTCTTTTTAATTTTTTTCAGGTGCCTAGAAAATGTAATAACAGCATTTATGAGTTTCAGTTTTATTTTTGTGAAGGACAAGTAGTCCGTACAGAGGACTTTCTTTAGTTTCCCCATCAACAAAATTGAGACAAGAATAATAGAAATGTAGAACTGGAAGGGAGCTCAGGAGATCATATAGTCCAGCCCCCTGTGTTGAGGCAGGGCCAAGTAAACCCTACTATCCCTGGCATGTTTACCTGCCTCACAGGGTGTTCTGAGGATTAGAGCCAATGTAGGCAGTGCTGCCTGCTTCCGCCAGATGTGGCTGACTAGGAGGCCCACTGCAACAGGCTGTAGTGCTTGTATGACATGTGCTATTCATGCTGTACTGTCACAGAGTATAAAGTAGGAGATGCTTCTTGTGACTACGAGCTCTGTAGCGATAACTTATCCCGGCTCTGTGGTGGCTCACTTTCTCTCTTATTGTGGCCCTGGATGAGTACATCACAGGTTTTCTCCTGTGTCACAAGAAACCTCCATCTACTATGCCACAAATACCAACCAGTAGTTCTGGGCCAAGTCTCCACCTCAGGTTTGCCAGCATAGGTATGTTGATTAGGAGGGTGATTTAAAAAAAACTATTTAGCTATGTCGGCAAAAGCCCTAGTGTAGACAGTTACGCTGGGGGAAAATGTGCTTTTGCTAATTGTAACAGGATGGTCTGTCCCCTTAAGGGCGAGGGGTGGCCTGCAGCTAACCCATCCAGTTGATTAAAAGACCCAGCTGGGAAGAGGTCAGGTGATTTCTATAAAGGGCTTAGCTGGAGGGAAAAGCTGCAGGAAAGATGTTGGCTCCTGGTTTACTCAAAGGGAAAGGGTCCTGGGTCCCTGCAGCCTGTTTTAGGCATAGAAGAGCTGTTTGAACTACTTTGAGTAGAGCTGATCTGGAAAAAGCTTTGTTCTGCTGGAAAACGCTGCTATGTTAAACACCAAATATTCCGTGCAAACGGATCCGGTTCAGTGATTTTTTTTGTTGACTCTCAGGCAGGGTTCTGATGTTGCTCTGTCTTTTGGGAAGGTTGCCTGCAGGATCCCAAAGCTTACAGGGTCTGTGGCTATGGGGCAATCTTGCCATGCCGGGGCTTCCAGACTCCCAGGCCAGCTGTCTCTGAGACTTTTGAGCTGGCAGCTTTGGGAAACTGGCCTGGGAGTCTGGAAGCCCTTGGGTTCCTAGCCCTGGGGCATTCCTCATGTGGGGATGCCCAGAAGCTGCAGACTCTGGGAGTCCCAGTAACTGCTGACTGAAACTGATATTCTGTCAGTTTCACAACTACTGTTCAGCTAGCAGAAACAGAGGAGGTCTCACACTGGACTTGTTGCATTGCACCCCTGTGGCCCATCTGTGTGGCTTTGAAGGGTCAGGGATTGCCTGAATAGTACTTGATGCTTGAAGATGAAAATTGCTATTTAAGTGCTGATAATTATAGTTAAAGTAATAAGATGTGCTTGGAATCACACACAGAGCTAAATTATTCATACAACTTCCCCAGAGAGGCTACAAGAAACCTTGGCCCCCAATGGTTCCCATGTATGGAGTAAACTTAATCTGCCTCCCAGCATGCCACTGTCCATCCCCTAAATATCTATAGAATTTAATAGGATTGAAAAACCTACTGAAGTGACTAGAGAATAAAAACCTTACTATAGCATTTTAAATTAGGTTTTCATTATCTAGTCATTTCTATGAGACTTCTCTGAGTGAGGTAGGGGCCTGCTTCTCTGTGCACCATAGGTCTGTGCTGAAGATGTAGCAAGATCCACTCTGCCTTGTGCTTTTCTGCTGCATCTGCGAGATGTTATTTCTTTCAAAGGCAAGAATACTTTCAGAAACTTCACCTCCACCTCCCCCCAACTGGGCATTTGGTGTACTTGGTCAAGCGAGCTTCAAAGAGCGGTTTTTCTAAACTGCCATGCCAAAAATTCCCTTGACAGCTTGACTGTAGTAATTTCTCTTGCTTTCTCTATGCCAATTTCCAGAGGACTGGTAATTTCAATTAATCTCTCCCCAAGGATGTAGAGGTGGGATATGTTTGTTTTCCTGTGCTGAATTCTACATGAGAGCTTTTTTCCCTTCACACAGAAGACATGGGGAAGAGAAATAAAAGCACCTCACAAACAAGAGAAAAAAATACACATAGAAGGATGAAAGTGCTGTAAATAGAATGGAAGAAGGAATTTTAAAAAGCCAAAAGAGGTGGGAGGTAGGAAAAGGAGCAAAAGAAAGAAAGGGGATGCATTTCCCTGATTATCTAAATGTTGTTAACTTCCTTGTTTTTTCTGTTACACATTTTGTATGTAATTATTTACTAGAATGGGGAGTTTATAGCAAGAAATATGTATCATTATTATCTGTTGAATTTCATTGCCCAGAACCGTATGGCAGGGAGAGTTTAAACATATGTATGTTGTAGGTCAAGAACCCCTGTACTTTCTCATTGCCTGGACCAAACTTCACCAGAAAGGCTGTCTCACAGGCTATCCTCTTTTCCATTTACAGCAGCATGGCCCACCTCTCCTCCTTTCCATGGTCATTGAACAAGAGCATCCTGGTGGCTGGCTATGGCAACTGCTTACATGGGTAAGTAATACTCAAAGTCTTTTTCTCCTTCTTTCTTTTTTATGCCAGTTAGCAAACGGGCAAGAAGGAGGAGATCCTGAGGCATGTGACCCACTGGCTCTACACAGATCACCAGCCAGTGCACTGCAGGCTGCCACACTCTGAGAACCACAGTGGTGGTGAATTTAGAGAGAGGTTAGGCATCATGTGATGAGCATAGAATCATAGAAGTGTAGGCCTGGAAGGGACCTCTAGAGGTCATCTAGTCCAGGACCCTGCACTCAGGAAAGGGCTTTGTAATATCCAGGCCATTAATGACAGGTGTTTGTCTAACCCAGGGGTCAGCAACCTTACCGCGGCTGAAGAACCGCATGTGGCTCCGGAGCCGCGGGTTGCCGACCCCTGATCTAACCTGTTCTTGAAAACTTCCTAAAGACTGAGGCCAGATGTTGATGCTGTGTTCTGTGACACTTTCCTAGGAGCGTATTCTGGCATCTGAAACCTATGTATAGATTGGGGCAAAGTTCACAAAGGGGCTTAGGCGTTGCGACGCCTTAACTTTTATGCACCCTGCCACCCAGTGACATCCTCTGCCCCGAGTTAGGTGCTCAAGCTCCCTGTACAATGCATGGGGGAGAGCTAGGAGCCTAAGAAAAAGATCCTGAGAAGCCAGCAAGCTGAGTGGCTAGCTACCTAAACTAGCCAGGAGGAAATACTGAGGAATGGGGCCTAACACCCACCCACAGAGGTGAACCCTCTCTAGGAGTTAGGCACTTGAGCCAGGCCAGCCCTATCTCACAAAAAAACAAATCCCCTCCCTCATAGCCAGTAGCATGGACAGAGGTTGGGAGGTCATAAAGGGAGTTGCCCCCCAAACTAGATACGTTACAGAGGTGGCATGGGGGGACGGGGATACACTGAGATTTCTGCCTTCCATTTGGCCTGAGCAGCCTGAGCAGCTCTCAAACTTTTTGAGTTGAGACCCTCCCTTTAAGTTATAATTTGTGGTTGTGCCCCACGACCCAGACAGGCTGTGTGGCCTGCTGAGGTGATCAGGGGGTGGAGGTGGCACTCCCTCACAGGGATCTACCATGCAGAACTGGCCCGAGCCTGGCTGGGCCCTAGCTCCCCCCAAATATAGAAGTCAGACAACACCTCTGGCCAGTAGCCCACTGGTTGGGGCACTCACCTGGGATACAGGAGAACAGTTTTCAAACTCCTGCTCTGCTTGATTTGGAGCAGGACTTGAATTTGGGTTTCCCACATCCCAGGGAGGGGCCACCCACGGCTGTCTGTTGTGCAAGTTAAGCATGCTCATACTGTGCCTGACAGATCAGGCTCTGCAGGAGAGGTAGTTTGAGAATCCTGCTGGGACGTAGGCGTGAGCTAGGTTATAGAGCAGCATGGCAGTATCAGAACTTGCACATGCCCACAGGTGGAAATATAAATGCCTATGGGACTTCACCAGCACAAATTCAGATGCCTAGAGGGTTAGGCGGCAGCTGAGTGAAGGTTTTAAGGATCTCAGTGGCATGTAAACGGGTAGGCTTAGGCGCCTCAAGTGGCGGTTATGCACCTAAGTCCCTTTGTGGATCTAGTCTTAGCGATTTTCAGTTCCAAAAGTATATTAAAGCTATTTTTCATAGATATTGATAATGCAGAGACTTTATGGCTGTCATTACGCATTTTAAAAATCACACACACAGTCTTAAACTTCAGAACTGATTGTTGGTAGTGGGGTAATGTCCTTATCTTTTTTTTTTTTTTTTTTTTTTGGAGTGGAGCATAACAGGTTGAAAAAGTGCCATATGTATCTTCTAGACTTTGGCCAGTATTTTAGACTCCTACCTGGATATGCTAAAACAGATTGGCTATTGGCTCAGTTTCAGCCAATAGACAGTATTGCTAAAAATGCAACGAACAGATAGTACTCCATGGTCATATAAATTCAGCAAAATGTTCCCTGATTTAGTCCTAACCTGGATTCCTGAACACCCCCCATTACACCCCACAGAGTTCTCCCTGACTTTAGTGGTTTTCTGTAAGGTGTATGCATGCGAGTCTTCTAGCAGGATCAGAGACTTACAGTGCAGTAGATCACAGTTGGAGTGGGGTGCTCCACTAACCATAGAAGACATGGTTTTATTTTGGAATAAATTGTGCTTATAAATATGTGCTATATCTTTCAGAGGAAGGATGCAATTTTAATATATGATTCTCCATTCAGAAGCACAAGTTTCTAGCTGGTGACCTAAAGAAGCAATTCCATTGACTCAGCCACTAGAGGGAACTGTCATATATGCAAGCCAGATATTTAGTGATTCATTTTTTAAAAAAGTGCGCTCAGACTACTGAATCATAGCATGCCTAAATCCACAGCTTTAGGGTTGGGGGTCTCTTTCCTCTCTGATATGCCAAATAATTGGCTGCCACAGAGACAATAAGAGGAGTTTTGGAAAATATGTTCATGGAAAAAGCTGAAGACTAACTGAAGGATTTTTTTTAAAAAACGTTAAAGCTGTTCCAACTATACACTCAGAGGAGGAAAAGTGCATTTGCATCTGCAAAATAAGTACTTGGGTACCCATTGCATTGCATGAGAATATTTTGTAGGTGCAAATTACATGGCCTTTAAAAAAAAAAGTGTTATAAGAATACTGAAATAACCCTTACTACTTTATGGTAAAATCATTAATAAATAATAATGCTAATACCATTAATTGCAGAACATGCCTATAGTTAATGTTCTGAGAAAAGAGGCATGAGGGGAGAACAATAATCAATCGTATGGACTTGGTTCTCTGCTGTCCTCGAGCAGAGCTCATGCCTAGTGGAGAGGGGGAGCTGACCGGGATCACAGCTCCTTGATTCTCAGCCGCCTGGCCTTGGCATGACATAAAGCTACCGAGGGACAACTTTTGACTTGTGGTGCTGGAACCAAAGGCTAATCTGGCAAAGTAGTCTCACCCGCCACCATGACACTTTCCATGCCCTGCTCTTTTGCTGCCTGTTCTTATGTTGGGTGGCCCAGCTCCAGGCAGTGGAAGTGGGTAGTAGAGCTTGTACAGGAAGAGGCAGAGCCACCCCTGCCAGCATTGTGCCAGCAGAATTTCCTGATGCCAGGGGACTTCACTACAAATCTCCAACCACTTTTGGTTCACTTTGTGCCACAACGTGACCTTGGTGGACTTGAGAATCCAGCCCTGTGTGGGGCCAGCAGTGGTCACTCTAAACAGCTGATGCAAAGGTTAATTAATCAAAATTATTTTGTTAATAATAACGGATCTAATCTAGCCACACATAAAACAAACATTAGACCCAATGCAAATAAACCTTATCTATGGCTATGTCTACATGGAGATAAAAAAAACTTGTGGCTGGCACAGGTCAGCTGACTCAGGCTTGCACGACTTGAGCTCCGGAGCTGAAAAATTGCTGTGTAGACATTCGGGTTCGGACTGGAGTCTAAGCCGTGGGACCTTGCAAAGGTGAAGGGTCTCAGAGCTCAGGCTGCAGCCTGAGACCAAACATCTACATAGCAATTTTTAGCCCTGCAGCCTGAGCCCTGAGAAATTAGTGGGTTTTATGGACTGAAACTGTACCCATTGCGTTCATGTTTGAAAATGCAACCCTCAATTTCTGCTTCATTCTCAAGTGCAGTTTCAGATTTGGAGTGTGTTTATAGTTCTTTTCTTCAGTGATGGTTTATGGCTAGCTTTTCCAAAGGAGATAAATGGGAAAAGGTCAGATACTGTCTGCCTTAAGCAAAACCCCCTTTGATCTTGGTGAAAGCTCTGCCTGAGTAAAGATCACAAGTATGGCTCCCCTCATCATTATATTTGGCCCTAAACTTTCCTGCTTCTGTGTTGATTACATTAAAAGGTTTGCCTTTGGCTGTCTTAAAATTTTTCCTTTGTCTTTTAGATTGTTGTATGCTAACTTAGTGCAGTAAAATTCTCATACTAGGAAATATCTGTATATAGATGTCTGGCAATTAGGTTCCAGCAATTCCCACACCAACTCTCAATCCTGTACAGTGACTTCATATATTTTGTCCTCATGTTGGCAAAATAACATGTTTGTTGTTCAGTTATGAGGTAGACTTTAAGTCTTCTGTTTGGTTTTGTTTCTTGTGAAAACGATGGAATCTGGCTACCACAGTGCAGAGCGACATGTCTCCTTTTACATGGGATCTTACTTTTGTTACAGGACATGGTCAAGTTCAATTAACCAAAGCTTCAACATAATGTAAATGAGGCCCTGGGGCCTGATTTTCAAAATTAATTTGAAGCCAATAACTTGTCATAGCGAAGGAGAAGATGGTTAACTTATCCCCCTCTTGAAATCCATTCACTTGCTTTTGCTTTTTCTTCATGAAGTTCAAGCTTCTCATCCTGTTTTGTGCTATGTCAAGGCCCTGTGCAAATCAATCCCTACCTGCACAATGCTTGCATTTTCTCCTACGTCCATCATCCTCCACTTTGCTTCCTACTACAACAGTGAGATCTGACAGCTATAAGAGATTGGTAGAAGACAGGTATATCAGTCCTAGAATGATGAAGGCCTTTCCCCCTATGAATTGAGAACAGGTTATCTCAGGTTAACTATCTAGAGATACCTGAATTCAATTAAGGGCTTCTGGTGACCTTTAAAAAGCCCTCTTCTGGTGAGGGAGATGAAGGAAGGCTGCAAAACAAGAGGCAGAAGGGAGAAAAGGCTTCTCCTAGCTGGAAGGCTATTCCCCTTCCTGTAGGGGAAACAATGTTTACTTGTATTTGGAGATGGGCAGCAACCAGAAGCCAGTATAATGAGCCAATGCCTTCTTCCTAACTGCTCCCTTTGGGCTTGATCCAACTCCCATTGACCTTTATGTGAGCTGGTTCAGGGCCCTTCTCTTCTCACTCTTTCATGTTGTCTTCTATGTCTCATCTCCATCTGGAACCGTCTGCGAGTTCTCGTGTCCAAGTGACATCCCTGACTCCTTTCAAATTTCTCCTTAAAATATACTTCACTCAAGAATCTTTAGTAAGGGCACAGCTACATTAGAGAGCTTACAGCAGTGCAACTGCACCGATGCAGGTGTGCCGCCATAAGCTCTCGGTGGAGCTGCTTTAAGCCGATGGGCGAGAGCTTTTCTGTTGGCTTAACTACTCCAGCCCCTGCCAATAGCAGTAGCTATGTCAATGGCAGACACTCTCCCTCTGACATAGCGTTGTCCACACCGGTGCTTATGTGGGTGTAACTTACGTTGTTCAGGAGGGTGATTTATTCACCCCCAAGCAACATAAGTCTTGTCAACATAAGTTGTAGTGTAGACATAGAATTGATGAGATCATGTTAGGTTACCAGCAAGCACCACTTGAATGGAATAAACTCGTTTCCCAAGTCCCAGTCGCATGCGTTATCCACTAGGCCACACAGAATATTGTATATAACTATGTGGTTTAAAGATTTTACTGATGTTCATTTGGAAGGATCCATATGAGTCAATCATGACTGAATTACTTGTAAATAATGCATATCATCTCCCCCACTCATAGGAACATCAGAATTGCCAGACTGAGTCCCTTTATCTGTGCCAGATGTTACAGAGGAAAGTACAAGAAACCCTGCCATAGCTACAGATGGGATAATCTGCTCCTCAAGGTAGTCTCCATTTATCCCCTAAGAGTTAGAGATTGACTTAAACCTTGGAGCATGTGGTGTTCTCTCTCTCCTTTTCTAAAAGTAGTTACTGTGATGCTTCTGAATATTCACTGTAGCCATATAAATGTCCTTTCTCTCTCTGACTCTTGCTAAATTCTTGGGTTCAATGATATCCTATGGCAATTATAACAACAAGGTGGGTGAAGTGAAATCTTTTATTGGACCAACTTCTGGGGGAGAGAGGCAAGCTTTCGAGCCCTACAGAGAGAGCTCTTCTCAGATCAAATAAAAATCTCTGTGTGGCACAGAAGCTTGTCTCTCTCTGCAACAGAAGGCGGTCCAATAAAAGATATTACCTCACCCACCTTGTCCCTCTAATATCCTTAGACTACACAGCTACAACTACATTGGATATGTCCTATGGCAATGAAATCCAAAAAGTGATTATGCATTGTGTGAAGAAGAATTTCCTCTTATCAGTTTTAAATTTGCCACCTTTCAATTTCATTGAATGTCCTCCTTCTTGTGTTATGAGTCAGGGAGTAAAGAAGTTCTTGATCTACCTTCCCTATATCATTAATTATTTTACTTTTTTCATGTCTCCTTACTTATCTCCTTTCTAAAGCAAATAATCCTTATCTTTTCAATCTCTCTTCAGAAGAAAGAGGTGATAAAGCCTCTCTACATCACTATATATTCTGTGTTTATCAATATATTATAACAGGAATCATACTTTGCCTTTCTATAGATCCTAATCTGAGGATCTTGAACTGTCTTATTATCCGTGTTTGTACAGCTCACAGGACAATGGAGCTGCAATGCTGATTGAGGCCTTTGAACATTGCTGCAATATAAACCTATAAGAATAAGCATTAATTCAGTAATCTGTCTAACTCACTAATCTTTGCAAGGCTGCTGCTGACCATGTTTACCGGTGGGGAAATTGAGGCATATTAAGAGGCTTGTTTAAGGCCACACAGCAAGTCAAGTCAGAATCAGGAAAAGAACTCACATCTCCTGATTTCTATTCCTGTGCTTTAGACAAGACAGCACCTCCTGGTTAATCTGTCTTTCTGATTTACAGTGTAATTTAAACCATATCTCTTCTATAAATATATCTTGCTGTATGACAGCCAATTGTCTTTTCCTTAATATACTGAATTTATGTTACAGATTTATATGTTTGTTTTAATTTGAATACAATGGACCTCATTCTTCTCTGTCTTACAGCTTGTATAATCATTCCCACCTGTGCAAAGTGCATGTGAAAAGCTGCTATTCTCATCTACTAGCATTTTGTACCCTTTCTGTGCTCCGTTTGCAAAGCTGACCGGAAATGGAAATTATTCCTATGAATAATATTGAATTTTTAAAAAAAAAATCACAAATAAGAAGCACACAATTCTATAGGATAATCAGAAACATTCAGTAAAAAATGAAATTTCCCCCATAATTTTTGCAAAAAACATATTTTTTTTGTCAGAAAATCATTCTGATGAAAATTTCCAGACCAGCTCTACACGGATGTAAATGACCACATAAGGTGCAGGGCACTGGCGAATCAGGCTGAGAGGAACTAAAATTCTATTCCATTGCTAGTTATGCTAATTTATGGTCACATCAAAGACCATAAATTAACCATAATGAAACCTCTCAGTGAACCATTTGTTTTCTTTTTATTAATTATATAAAAGTGAACAATAATTTCCTACAATACCTTTCCATTCTTACAGATGAGGCTATTCCGCTGATGTGTCACTGAAGCTAGCTCACTTTTCTTTGTATCTTTTTATTTTCCAATTCCCGCTTCTTTCCATTCACTGCACCCTTTCTGCTTATTTCCTTTTCTTTTTCCTATTTTCCTTTCTCTGTCCCTTTGAGCTGGCCTCTGAATGGAAATTCTACCAATTCAAGGGAGACGCTTGAAAGTAAACATTGCCATATGGGTAAACAAGTCTTTTGTGGCTAATAAAGCTTATAGCTGCCTTAGCTGCACACTGGAAAAAACAAACGCCTGGAAATTCATGTTAAGGCTGATTCACCGTTGTAGCGTTGCCTTCACTACAAAGTTAACTCAGGTTCCTGCTTGAGTATGGCATATCACAAGCTCTTCCCACAGCTCCAGGAATTTGGCCTTCCTCATGCAGATGCTCTGGATCCATTGCTGGTCAGCCCAAGTCTGTGTGAGCACAATACATGCTTGTGGTCCTGCCCCAGAGCCTCTGGTCAGTATAAGGGGAATCCACAACTATTATTACAACCTGCATCAGCTGACTTCCCTGTTTCATGTCTGCATGCAGCCTGCAATAATCTCCTCACCAAGCTGCGCTTGTCACTGTCTCAGGGCAACAAGTTGCTGCGAAAATGTCTTCTGCCTCCTGTGTCTGGAACTAGAATTGCATTAATGGCAACAGCTGGGACAGATCATTATTCTGAGGTCGATTCCTGCATTGCCATCAAGTGAAACAAAGGCCATGGACAGAAATCTGGAATGTGCAAAGCCAGAAACATTTACTTTTAAGAAAAGGTGTTCCAAGATCACTTTGGCACATGTGCCCAGAAAAAAGACAGTTTCTCTGACAATACCCTGAGAGAAAATTCCTACAGCAGCTCAGCTTAGAGCAGTGCTAAGAATCATGGGATGTGCCCCCTGATGTCTCATCGCCTCACACTACTGAGTGCACTTCTGGCTTTGAAGAGTGGCTGAGGCAGGCCAGACCGACTGAAGGGGTCACACTTGAGCCTCGGTCACTCAAGTGAGTTGTGCAGTGAAGGCAAGCCCTTAAAAACAGGTCCTTGTGCCTTTCTTTTTCACAAAATGCCAGACTTTTGTTGGTGTGTGTCACACATCAGTATTATTCAATGATAATTAATTTAAACAGGCTTCCCAGTTTCTTTTTTCTGTAAAGCTCCCACCCAGCAAATAGCTTGAAGTCCTGATGGCTGAAATAAAAGTTCTCTGTTCTGAAATGAAGCCTGTGATACAAATAGGTTATCATATGACCGTGTAATCTTACCTAACAATGCACTGAGCTGGTACATTATGTACGTGCTTGTCAGCACAAATAGTCTATCCTTATAACTGTGATCGCTGAGAGGTTGGCAGGGTTGGTCTTCACTCAGTTTTAGAACCTATTTAACTAAACCAGTTTAACTTTGTATAGAAAAGCCTTTCCAAGAACATTATCTGAGCACTGAGCCTTTGATTAATCACTCTGAAGTTCCTTAGGAGGAGAGGGTGGAAAGAAAGGAGAATCATACTATACAATAACAAGAATAGTTTTGTCTAAACACAAAATTGTACCACTTTAACTGTACAGGTGTAATTTAAGCAGTACTTTTTGTTATCCCAGATTATCATGTGGAAAATGAAGTTTACATTTTTGAAAGTCACTTGTGATCTTGCGTGCCTGACATGTTGGGTGCCCCACAAGAGTATCAATTAAAAAAGCTTTTTGAAAATAAGCCCTTTTTAGGGTGTTGTAAATTAGGCACCCGTAATGGTGAATCACTCTGATTCTAAGAGCATCCTCCTGCCAGAAGGCAATGTGCATCCTGGTGTTTAGTATTGAGTTACAGCGCGGGTTGCCAGTCCTCCAGACTTGTTCTGGAGTCTCCAGGAATTAAAGATTAATCTTTAATTAAAGTTTGTTATGTGATGAAACCTCCAAGAATACATCAAGCCAAAACTGGCAGCCCTTTCAGCTGGCCTGGCAACCTCAGTGCTCCCCAATTCGCTATTTGTATAATCTGAATTTAAAAGGTGTCACATAATACGTCATTGGAAAACTAGCAACGGTTTGATCATTAATATTCTGTATGTATGGTCAACCCACAAAGGATTATACAGACGTGCTGGAATTATGACTAAACTGAGTTTAAGCCCGGTGCGTCAGGGGAAGTTGATAAAGTTTTTTGAACAGGAATGCAGTTTCACCTGCTTGAATGTGAGTCCTATGTAAACTGAGCAAGGTGTGACCAAAGGGAAAGAAAAGTGTATTTGCATGCCAGGCAAACACAGTCATCAGGAGAGTAAGTGGTGGGAGGAAAAGTGATCAGTTTAACTGGGCGATGGAGACTGCACCCCCAGAAAGCCTTCCTGCTGCTTGAAGCAGGTCAATGGTCTTTTCAGAGAGTTACTTTTCAGAGATTTACTGGACTAGAAAGAGGGCAGAGAACTCCTATCTTATCCTTCACCTGAGGAGACAAAGAAAGCCAATGCCTTGGACTCTTTGTGGATCCTGTCTAAAAGCTAGTCAACCGTTGCTAGAAAAGGAAGATTGGTGTGGAAACTACTTGGAACAAAGACTGTAGCGTGTTAAATTAGGCCTTAGCCATTAGAAAGCATTTCTGACATTTGTAACCCTTTCCATCCTTATCCCTTCTACTAGAACTCATTTCAAACCTCTTTCTTTTTTATTCAATCAACTTTTTATCCAAACCAACCCAGCAGTTTGACTGAAGCGAAGTAATTGTTAAATCCGCTCACGCTAACAAGCTGCTGTTTCTGTCTCCTGAAAGGAGCAGGAAACTTAATATCTGCTGTGAACGTGCAGTGATGGAGCTGTGCAATGCAGAGAGACATCGCTGAGGAACTCGGGGACTGGAGGTCACTGATTGTTCTCTGCTAAGCAAGGCTGGATCTGGAAGAGCCCTGAGGAGTTTGCTGGCAAGGCAGACAAGCTGGTGTGTCAGAGAGTTATCCCACAGCTTAGCTGCAGCGGGGCTTCCACTTGCTGTGGCTGAGAGGGGTGGCACGGTGTCTCACAGCTCTAGATATTCCCAGCAGTTTGTCACAATCACTACTGAAAATTTAGGCCCAATGAATTGCTCAAGCTCTCTCAGCATTTTTGCAACAGTCAATAACAGATCAAATAGCATCTAAGTACCAGTCCTGTGCTTTAGCCACTCAATCACCCTGCCTCAGGTCCAGCAGTTTAAGAGCAGAACATGCACTTGGTCAGATTGATTTTGAATTTCCCAGTAGGAAATCTGTGTTTTGAGTATATGGTTCAGCCATCTTTAGAATATGATGAGTAACTTCATATTACTAAATCATGAAGAAAACCAATTGTGACAAAGAGCATGTGAATGGGAGAGGCCCTGCAATTCAGAGCCTAGTCCTTTGGAGAGTGCAGACCTATAGATTCATTTGGCTGGAGGGCTGGAAAATACCATTATTGTAAGAGTTAGGACAGTCAGTTAAAGCCTGTGTAATTTTTAGTCTCAGCGTGTATGTTTTCATAGTCCATGAACACACAGCATAATATTTAGTATCTTTGAACTAAGCAAACAACTCTCAAAAAGGCAATAGATTTATTAGGAACACCAAGCCCAAGGGTGCTACGTCTACCCAAGGAAGACTTAAAAGCTGGTTAAAAGCTGCATGTTGGCTGCAGAAGAGCTGGGGCAGCAGCAACAGAGACTCTGACACAGTGGAACTCTGCCCCACCTGTGCCATGACGATTTCTAAAGCGGATGCCACAGAAAGGAAGACTATGCAAAGCAGTGAGCACATGCAGCTCACAGATCCATTGAACCAAAACCTTCTTTAGATGGGGGAACATCTGCTACATCCTTTACTTCATCCTGTGTCCTGTATTAGGCCCAGCCCTGCAAACAAGCACGCACATGCTTAACTCCACCACTGTGAATAATCTAATTGAAATCAATGAGACCACTCATGGTAAAAAAATTAAGCATATCCATAAGTGTCTGCTGAATGAGTGGCTGCAGCCAGGCTGCTGGACCATTTAGGGCTGAGGATTCTGTCCCTTAGTCCCACAATACTTTTGTGTGAAATAAATCTATTCTGGGTGGGCTTTGCTTCAGTTCCCAAGTTTTGGACCTTTGTATTTGTACTACTGTAACACTACTGAGCATGGCTATTTGTTCGGTACTACATCGAAAAACACAACTTTTCTTTTCTTGTCTAAAAAGATGAATGCAAATTAAAAAGCACATGAAATCTAGTTCCTAGACATAATCTTCAAAAGTATTGAGCACATTTAAATCCTGAATAACCATGTCCTTTGATCTGCCTGGGCCTATGAGGAGAGACCTGGCTATAGTTATTATAGTACTATTATTAATTTATAATACAGTAGCACCTGTAGACCCCCAACCAGGGATTGGGGCCCTGTTGTATTAGGTGATGTACAAACATTAGGGGCATAATGTAGCTGGAACAGCCTTTCAAGGGGAGCAGTATGGGCAAAAAAGCCCTAATTGGCTTCAAGACTGAGCTTGAGAAATTTATGGAGGGGATGATATGATGAGATTGCCTAAAATGACATGCAGCTGATCTGTATGTGCTAGCAGCAAATATCTCCAATGGCTGGTGATGGGACACTAGATGGGGAGGGCTGAGTAAACTACAGAAAAATTTTTCCATGGTGTCTGGCTGCTGGGTCTTGACCACATGCTCAGGGTCTAACTGATCATCATATTTGAGGTCGGGAAGAAATTTTCCCCTGGGTCAGATTGGCAGTGACCCTGGGGGGTTTTCACCTTCCTCTGCAGCATAGGTCATTTGGAGATCTAAACTAGTGTAAATGGTGGCTTGTCTGTAACCCGAAGGCTTTAAATCACGATTTGAGGACTTCAGTAACTCAGCCAGAAGTTATGGGTCTATTACAGGAGTGGGTGGGTGAGGTTCTGTGGCCTGCAATGTGCAGGCGGTCAGACTAGATGATCATGATGGTCCCTTCTGGCCTTAACGTCAATGAGTTGTATCACTTGTTTAATCTGTTGGCAGTATGCTGTAGGCTGCCCAGAAAAATTGAGTGTTAAGGCAGGATCTGAAGAAGGATAAGATAGTGGAGTTGGTGCTATGCATAAGTGATGGTATGGAAGGAAGCCCAGAAGTGCTCATTAACAAAGTGACCTACCATGACAAGGTTGGCAGAGCAAAGGCAGTAGTCAGTGACATGAAAAACCAGTAGAGCTGATGGACAGGGCACAGAAAAGTTGTGAAGGGCCTTAGAAGTAAGGACAAGGAAAAACGAAGATACTATGAAATGGATTAGGGTAGGGGGACCCATTGGCATGATTCAGTTATGGGGTTATCATGATCAAAGTGACAAGCTCAGAAGATAATTTGGCCAGCAGAGTTCTGAATGAAACTGAAGGCATGAAAGTCAAAAAAGAGAAGGCACTTGCTGTGATTGACATGATGAGAGTTTTAGCCATCTGTACAGAGAAGGAAGGCAGTATCTGGGTGAGGTGGTTTAAAAACAAAAAACAAAAACAAAACTAGTGGTAAGATTTGGATATGATCCGATGTAAAGGTTCATAGACAGGATTACATAAAAAATGATGCCCAGGTTAAAGGCCTGAGAGATTGAGGCCATATCCTGAGTGGGCATATGGATCATGTATACCCTAGGTAAGAGCCAGCGATCGACCATAACCAATTAGCATGTTTGAAGAGTAATGAAGCCATATCTACACTAATGATAAAATGGTGTTAGTTAAAATATGTTTGCTAACCCATTTTATGAACAGGACATGTTCTCCCAGTTTAGACATAGCCTGAGGGGATAGTGGTGTTACACAATGGTGGCTGAGACTAGGGGAAGAGGGAAGGGCTGATACAAAGAGTGCTATATAAATGCACACACAATTAGGCATGGAATTATTCTTACCACATATTTCTTCTGTCCAGTATAGGGGGGGAAAAAAAAAGCAAAAATCTATATTTCAGACCTGCAAATTCTCCCTCACTATGAATAGCCCTTACTCATGAAAGTGGAAATGAAAGAGACTTTTCCTGTTGGTAAGGGTTTGAAGGCTCAGGCTTCCAGTTTTCAGGATAATTTATTTTAATGTGTTTAACCAGTTTAGCTGTATGAAGCCTTATTTAGCGAGATCATTTCTTTGCCTAATATAATTTTACATGAAGTAAAATTCTTTTCAGGTAAGAACTTGTCTTCTTTCTCTAACTGCTCATTGCCTTAGTAAAGCGATACAGTTACAGATTAATTAAGAGGTCTGTATCTAACCCACTGACAAGAATAAATTCAGCTTTGAACTGGTTCTGTTCAGAAAGAATGATCACAGACAACTTGGAACGCTAATACCCTACATCCCAAATATATTCAAAATAAATATGCTGATTTCAGCAAACTAGAGTCTTAATTATAAAGGTTGGATTGTTTACAGAACTAACTTCTTAGCATTTAATTACAGTGTATGATCATATTACTGGAGACAATGAAACTGATTCTCTTGCCTTTAGACAAAGAGTTTTGTGTGTGTGGGGGAAGGGGGAAGAGGGAAGGGGGTGTTGTTGCTAGATTGCTTTGTATAGCCAGTGGCTTAATTTATTCTGATTTACTCTAATATTCACTGCCTTTGCATATTGCATTGTACTGGCCATTGCTAAGGGCCATTGAGAAACAATATTATTACACTGCATGCCTCTGTATGTTTCAAGTACTGAGTAATTTGCTGCGTGATTTGGAAAGCAGACACACCTTTTTATTGTTGCAAAATCAGAGGTGACTGATAATGAGTAATTAATAGCTGAAATAATTTTCTCCTTTTTTTTCTTTTCTGGTATAGAGGTAGCTTTTCACATTAGTTATATCAATGATTTATCAGTACTTTTTCTATAGGTGGAGTTTCAGGTTGGTGAGTTATCTAATCGAAACACTCATAAACACAAGATATTGGAATGATTCCGGAAATAATGATGGGATGTTTGTGAAAAGAAAAAAAACCCTTTCTATACTTCTGAGTGGGAGTAGTTTCCTGTCTTTATTAATTTAGCTGGCCCAGTAATGATTTTGAATAAGCTAAATTTTGCACAAGTTGGATTGCTTACCAGGACTTCCCTTGTAATAGGCTCTGTCTACAATGAGCTAAATACAACTTTCAATTGCACAGGTGATACCACTGACTTCAGTGGCGTTGCGCTGGGAGGAGAGTATGACTAGTGTTTTATTAGTAACAACAGTGCTTTGCACTTACATAGCTTTTTTCACCTCAAAGCACTTCAGCTCACAATTGCAATAATTGGGCAATCCCCCTTGGTTATTTATATACTCAGTTATCATAACTGCTTTTGCTCCACTGGCAACAAAATAGTGGCACAGTTGGTGAGGCAAAGAGTATGCCATCCTCAGGTTGACCATGGACTGATTTGGTCCCGACAAAATTTATAGAGCAATAATAGGGCTGTTCTAAAGTGTCCCCAGCAAGCCACAGCCTCATAGGGCTATTTCAGCAGTCAGAGATAGATGAAATACAGCTGTGCTCTGGCCATGCCCACTAAATCTAGGGAATCCTCAATCAGCTGGTTAAACTGGTTTTCTGCCTACTTTGCACTGCTGAGTGAGACACAAATGGAATGACAGCCGGGATCAGGCCCTTGGCATATGAATGAATGTGCACAATTCTGAAAATCATTCCCTAAAGTCTGGATTCTTTAAATTTTTCCTGCCTGAATATAGTTTTGGATTTGTGTTAAATTTGTAAGAATGTTTTAATGCTCCTGCAAATGAGGGATTAAGAGCATAGGATTAAAACCCACGTGTGTGCAGGCATTGTGCAAGATTCTGCAAGCACTGACTTGACAATGCACCCCAATTCTAATGAGCAGTGCCCAGAGATATAAAATCTTCCTGTTCCAGTATAGAGTCTCTCTTGCATAGGAAATATTGCCAGGTGTGCTGAATTGTGTGAAACTGTCAATGTGGTTTTGTCTTTTGAAAACCTGGGCTAATGCGTAAACTCAAGGTACTTTTGCATATGTGATTTTTAAGATGAACAATATATTGCTCTCTCTCTACCATGTTTAAGCTGTCTGAGGTGTGGACGTTTGTTAATTTTTTATAAAGCAGTTTAAGGTGGCAGGTGTAGGGAAATAGGCACGGAATTTATTGTTGTTCAGGGACAAAGGCAAAGTGCAATTGTAACCTACACCCAAAAGGTTTCCCTCAAAGAGAAAATATTACTGATAATGAAAGAAGAGTTAAAAATAATGTTTTCTCAGCATATTAGTTTCTAAAAGGGTAGATACTATTATACACTGGTGCCAAGAATGATCAGACTAAATTATATTCTCAAACTAGAGTCACTGACCTCATCGAGAAAGATTCTTTGTGTTGATTACCTCCTGTATGCTCAGTATATTGGATTAATCGGAGAGGTCACTAATTGTTGTTCTCAGGCTCCCAAAAAAAGAATGGAAAGCTTAAGATTAAATCTGAAGCAGCTGAAAGACATCTGGCAGCTAATTGGTTTTCTAGTGAAGATCTTCCTAGACTGTAACAGATAGCCAAGGTTAAAGAGAATATTTTGGATAGGCCAGTGGAATGCTTAGATTTTAATCTTCCGTGGTATGGAATATTTAAGTAGTTGCTATATAAACCTTTTACATTTTCTGCAACCAATGCCCAAGATATTTAAAGATATGACTGCACACTTCTTTCGGTGGCATGTAGCATGCATAGGGATATAGCCCGCGCAACACGAGTATAAATAGCAGCGTAGCCGGTGAGGCCTGGCTTAGGCAAGTAGGATAAAGACACACCTGAAAGGTGTGAGTGTGTACACAAATACATATCCCACACGCCTCTCTACTTGCCTAGGCCACGCATCTCCATTTACGCTGCTATATTTAGCAGTATAGTGTCCTGCAGGGAAAGACTCCAGCAGCAGGGAAGGGTTCTGGCAGAAAGCTTTCCTCACTGCCTCCCCCTTGACAGAGCCTTTCCTCCCTGCAGTGAAAGGCTCTGGCAGTGGAGAGCTGCTAAAGCCTTTCCCTACTGACAGAGTCTTTCATTGAGACATGTTGCAACATACTGCAGTGTAGATGCAATTTGCATTTCACTGTAACCTGTAGCTACACATACACTATGTGCCGCTGCCAGTGGTGTGTCGTGTTGGCATAGCCTAAGGGTATATCTACACTGCAATTAAGACACCTCCAGCTGGCCTGTGCCAGCTGACTCAGGCTCACCGAGCTTGAGCTAAGGGGCTGTTTAATTGCAATGTAGACATTTGGGCTCGGGCTACAAGACCCGCCTACCTCACAGGTTCCTAGAATGCAGGCTCCAGCCCTAACCCAAACATCTACACTGCAATTAAAGAGAACCTTCGCCTGGGCCTCGTGAGCCCAAGTCAGCGGGCATCGGCCAGCTGTTTTTTTTTTAATTGCAGCGCAGATGCACCCTAAGTGTTTTAACCAACAATAATTAGAAGCAACAAGCTCTCTTATCGCCTCTACTTTGGAGATACAGCGGGGGTGAAAGAAGCAGAAAATCTACAAAAAGGATGCAAAATATGGGGAGGAGAAGGGAGCCAGTTTTGCCTCCTCTTTCCCACTTTGAGCCCATAGAAGACCACTTGAACAAGCATCGCACGTTTGGGGTACCATGAGCAGGAGACTTTGCCATTCAGTCTACACAACATCGTGTCCTGGGAAACTCACAGAGAAACACCTATGAGAACCGATGCTGACACCATCAGCCTGAATTCCTGTGGGTTCCCACTGCATGCTATAAACTCCTTTCAGAGAAGCACTAGCAGCTCAACTCCAGACAGACCTATGCTGGTTGCATCCACTTTACACTGCCCACAGCCTCCCCAGTAGACTTTATGCCACCAACAGCCCTGTCTCGTATCCTACTTTTCTCCAGCAGAAACCAGGCTAAACCAGGTGTTAATTTGGGTGGCAATTACAGCCCAGGAGACGTCTAAGCAGGAAATACAATTCATTCAATACCCTGGAAGCAGTAAATGCAGGAGATGGATCGTAAAGGTGGTACAACGAATAACCCAGCTCCTGTATCAGGGTTGCAGTAAGAATGTTGTTTGGGAGGGGTAAACTTTTCAAAAGTGTCTAAGTCACTTGAGTTTCAGGGGAACTTAAGCTCTCAAGGCCAGATCTTCAAAGGTAATTAGGTGCCTAACTAATGGGAGTTAGATTGCTAAATACTTTTGAGGATCTGGGCCCAGGAGACCTGGGTGTTTTTAAAAATGGGATTTAGGTGCCTAAATTACTTAAGGACTCTTTAAAATTGTGACCTTGGTGTCTGATAATTGGTTTACAGCAGAAATTCACTGGGAGGGTGGAAACAGAGTAACACCTGTTTGTCTTGGCCAGTGGTATTTGAATGTAGTGTGTTCTCTTTGTATAAGATGTATATCCTTTCACCTGCTGTCTCCGTCACTAAGATTATTATTACTTAGTTCTGTTCATTTTCTGTCTGTGGGAAGATATTACGTGACATGGTGAAGGTATGGTAGTTTTGCAATGTTTGTTAGGGAGGCAAATAAGTGCATGGGATGATTTTTAACAAAGTAACACCAGCCAGAGGCATCTTGTCCTAATGCCAGACATTAGACTCTGAGCTAGATTTCTTAGATTGTAGACTAGGGATTACCTGATTATTTTCATCTCCTATAGACAAGAGGACACCACAAGGACATTAAAGTTAATAAAGCCAAACAGAAAAGGCATATGGATAAAATTTAAATTTAAGAGCAAAATAATGCTTCTGTTCTGTAGGTAGAACTCTGATTGGTAGCTATGAGAATATGATATAAAAACAGAGGGACAAAATCTGCTTTCAGTTTACGTGTAAATATTGAGTAAATCCACTGATGTCACTGGTTACTTTGGTATGAGTGCAGAATTTGGCCAATATTGTAAAATATGTCCCACAAAGCCACTCAAGGCTGGTCTACACTACACAGTTAGGTGGAGGTATAGGTCAACTTAATTATGTCAGTGTCCACACTGTAGTCTTCCTCCCGCTGATATACGTGCCCTATAATCTCGACATAATAACTCCATCTCCACAAGAGGCGTGAGGTTTATGTCAGTGTAGTTAGTGTGATGCAGTATCTGTCTAGGTACTGCTTTACTTATGTTGGCTGTTGGCTGTCTTGTCAATTTCATAGCAGGAGCTTCTGCTGTGAAATTGACAAGAAAGCTGGGCAGCTAAAACCCAGTTGCCATCCCCCTCCTTTTCCCTCACTCCCCTGGAAAGCTGGATGACTGGACCCTGCTCCTGGCTGGGAGCTGTGGCAAGAAGCCTGGGCAGCTTCCCACCCATTCCCAGCAGGGACTAGGAAGGCAAAAAGCCTTGCATGGCGTCCCACCAGCTCCTGGCAGGGAACAGGAGGAGGGGGAGGGATGGCTCACCCAGAGCCCAGGTAACTTGCGGGCAGCCAGACTCCCAAAAGGAAGCTGCCAGCAGAACTGAGAGACCAGGCTTTCAGCTCCCCACACTGCCCCTCTTATGTCTGTGGAAGCACTTCTGGTGAGGACATACACCACTGACACAAGGAGTGTAGTGTGGACACAGCCACCGCAGTAATTACTGCGGTGGCTTTAAGTCAACCTAATATAGGGCGACTTACATTTCTAGTGTAGACATACCCTCAGATTATCATAAATAGCTGTAGTTGATTATTATGAATTAGTAGATTAAAAGTGTACTGCATTTAAATTGTTTTTTATCTTTTACATTATCTAAAGTATTAACTATTGAGACACAGTCTGGCTGGGTGACTTCAAGAAGGTAGTCCTATTGGGTTCTTGCACCCGCCCACAGTTGAAGGCCCTTCCCCCAGCCTAAGGGGAGGAGCTACTGAGCCTGGGACTCAACTAATTCCAGGGGACAACAAATGAAAAAAACAGGAACAGACGTGAAGGTCAAAGGGTCAAAAGTAGGGAATGTGAAGGGGATACCAAGCAGAGAACCCCAGACATCACCCACTGCTCATCAAAGGCGTCTAAGTGTACACGGCCCAGAGGACCTCTATTTGGATACGTGAATGTATACAGGAATGGAAATAGGCCCCACAGTCACAGAGCACCCCTTTAGCCAACATCCTCTCCCTGGTTTTATAGATGGTCACTTTTGCCAATGGTAGGAGGAGGCTGATGAGGAGGTCCTGTGACTTTGTGGGGCCATGGGTTGGATGTGTGTACATCAGGAGGTATGGGGAGAAGTATAGCTAGAAACATAGGAGAAGGTTCTGCAGGAGCTGGAAAAGGGGCTGCACACCAGATAGCCCCATCTTATTCCTGTAAAATTCCACAAGCAGCATGGCAAAGGCCAAAGGGCATAAAAGGCAACTGCCCCACATCCATTTTGTCTTCAGTCATTTTCAGCCTTCAGCCACCTACCTACCTACCTCTGGATCAACTAATCTACAACTGAACTGAAGCTGTGAAACAAAGGACTGAGACCTATCCAGGTGCTAGAGGTATACCAGAGGGATTATACAAGCCTGCAAACTCCACAGTTTATTAGAAACCTGATATATATGGACTTTCAAATCAATTGTATGTGTCTAATTGCTTTAACCATTTAACATTTCTCTTATAGTTTGTTTCTTTCTTTTTATAACAAACCTTTAGTTTTATTTCCTAAGGGGTTGGCTGGCAGCATGGTATTTGGGAGCTGGAGACTGAAATGCAGTAAAGGGGGCATTTTCAGGTGTCTACCCTAGGCACTGTGACCCGTCCATAACCAGGATAGTCACCTGAAAATGCTAAGGTCACTGCAGGCTTCAAAAGGAGAGCAGATTCTCCCAGCACTGGTGGATGACACTGAAGTCAGACTTCCAAACCAGCCACAAACAGTGCTTCTGATTCCCCACACTGGTTATCAAGAAGCCAAAATAAAAATATACACAGCCCCCTTTACTGTATTTCAGTCTCCGGCTCCCAATCGGCCACTAGGTCCAGTAAAGAGATCAGTTATTTAAAACTCTATGCCCTTTACCAAAAAGGTTTCTCCAGACTCCAAAGGGTCAGTCACAGTACCAGATCAATATAAGTTTAGATGTTACCCAAAATACCACACCGCCATCCAATCCTTTAGTAAATAAAAGTAAAGGTTTGTTATAAAAAGAAAGAAACTATAGAGAAATGTTAAAGGATTAAAGCAATTAGACACATACAATTGCTTTGAAAGTCCATATATTTCAGGTTTGTAATAGATCTGTGGAGTTTGCAGGCTTGTATAATCCCTCTGGTATACGTCCAGTACCTGGATGGGTCTCAGTCCTTTGTTTCACAGTTTCAATTCAGTTGTAGATGAGTTGATCCGGAGGTAGGTAGGTGGCTGAAGGCTGAAGACAACTGAAGACAAAATGGATGCAGGGCAGTTGCCTTTTATGCCCTTTGGCCTTTGCCATGCTGCTTGTGGAATTTTACAGAAATAAGATGGAGTTCAGAGTCATACAAGTAAGTCCTGGTGATTCATCAAGTATATCCCTGGCTTCTCCCCTGAGCCCATTGTACCTGTGAATTTCTTTAATGGGTCATTAAGCAGGCTAGTGCTGCAGCCATCCTATCTGGGGGGTTACCCAGACACAGCACAATTTGAAATACAGATATACCAACCATATCCATAACTTCCATTACACATATAACGCATGAACATAAACATCATCATCTTACTTAGCATGTTATAGCCTTTCTATGAGTACCTGGCATGGCATATCTCATATGAATTATTATGATTTTGACATATTGATGCTAAAATGTTGCCTTTGTCTTTCTCCGTTTAAAGGCAGAAAGTAAAAACTTGCTCCTTCATACCCCTGGAGAGTACTGGTGCCAGATTTGGCAAGCAGACAACATTTCAAGTACATGCAAGAGCATTGGACCCACTGTATCTAGAACTAGACACAGTGCTTTTGATCATGGAGCTATCCTCAGGCAGTAACTGAATACACAGCTCAACCAAATAAAAAGGTATACAGAAATATTTTAAGGGAAATCATCTATGTGTTGCTTCCCATTTGCTATAGTGACTGCCAGATTTTGCTCCTCATTTACTCTTGCCATGGGCCTTCACCCAGCTATCTATCATCTTCACCAATCTATCAACACAGCATTGCCAAATACATTTTTAGAAAGAGGATGTAATCCGGGATTCATGGACAACATTCTGGCTCTCTATCTTTGGTAACAAAATGTTTCTAATGTGTATCTAAATGTTTGTAATGTGATTGCGGAGCACATAGGTCTTCTACATTTGCTTGCACTAGCAGTATGTTTAATTTTTAAAGTGTATTGGGATACCGTAAGGGTGAAGATGCTATATAAAATCACTTTCTATACAAATACTAATAATACTAGCATTTAATCATGGGATAGGAGGGAATATATTCTTCTAGTTATACGGTGGCTAAGTTAGGAAATTGTCAAACTTGATTGTCTTCTTACAGAAAATAAATCATTTGTAGAGACTTTCCTGGGTAGGAACAAACAAACAAAACATCTGTTGTGAATCAGATTTGTGTTTCACAAATAATACCTTTTGCTAGAGCAACAGGAAGACAATCTTGGATTGAGCCTAACAACAGTGGTTTGTGTCTCACAGCGTTAAACCAATTGACGTGGACTTTGGTATAATGCAAAGCATAATTAAACAGCAAATGCAAATCAAACAACTCTGATAGGAGAACCAAAGCTACAGTAGCTTTGCTAATCCTCAAAGTGATGGAAAAGATCAACTGCTTTTGTTGATGTATGTGTGTATATATATATATATATACATATCTTAGATTTGTTGACAGCCTTGGATACCACTAACCATAAAGTTTGTGCACTTGATTAAGGCCCTCGACAGGGGTGGACAGGACTGCATTTAGGTGCTTCCACTACTGTTACTTGGAAAGATCCAAGAAGGTAGTACTGTGTCATCTCTTATGTATCCTGAGAGCTCTCTTGTGCAGTGTTCTGTAGGGATCTAGTTTGTCACCTATCTTGTTCAAATTGTATGTGAAGCTACTGGGGAGGAGATGGAGGCAGTTTTGGCTGTGGTGCTATCAGTATGGAGATGACATGCAGCACTCTTTCAACAAAGTTGGGAAGTGCGGCATTTACTTTTCAGTGTCTGGTTGAGATTGGTACCACAGTGAGAACAAGTTTGTTGAAACATAATCTGGATAAAACAGAAGTGATGCTGGTTGGTTGGGACTTAGGGAGCACAGTAAGAATGGACTCCATTCCCTTTATGGAGGAGGTTTGGCTACCCTTTGTTCTTTTAGGTTCTTTTAGTTGTAGTTAATTGTAATCAGTTGAGTTTGGTATTTATTAATGTATGTGCATATACCCTTAAAAATGTAATACATATTACCAGAGGGAATATTATCAGATGGTGTAAATTGGTAACTCCTCATTGAGGCCATAATGATACTACACAGCATATGTCAGAACAGAATCTGATGTTGTGATGGTGGGGTTAGGACCAAAACCATGTTGCTATCATGTTGTAGAACCATGTTACAAAAGCCAACTGAACCTGAGCAGTCACTTCAGCCAGTGAAGTTCACACATTTCTTGTACAGTGTACTTTATCAAATACTTTTTATTATTTATTTATCATTTATGTTGTGGTAACACCTAGAGGCTTCAGTCAAGTCAGGGCCTCATTGTGCTAGACATGTACAAACGTATAGAAAATGCAGTTAAAAATGAAGGAGGATGAGATGTTCCCTACAGTTGGAATCTGAACGGTAACCTCCTTACAGACTCATAGACTTTAAGGCCAGAAAGGTCCATCATGATCCATCTAGTCTTCTGCACATCACAGGCCACAGAACCTTGCCCACACACTCTAGCAGTAGGCCGTAACCTCTGGCTGAGTAACTGAAGTCCTCAAATCTTGATTTAAAGACTTCAAGTTACAGAGAATTCATGCAGGTGAGCTGATAGAGGCCCAGAGATCGTATGTTAGATTTAGATGGTGAAAGCCTGGCTATTGAAATCAAGGGCCAAACTTCCTTTGACCTCAATGGGGTCAGTTTTTAACTTTCTCCAAGGTTTCACTTTTTTAGTCAATAGGAGCTGTGGCCATCAAAAAGGCAAATCTTGATGAGTTCAGCCAACATGTTTCAACAAAGACTACTGGTGAGCACAATTCATAGCCTGTGAGTAGCATATCAGTAATCAAGCAGATGACAATTTGCCACTGGCCAGCCATTTTGAGATGGCAGTAATATGGTAAAACAAAAATCACCAATGTTAACTTTAAAGGAAAAGATCCAATTTTCAAAAAATAAAAGCACCAGGGAGCAAATCCTCACCTAAGCACACATTCCAAGTATGTGAGTTGTGCTCTGAGGTGTAGTGGCGTCCCTGGGTGAAGAAATTTGTTTCCTCAGGGCATGAAGTAGTGAGGTAGCTGCTCCAGAGCTGTTGCTGCGGCTGCAACCTTGAGACTTCTGTAACTACCATGGCTTCTTTTGAACCCACTCTGTGGGAGATAATGACTGGTGGATTTATCATCTTCATCCCACCTCTGCCACACCACCATCCGCATCCTGCACGGGCTCCTCAAATATATTGTCTGGTCCCTTTTTATGCAGTGGAATCACTCAATTTCCACTTCATTTGACCACCTCTGCATCTAAAGATTGGGAAGTGGCAGGGCAGGATTTACCCCTAAAAGCTAAGCTTTCTAATTCTGGAAGAAAAATATAACAAAATAGTCCTCTGAATTGTGTTAGTGCTAGAGTTCTTTACTGAACTTTTCTAAGACCCAATTCATAGTAAAGTAGGCTTTTTACAACTAAGCAGCAGGGTTAATCTTTAAGCTTTATTTTTATATACAGTTTCTTAGCAAATTATGAAACTTATGCTTTGAGTCTTATTTCTATATAACCTAATTTATGAGATTAAAAAACCCATATAATGTATTAAAGGTTTATGAAACTTGGCGCAGGGCTAATGTTAGTAACATTATAATAGGGAGGGGCTTATGGAACACCTACTATAGAATATTAACAGTTAGTTCTTTAATTATTGTAATTTTTTCTTTAAAAATTTTTCCTACAATATTTGTTTTGTCATAGGCAGTTTCTTGCTTCAGAATGGTATGTTGCTATACCTAGTGGTTTTCAAAAGTAGACAGTGTTGGCCCAACTTTTCTTCCAATGAAATCAATAGGAGTTCTAACCCTGATTTCAATGGGAACAGAGTTGGGCCAGTGCTGAATGCTTCTGAAAATCCCAGCCATTAACTACAAAATGTTAAGTCGGAACTGATGGGTATCGAATAAGGTTCAGTTTATAAGATATGGGAGGTCAAAGAGACAGCAGCGAGACTTGTTTTTCTTAACCAATAAATTCTTCATTTTTAACAGACGATAACAAAGGTAGAGGAACTCCGTGCACGAGAGACAAAATGTGCCACCCAAGACTTTTGCATTAATGATCTCACAGGATCAACGCCCGGCTGTCACTTTTGTGACACTAGGGTGCCCAGTTATGGAGTTCCCCAAGAAAGTTTACAAGACATACAACAGGAGACAATTAATTTATACTTACTAAGCTTAAGCAATAACAAATCATGTTGGCCAAACTTAAATGACCACTTGCCTTGAATTCTGCAGACGGGAGAGAGTTGCTTTGGGTGATCAGTCCATAATGAAGTAGGCTAGTGAGAATGCGTCAGCCCACTGAACTAACACACTTGAAATGCTGGGTGTTAGGCAATTCCTTTTCCTGTCTGGCTACTGTTGCTTGGCATCTAGGTTTTAAAGTTTTTCACATGCAACAGTTTGCTATGTCTCGGTGACCATTGGCTATCATTTGCTGTATATCCTTGGCTTTTGGACAACCAGAGACCTACACATCGCCTTGCACTTGCTGACCATGCACCGGTGTCTTACACCTTTGTCTTTTTCTTATAGGATGATATGGCTTAAACCTATGCCATTCCCTTATAAGGTGATATATACGTGTAGTTTATGTTGCTGAGTCAACCTCCCCAGGCCGCTTTCTTATCCTGCATAGAGGTCTGTATGTGGTGCTGCAGATGCCATTATGTGATTCCAGTTCCACACAAAACACTCCTGACAGGTAGAGAAGTACATTTGTCTATGTACTTTTGGTTTAATTTTTCATAGTAATACAAATGAAGATTTAAAGTAAATGTTTCAATGCAAAGGAGGAGATAATATGGATATCAAGCCAGGGCAAGTGACTGTTGTCACAATCAATTTCCCAAAATAACACCACTCATCAGGTGCTTAAAGTAGGTTAATTGGAAAGGTTCTCTCAAACTTGAGTTGAATATATTTATGGAATTACTTTCTGAACAGATTCAGAAAATTAGGTTCAGATTGTGGCTGTAAACCTCTGTTGGAGGCAGTGAAGAGCTGCATCACCACAGTGGGTGCATCTATAGTCGTGCTTAAGCTTCCTTTGACTCCCCGCACACTTTGGCAAATCAAGTGCTGCTGCATTAGACATGCGCAGACCAGACTACCAGTTGGTGTAAATTGGTGTAGCTCCACTGAAATCATAGGAGCTATGCTGATTTTTGCCATCTGAAAATCCAGACTGCTGAGTCCTTGTGCTCAGAAATTGTGTCTAGCCTAGAGGAGAGGTGCGAAAGGGGAAACGCCTCCTTCATCCTTCTGTCCCTTTTACATATCTGGGCCAAAATATTTTATTCTGTAAGATCTTAAAAGTGAACCTTTAACTTCAAGCATGTATAAGTGCCAGAACTAGGGAAATAATACATGAGAGAAGCCAGAACAAGGAACAAAGAATTTAAGGGCCTGTGATATACTGAAGGCCAGACTAGATGGTCCCTTCTGGCTTTGAATCTATGAATATGAATCAAAACAATCAACGTTTAAGCTCTTTTTCAAATTCAGAAAATGGAATACATGGGTTGCAAGATAATTACAAGTTGTAATTAAAGAAGTTATTATTTACTGTGTATATACATGATTGTAAGCTTAAATATCCATTCTAGATCACTGGGAAATCTAACTGGATGCCATTCTGGGAAATCACCATAGAAAAAACTCTAACCAATGAACGTTGTGGTCTTCCAATAGTTTGTATATGTTGCAGCAGAGGCATAAGAACTTCGGCTGGTCTTGAAAATGGTGAACTTTCCTTCAGAGATGCTTTTACATCAGTTGTTGAAACCCTTAAAACTTTAAAAGAAGAAGATAAAGTCAGTTTCTTTTTTTACAACTTTACTTTTATATTTTATTGTTACATGAGTTCCAAAAACTCAACCCAAACTGGAGTCATTGAACATACATCATACAAAGTTTCTTCAAACTGTGAGGGCTCAATGGTGGAATCCTTGTGTGATGCTGGCTGGATTAGGGGGACCCTTGAGGTGTATTCAGGAGCTCTGGTTACTCATTCCTACACCAATTTTGCATTGGGGGTGTCACACTGGCTGAATTGGGGGGCATTTATTATATTATTTAACATCAATACGTCAAAATCATAATAATTCATATGAGATATGCCATGTCAGGTACTCTTAGAAAGTCTATAACATGCTAAGTAAGATGATGATGTTTATGTTCATGCATTACATGTGTAAAGGAAGTTATGGGTATGGTTGGTATATCTGTATTTCAAATTGTGCTGTGTCTGGGCAACCCCCCAGATAGGATGGCTGCAGCACTAGCCTGCTTAATGACCCATTAAAGAAATTCACAGGTACAATGGGCTCAGGGGAGAAGCCAGGGATATACTTGATGAATTACCAGGACTTACTTGTATGACTCTGAATGCCATCTTATTCCTGTAAAATTCCACAAGCAGCATGGCAAAGGCCAAAGGGCATAAAAGGCAACTGCCCCGCATCCATTTTGTCTTCAGTTGTCTTCAGCCTTCAGCCACCTACCTCCGGATCAACTCATCTACAACTGAATTGAAGCTGTGAAACAAAGGACTGAGACCCATCCAGGTACTGGACGTATACCAGAGGGATTATACAAGCCTGCAAACTCCACAGATCTATTACAAACCTGATATATGTGGACTTTCAAATCAATTGTATGTGTCTAATTGCTTTAATCCTTTAACATTTCTCTATAGTTTCTTTCTTTTTATAACAAACCTTTACTTTTATTTACTAAAGGATTGGCTGGCGGTGTGGTATTTTGGGTAACATCTAAACTTATATTGATCTGGTACTGTGACTGACCCTTTGGAGTCTGGAGAAACCTTTTTGGTAAAGAGCATAGAGTTTTAAATAACTGATCTCTTTACTGGACCTAGTGGCCGATTGGGAGCCAGAGACTGAAATACAGTTAAGGGGGCTGTGTGTATTTTTATTCTGGCTTCTTAGTAACCAGTGTGGGGAATCAGAAGTATTGTTTGTGGCAAGATCCCTCACCAAAAGCTCTTAAGCAAAGTACACTGTGTTCACTGGATCACATGCTTGTTGACTCTCTTAGAGAATACTAGTAGATTGGTGGGGTATGATTTCCCTTTATAAAAACCATGATGACTCTTCCCCAACAAATCGCTTTCCTCTATGTGTCTGATAATTCTGTTCTTTCTTATAGTTTCAACCAATATGCTTAGTACTGAAGTTAGGCTTACTGGGCATAAATTGCCAGGGTCACCTCTAAAGCCTTATTTTAAAATTGGTGTCACATTGCTATCCTCAAGTCATCTAGTACAGAAGCTGATTTAAATGATAGGTTACATACCACAGTCAGTAGTTCTGCAATTTCACATTTGAGTTCATTCAGAGCTTTTGGGTGGATACCATCTGGTCCTGGTTACTGTTTAATTTATCAATTTGTTCCAAAACCTCCTCTAATGACACTTCAATCTGGAACAGTTCCTCAGATTTGTCACCTAAAAAGAATGACTCAGGTTTGGGAATCTCCCTAACTCCTCAGCTATGAAGGCCGATGCAAAGAATTCATTTTGTTTTTCCACAATAGCCTTATCTTCCTTGAGTGTTCCTTTAGCATCTCAATTGTCCAGTGGTCCCACTGGTTGTTTAGCAGGCTTCCTGCTTCTGATGTACTTTTAAAAATATTTGTCTATATATGTGTATATTTGTAAAATATATTTGTAAAATATTTTAAAATATTTGTAAAATGTGTCTAATTGCTTAATCCTTTAACGTTTCTCTTATAGTTTTTCTTTTTATAACAAACCTTTCCTTTTATTTACTAAAGGATTGGCTGGCAGTGTGGTATTTTGGGTAACATCTAAATTTATATTCATCTGGTACTGTGGCTGACCCTTTGGGGTCCGGAGAAACCTTTTTGGTAAAGAGCATAGAGTTTTAAATAACTGGTCTCTTTACCGGACCTAGTAGCTGATTGGGAGCCAGAGACTGAAATACAGTAAAGGGGGCTGTGTATATTTTTATTTTGGCTTCTTGATAACCAGTGTGGGGAATCAGAAGCACTGTTTGTGGCTGGTTTGGAAGTCTGACTTCAGTGTCATCTACCAGTGCTGGGAGAATATGCTCTCCTTTTGCAGCCTGCAGTGACCTTAGCATTTTCAGATGACTATCCTGGTTACGGACGGGTCACAGTGCCTAGGGTAGCCACCTGAAAATGCCCCCTTTACTGCATTTCAGTCTCCAGCTCCCAAATACCATGCTGCCAGCCAACCCCTTAGGAAATAAAACTAAAGGTTTGTTATAAAAAGAAAGAAACAAACTATAAGAGAAATGTTAAACGGTTAAAGCAATTAGACACATACAATTGATTTGAAAGTCCATATATATCAGGTTTCTAATAAACTGTGGAGTTTGCAGGCTTGTATAATCCCTCTGGTATACCTCTAGCGCCTGGATAGGTCTCAGTCCTTTGTTTCACAGCTTCAGTTCAGTTGTAGATTAGTTGATCCAGAGGTAGGTAGGTAGGTGGCTGAAGGCTGAAAATGACCGAAGACAAAATGGATGTGGGGCAGTTGCCTTTTATGCCCTTTGGCCTTTGCCATGCTGCTTGTGGAATTTTACAGGAATAAGATGGAGTTCAGAGTCAGACTCATCCGGTATATCCCTGGCTTCTCCCCCTGAGCCTATTGTACCTGTGAATTTCCTTCATTGGTCATTAAGCAGGCTAGTGCTGCAGCCATCCTATCTGGGGTGTCACCCAGACACAGCACAATTTAAAATACCAAACATATCTGTAACTTCCATTACACATATAACACATGAACGTAAACATAATCACCTTACTTAGCACATTATAGCCTTTCTAAGAGTACCTGACATGGCATATCTCATATGAATTATTATGATTTTGACATATGGATGTTAAATAATAAATCCCCTTGCCCCCTGCCCCTCCCAATCCAGCCAGTCTGACACCTTGCTCATTTGCAAGTCAGTGGGAATACTTGTGTAAGTACCCATCTAAGTAAGCAAGAGTTCCACAGCTGGTAATGAATGAATAAAATAAATTAAGTTCATATGTTAATTTTAATGTTTATGTCCATTGGCCAAATATTTTTTCAAACATGAGTACCTAAAAATAGGCACTTAAACTAATATTTAGACACTAAGTAAACAGCCTGACTTTCAGAGGTGCTAAGTACCCACAGTTGCTATTCAGCACATTTGAAATTTAGGTCATTAAAACAGTTTTCTAATAATGGATTTAGATGTGTAACTTTAGGTACCCAAGTTTGAAAATGATATACTCTGTACATAGTACATCTGTTTTCTGAATGATCTAGCCTTCTGAATCCTACCCTTTTTGCTCCCTGCCTCTTTCCCACCTCACTTATTTCTTTTCTTCCTGCTATCCTTTTTCTGTTGCTCCTGTGTTAAGTTCTATAATGGAAGGAAACTCACCAGCATACTGGCCTTTACACAGATGTATTGTGTGGAGTATATTCAGTAAATGGTAATCAGATACTAAAATATTCTCTAAAGGACCTTTCTAATAAATGAATTTCATTGAATGAATTCTGAATGAAATACTGACTCAATATAAAAGATGAAATATTCTGGCATTGCCCACATGAACATGACTATAAATGTTTTGTGGTAATCCTTAAAGAACAAACCTTTTATAATAATCTGTGACATCTCCAATATCAAACCCTAATTTAGAACCTCTTCCATCCACATGCAACCTCAAAATAGGCAGTATTAAGGAAATAATTTTGTTCAGGGTGTGATAAATCATGTAGGCAGATGAAGGACAGAGCGGGATATATAGTGTATTCCTAAAAAGACAGTTTTTGGGAATGAGGAATGGCTGATTTATACCAAGTTAGACAGAAAGCCAAGATGCATTTACCTTCAAAGGTGAATGGGATTATGTGAATATAATCTGCAGATTTTGAGATGCCAGACTCACTTTATGAGTGAGACATGGTGAAATTTTACTCCCCCCACACAATTAAAAGACTAAAGGACATCCTTTAAAAGTGGAAGTTAAATCCTATCGAGGAAAATAGAAAGGAGCATAAACTCTGGCAAGTGAAGTATAAAAATATAATTAGGAAGGCCAAAAAAGAATTTGAAGAACAGCTAGCCAAAGAATCAAAAAGTAACAGCAAATATTTTTAAAAGTACATCAGAAGCAGGAAGCCTGCTAAACAACCAGTGGGGCCACTGGACAATTGAGATGCTAAAGGAACACTCAAGGAAGATAAGGCTATTGTGGAAAAACAAAATGAATTCTTTGCATCAGTCTTCATAGCTGAGGATGTGAGGGAGATTCCCAAACCTGAGTCATTCTTTTTAGGTGACAAATCTGAGGAACTGTTCCAGATTGAAGTGTCATTAGAGGAGGTTTTGGAACAAATTGATAAATTAAACAGTAACCAGGACCAGATGGTATCCACCCAAAAGTTCTGAATGAACTCAAATGTGAAATTGCAGAACTACTGACTGTGGTATGTAACCTATCACTTAAATCAGCTTCTGTACTAGATGACTTGAGGATAGCAATGTGACACCAATTTTAAAATAAGGCTTTAGAGGTGACCCTGGCAATTTATGCCCGGTAAGCCTAACTTCAGTACTAAGCACATTGGTTGAAACTATAATAAAGAACAGCATTATCAGACACACAGATGAATATGATTTGTTGGGGAAGAGTCATCATGGTTTTTATAAAGGGAAATCATGTCTCATCAATCTACTGGTATTCTTTGAGAGTGAACACAGTATACTTTGCTTAAGAGCTTTTGGTGAGGGACCTTGTCAAAAGCCTTCTGAAAATCTAAGTAAGCTGTCATGGGAGATAAGAAGGAAGGTCCTCTCCTGGATCAGTAACTGGTTAAAAGATAGGAAACAAAGAGTAGGAATAAATGGTAAGTTTTAGAATGGAGAGAGGTAAATAGTGCAGTCCCCAGTGGGTCTGTACTGGGAATAGTACTGTTCAACATATTCATAAATGATCTAGAAAAAGGGGTAAATAGTGAGGTAGCAAATTTTGCAGATGATATAAAACTACTCAAGATACTTAAGTCCAAAGCAGACTGCGAATAGTTACAAAGGGTGACTGGGCAACAAAATGGTAGATGAAATTCAATGTTCTTAAATGCAAACTAAAGCACATTGGAAAACATAATCCTAACTATACATATAAAATTATCGGGCCTAAATTAGCTATTACCACTCAAGAAAGAGATCTTGGAGTCATTGTGGATAGTTCTCTGAAAACATCCACTCAGAATGCTGAGAATCATTAGGAAAGGGATAGATAATAAGACAGAAAATATTGTATTGCCTCTATATAAATCCATAGTATGCCCACATCTTGAATATTGCATGTAGATCTGGTTGCTTCATCTCAAAAAAGACATTGGAATTGGAAAAGGTACAGAAAAAGGCAACTAAAATTAATAGGGTATGGAAAATCTTCCATATGAGGAGAAATTAATAAGACTAGGACTTTTCATCTTGGAAAAGATGCATAAGGGGGAATATGATAGAGGTCTATAAAATCATGACTAGTGTAGAGAAAGTAAATAAGGAATTATTATTTACTCCATCTCATAACACAAAGTAGGGGGTCACCAAATAAAATTAATAGGCAGCCGGTCTAAAATGAACAAAAGGAAATATTTCTTCACACAACGCATAGTCAACCCGTGGAACTCCTTGCCCGTGGATGTTGTGAAGGCCAAGACTATAACAGGATTAAAAAAATAACTAGATAACTTCATGGAGGATAGGTCCATCAATGGCTATTAGGCAGCATAGGCAGGGATTGCTGTTTGCCAGAGGCTGGGAATGGCCAATGGGATGGCTCACTTGATGATTACCTGCTCTAGTCATTCCTTCTGAAACACCTGGCATTGGCCACTATCAGAAGACAGAATAAGGGGCTAGATGGTCCATTGGTTTGACCCAATATGGCTGTCCTTATGCTCTTATGTAAATCCAAGTGGCTTATTTGTGGAGTTACTTTCTTTGCTGGCTAAATTTTGATACAGACCTCAAGCATGTAAATTTCTTGTGTAACCAAGCTTGAACAATCATTAAAGAAATAATATAAAAATTACTGAGTTTGTGCTACTTAACTAAGAATTTGTCCTATCTTTTAAAATAAGATCCATGTGTTTTAACTGTAGCACTTAAACCCTTCATTAAACAAGTGGTAGTATGACATCTAACTTTTGCTGCAATTTTATTGGTATTTTTACCCTTATTAGTCTGTCACTTCGTGGGTAAACTGCTTTGTAATACAATTTGTTTATTTTAAGCTATAGTTTATAAATCAAATTTTAAACTCTTAAAAGGTAATTTTCCATAACTGAAGTGCAGTGCATGTGTGGTGAGGCACAGATGTCTGTCAGGGACACAGCTATTTGTAGCTCCTCAAAACTCCCACAAAGAACTTGGTTGGTTCTGCAATCACAAGGGTAAAGTAGCTCCTCAGTCAGCTGTTGGGATTTAATCTGACTCCATGCTAGATTTGTATGCTACAGAAGCAATACTGTGCATGCACAATTTGTTGACAGAAAGTTCTTCATAACATTTAGTTATGGTTTATCAATTTACTCTTCATAAATATTAAAAGAATTATATTACTTATCAATAACACAAAGTGTAGATAACAGTTTTAATTTTCACTATGATGGAGTAGATCCATCACTTGTAAACAGACTTCCAGCTGACCCTATAACTGCCATGAACAAAGAACATGGATGGGTGGCTTAGGGAACCAGGTAGAGAGTGCATACTGTACCTGCCCTTTCCTTTTGTTAGCTAGCCATTTCTATTTCTGGCTGTCTCTTCCTTTCCCCCCACCTTGTCCATCATGATTTCTAAATAGGTAGGGTTAGTCCCATATGTGGATGGTTGGGAGCTAGAGAGCCACCACTGGAATGAAGAAGTATAGGTTGTTGTGTTCTTGCATAAGGACATATGCAAGTGCACATTTTGATAATGTCTGGGGAAGTGTTTCTTAAGGGGTCTGGTTCCCTTGATATTTGGGAGACCTCTTGACTTTTCAGAAGAAACATGTTAATAAAATTTTTCTTTCATTGCCTTGTTTTTAATTTATTTTGGTACCTGATCATTATTGTCAGTGCACAAAGTTAATAGAAACTCACAAGAACAAAGTATTCAGAAAAGTCTACTATCAATGCACACATTAGTGGTAACCCAAAAAGGAAAAATTAAATTGGTCTGTGCCCTGCTTTTGCTTCTTTATGATAAAGACCACACAATGAGTAAGTAGGAGACATACTCATATTAACATTTCATCTGCTTAAGTTTTCATTGAGTATGTTTGGAAAGATTCAAACTTTGAACCAAAAATAACACTTCAGACATTAAGCTGATCCAGCAAAAGTCCTTTCTCCCTTTCACATGTCAGCTTATCATTGCACTCATATCACCTTGTGGTATTTGCTCTGCTCATTACAAGTCTCAAATGGAAGTCTTGAACTTTCTAGAAATTACTCACATAAGGGATTTTGACAACAACAATCCCCTTATGACGTGGTGATAGCGTCAGTAATTCCTAGCGTGATATCCTGCAGGGAATATGGGCAGCTCATTAGAGCTGCTATCTTCTTAAGTTTAATTATAATATGACAAAACTTGGGATCGATATCCATGAGTTTTAAATAAGTGATCCTCACACCCATGCGTTCCTGCCAATGCTGTATTTTCTCAGTTAGTCTCCCTGCTGGTCCTCTCTTTGGTATTTAATGCAAATCTGTGGAACTATCTTTTAGTCTTACCTCTAGGCACATTTACATCCTGGACAGGCTCCATGTTGTTTCTAAGGGAAAGACTAAAACTAACTTCTCTCCTGCATACTATTCAAACTCATTTTTAGTGTACAAAAGTTTGTTCCTCTGTTTTAGGTGTATATTGGTATACAATTTCCTCACTGATTGGGTGAAATTGTGAATTTATTTGCAAGCTATGTCTGCTTGGTGTGGCAATCTGTCCCCCTCCTGTGGTAGCTAGACCAACTAGAGCTTGATGAGCCTACTACAGCCTTGGCTAAGAGAGAGAGAGATCTTTTAGCTCAGGTAGTAGAGGCTCATGCATTAAAATCCAGAGGTCCAAGGCTTGATCTCTGATGCTGCTGCCCTACACAGAGTCATCTGTATTACATATTCACTGCCACTTGCATTCATTGTTGGACATCTATCCTTACGGCATGCTTATGAAACTGGGGGCTACCTGTATAACAAGAAGTGAGAGCATTAACATAGGTGCATATCCTAATTCAATAAGATAATTTATGCAAATGAACATTATTATGAAAATAATTCCTCTGGTTATCATGGAAGCTGACAGTAATTAATGAGATCCTTTGTTTATCAGCTCTGATAGCCTATGGACTTTGATAAATGCTACTTTTATAAAGCCATAACTTGGGTACTAAGTCCCCTGGAGGTTATGGTAAGCAGATGGTTATTGGCAATATTTAAGGTATGTTGTCACTAATTAAAGATTTCCAAAAGCTACTTATTTTTCTTGTTGGCTCTGAGGTACACAAAGGGGAGTTGTTGTTATGATTTCCGTTAATGCTCTAATATACTTTGTGGCATTCAGTGACCATAAAAGGAAATTAGATCCTGATTCTGAACTGAGTATGTGGTGCAGCTCACGAGTAGTGGCAAGGGTGACTGTAGGCCATCTGTACAGCCCCAGCAGCCTGGGCCTGCTCAGGGACTGGTCTGGTCCCTAACTTAAGTTAGGCTTGATCTACAGTAGAAACTTAGGTTAGCTTAACTGCACTGCTCAGGGGTGTGAAAAATCCATATTTCTGAGCTGTGTAGGTAAGATGACCTAAGTCCCCATGTATACGGCGCTAGGTTGATGGAAGAATTCTTCCACTGACCTTCTGTCAACCTATCTACTGCCGCTCAAGGAGGTGGATTTCCTTCACAATGGGAAGGACTCTTCCCATCAACACAGTGAATGTCTACACTTGAGCACTGCAGCTGTGCCACAGTAGAGTTTCAAATGTAGTCAAGCCCTTAGAGTAACTCATCCCTTTCTCCAGACTCCATGGAGGATGGCTGTTGGAGAGGGGGTGGAAAGTGGGTGGCTCTGTTGTAGATGGATGGGGCAATGCTGGGTGGAGGTAGATCAACCCTGTAAAGATTATTTTAGAAAGTTATTATAGCCTGAGGTTGTATTACGTTTTCTTAGAGCTCCCATTGCGGTGGAGAAAGTCCCTTTAAGGGAGAGTACCAGAGATGAACAAGAAGTGGGGCAAAGTAACAACAATTTATAAACAGAGTAGTGAAACCTGCCTAGGCTACAGGCAGAAGAAAAGACAGGATTGGATTGCACCCAGCACATGGAATACCACAGAAACCAGACAAGTCCTGAAAACAAAAAATTTTAGACACAAAATCTCAGAGGCTAAAGGACAAATACCACAAGTATGGCACACTGGGAGGTTAAACACCTTGTGAGAGCAGATAAATGACATGACATTGATAATCTGACAATATAAGCAGAGGATGCAGCTGTCCATGGTGAACAAGGAACTGTCTACAAAATGATGCCACTTATTGGTAGTAAATGGCAGATACACTCATCAGGGACAACAAACAAGGTCACCTATTGATAACAGAAAAAGTATGAGGAATGCTTTGAATAGAGCATTTCAAAGGATTGCTGAACAGGGAGCCACCTAAAGAGGAAGCAAACATTTAGGAGGCAGAAGAAGATATTGATATGAACACAGATACCCCAATAAAGGAAGAAATCATACAAGCCATCAAATCTTTAAAAAATGGGAAAGCTCCTGGCCATGGCAAGGATAACTTGAATGCAGAATTGTTCAAGGTTAATCCTGACTTAGCAGCAACTATCCTGGCCCATCTATTTACATCAATTTGGGAAAAGGAAGACGTGGCAGATGGGTGGACCAATGGGGTTATAGTGAAGATACCAAAGAAAGGAGCTCTCAGTGATTATAATAACTGGAGTGGTATTACACTTCTATCTGTGCCAAGTAAGGTATCGTGTAAGATCATAGTCAAGCATATATCAGAGACAGTTGAGAGTGTTCTCAGAAAAGAGCAAGCACATTTTTGGAAAGGTATGGATGCACAGCTCAGATCTTTACTCTACAAAATATAATAGAACAATGTTTAGAATGGCAATGACACCTTTACATAAATTTCATAGACTTTAAGGAGGCTTTTGACAGCATTCACAGGATCAGCTCATGGCATATTCTCATAGACTCATAGACTCATAGGTCAGAAGGGACCAATATGATCATCTAGTCTGACCTCCTGCACAAGGCAGGCCACAAAACCCTACCCATACAAATATATAACAACCCCGAACCCATGACTGAGTTATTGAAATCCTCAAAAGTGAGATTTGAAGACCTCAAGCTGCAGGGAATCCATCAGCAAGCGACCCATGCCCCACGCTGCGGAGGAAGGCGAAAAACCTCCGGGGCCTCTGCCAATCCGCCCTGGAGGAAAATTCCTTCCCGACCCCAAATATGGCGATCAGCTAAACCCCGAGCATGTGGGCAAGACTCACCAGCCAGCACCCAAAAGGGAATTCTCTGCAGTAACTCAGTTCCCATCCCATCCAACATTCCCACAGACCATTGAGCAGACTTATCTGCCGATAATCCAAATCAATTGCTCAAATTAAACTATCCCATCATAACATCCCCTCCATATACTTATCAAGCTTAGTCTGTGGTCTTATGGAATCCCTCTTTGTATAATTAACATAATTAAAAGCTTATATTGCAACTTTACATGTAGCGTTGGTCACAGTAGCTCAGTTTTGAAGTTAAAACAGGTGTATGGCAGGAGTGTGTTATGTCTGCAATCCCCTTTAACACTGCCACTGATTGGAGTACAATGGAAGACATGCCAAGAGGTATGTGGTATGCCAAGAGGTATGAGGTATGTGGTCCAAGATGGATACCCTTCACATCCCACAAAGACATGGACTTTTCAGATTATCTTTCTCTCTTATCACATACCCATCACCATATACAAGAGAAAACAACCTGACAACATATTCAGTCAGCAAATTGGACAGAAAATCAACCACAATAAGATAGGTATCATGATTTTTTATATTGCCTCACTATCACCAGTATGGATAGAGGATTATGTTCTCACTAATGTAGAAACATTCATACACCATCAATCAGGATGGTGGAACAAGTCAGGACATTCGGAACAGAAACAATAAAGCCAGGAACACCTTTAGGAGCTTAAATACAATCTGGAAATCATCAAACTATAACATAAAAACTAAACGTAAGATTTGTCAGAGTTGTGTACTTTCAACTCTACTTTTATAGTGCAGAACGTTGGAGAATGGCAAAGTCTGACATCTCTAAGATGTCTTCATTTCATACAACCTACCTGAGAAAAATTCTCCATATCTTTTGGCCCAGAACAATCTCAAATCAAGATCTATTCATACAGTATATCCAAGAAGACATGAGAACCATCATTACTAAAAAGCACTGGAAATGGGTTGGCCATGTATTTCAGATGGTAGTTGATTCCATCACCAGAATAGCAATAAGATGGACACCTAAAGGCAAGCAAAAACAAGTCCACACAAAAACAAATTAGCAAAGAGCGGTGGAAGCTGAACTGAAAAACCTGGGGCACAGCTGGGGAACCACTGAAAGACTTGCCAGAAATAGACAGAAGGGGAGGAGCTTCGTTGCTGCCCTAAATGCCAGAGGCATAGTTGGGAACTAACTAAATAAGCAGAGCAATTGCAGCCAGGAAGATTACATCAGGGCTCCAAAGCCTGTGCAGAGGCAAAGGGACTCCATGATATCTCTTGCCTCAGTCTCCTGTCTATTAGCCTTAGTAGGAGCTATGCCTCTGCGTGTTAAGTTGAGGGTTAGGCCTCATGATCTGTATGGTGAGTGGTGCAATTCACTGCCCAGTGCTCCACAATGCCTCTTGCAAAGAGAAACATAGAGTAACATTCTGTGGAGTGCAGGGGATATATAGTCCTTCTGCACAGCATTTCCATAGCTTGCTTCCTACCTAATACAGCCACAGTTTCCATTATCCTTGGGGATTTCAATGCCTGCAAAGGATGCCACACTAGGGCCTCAGTATGAGAGAAGGATTAAGCTGTTGGACATCTCTTCTGTGTGTGGGCTTTGGTGTGGGTGAAGGAATTGAGTCTGAATGTTCCTTATTTCAGAGTCTTGCTTTTCCTTACTAGAGTGTATGTGATGTGCTTATACTGAGAGGAGACTCTTCTGTGTGAGCAGAGAAGAACAGGACTGAGAATGACAGCATGGTGGGACTAAGTTTTTTGGGGAGGTGACTATAGATGTGGGTGCACATGACATTCAGATGCCACAATAAGATGTGTCTTAGCAAAACCTCAGATACTGTGAGAGGCAGCATACACAGCAAGTATTTCCATGGGAGGTGTGGGAGGAAGGTAAGCTGCAAGCCAGCATGCTTTCCCAAAATATCAGATAAAGCAGAGCATGATGGTGCATGTAACCTCCTGTGTATCAGTCATGTCCTTCATTTGCAGACAAATTTTTAATTATCCATTCTGTGCTCAGCAAGAAACAATATTCAAATCAGTTCCCTATAAACTGGCCTCAAGCTAAGGAGCCTTCTTCCTGGTTTACTAATACATTTGCCAGTTCCCGTTTCACCCTCTTTTCTTAATTTTCCCTTAGAAGTAAAGTTTTCCTAATTCTTTCAAACAAAAAATGCAAAAAAATAAAAATAAAAGGTAATGTATAATGGACTTTGTAAACCATAAGAAAAACAATATATTTTAAACTGTCACTAAATAATAATTTAGGATTAATGGTCAATTTAAATCTTGCATGGTTAAAGAATTTAATCATGATATTTTGAATACAGATCTCCTGACCTACACACATGCACTTTCCAAAGACTGAAATTTCTCAAACACTTAAGAATAGATTTTTTTAGGGTTTTTAGCTTTGCATTGATTTTAATGGCCAAAGCCCCCATGTAGGGTATTGAAAATGTAGGTCTTAGTACCTACTGCAAACTAGTGCCTTTGTTATTTTTTAAAAAGATACTTAATTTGGAAACATGGTGGTTGCACAAGTACAATGGCTACTTTTTATTATGTTTCTTATTTCGACTGAGTACATAACACACTGAGGAAAAAATAATTAAACTATTAATTACGTATTGTGTTTGAAGGAGTTATTCATCTGATGTAAAATTCGTGGAAGTATCTCTAGCACTTACATTGATACTGAACAACGGAGAGTGATATTAATGCAAATGAGGTTATGCTGACTGTTAGAGTAATGAGTTCTAATTGTGTGCTGGAAACCTTGAGAGGTTAACTCACCCTGGAAATACTAACTCTGAAGGCATTTTTTTTTATATTTCGATAATTGGCACATACTTAATTGGGAGTTTGGCAATGAGCCCAGAGGGTGACCAAACACATTTAGAGGCTGGCTTTGCAGCAACAGGGTGTGATCTAACTCCCAATGGTAGGAGAAGGAGATTGTGTGGGAAGAATATGATCTGCCAAAACAGCTTTATTGGAAAGGATTGGAGTCCCAACTTGCACAATTCCTTTCAGACCCTGTACCTTTCTTTTATGGATCTGCAAACACTTTACTAATAGAGCTAAGCTTTATTATTCCTATTTCACCGATGATGATATTGAGGCACAAAGGGGTTAAATTATTTGCCCAGAATTTTATGATAGGGCTGTAATCTAGAGGGTTAATGACTTAAGTGCAGAGATCTGAAGGTGAAAGGCACTGGAAGTGTGTGGTTAAAATGTTAATTGGATAGCAGATGTATATAATCAATAGGGAGCACAGAGTGTGAGATGATTGGGATAAGAGTGAAAGACTCAGCAACATGAAGTTCACCTCTTGTGGTGAGTTGGGGTCAATGGTGCTAAATTGAGACCCTGATCCAGCAAAGCACTTAAATTCATGTTAAATTAATTTGAATTAAGTATAGGCTTAAATGCTTTGGTGGATTGGGGTTTAGCTGTTTTACTTTAGGTATTCCAGCCAGCAAGTGGAGAATAAAGAAATTACAGTCTATATTAAAGCACTGTTACAGTTAAAAAGAAATCTCTACTGATCATGTGCCAACGTCAACTTTTCAAACTTGGCTAAATTTCATAGAGCTGGCAAAAGACACATCCCTGACACAAATGCCTCTCCCTTGTTGAATTTCAAATTTCTCCTCCATATAATGGGAGCACTAGAGCTGTTCAAACATAAGGTTGCCAGAATATTTGAATATGAGCAAAACAAAGTATTTTTTTCCTCATTCTCAGAAATGGGTGAATCATTTTGGCTGAAATTAAAAAAAAATAAATAAAAAAAAATTCAACTTGAAGCACATACCTGATAGAAAATTTCAGCTCAAATTGTTTGTTTGGAAAAATTATATGCAATTGAAAACCATTTGTTTATAATGAAGAGGGTCAAGCAAGCTTAATAATTGATAGAACTATCAGCCCGCTCAAAATAATCTCCTTTCAGTACTTCAATCATGCTGGTGTGAGTGCTCACTTCTGTCATTTGTATTTAGACGTCTTGTCAAAGAAACACTAATGTCACAAATTATAATGGGTCTGAGGGGGACCATATTTGAAGGAAATTTTCAAAACTTGAAGAAAGTAAAGTGCATACATAGACCACAGATTTTGGATCACACAGCTAGGGAGCATCAAAATCTAACTGTGAAGATAGTAAATAGTCAATGGGCCCAAATGGAAAAGCCTGCCTAAGTTTAACATTTGTAGCAACCCCCCCCCCCGCAATGTTCAACACATTTTAATGAAGGGATTAACCCCCAAGAGAGATTTTTTTTGGGGGGGAGGGTGTATTATGCAGTGGTAAATTGGAGAATTATGGATGCTTTTGTAAATCATGTCAAATTGCTATCACATATTTCTTGAAAAAGTCAAAGTAATGACTCTCCCTTAACATGTATAATTATATATTGATTTCATTCTATATTTTTTTAATTATGGCAAATTCATTTTAAATATATTCTCTGCTTGTTTGTCTATCTGTGTAATTTATGATCTGTTTACACAATGTGATTTCTAAAAAATTTCAACATAATGTTTTACTGCTATAAAACATGGGCAAAAGGTGCTGTAATTTTAGCTAGATATAATTTTACAAGATGAATAATATACTAATTAAAATATTTTAATAGCATTTATCTGGTATGCTGGTGTTGAGGCTTTCCAACAAATCACCAACCTTGATCTGCAGTGGATAATTCTAAGAGCTGCCCAACCAAGCTATTTGAGGTTGAGTTTGAAAAGGTGAATGCTCAACAAGTATCAAGATGGGCAGTTTTTAATGTGATGATTTCATCTACCATATGAACAGTAACATCTATTGGGTACTGTCCAAGGCCGTGAGCATCACCTACTGAATGAAGTATAGATTTCACTGTAATGAAGAATGTCAGCAAAATGTCAAGGACACTTGACCAAGATTACAGCATCTTGACATTTGATGAGGATCTATTGTAGGGCCTAAGAGATTCAGTGGAGGTGCCCTGATAAATTTCAGAAAACAGTCCTGAGAATGGGTTGTTTCAACATAGAACAGACATTTCTGGAAAGAAGCATGAAGAGAGTGGTCTGGAAGACATCTTCATAGAATTGCAGGTGTATGGTAGCAACACTGAAGCAATATACTCAAAGGCAAGTCATAGAACTGTGGGCCAATAAACTTGTAATGGAATCTCTGTCCAGATTATAGTGGCAGGCATTTTGTAAATGGGTACAAGACAATGAGATTGACTGTGATGTAGACCTCACCAACAGCAAGCTCCAGGAATATCCAAATGCAGTATCAAACAGTGATGCAACAAGTCTAAAAGTAACAGTTTCCCAGCTCAGTGATGCCCTCAAGAGTGTAGGGGATGCATTGCACAGATTCCACAATTTTGGAACAGCACCATCCCAAACCTTTCAATTCTGGGATGATTATATTAAAACAGTTAACATCCTAATGTGTTTCAGTACAGCAGAACGTTAAAGCATCTTGCGACAGTTGCAGAGATGCTACCACTTGTTTTTGCCTTTGACTACACCAACTATGCCCAGTGTATATCTCTTTACATCAGTGATATGAAGCTTCTGCTAGATTTTGCCCCTATTTATTTCTATTGATCCAGAAATAAATTCAGCAAAGTCTGGACAGAAATGGCACTTGAACAAACAGTACACTGTGATAGTAAAGTAAAAGGGAATATAGTAGGTTTCACTTTGAAACCAGGAGCCTTGACTAGATGGTTCATCACTGCTTATGAGTGCTCGGGTATCACAGCTTTCATGAAAGTAATGTGTGATATGGTAAACTCAGCTGTTTCACAAGGAAAACAGAATGAGGCTTCGCTACATCATATATAATGTGATGAAGGAAATGTAAATAAGGTTGTTCACATCATCACTGACTCCATGACAACCCAATCGATTTGAATACTGATATGATAGCAACTGACATTGTTGCATCCACAGAGGTTATCACCAAGCTTGTTACTGAGAATGATACAGGAATCAAAACAATGAAACAGTTTGTGAAAGATGGAATAAATTCAAATGCCACTGGATTCTTTGAACCACTGCACAGTTTTAAGATCATGACATTTGCAACTTTAAGCAAGATGATCAAATCAAAAGTTAGTAGTGATAAGATAGTGACTATCAATGCAGACGGGAAGTTGTTTAGCTGTCTTGTTGTAGCTGCACAAACAAGAGGTTAATCTCAAAGAAGTTTTCACATATAAGTTTTCCACAGTTCCATATGCTCTAGCACACTCAGATGGTACACATTTTGAGGTGCAATCCAGACCCATGAGGGATTGTGTTATCACTTGCCCTGTAACCCCAGAGTGCTTCAGGTGCTTTTTTGTTGTAGCTCCTTGCCTAGGATGCTCACAATCAGCAACAAGCACTCATTCTGTATCTGTGTGCTGTGCAACACTGATCCAATATTCTGACATCAGCAGTTTGCCTCCTGCAGCAACAGAGTCACTTCCCAGTTTCCACCAACTTTGGTTACAGCTGGCAAGATGACTGCAACACTTTGTATCTGACTCATGCATCTGACGAAGTGGGTTGTAGCCCACAAAAGCTGACGCCTGCAGAAATTTGTTTGTATTTAAGGTGCTACAGGGCTCTAGTTGGTTTTACTCTGCAGTCCTAAATTTTCCCAAAACAGAGTGCTCTGCACTGTCCAGTCCTTTTGTGGACCATTCAGAGGAATAATAGGGTTTGTTTGCTCCTCTAATGAGACAAAATGCACACCTTATCACTTTAACTGGAGTTAACAATTACTTCAGTTCAAATACAGCAGTGGATGTGTTTAGATTAAAAGTAGAACAAGTTTATTTAATTACTAAGAGCTAGGTTTTAAATGAGATCAAGTATAAGGCATAAAGATTTAAATGGATACAAACAAATAAAAGTGAAAAATGCTTTCTAATGCTAAGACTTTAACAAATTATTGCCTAGGTATCAGGTAAGATTTTTACCACACACTTGTTCCAGAAAGATGGCTGACCACTCCACTGGTCAGGAACTCTTCCCAAAGACAAAATGCTTTCTTTCTTTGTTGCTTAAATGAAAAGATAACTTGTTTTGCTACTCTCTTTGCCCTCTTCTAGTCCAGTGAATCTTTAAAATGGATTCTTCTGAAGGCTGCCACCCAAAATAAAGTTCATTCAAGCTATGAGGCAGGAGATAGGGAGTCTGGTGAGGAAGAAAGTTCCATGCTAATTTCTTCCTCTCTGATGCTTGCTATAATGCAAATTGATCCCTTTCTCTCTCCTCTGATGCAAATTAATGGCCACTTGACATGTGATTGCCAATTGACTCTGATGACACCTGGCTGGAGACATCAATTTGTCCTTTGTCTAAGAGAAATCTTTTTATCCCCTTCCCAGATTTGTCTGGTAAGCAAATTTTAGTTCTACATTTCCTTCACCTTTGTAAGGCCTCTTAGGCATTTCCCACACATACACCACACAGTAATATTAATGATCACTGTTTTATTAGTTTTCCAATGATATCTTACATGACACATCACATGTAGTTTATGACATTAATAAACTGGAATACACGGAACTGGTCAGGCCAGCTGAAACTCTCTACCACATATCAGGGAGGGAGCCCATTGCCCTCTGGCATTGGGATGCTTTTAGGTTACAGATGATACCCTGAATAAAACTACGAAGAGTAAGCTATTGCCTGAATTAGAAAAAGAAATAGAGTCTATGTATCAACTGCCAGCATCCAACACATGTTGGACAGTGGATAACATGGCTGTTAAATAAACAGTCAGGCAAAGAGGTGCAACGAGATTTACAGAACTTGCTGAAATGGGCTTCAGAATAATAGGTCAGCCCCTACAGTTACAAGAGTGGCAAAAAAGTAGATATTGTCTTTGATCAATATGTCAAGGATTTAAATAAAGCTTTTAAGCATGGACAAAGGCAATCCTCACAAAGCAATGAAGTCAAAATCCATAGTCCCAAAACACCCATCCCAATGCAGTAGAGTAAATTCATTGGAAATTCCAAGAACAAAGCACATTTGGTAATTTTTTGTCAGAATCATGGTGTGATATAGAAGCAACTTTACTTGGCTCAGATCAGAAAATGGGTTTTGCAGATGGATTCATAGATGGCCTCATTGCTTGCATGGTCACTTCAGATGGAGTTATAGACCAAGAAGATATACTGTCATCACATGAAGCAGATACATGGCTTGTACTTCATGTTGCACATATTTCACAAGACTACCCTCATATAGTGGTGTGGTCTGCAGACACTAACGTTGCACTTCTCTGTGTATGTTTTATTCACAAGTTGGTAACAATTTCAGAGCTTTGGCTTTGTACTGGTGTGAAAAATAAAGCCAGGCTCATGGCAACCCAGACTATAGCAACTGAACTTGGCCAGAAGCTACGAAGAATGTTGCCAGCAGTACAGACACTGACTCAGTGTGATTTAACCAATAATCTGACAAGGGTTGGCAAACTAAAACCATGGAAGCTTGTCAGGAAGCACACCACAAATTTAGAAACCTTGCTAATTTTGGCATTATGGTGAATAGGTCACTAGCACAGTTGAAATCAGCAGAACTTCTGATAACCCTTTTTTCTGACCCAACTCAGTGGCTGTAAATGATGTGTGATATAAGCTTTTCTATTGCAAAAAGGCCTGGAATGCAGCCCTCTCCACAACATATGATAGTCTTCTGCAATATGATGATGATGAAATCTTCAGGTGAGTTCAATGGATGAGCCACAATCAAATATTGTGGGTCCTGAGATGAGATCAATGACCAATTTTGGACCTGTAGACCTATCTGTAAGTGCCTCAGGTGAACACTATTGTAGATGGATGTGCACTGCTTTTGGTTTTATGCCTCACACATCTCTCCTTGATTGCAGCAATCCAAAACCTCTCAAAATCTTTCAGTCTGAGGTGGTGGAGCTGCTGCCATTGGATCATGATATGGGCTAAGAGCTCCTGGTGTTGAGGTCAAGATTGGAGGTTGGCACTGAAAATGTCTTTGTAATGTTTTCTTGGTCTGCCCCTCAAATGAATTCCAGTCTGCAATTCTCTATAAAAGACCACCTTTGGTATTCTGCTGTCAGACATATGGACCACACAACTCAGTGTCCACATGACTCAATGACCACGAATCAATGTTTATTTGTCCAACTGAGAAAGTGTGTCAAGATCTTCATCAAGTTTTTAACAAGGCTTGCACATGTGAGCTCAGATTTCAACATGTGCACACTGAGGTTGGATACTGGAGATTGATGACATCTGCACTGTTTTAATTGGAGGATCAGTACCATTTACATCTCATGAGCCGATGATCAGACCACAGGGATGCTCCCTGATTGCATGGATGATGATTTTGATATCTTGATAGTTGTGCTGGTGTACAATGATGTAATCAATTAAATGCTAATTAATTGTCAATGACCAGAGCAGGGATGCCTCCATGTTGTTTTATGCTTTGTTGCTTGTCTGTAACATATTCAGTCACAAATTACCAGACTTTATCTGGAACCATGCCATGAAAACTCAGCCTGACATCCCTTCCCCAGTTGGAAATGGCTGACCATACAAGGATGGAGACATTTTCCCAACACTAATTACACAGGCACATGCCCTGAAGCACTCCTGGAACTTATTACATGTGGGTTTAAAAAGGCAAGTGTGAGTTTAACTGCAGTCATGCGAGACAGAGCAAAGCATGCAGACAGGTTTGCTTGTGTACTGGTGGTGAGGACTCTTATAATCCTCATAAAGTTGCCAGTGTAGAGATGAGTCTTAGACTATAGATGGTTCAGATTTAGACATGTAGAATATAGCAAATATATTGAAAAAGGCTAGAAACCCATGTTCACTGTCATATTTCCCATTGTTGAGAGGCAGTCCATTGCCAATTAGTTTTGCTCGCACTAGGCAATAGTATACCTGACTTCAATTAGAATAAATACATTATTTAAAACTTTTGTCTCAGTGAATAATCTGTGTATTTATCAATACCAAACACAGCCAACATTCTTTAAGTAATGAGCCTTATTAATAATTTGTGGCAAACAAACCATTTGTATGAATAAAATTTATTTTTGTCTCTTGAAAAAATTAGTGACACTTTGCCTCAAACCTTTTGCATGACAAAAATTTGCTTTTGTCTTTTAAAATAAATTGTTTAAAGCTCATTTTATTACATTTTTTCCCTTCAAATGTGTCTTGACATCTATTTTTTGTGCCCTTTTCACTTGCACGAAAGGTTGTCTTGACATGGGTACTAAAATCTTGCAGTGACATATCTTGCTACTACTTTATAATACCACATCCACCCTGAATACGTACCCAAAGGACACGTCTATCCAAATAACTTTCTGTGTGGTGGGGTTACTGCCTTGCCAAAAACATCCATATTGGGGCTTCAGGCTATAAACTTAAAAGAGAAAATGTAGCTTGCACAGTTCTGCTACGCAGTTGCCAATTGCCCTCATTGGGGAGCAGTGGCTTGCAGAAACGTGATGCTCCAGCATCATGGAATAGCTCCATCCATCTTGATGCTCTCAAATGGGCTTAATCTTCCAACCCCGTTGCACGTACCCCTCCAGCCAATGTGTGCAGAGGTGCTGCTAGCCCACTGGGGGCCTTAAGCAGGACGATTTCTTGCCTCTCCCCATAACCCATACTAAAAAAGTGAATGGGGCACCCTGAGCTGCTCCGGCCCTAAGCAATTGCTTGGTCTGCTTGTGCTTAGCACCAGCTGGGAACACAGTTCTTCTCTGCCTCCCTCTCAACCTGCCAAGGCCCAAAAGGGTGATGGCTCCAAGCATGACACAGACTCACAATGAGGGGAAATGGGCTTTCGTGCAAACTGAGGCGTCTCCCCCCAGCTGTGGCCTGCTGCTCCCCTGAGGTGAATGCTCCTCACCCAGGGCGCTGAGACCCGGGGGCCCTGCGGTGGGCGCTGAGCGCTCCCCAAGGAGAGAGCGCCCCCTGCGGCCCCGCAGCGCTCCCGCCTCTTGCTTGGAGGGTGGGGGGAGGAGCTTCCCTCTCGCTGCGGTTGGCTGGAGACGCTGCCAATCGGGTAGAGGGGCGGGGCTCTGCTCGGGTTGAGGCGGGGAGAGCCTGGGAGCGCGGCCGGGCCGGCGCCGAGTTCATGTAGCCTTGTCCTCGGCTCGCCAGCGGCGCCTCCTTCGCTCCGCAGTCGCCAGCCCGCAGCGCGGAGTCAGCGGCGACCACCCCACCTCACGCGCCTTCCTCGCGCTCCTCTCTGTCCGCGGGCGGGCGGGCGCGCGCAGCCGGGGCGCCACCATGGAGGAGGAGCGGGCGGGCGAGCAGATGAGACCGCTACTCACCACGGTAACGCGCCGCCGGGGGCAGAGCGGGCGGGCGCCGGCAGGCGCGGAGCCCGGCCCGCTTTGTGTGTGAGCGGAGCCGACGGGGCGCGGGCCCGGCCCTTTGTCACCGGCTGCCGGCCGGGGAGGATGTGCGCTCCCCCCCCAGCGGGGGCAGGAACACGGAAGCGGCGCCGCCGGGTACCCGAGTGTCTGAGGCGGCACAAACGGTTCCCGTCACCCCCTCCCCCCGCGCCGCTACCGGCCGCCGCGTGAGGGCTTCTCGCGCACAGGTGTCCCCAGGGCTGAGCGCGCGCGCGCTGCCCGCCTGGCTTCAGCCCGCGGCGCCGTCTCCGCTAGCGGCGCACCTGGGGGGGGCGGGCGAGCGGGGGGCTCTCTGCGCTGGCAGCCGCCCCCCGCCAGTCCCGCAGGCCTGAGCCGAGTGTGGCGGGCTGCTCCCCCCGCTCTGCCCCGCAGGCTTTTGTGTGGGACCTGGGGAGAGCTCTGGTGGAGCGGGGCGAGCTGGCTTCTTTGTTCCAGCTTTGTCTTTGTGATGCCCGCCTCAGGCCCGTCCCCAGCCCGTGCCCCTGTGTAAGGGAAAAGGTAAGGAACAGGCTCCTTATCCCTCCTCTCCACCCCTGCCTTGGTGGAACCATCGTGGCAGGGCTAGTGCACCCGCTGGGGGAGCAAGAGGGGATCCGCGCTTCACTTCTCTCGCGGATGCCGCCGCCTCTCTGCCGGGCGAGTTCCCCCAGGGGGAGAAGTGCGCACACACGGTGCCTACAGATTATTTTATTTTCCCTCTTGTCCTCAACTCTCACAGCCTCATCCTCGGGTCAGGTGGTGCATGTGATTCCCAGTCAGGTGTGTCTCGCCGATATCTGTGAGGGCATGGGAGGAAAGGGTAAAACTATATTGATTCCGTTCATTTCCTTTCGGGGCTGGTGGTGAAGTAAGGCAGGCATGTGTTTCCTTACTTCCTGTGCTAGTGAAAAATACATGTGGCTCCATAGCATGCAATTTCCCCTCTCTCTCCTCCCCTCCCCTTCAGATAGATGATTCAGAGTCAGGGCTTTATTAATAAACCTCTTTGTCCTTATTCTGATGTTCTCTTTTAAGGCCTGCTCCAAGAAGGTGTTGTATAGCAAAATATTCTTAGTATCAAAAGATGAAGGCTGTGTGGTTTCCAACCTAGGTAACAGCACTTACTCCTGAGGCAGCAGCAGACAGGGTCCCCTTGTTCACTGACCCCAGCGGGGACTGGGCACATGGGTGCAGGGAGGGGGACACCCCACCATTCCGAGCACCCCCCACTCTTTGCAGCTGACAGGAGGAAGACTTCCTGTCCGGAACAGCTTGACTGGGGTAGCTCCATGGGGGGTGAAGGAGGAGGTGGGAGCAACAGTGGAGCAGGATGGTGGGAGAAGAGACACCCCTGTCCCAGAGGCATACAGTGGTGCTCCCTCATTGCAGTGCTCTGGTGTGCAATTAATGCTTGGTTAAAAAAAATGCATTTATTTATTTTGATTTAATCACATCTGATAACTGCGATTAATTGACAACCATCAAACATACTAATAAAAGCTCTTCTACACACCCATTCACTGCCTTACTTTCTGTGTTGGGGTGGGTTATTTTTCTATAACCTAATCTTTTATCAATAAATATAGAAAATTATTATATATTTTGATCATAGGCTTACTCTGCTCTTGCCCATAGCCAGGCAGCCATCAGCTGTTTGTTCAGTCTTTCTGGGGTCTTCACAAGTTTCATGAGTTTGTCAAATTTTGGGGAAGATGAACTCAGTAACATTCTGCTTAATGATGCTTGCAACTGTTTAGGAGATGTCTTAATCACGTCTGCTAGGACTGAGCAGTGTGGCATCATTATAAGGGCTACTTGAGTTTGAATGTCTTCTGCATTAGGTAGGGGTGCTCTTTTGTTTTCTAAGGATTCTGGCTTTTAACATTTGAGAATGTAGGAAGAATAGCGTACAATAGCTTTGTTCTATCTCTTACTCCCTGTAAGAGCTATTGAATTTATTTTTGTTTTTGCTGAATCTGTTCCCTTTCAAGTCCCCAACATCTTCCACAGCAGGACATGGGAAGTGTTCTTGTTGCGAGACCAAGAGAGAGTTTGTTGACAATTCCCTAGCTGGTTTGCTTGATCTAAAATACTGCAGTAACATGCTTTACCTAATTTTAATGGAGCATGTCTCTGCAGATCTTTTGTAGTGGGTGCATGGTTGGTTGCCACTCTTTTAACAATAGTTGTGGAGGTGATATGTCTGGTGTGGTGAGTCCCTTTCCTTTTCCGGTGTTGGACCCTGTTGCTAGGACGATTTTTGGAGGCCATGTTTACGTTGGACACGGGCTCATAGATTATTTCACTGACACTCACCACTTCAGTTGGGCCTGATATTTTTCAAGACTTCTTTTAAGTTATGTTTTAATTTTTTATTTATATATTTTTGATTAAAAAAATCACTGGGATTACATATTTTTGGAGCCTGTGACACAGATTTAAGGGCATGGGAGGGTCATACAATAATAATATTGTGGAGAGTTGACAAATATAACCATGTAGGTGACAAAAATGCTTCATAATATCTCTATCTTGCTAGAAATGATGTAAGTATATAGTTTCATTATCAAGTAATCACATATACTTTCTTTGGATGTTTGTTCTTTGTTCTCCAATCATCTTCATTAATCTCTATTCTAGAAAGTAACTTCTATTGATAGGCCTAACAGCATATCTTGATTGTTCTTGGAAAGTGACTCTGATACTAAGTCTGTTGGAATGGATGAGATCAGACTCGACTTTCAGCAGGATTAGTTCATTTTGAAACAATTCTGGCAATTCTGTATCACTGCTTTGTATAATTTATATATTATCTTAATTTATAGTATTTACATACTGAAATAGTTATCTTTTAAAATAATTTTGGGCTTCTTATTTTGGGTCAGTTAGTTTCATTTTTGGGGATTTGGTTTTGGCAATTTTTGAATTCTACGCAGGTGTCAAATCAGGGTTTTTGGACATCTTCTCTTTTGCATATACAGTAATGAGTAATATATGATATCCATTACTTGTTACAGTACTGTATACTGTCATAAGTAATCTTCATAATGTTCCTTAATGCAGTGGTGCTCAAAGTTTTTCAGTCATGCCCCCTTTTGCCCTTAATGGAATCTGTCCACACACCCTCCCCATCATTACTGCACAGCCAAGACTTCCAAAGCAGTGGAGCATAGGTTGAAGGTGGAGCTGGGGGCAGAACTGGGGATGAAGGGAGGAGTTGGGGCTAGAGGCAGAGCTGATATGGGGGCAGAGAGGGAATCGGGGCAGAGCCAGCCTGGGGAAAGGGCAGGGTTGGAAGCATGGCACTCCCTCCTCCACCCCCTGTGGGGGCTGGCCCTCGCCCTGCTGTGTGCTCCCGTGAACGTTACTCTGTGCCTCTCTAGGGGTGCATGCCCCACACTTTGAGAACTACTGCCTTAGTGCACTTTAGCATAGTAATGTTTCAAACAGCACTGTGTTAAGGACAGTAGGGAACATTTAGTGTGCACCACTGGGTGCACACCAATTCATGAGCAACATATTAGTGAGCTTTAGAGCTCAAACCCCTGTCATGCACACTACTGTTCCATGTAGGCAAGCTTAGATACAAGTAACCATTTCCAGTGTTCGATAAATACCAATTTCAATTCTTTTTTAGTATTGGGGTGCTTAATCGGTGTTCTGTTGGTTAGAATCTCAGATTAGAAATCCTAAATCTATTGTATACTTTGATTTATCCGTGCAGTATTTTCTATATGCATTTTATGTATAGGAATACTAATGGCATCAGTGCAGAAGTACAGTATCAGAGAACAGTATCATAGTGGCTGGTCTAAAACTGCTGATTATATGCTGCCATATGTTTCAACAAACTTGGTATCAGTCACTCTCAAAGCAGTGATTTCTTGCCATGTATACTGGATAACTAACACTTCTTTGAAATGAAATGCTAGGAAAATGCTTGTTTTACTGCTTTTTATCTTGTTTGGTTTAAATTGGGTTGTAGTAATGGCAACTCAAGAGACCTCTGGATCCAAAATTACGCCATGCTACCTCTTGAAAAACATGTCAGTACCTTCAAATTTCCCCTGATTGATACTTGAGTAATATGTTGTGCTTCTCTTGTCTATTTTATGGCAGAGTAAGGTTGCTTTGGTCTCTTCTGGACTTGATTTACTATAGTTTACTTATACTTCTGTAGAATTTGTCCCAAATTATCTCATGGAATAGCTAAGTTGTCTTGGCATATTTACTTGATGATGTTCAGTAGTTAGTTCTAAAGCATATACTTTCATTTTCTGTCTAAAAGGTATTGCATGGTATAGGGCTTGTTTAAATATGAAGCTGTTCCTGATTACTTGATGGGTATGTCTACACTGCAACTGGGAGTGAGCCTCCCAGCCTAGGTAGACAGATTCATGCTAGACGGGCTTCAGCTAACAAACTAAAAATAGCAGTGTGGACATTCCTGCTCTGGTGCAGATTTGTGCTAGCCACTCGAGATCAGGGCCACCCAGCCTTCTAGACTTGAGCTCAGGTGGCTAGCTCAAGTCTCCGCCAGAGCCGCAAAGGCCACAAAGATATTTTTAGTGTGCTAGTTTGAGCCCATCTAGCATGAATCTCTCTACCCTGGCTGGGAAGCATAATTGTGTTAACTAAATTTTCTGCCATTCAATGGTTACCAAATTCTATTTTGGTTTTAACATAGTTATCTGTTTGTGTTTGTTGTAAAATACTATGCATTGCTATACAAAATAAATGACTGACACAGCCTAGATGTATAACTTTTTAAAAATCTTTGCCAGGGTATGTTTTTAATAGCTCTTTAAAACATGCACTAGCAGTATGTAAGTATCCTGTTGTGTAATTGAACAAGTGTGGAAATAATTCTTTATTGGCTTCTTCAAAAATAAGCTAGGACTCAAGCTAATGTTTTGAGATAGCTAGATTAGCTCAACTGTTAAAAACAGCCTGATGTATAGGAAGCGCTAACTAATTTGTTGGTTTATATAAGCACTACAAACAGGCAAAGTTGCTGATCCATGTGGCTCGGTAGGGTGAACATCTGAATTGCATAATTGGCACTTAACTTGGAGTTTTGGAGTGCATAGGACCTTTAATAACTGAGTTTGCAAACTGCCAATGTGCTGACCCACCTCTTGCTTTGACTTACTTTCCATTCTGGGATTTAGATGGAAAAGTGAGACTATCCTTTGTTCATAAGTGAATATTCCCTATAGAAAAAAGAGCTACTTTATTACTGTGGTGCTTTTTAAAACTTAACTTTATACATGTATATATTACTTCTTCCTAATTTGCAAGAATTTGGAAAGTCTGGGGCTTCTCTTCTTAGAGACTATGGAAAATTTTCTAAATGTTTTTCTTAAATGTGAATTCAATGCTTGCAAAATTTTTCAGATTCTTAGCACTTGTAGTGTAGACACTCTACCATGGCACAATTGTGGTGCTACAGCTAGACACTTAATAGAGTGACAGGATTTTTTCCCCTCCATGTTGTAGTAAATTCACCCTTTTGGGAGGTGGTAGCTAAGTTGATGGGAGGATTATTCTGTTGACCTCCCTGAGTTCACAGTGGGAATTAGACTGACTGACTGTGTGGTACAGGGCATGAAATTTTTTCGCAGCTGTGAACGATGTAACTGGGTCAACCTAAGTATTAGGTGTAGACCACGACTCAGCGTTTGGGATGGAGTTCTCTGTTAATCTACGGAAGGGATGAGCAGTGGCGGTGAAAGATTCTGAAATCTACTCTGTGTGTACTTTTTAACTCTAATTTTGAGGGACTTTCTGTACAGCTGAGGTTACTTTGCTCTCTCTGCTGTTTAGTACTTTGTGCCATTTTAAGATGGCAGTTAAGAGCATAAATATCTTTCTTGACACTTCTGACTTGTTTGGCTTCATTTAATTGATGAGTGCTTCTGTAGTAACAAATAACATTATTTCAGTTCATATTGTCTTTGTGCTGTCACTACAGTTCTAGCATCATTATTTCTGAAGTTTTAAAAATTTATCTTCAGTGCAAGTGCAACAACTCTCCTAAAATATTATTTGTATTATGTCAGGTTTGGATGCAGCCTCACCACTGAGTCTGTGTCCTGGAGGGCAAAGGGGATGCAGGGTGATCTCCCATCTCTGTGCAGCCAGTGGCCTGTGCTCCTCAGTGCTATGCTGGAGCCTCCACATTTATTTTTTGACAAATAAAATTTGCAGAATTGTAAAATGTTATGTTTAGAATTTTTGTTTTTTGGCACAGAGTTCCCTTGGGAGTAATCGGATCTATTTGTCACAGCCTAGAACAAGAAATGACAAGTGTTCTGTTCTAGAGGGGATGCCAGTCTAGTGTTCCTAGTCAAATGTGGTTTATACCCTTGACAATGGGACTGATGTGTCTTTCCAATCCCCATAATGCTGAGGGTTGTGATGAAACTGAGGCAAGATGTTAGATTTTTCATGATAGCCTTAATGTGGGCTAGGCATCTGGTGTTTGGATCTGGTGAACCACTCAACACAGCCTCCAGTTACTTTGCCTACTCTGCCCCACACAGTGTCACAGAACACAGTTGCATCTTACACTCAGACCTCGTATTGTTATATCTGACAGCCTGGATGGTGGATGGCTAACCTCCACTGATAGAAGCCATTTAGCTGAAATTCAGAACATTTTGCTCCAAGGCAAGAAAGTCTCAGCTAGATTGAAATTGCTCGAGGAAGAGGTTTTTCAAGATGTGGTATCCACATGGATTCCATGGCCTGCCCTCTTTCCCTGATAGAAGAGAGCCCTACTTCTCCAGGATCCTGTGTTGATGAAAGAACCAAGTGATAGCTGGGCCTGCTCTGCCCTTTGTATCCTAGGGAGAAAAGGAGTGAGTGAGTGTGTGCATATGGGGTGGCCCATGAGGTAATTTAGGACACTGGCTCGCCCCCCCCAGACACTCCAGGCTAAAATTATTCTATGATGATGATCATTGTACCATGAGTGGAATCTTAAGAACCTTATTTATTGAGGTGGTGCTCGTATAGAGTGGGGCTCCTTAGTATCAGAGAAGGAGGGCGGGCTGTGGAATTGTATGGGTACCAAGTTTACTTCAAGGTAAGTAATTGTTTTCCAAGTTGTGGTTCTCGCTAGACTGAGCACCTAGTGTTGACCATTATTAGAAGTCTTTTTGGGTGTCTACATCAGGGATGGGCAACTCTAAGGTAGCACAGGGACAAAAACATGCAGGAAAAAAATTGTTTTTAAAGATTTGAACTGGATTCCTGAGCGGTGCAGTCTTTTGAGTAAAGCTGTTGCTGCCTCATACCATTTAGCTCCACTTCCCCATCAACACAGGCTCTATCTCCACCCTGCATGTCCCCCAGCTTCAGTTACTGCCT